>OX333080.1:1200000-2400000 GCA_946863875.1 Alloplasta piceator
TATATATATTGAAGCAATGGGTCGGACGTATCCGAGGTAAACTCGTACTCGTACGTCGAGCAAAGATGCTCGTACTTTTAAGGACCTTCCGCTGAGATCGAACGCTTCGAGATCGATCGAATGCTCAGTCGCGAAAAGAACTCAAAGATTTATAATCACGTGTACGTATCATCGGTAAATCGAGACATCTCGAAAAACATACCAATTTTTTAGAATTTTCTCATCATTTTTCATTTTAACCCTTAAGGAGGTCGAAGTAATGATGATAGAATTCTGAAAATTTAATATGTTTTTACATGAAGTATTCAGAAGGTCGTGGAAAAATTTCGCGACGATTAAGAAGCTATTTATTGAACAATTAACATTAAAAGATTTCATAGGGACTCAACATCCTTAAAATAAATTTATTCGAGATAAATAAAATATTATTCAAAAATCGGAAAAGCTATTTACGAAGTGAATCTTTTTTCTGGGTGTTTTCTACGCCCATCGCGTTAAACTCCCGCGAATGTCAAATATCGACGGTAAATTCTCTTCTCGCAAATATAATAAACATGCGCTATGTTGATATACCTTTGTACACGCGCGTCTATCTGACCGCGACGAGTTCATTGTAATGATGTAACTCGAGCGTCGCGAAAAAAATTCAGCGACGTATACACATGTGCAAAGACGAAAATGCACGGACAGAGCACACGTCATAGCCGTGTGCGTGATGTGCCGAGCGCGTTATATTGTCCAAGGAACGAAGGGGTCTCGAGCCATGTATATAGAAACTGTATATGTGTCATTCCATACCATTTCGACCTGTGTCTGACCCTTGACCTCTCGGATTTGGCTCGCGATTTTTCATATGATTGTTCTCACTTCGAAAGGCGCCCAGTTTTTTTTAGATTTTTCAGATTCAATTTGATTCTTCTACTTTTTTTTTAACGATTTTATTGATCGACACAATTTAAAAATCTGAAAAAATTCTGAAAAATCGTGTCAGATATCAAAATTTTTAAGCTTATAGCCGGAGTGGGGAGATTTTTTCTTGTAACAATTTTCAAGCTTTTTCCGAAAAAAAACGTAAAAAAAAGGAGCGGGAGTTATTTTACTGTGAATGGTTGCTGAAACATTTTCATATGTCATATCGGATTTTTGAAAAAAATTTCAGATTTTTCGCAAGAGATTTTTTTTTCTTTATTTTGCTATAATAAATGGTCCCGGATGGTTGCTGAAAATGTTTCAGCAACCATCCATAGTAAAATCACTCCCGCTTCTAATTTTTTTAGCCAATACTTGGAGCCGGAGTGGGGAGATTACTATTTTCAGGCTCTTCTCGAAAAAAACGCTAAAAAAAATTAGAAGCGGGAGTCAACATTTTCATATTCCATATCGAATTTTTGAAAAAAAAAATTTAGATTTTTCGGAACCATTTATAAGCAAAATAAATTTTTAAAAAAATCTTTTGCGAAAAATCTGAAAAAAATTTCAAAAATCCGATATGACATATGAAAATGTTTCAGCAAACGTTCACTGTAAAATAACTCCAGCTTCTATTTTTCTAACGTTTTTTTTCGGAAAAGCTTGAAAATAGTAAGAAGGAAAAATCTCCCCACTCCGGCTCTGAGCCTAGCAAACTTTGATATCTGACACACGAGTTTTCAGATTTTTTTTTAGATTTTAAAATTGTGTCGATCAATAAAATCATTTAAAAAATTGTAGAAATTTCAAATTGAATCTGAAAAATCTAAGAAATAAACCGAGTGCCTTTCAAAGTGAGAACAATCATATGAAAAATCGCGAGCCAAATCCGAGAGGTCGAGGGTCAGACTCAGGTCGAAATGGTATGGAATGACACATATGTATCATTCAATATTTATATATACGATATATCAATGACTCCGTACGATACGAGTCTGGAGGGGCTCGTGAAAAATCGATAGTTCACGTGTGCGAGTTAACGGCAAAGTAATACGGAAAAGAGTATCGGCGACAGTAGAGCGAACGGCGAATGCGATCACGGCGATTCTTTTTAATTTCAAAAACTGCAAATCCTTCGCAGATTCCTACAAAAATTTGGCAACATTACGAGAATTGTAGAATTTACAAATATTTTCTTCTCTTGGACATTTGAAAATCTTTGAAAATTAAAGTCGAAGCGATCCGAAGATTTTGCAGGTACCGGTATGAAAATCTAGATTTTTTATTCTGTGAAAAAAAACTTTCGTCCATGAGGAAGTGGGACAAGGATAATGCCAAAAGGATCGTTCCGCGGTTCGACGATAATTGCCGCACCGATTAACCCTTTTCGAGGAAAACAGATCGAATCAACATCGTATTTTCGTCTTTTTTTTTCGTCCAACAATCGCGCATCGAATTATCTCGAGGAAAGCGAGGATCGTGACGATGGTCTCACGGTCGCGTGTGTTACACATGCAGGCGAAAATGTGCGCTATGAACGAGACAACAAACAAGCGCACACAGTTACAAACACGTGTCTGTGTGAGACACACACATTACCATTTCGAAAAGCAACGACGAAGAATCGCGACGAGGAAGCATCACGAACGCGAATAGTTACGTCATATATTTCTCGCGCCCGGAGAGTTTCTGTTCGTGTCTGTGTGCGAGAAACCTATAGATAGAGAGCTCGCGGTAAACTACTGCGCGTTTTCGCGTTCGAGTCTCGTTTGATCGGACACGAGCGATGCTGGTAGCAGGAGAGAGAGAGAGAGAGAGAGAGAGAGAGGGGAAGAGGGAGATACAAAGATAGCAGGCGTAGAAGAAAACACGCTATATCGGACTTTCATGGGTAAGTGGCTAAGCTCGCTGCCTTTTACCACTTTCGAGGATTGAGAAGCAAACGCATCGAATGATCACGGCGCCATAACCGATTTTACAGATTTTCTCACTCCTAAAATCCATCAGTGACTCAAAAACAGATGCAACGCAACTTTATTAACTCCCCAGAGTCATAATTGGGTTAAAACCACCCCTGCTAAGTTCAGTCACTCGTTCGTACGTTGACTATTGCAATCCCGCGCTCAACGATTTTGACTCGCTTCTTAAAGCACGAAAACGATTGTAAATGAATTTCCAGTCCATTTTTTTTAGGAAATCCACCGTTGACGAAATGTCAAGTTCAAATACTTGAAAACGCACAACGATAGCGCATTCGTATGGATAATAAGTTTTAGGTAACCATTTACCAAATAGAGATGGAATAGCAATAAACAAATCCTTCAATATTTAATTATGTCCGTGAAAACATTCTCAAACATTGATAATTTTTTCATCCTTTACAGCTGATAAAAATTGACTCTTTTATCCCGCGTATAATGCTTCAGAGTTAAAAAGGAGTGACGTCTCCGAATATATTTGCATTCTATTGAAAGAAAGTCTATTTTACATCATAGACTTCAATATATCTTTGATACATTCATACCCTCTTCCCCGAATATCTACGATACATTGTAAGATATTTTTTTTTAGAATAAATTTCCATTTTAAATTAAAAGGGCTCAATTTTGTAATTCGTCTTGGAAATATTTCAAGCTCTCCGCGGAGGATAAAATTTCTGTGAAAGTACCATTCGTGACTACGGAGAATTGATTCCGAGAGAATTTGAGAAAGAAAAAAAAAGGGTTAATAAAAATGCAGTTGGAGCGTCCGAGGATGCGCTTGCTTGCTCTACTGCGACGACGAACTTGGCGCAGTAGATCGAGATACTTCTCGGTCGGCCAACCGGGCTTTGACGTCTATTTAGCCCGAGCAGCGACGCAATGATAGAGTTATATGGAATAGCGAGGGGTTCTCCCTCGTCGGCGTTTACACGCGATAGATCCATACGCAGACGGAGAGCTCGTGCGACGCACATTCCTGCATAACCCCCGTACACAAGCTCGAGCAGAGAGACAGACGCACACCGCTCGGGCTGTGGGGCCACGTGAGAGTCTATATAGTCGTTGATCGAGCGAGAGAGCGAGAACCTCGCACGATAACGGCATTCGTCATCGCGTATGCCGATAGAATCGAATTAAGAGAGACGGAGAAATGATCGATAGAGGCACAGCAACAGCGCGTTTGCATCCCTAATAATCAAGTCACGTGTCAAACGAATCTATCGATAGACCGACGAAAGAGGACGGGATTGATTTTCAGCATCCCCAAAATCGATTTCGACCAAATACATCGAACGTCAATCCCCAATATCTTCATCATCGATTTTTTGATTCATCGTTCCCAGTCACGGTAATTCCGATGCAATTTTGCATCACCCTGCTAGGATCCGTCAAGTCGATTTAATTCACTCGAGCTCAAGTTCGAGCCGGTCCGAGAGAGACGGAGATACATCGATGATCGAGGCCTCGAGGCCAAACTCATTGATCATGCATGAACGCTCTTTATTTCGCGACACTCCGCGCCTAACTGTCCCTAATCCTTTGTCTTTCGCTCCGATTCGCCGATAAACCAACGCGAGAGCGCCCAACTCTCGATCCCCATGATTGATATCGGAGTGGAACGGATTCTCACAAAGACGCAAACTGTAAAATACGCGATTGGTAAACGCTGATGAAAATTTAACGAGGAGAGACGAACTGCCGCAGCGGTGGAGAAATGAAAAAAGAGAAAAATGAGGAAAGGGTGAGGGGGAAAAAAACAAAGGAGAGTGACCGTTATACCGGTGGCGCGAAGAGCGCACGCCGCGGTAGTTCGCCACGGCGAAACGAGATTTCCGGGGCTTTTACGATTCGCACTTGTTGCTCTCTACGTTTGTGGCTCGTCGCGCAGTCTCGCTCGCGCGCGACGATGGAAGTGCCAGCAACACCATCAACGTGCAATGCGTGTGCGAGAGAGAGAGAGAGAAACAGGGAGATTCAAATCGTTCGCGACGAGATGATAAATCAACGTGACGACGAGAGACCCGCGGCGAATTAACGAAAATCGTGCCAAAACGAATGACATAATGACGAAAAACGAGAGAAATCCGTTCGATTTGATCGCAACGATCGTTAATCTGCCAAATAACTCCAAAATGCGCGAATATCTCTGTCAAGGGTTACAACGGGATCGGCTAAATTCCCAGATTCGACCGGCAATAGAAATATACGAGTTTCGACGATTTTACCTTCGGGTCACGAATCGTCATCGATCATTGATCGATGATTTATCCCAAATAGATTTTTCTCCCGTAAATATTTAACAAAATGTTCCAAATATATTCCAGATGCATCAATCGACTGTAAAATATATTCAATTCGAAAATGTATCAAGTATATTCAAGATACAATTGATGCGTGAGTCGTGTATACTCTGTTTCAACGAGGTACGCCCTCGTCTGGATTTTAATTTTTTTTTCCCTCTTCCACAGAGAAATGGCACTTGTTTTTCTTTCACCGCACTCGACGTTCGTCACACACGAAGCCTCGAAGGTTCGAAGGCGCGCGTGGGTTGCGCGGAAAAGCGCTTTGAACCCTCCGGCTTCCGATTTCTCATTACTGCGCGCCACGAAATACCACCGGTGGAGCGTGCATCGATCTTATATACGTATATATGAAACACTGTATACCGAAGAGTTTATAAGGAATTACGCGGGGCTGCCGGATTTTGTACAGTACATACGCGTTCGAGTCGTCCGCTGCTACTAACAACTACTTTGCCCGATGCTGCTGCCTGCGGTCTCTCTTTCTCGCTGTCTCGTCTCTTCGGCGGCTCTTCCCTCTTTCCCTCTCTGCCGCTCGCTCTCTCTCGCTCCCACTCCCGTCTCTTTCACGAGCTCCGCCGGTAAGTAGGTGGCTCGTCGTACGCAGCGGCGATTCACACACACACACACACACACACACACGCGCACACACAACGCTTCGACAAAACCGTTCGAATTCGCGTACAGTCGGGAGAGTGTGTACGGCTGATACGAGAGACAGAGATCATCTTTTTCTCGACTCTCTCTCTCTTTCTCTCTCTCTCGTTCGGTCGATTCGGCCTTCTCCACTGATTCTGGCGCAGCGGCATAGCAGCTGAAGCTCGAGACGTCTCGGGAGGCCGCGCGCCGTATCCCCTCGAGTCGGAAAGAGGAAAGGGAGAGGGCGCGAGGAGAATGAGACGAGAAGGAGAAGGGAGAAAAAGTAGGTAGCTGGCTAGCCGGTAAGGTAGGAGGTGGAGGTGGCGCGATGCACGCGGAGGTGGAAATTGTATGCATGCTGCACACACAAACACTTGTGCATAGATATTTATACAGATGTGAAAGAGCGAATACTGTAAAGTGTATTGGAGTACGAAGAGGACGAAGGAAACAACGACGCTGCCAACGATCCACCCAGTTAACGGTTTGCACCTACTCCGTCGCCCGAAAGAGCACGTATTTTTGCATTTTCTATTTTTCTCTGGACAAACGTTATCGCTTATGTTTGTATGACCGTGACGTTTGGTACGACCGTGAGGAACACCTGAAAAACACTTGGGAATTTTGTTGTGCCAAAATATGCAATTGCAACGGAGTTACAGCCGAGATATTCGACCCATCAAATTTTCAAAAACGAATTGCGCATTATTAACGCGGAAACCCTAAAATTGTAGGATTACGTTTGTGAGATGATGCGCCATATTGATAAATGTATCGTTTTGATATATTTTCTCTAGATTTTTACGACTGGGAGGAAGTATATGATAAAACCGCAAAGCAAGGCCGAGGACGAAGCTTCGGCGCTGCGAAAGTTGAGTTAGCGAGATAATTTTCAGCCTGATCTCACGAAAAATGGCCATTATACGTACGTACGGCGTAGAACGTTTCGCAATATATATTTATAACGCGAGGAAGATCGTGAGATAAGGAAAATCGAGAACGAAATACGTGAATAGCGTTCTCAGGCGTACGGGCGAGAAACCTCGAACGATCACGTATTCGCCAATTTCTCTCGCTCTAAACGTGTGTCTATACTTTTATATATTTATATTGTATATACACTTATCATTTGGACGTTTGGCGATCTCTGCGAAATCGCCACGGCCAAACAAAGCGCGTCGAATTTTCGAGTGTGAGTTGGAATCGTCGCGACGCCGATTATAGGCGTCCTCGCCTATCACTCTCGCGAGAAATCCGTAATTTCAAGTATCGTCGGATTTTATTTCATACTCGAGTATCACGAAATATCTGAAAATTCACTTCACCTCGAGCGCCATTCATAGACATTATCAGGGATCGGCAGGAAAAATTACGATTTTCCATTTTTCAATTGATGGATAATCGATAATTTTAAAAGATAGAATACTAATTGATAGAAAAATTGAAATGATCCGAAATTGTATTTTCAATTATCCAAATAATCGGTAATTGGTCGAAAAATAATATCAATTGCTCAAAAAATGGGTAATTTGTTTGAAAATATTTCCAATTATCCGAATAACCGCAAATTGGTAAAAAAAATAATATCAATTAATCATAAAATGGGTAATTGGTTGAAAAATAATATCAATTACCCAGAAATACAGGTAATTGATTTGAAAATATGTTCAATTTCCCAGAAAAAATTCATAATTCATTAAAAATCTATTTTTGAATATCTCTACATATGTCTATATACCTCTATATATGCCTGTATAAAAGCCTGCAAATACCTTTATATGCCGGTATATGCCTGTATACCTCTCTATACATATCTCTACATATCTCTTATCACTCCGATTGTCAATAAATTATTAACGTTTTTCTGAAAAATTGATATTATTTTTCAACCAATTACCGATTATTCGGATAATTGAGAATATTTTCAGACCAATTACCCATTTTTCTGAAAAATTGCTATTTTTTTTTACCCATTACCGATTATTCGGATAATTGAAAATATTTTCGGACCAATTACCCATTTTTCTGAAAAATTGATATTATTTTTTTACCCATTACGATCATTCGGATAATTGAAAATATTTTCGGACCAATTACCCATTTTCTGATTAATTTATATTATTTTTTTACCAATTACCGATTTTTCGGATAATTGGACATATTTTCAAACCAATTACCCATTTTCTGAGTAATTGATATTATTTTTCGACCAATTACCGATTATTTGAATAATTGGAAATTTATTTTTTTCCATCAACCATTTTCGGGTAATTGAAAGTTTAGATTTCAAAATTATTAATTTTCAAAAAATTGATAATATTTTTCGAAAATGCGCCTGCAAATGTCATTACTGCCGATGTCTGGACATCATACATTCTGATACCTCAATTTCGTTCAATTTTATAAATCTAGGGGGGAAAGTACGTGTATTTCATAGAGAGACCGCGATTCACACATCGCTGTATAAACGAGACGATTACGGGAGGTGCGATATTATCGTGTATCAAAGGGGAGAGTATAAGAGGCGAGGGGAGAAAGTGCGAGTTAACGCGTGCTAGAATGTAAGCCAAGCATGTACAAAAATCGACGGCGTGAAGCGCGTTTGATACTATTTTGTTCCACATAACCTCTCGCGTGTATATTCATCTACAAATGTACATGTATGCAGTATGTATAGATACATGCACGAATCATATCGTTTATTTCCATCGGAGCATCGTAATAAGGGAGGGTGATACGAAACGACGATAAAGAAAACCGTCCCATATTCTCCCCGTCGCGTTCGACGCTTTCCGCGTGATAAATACACACGAGCGTATCTTTTCACACTCGGATAAATTTTCATTTTTCTCTCGTTTTCGATGCAAAAAATATCATCCGCGCTGAGCAATGGCGCTGCATAATCGCGCGAACGGACGCACATTGGAAAATATTCATTTTTCATCTCTATTTTCGATGGATCAATTCAAAGAAAAATAATCGACGATATAAAATCGATTTCATTGGGAGCGAGAGAGAGAGAATGAAACGAGGGAAAAAAACCTACATTGTTGTACACATGGGCGTAAAGAAGAGAATAATTCATGAAAAACGAGGCAGAGAGAGAGTGCGCGGTGCCGCACGGAAAAGAGGTGGGCTTTCTTAACAACCTGGTTCCATCGTGTACCGGATGTTCCCGGGACTTTCCGAGAGCAGGGTTATTATATACATATTTTATATTTATTATATATATATTAGGGCGTTTAAAAAAAAAATTTTTTTTCTCCTCCCGAACAGGCTTAAAAGTTTCATCTAGGTATAAGAAAAGGCCTGTGAAAATATGAGCTCTTAACATTAATATTAACATCGTCCCCCCATCGCACTTTTCGATTTTCCATAAGAATAACATGGGAAAAATTATTGTTACGTCTTCTGATTTTTATAACTAGCAAACGATTCATTATACGTCTAGAGACATATCTCAACGTTCTACAAAAAAAGGTTCTGAGTTACTTTTTGATAAATCCACTCGTTCAAAAGTTATTCAATGTCAAAGTTTAATTTTTCGTACATTTGGTTGATTTTTGGATATTACCTCGGAACGATTAGTTTTATCGACAAAATGTGAATTAAATTTCATGTGAGACATAAATTAAACTTTCGAGAAATGTTAACTAATAGTTCTCACTATAATAATTAAAAAAAATAGAACGCTCTAAGAAAATTGTGCAGCATAAATTAGCTTAAACAATTTTCTTTTTCAATTTAAAAATGAAGTTGAATAAAAATTCACTGCTATAGTACAATGAATGTCACTTTCTTAATAGAAAAATAAAATTTTTAAACTGACTTCTGCTGCACAATTTTCTTAAAACGTTATATATTTTTTTTATTATTATAGTGAGAATTATTGGTTAACATTTTCGAAAGTTTAATTTATGTTTCACATGAAATTTCTTTCACATCTTGTCGATAAAACTAATGGTTTCGGTGTAATATCAAAAAATCGGCCAAATCTACGAAAAATTAAACTTTGACATTGAATAACTTTTGAACGAGTGGATTTATCAAAAAGTAACTCAGAACTTTTTTTGTAGAGCGTTCTGTACAAAGATATATCTCTAGATTTCCCGTATGATGAAACGTTTGCTAGTTATAAAAATCAGAAGACGTAAGAATAATTTTTCCCATGTTATTCTTATGGAAAATTGAAAAGTGCGATGGGGACGATGTTAATATCAATATTAAGAGCTCATATTTTCACAGGCGTTTTCTTATACCTAAATAAAACTTTTGAGCCTGTATGGGAGAAGAAACAAATTTTTTTTTTGTAAACGCCCTAATATATATATATATATATATATATATATATATATATATATATATATATATATATATGTATGTGTATATATATATATGTATGTGTATGTAAGACTCCTCCATTCCACTTAATTTATTCCTCGGTCGGATGAATGGAATGACTGGCTTCGCTGCCGCCACATGGTCCCAGCACCAAAGCATATAGTAGCACTTTGTGGTACATAATAGTAGTATATAAGAAGCGGTAAGAAGAGAAATAAGGAGAGGAGCGGAGGTAAAACATGTAAGTGAGTAGAAAACTCGATTGCTCCGGCGCCCTCGCTCGCTCATTTTTGTGCAATATCCGTCGGAACTCCCGAAGAGTCGTCAACTTTTAACCGTTCCTCTTTCGAGCCGAATGAATGGCGAAAAAAGAGGGAAGACCGTGGAGAAATATGAATGAAGGAAAATCCAGAGAGGAATCGCACAGAACGAATTAGTAATCGCTACTTCGTTAAAGTCAATTACCAGAGCGAGTGGGAGAGATTAATTATGGACTAACGCAGAGAGATTCTTTGGAGGAGTTGCTCTTTCATTTTTTCCAATCGAGGTAATCCTCGAGGTACAGTCAGGTCGATGGAGCAATCAGGTTTCGAGTATCGTTTGCTCGCGTTTTGAGGGGAAAATAGCTCCATCAAAGGTGCATCTGGATTACAGCGTTATTTCCCTTATCGAGATTTAAAAAAAATGGCAAAGCTTAACAAAAACTGCGTTCCAATATGTCGATTCATTTCTTGGCGCAGAGTGAGTCATTCTTCGGTACAACCATTTGCATATATTTATTCCTACATAAAGTAGCAATTTTGTAATCCGGATCAAGCTCGCGCTAGTTTCTCCTTGGAAAGTGTAGAAACAATTATTGAAATGTTAGTCACCCGATTGACTTGACTGTACCGCAAGGACTACCTCAAAATGCTCGCTCAGTTTCTCAGTTTGGATACACGAAACTCTCACGATTAACCCGGCCCTTTCTTCTTGTTCCTTTCTCTCTCTCTGTCTTCTCGTGATGATCGTGATTAAACCCTCATTCGGTACAGTTATCGCATAAACCGTTTGCTTGTACTGTTCGGAAAATTCAGCTATACGTATATCGAGCATGGTTCATTGAATTGCAGATGCCGCGGGCGAAAACGCGCGCAACAGCGACAGCGGTTACGCGCCATTGAGCACGCGTTAACGTCAACACACCAGAAGAGACGAGTGCAAAACTACAATGATCATCGCACGGTAAAACCTTTTTACAACTTTGATGAATCGCGATATTTTCATCCACGTGAAAAAAAAATTACCATTTAATATAATGTATAAGAATAAAATCAGGTACCGGGAAAAATTGTGAAAATAATATAAGGTAATGCAATGAAAATTGAATTGCGCCAAAAATTTAATTGGAAAAATGTCAAAAATATCTCTCGCCAGCTGAGTAGCACAGTTCAAAGTTCTTGGGCTCGAATTTCACGCCAGTAATGATAGTCCAATCAACTGAGGTTAATTCACAAATGTTTGCGGAAACAATATTCAAAGTTTAGCACTAATTTGGGCGGTGTTGAAGCTTCTTGATACAGCGTGAACAGGGAATTTCGGACTCGTCGAAAGATACGTGGGAATTAACGCGGCGCGTTGGGTTTATGATCGATTTTGGTTAAATTATATATACTTGTAAACACTTTAGCGGTTATTGGAATCCTGGCTATGTGGTTTTCCATCATCGCTGTGTGCCAACAATCTCTGTGTATTGTATATACAGCGGAATCCCCACAACCATTTCACTATGACATGATCTCTACCACTCTCTCTCTCTCTCTGTTTCTATCTTATCCACCTATCTCCATCTCCCTTGAATCTGGAGCACGTGAGAATCTCTCTCGCTTTCTCGTCCACGAAACGGTGAATTAGGATTGGCGTTGGACCACGGCAGTCTGAAACTAATCAGGCCACCATTGCTCCATTTCCACATGATGTCTATATACCGAAAGCTCTCCTCCGGCGTATATACGCCGTACAAACCGTGGTATGTAGCGGGGAGAGTATAGCGACGTCACGGCATTGTATACATGGATGATTCCGTTGAGTATATAAGCCCACATATGCGCCTATATATGTACACAAGGGCCGTATAACAAGATCTGTATTATATATTCAAACACACACGGGAGATTATACTCGTGTGTATGATCTTTGTACGTACAATATCGGTATTCCCTGGCTAACCAGAGCGAATTTGCACGGGCTATTCCGAGTTTACTAACTTCCGTAGAGTTAGCAGAGACGAGCACTTGATTCCCATGCTGTTACGTTTCAGAAAAAGTGTTTACCATAATTTGTCTCTGCCAGCTTGACATCGAGCTGGCGGTGAACTTTTCAAATTTAATTTCTGCGAAAAGGAAAAGGGCGCCAAAATTTTCGATTGAACCCCTAAAAAGCACCTTGGTGCAACTTGGATTCATTTTGGGGACTTGTCTCTGCTTACTTTACAGAAGCAGTTTACTAAACCAACGTTTACCGAACCAACCATCTTCCCCCGATTTTACAGAGTCTAATGAGCACGGTCAAATTTATTAGACTCCTTTTTCAAATACGTTCTTTTTCTTCCAAAATAGAAAAAAACCGCATTCCAAGCCTACAAAAATGCCGAAAATTATCAATTTCGAAAAGAAATTCATTGAGTATACGTCGGAGTGAGCCTAGTCTATTTTCACAAACAGCTGTTAATGAAAAATAACTTTTTATTGGAAAAACAATTATTTCATATCATTTCATTTCAATTATATTATTATAAACTCACATAAAAATGGGTTTGCTCTCGAATGAGAAAAATTGTGAATCAATGATGATTCCGAGAACGCGGAGGTTCGAAAGTTGGTTGAATTGACTCGGAATGCCCCGTGTACGGTGCATAAAAACGTAGCGAAAAGATAGTGGACAAACGGGCGTAAAGCGCACCGCGTTGCGTGTTAAATCGTGCGGTTTTTACGCCCATTTACCGAGCGACAATGCAAGGGGTGTTTCTGTACCTGATAGATTCATATACCCGTATAAAAAGATGTATATAGGTCCACGAAGTGCGGCAAGAATATCAAGCCAACCCCGCGCAATGTGTCCCAATTCTAAGCACCTATTTTTACTCATCCGCATTCATCGCTTTTTTTTCTTCCCCTCAACGACGAAGCGGGAGAGAAATAAGAGAAAGGACGATCCTGTTTAACGTTTTTTCTTTTTTTTTTTTTTACTGCACTCCACTTCGATCTTCGTGTCCTTCCCTCGCAGCTTCTGCCCCATTCTCACTCAATTAATCCTGTCACTTGGTCTTCCGACAAGCGGAAATGTCTAGACGGCATTTTGTTTTTTTTCCCTTGTATTAAAAAAACCACGATTGGACGACGTTCGAAGCGAAAAAAAGAGTCGCGATGGAAAACCAATAATTACCGAAACACGTTAATTGTTGAATAGAAAAAAAAATTTGAAAAAAAAAACGTGAATAATACTTTTTGCGCGAAACACGGGTTTTCGTTATCTGGACTGCACGATTGAAGCACACGCGACACTCGTAATAATCTTCACGGCACGTTAAATTCTGGGCTAGATTGTTTCAAAAGAATCGTCTTATCAGCGGAAATGTTGTTTAAAAAAAAAAAAATTTAATTAAAGCCCCTTGAAGACGGTTTGCTCGGAGCAAAAAAGACTCGGACTCAGGGTATTTCGGGTGTACATCCGAGCGAGAAATTTGATGGACGCGGAACAATACCGCGGGGGAAGGGAGAGATACCATAATCCGGGAATTTCGTGGAACAAGGAGAATTCATAGATCCACCAAGCTCAGCACGGCCACAAGAGAGCGGTTTGTGCAGAGAGCACGTACATAACAAGCTTGTGCGTCACCAGGAGAGGACATTCCGTTGGTTATCAGCGCGACAGCGAGGTCAGATAAGGGCAGCTACAGAGATTCAAGTTAACATGTAATATGCGCCGAAAGAGAGAGAGAGAGAGATCGTCGTCGTCGACGTCGTCGTTCGATAAACGACATATATATTTCGTATATTTCTCCACGGTACTTCGAGGGTTCGATGCACAAACCATCGGAAGAAGTATCGATCGAAAACTGAGACGTTTATTTGTTTTTTTTCGATAAAAAGAAACGATCGTCGAGATACTTTGAACGAGCTTCTTTCTTCATGGCTGATTGTTATCTCACTGATCTCTGCACTTCCGGTCATCGACAGATGGCCGAGCGGAATCGTTCGAGGAAGAAGAAACAAAGACCGGGAGACGATCGGTCGCCGTGAACAGCGACTACAGAGCGAATCAGCGTTTGAGAACCACGGTTTGGACACTCAAGGTCGATGTGGAGTTTCGCGCGTCGTAGGTCGAAACTGGATGCAGGGGAAGTGCGACGCGGCGGAGCGTGTGCTACACACCCGTATGGGGAGAGAGCTTCGATTTCACCCCGGCACTTTTTTTTCTCTTTCTCTCCTCTTCCTCCTATTACACTAATAACTGCCGCGGGAGATGGAAGGACCTTTTTTCGAATGACTCGAGAAACTGATCGATCGTTCTGGCTCGTGCAATCTCCTCGAATCAATCGCGGTGGATGAATACATCATTATCGTAAAACATTTTAGCGGCACTGAATAAAATGATTTGCCACATTAACCGTAGCTCGAGGAAGCCCTGTATTTCACAGCTATAACCCCAAAAACTACGGAAACCTCAAGTACAATTATTATAACATTGAGTCAATGATTGATCGGTTATCACTTTGTCAGATAAAGTTCTGATTTCTATCGTTGTGATTACCACTTTTTTTTTTATCAGGTTTACTCTGTAAGGTATCTTTGAGTTTATGGTGAAAAGTATGGGGATTCGCAGGTGAATCTTTCGGCCCAATTCCCCTGATTCTGCATGGCGCTTCCTTTCACGTGTGCCTATATATATGTGTGCGCAATTTCTACTCTTCACCCCGCGCGGGAATTAAATTCAAGCGTAGATGCGGGGGTGGAACGAATGCTCGTGCAGAATGACGTCATTCAACGTCGAAGGGGGAATTTTCCACTATCTCTCTTTCCCTCTTTCTCTCTCTCTCTCTCTCTCTCTCTCTCTCTCTCTCTCTCTCTCTCTCTCTCTCTCTCTCTCTCTCTCTCTCTTTGGCGATCGCGCTTTATCCTTATGTACATGTTCCTTCTTTTCACTCCGTGACGCCTCGTCCAAACTCCACGAAAAGGGAGGAAGAGGGGAGGTGGAGAAACCGGATGATTTCACGGGGCGACTCACCGCCCGATCGTACGAGCAGGAGCAGGACTTCTCTCATTGCGTGTATATATAGAGCTTCACGCGCGCGTAGAGAACGATACGTTGGCTGAATCATTTTACCATGGATTTACATCGCACCGTAAGCTCAACAAAAAATATGACAATGAAGACTATGAAAATTGCAACTCCGCTCAAACGAATTATTATATTCGCGGTGACGATAGTTTGAGTCACTATAAAATGTAGGAGTGCCGGTGTACCATAATTGACCTCGTAACATTAAAATCCTAAATAATCTAGTCACAAATAGTCACTGCAAAAAAATCAAGTACAAAATTAATTAATTAACCTGATACACGAATATCTATTCACAAAAATATCCATTACAAAAATAACTCGACAATGGAATCCACTAGAAATTACTTTTTGATCGATACTTGAATAGAAAAAGACATGTGATTGCTTGAATGGAAGAATGTATTTTAATTTAATCATCACGCATCACTCACCAATCGTTACTTGAGACATTGTCAAAATGACGGAGGAAAAAAGCTACATTTGAATTGAATTTTTATCCTTCCAATTATAATGAGATGGTTTTTCGAGAATAATATTAACTTATTACTATATTTTCAGCCAAATATGCGTGTCACTGAATAGTATTGATAACATATTTTTGCATTTAGATATTTCCTAGCAACACCACATTAAAAATTCGATTTTCTTGGAAACAAAAAGAACTAAGAATTTTTTTTTCAGGGGTATTTGATAGCTCAAAAATAGCCCAAAATTCAGGGACCCGAACGATGCGTCTAACTATGGAAACAAAAAAGTAGCGCTAATTTTTGTTAACTTCAAGCTAGCAATACGACATTAAAAATTCAATTTTCTTCGAAACAAAAGAGCTAAGAATTTTTTTGAACGGTATTTGGGAGCTCAAAAATAGCCCAAAATTCAGGGACCTGAACAATGCGTCTAACTGTGGAAACAAAAAAGGAGCACTCATTTTTGTTAACTTTAAGCTTATATAGATGGATATTATTTTATTTTTTTATTTTGAGCAACACCCTTTATAATGGTTGACCGTAATTTCTATCAATACGTTTGGTGATCTAATAAATTCCTGTATTTCGGATTGCACGAGACATCGATGACATTCTCAAAGTTTCGCGGACTCGTTCAACGCGCACCTTCTCTCAATTTATGCTCCTTCGCTCTGCGACAGCGACGCGAGTGATTCATTGGCAAAGCCCTGGCAACTCGGTGCAACATACTTAATTTTTTTTCACACACACATTCAACGACTCTGCGTATCAGTGCGCGAAAAAAAACTCGCGATCTTTCAGGATCGCTGAACGAGCTATACGTATATACGAATGATAAATATTTGTAAAAAAAATAACTGATCCGGATCGTAAGTAAGGCGGCGCGAGAGCGGGCCAAAATTCAGTTCCAGACTCGACTATTCTCTTCCCTCGAGCAGCACTGGCCCTTTACCTCCCCGTGTTTCCTTTTTTCGCTTTTTTCTCTACGCCGCGGAGAAACGGACTACTCGCTCACACATTGATATTCAACGTCGTTGGCGCGGAGCCACCGCGCGAAAAAGCCTCCCCAAATTTTTTGCCCGCGCGCTGCGAAAGCTAACCGGCAAAGATTTCTCATCACGCATCAATAATTTCGTTCTTTTTTCCAATACGAGAAACGATTAATGATTTTTCTCGCACTCTTGTGGTGAACGTTTCTTTTATTCGAAAAACTACTCGAGAAATTTGTCTCGAGCGAAAAAACGATATCGCGTTGCATCCCCAAAATTTTCACCATTCTTCATTTCGCTCCCTCTTACGTTGAGTGTTTATTTTTTTCTTTTTCGTCTTTCGAGTAGCGAGACACCGCGTGGACGAGAGGAAAAGAAATAGAAAGAGAGAGAGAGCGAGTGTGACGGAGAAAAGAGGCCGGCTGGTGTTCCCCAAAGACGTTTTCACGAAGCATCTGCCCCAGGTCGCCTCTCTGCTACACAGCTGCCAAATAACACAAGCGATCCTTCGTGCCTTCTCTCGCCCTCCAACCTCTTTCTTCATCTTACTTTTTCGTATATATATATATTTATAAGTAAGCTGGAATCTTCTCCGTCTCCCTCTCTCTCACGGTCTTCCTTATTTTTCCACTACCGACGCAGGTAGCTTTCGTCCTATGTGTCCCTTTTCTTATGAGCGATCATGTGCTACCTTTTCTTGTATTTCCTCCCCCCCCCCCCCTCCCGGCCTCTCTTGTATCCAAGCCATAACCGATGAAGAATTTGTCTCTCTCACTTTTTTCCCTGTTCATTATTTCATCGTATTTCAGTCCCACGCGCTCGTTATACCTTTTTTTTCCACATATGTGTGTCTGTTATAATTCGGAGGTCCCGGTGGCGCACGAGCCAAACCGATTTTCTTTGTCAGCAGGGCAGCGAGAAATCGACGAGTCGAGAACACATTTTCATTCGTTGCTCGCAGCTTTTTCATCTCGTACATTCTATACATAACATACTTCTCTAACGCGGGGCTGCCTGAACTTTGAAAAAATTTACCTCCCTCCCGAAACATTAAGGCTCGTGCCAATCTCCCCGCAATCTTTCTCTCTCTTCCTGATCGGTATTTTACCCTGCTCCGACGTAGAATTGTCCTGAGATTATCCACGCAAGAGGATTTTGCTTCTATTTCCCTTGCACCGAAAAATCGATAATCGGATGTCAGATATATCGAATAAAAAATATGTCCGAGCGAGTAAAACGAATGAAAGAAATGATTTTCCATTCTACAATCGGCGAATCGCTCTTAATTTTCATTGGCGATAATTTTCCTCGTGCATTCCATTTACAAGGAAATTACAGATAGACCGCGGGGTCGATTCGCCGATTTCACCTGTTGGCACGCGCGTTTTATTATCGAATTAAGTATCAGATGTAAATTGAATCTCTCGAGTATACCGAACGGGTTTGGACTGTGGGAGAAAATTAGGGGCAAAAAAGAAACGCGAAGAACGAGAGAAGAGGAATAATGAAAAGTGGGTCGAGCGTCATGAGAAAAGCAAACGAGAGGGACAGAGAGAAAGATACTACGTATGAAGTAAAAAACAAAAAATGAGAATTAAAATGAGAGCGCGTTAGTTGCACGCATAAGTATATAATGTGTATCGTGTGCATGGATGAACTCTATTATAATTCATAATATATCTGTATATACGCCTGTACACTATATTTACTCCGCGCTCATCTGCATGTTTCAATCAACGAACCCACCATCATCAGCGCCTGTTTTTTCTCTCTCTCTCTCTCTCTCTCTCTCTCTCTTTCTACCGCGCGCGCCTGCCGCCACGCACACGGTGCATCACGTACATCGCGGTATACCGTGAGCTTGATGCGCCTTTAACGTTAGCTTTTATAATTATAGTACTGTAATAATGCGCTTCGCGAGATCCTCGACAAAATGATGAGCGGAAAGGATGGAAAAAGAAAGAACGTTAATTTAATAAAATAAAGGGTTTTATAGCAATTTGGAGACGCGTTTGCGCGTGTGTATTTCGAGTACAGCGCGGGACACTATCAAAGAAAAGAGAGAGGAAGGGAGGGTGGGGATGAAAAAAATTGCGATATCGAAAGTCCTATTGCGAGAGCAACGAATCGCCCCGAGGTTTGGTACGCGACTTACGGAGATGCAAATTTTATGCGTTCCACCCTTCTCTTTTTTGCTCCTGCACATTCGATCCTCGATAAACTTTTCTCGCGGTGGGGAGGAGAGGGCAAAATGGACACCGGCCTAGAATTGTGATTTTTTTTTCGAAAATTTGAACAAACGAGGACAAACCTTGGGTAAGTCTATTCAGGCGTATCAACGCCAATTTGTAATAATTCTTTTGTTTTATAGTTTTTTTGAATTTTCCATTTTTTTCAATAACTTTGGATGCACCCAGAAAAAAGATCCAGTCGTAGGTACTATAATCGTTTATTTGATTATTTTTCAGTTACTTTAAAGAAATTTTTCTTTCCATCCAACTTTGGGCGATATTTACTTCCACTGTATTTATTTATTTGAATTCTCTGTCATCGAGAAACAGGCGTTAAAGAAAAATTCTATTCGTTGTTATCAAATACCTATTCACCCGTAATCTCGTCCGATCATATCTGCAGATTCGTCAGTACTCCAAAAATCCGCCAGGTGGCTACCTCTCGCACGAGCGAACCTGCCTCTCGACGCCTATATCCTTTCCAAGCTCGTTTATGTTTGATATCCTTATTTTTCAGTATGGATATTTATTACATTGAACATTGCGGCAAAACGCAAGATGGTCGAATCCCCGAAAAGGATTCCCATAAAAAAGGGAATTTTTTCTTTTCCCTCCTGTCAAAGAAAAGACGAAGCTCTACGAAATTGTAGACTTCATATGTGTAGCTGTTCATTCAAACATTGAAATGTTTAAAAATATATATTGTGTAAATATTTTTAAAAAAATTATTTCATTTAAATAAATATTTGTTCAGTTTGAAATAATATTTATTAATATTAAATAAAAATTTATTAGACCGCAATATATTTTCCTAGTAGGTCATTCAAAAAAAAAATTTCGTTGACTCGAATAGTTGTATTAGGCCGGCCTACAACTAAAAAAATTTATTTGGCTTGACTAGGATTCAGTCAAATGTAGTAGATCTTTTTTCTGGGTGTGGTATATCCATTTTGCCTCCACTTCCCCCATATATCGGATAAGAGGATAAATTTTGTATTTTCTTTATTCGACGCAAATTGCGTGGCGATGAAAAAAAAAAGAATTGAATAATGCAGCGTCGTCTCTTGCACGGTACAAAAAATAATTCACCGGGCCGAGGGAGGGCTCGAAGAAAAAAGTCACGAAGGATCGTCAGGATGAGGGAAACGTGCGTTTGCAAACGCGACAAAATAGAAGCAGATATGAAGAAATCGTTCCAAAGCTTTCGAGACTGGAAAGAGGGTTGTTTTTCCGCCCTTATATCTGTACATATCTTTTTTTTTTTTTAGGTTTATATACACATTCCCTGATCGTACAGCGCCATTTATTGTGGTCTCGTCTTCGCTATCGCGTCAGACATCTGGTTCCCCCAATATCTATACACTTTTACTCCCTGCTTAATCTTCCGCGCGGCGTCTACAACCTCGCTCGTATCCTACGTCGCGGGAACAATGATTTTTCTTATTTCTCCGAGTTTCTCTCTATCGCGCGAGTCTGCTCCTCTCAAACCTCATTCTTGAAAGTGAAGATGACAAAAAACACGAGTCCCAGCAATTTTTCAACGCTCTGCGAGGAACAAGTTCAAAGGGTTGAATCCTGCGACGAGGGTGTGGAACGCATATTTTTTGCGATTTCTTGAGGATAAATTTTTACGAAATTCTGTTATTTCAACTGGTAACAAAACCCCCGAATCTCAGTTTATTCCGTTATGGACCAAATCACCGAAATATTAGATTGACAAAATCGTTTTTGAACAAATGATTTTCGACTTTCAACTCTCTGGAGAACTTTGACCAACAACCCCTCCAAAACAAAAGACATGCGATGTGCAAAAAGTAAAATTTGCAGCTTTTTTTCATTTCATCCTGACTCGATGTAACAGTTTCGCTGAGAAACTCCATATTATGCCGACGCGATGGTCCTCTTTTTTTTCCAACTCCGCGATTATCTTGGGCATATGGGTCCGTGCATAGTTAATTCTCGAACACCCACCTATGCAAACATCACCTCTGTTCCGGAACATTCCACCCAACCTTACGCGATCGCAGACCGGAGATCATCATCGTCATATCTATATGTATATATATTCACATTCAAGGTGCTCCAAAGCTCCCTCCCCTCAACCTCCCACTTTCCCCTCTGACGATGTATCGCCGCGGAAAGTGCGTCATTCCCATCCGACTCGTTATAACTATGTACAACGAACGGTCTGCGTCAAGAGTATATTGGATTCCGGGTGCCCGGAAGAAAGGCGAATTATTATTACGAGACTAAGAGAGAGAGAGAGAGAGAGAGAGAGAGAGAGAGAGGGACAGGGGCTCTCACAAGCAGATAATGTGGTCCAAGGATCTGTCGCGGCGAAAGTTGTCGCGATATCGCGTTGTGACGCAAATAAACGAATGATTCGATAAACAGATGAATCTGCTGTGTGAAACGTGTCTATTCGATGCCCGTTTTTCATTATATTCAACTCAATTTTCCGTCTCTCGTAAATCAATTAATATTCGCTCGAGTATTCAAAAACACAAAAGCTTGGTCAAATTTTCATCATTATCTACGATATTTAATTCGCATTATTTGATGTTGGTATCCAAAATTATCGGGAGAGCAAAGAAAAATCGCATCACGATATTTGAAGCATCGATGTTTCTCAAATATATCATCGGCAGATCAGACATGCGAGATTTCTTACCGCACCAGGAAAAAAGATCTAGTACATTCAACTAAATCCTATATAGCCCAAAATTGGATGGAAAGAAAATTTTCTTTAAAGTAACTCAAAAATAATCAAATAAACAATCATAGTACCTACGACTGGATCTTTTTTCTGGGTGCGTAAACAGGATTCTCCGACCTTGCCATTGGAGGACTCTCGCGAAAAAGGGGCCTATTGCGATACACGCAGGGGGATACGGCTGAGGAAATGAAGAGTACACGCGGGACGAGCGGCTAAATTTGTGCGTGCGCCTGATTCGCGCTATGCGCGTAGCGTGTCGCCGCTTATCCGATTAGATAACTATATTGTACGGGCTGATGCAGGAACACTTGCCTGTAAACCGGAACATGCGTCGCCTCACACACACACACCGACGATGTGTACAAACGCTCGATATGTTTTTTTTATCGCAATCTCAGCAATTTGATAACGAAATTGATCAATCAAGATATTTTTCGGATCGATACGCCTATTTTATCAATAATAAGGACTATAATAAGGAGGAGAAGTTGGTAACTCCAACTTTTATATTTTCCCGAACCCCTCTCAATGAAAAAAAAAGTTTCACCGTGGGAAATTTTCCACCGATCTCCAATCACGCAGCATTATTAGTGAGAAAGATGAAATTCAGGGAGGAAAAAAATACCCCGAAAGGGTAACTCTGCTTTCCGGAGATAATAAAACATCAATCGTCGGAAGCATTCGAGCATGGCGCAAACGATTAGAATCGGTCAGAGGAGTTACAACTTTTTTCAGATTTTCAACGGACCCTGTCGCTAGTCCGTTTAGCTCGCATTACACTGGGCTCAAAATTCCCCGTTATCCTATATATATACACAAGTATATACAAGCTCTTGGCGCACGTGTCGCTCTTTCGCGTGTTGACCTTGCGCGCCTCTCATCACGAACCGCCGTGTGTAATCTAGCTATACATATATACGTACGTATAATCCACAGGAGCGTCGAGAATCGGAGGGATAGAGAAAGAGCGAGATTGATTCGAAATACGTGAATCGCGAATCGAGGTATGATTCGCGGGAACCCATCATATTTTTAATACGCGCACCACGGAGGGAGTTTTTGGAACTGGGAATATTTTGAATGTGCGTAAAGGAGTCCTCAAATTTCTCCTCGTCAAATTCAGGGTGAACACAACGGATGATCGAGGAGAGGACGATTCAATTTTTCATCATTACTATTTCAAATCATCTGGTATTTTCAGTGATGCTGAAGTTTGCATCGTTTAAATGCAACGGATATAGTTTATTTGTTGATCAAATTAATTCTCCCTAAGAAGTTTTCAAAAGATATTTTGAAAAACTCATTTTCACTGCATCGCAGCGATGCAAATTTCAACATCATTGTTTCCAGGTATCAGCACCGTTTTCGCTGGACCGTTGTCAGCCTGGATTTGCATTGGATTCTTCGACAAAGAGGAGGCTTCTCCAGTGGTTTGGAGGTTATTACTAATTTCTATTTTATGGTGAGACCGAAAAACCCCAAAAAAATCAGGGTTAACATCCCGTCAAAGTGAAGAGAGAGAGAGAAAAGAAATCTCTGAGAGAAAAATATACAGGCGAGTACGTAAATGTACTAGCAGGAGAAGTTGCTTGAAACGGCAGAGAGACGAGAGGAGACAAGAGGGTGATATAGTGGCGGCGGTGGCGACGTCGTCATAACGGAGATCGCCGAGACGCAATAGCCGTGTTACCAGAGCGCGCACACGCGAGCGAGCGAGAGAGATATACGTCTCTCGCTGCTCGCATATGTGTGTGATATACGAACACACCGATATAAAACGAGAGAGAGACAGAGGAGGCGCGATCGCAGAGGTTCTCAAGCGATTGTGACGCGTGAAAGTGCGCACGACCGCCATATCGTCGGTTCCGACTATTTCGGCCACGTTTTTTCGAGACATCGCTGACAATTAATGAAGAAAAATTTGAAAAAAAATATTTCATGGAAATTTACACATTGTATTACCGTCTCGGATGATTTCTAATTGCGATAAACGTTAAGACTTTAGTTGTGAAGCCGCTGATAATAATTGCTCTTGGATTACACGCTTCTTTCTTCTTCGTCCAGCGATACTTTTGCACGAAGCTTCCAAAAGATACACTGATTCCCGAAAAATATAAACAAATCGGAATCGGCGCAAGTACTGAGGAAAAAAATCATTTCGTATTCTCGAATGAACGGAGGAGAAAAATATAATTCAATTGTATATCGAAGATTCACTGGAAATATATATTTTTCTCGTATATTTTATTTCCCTATGAGACCGAATTTATCGTCATTCATCCACGAGTTTGTATTTTTTCAATACAAAATTTTCCACTTCTCGTGTGAATGAAAAAATAGTCGGATCGACCATTTCGAGCTCTCTCGCACACGCGTGTGTGTTTCACGATCGATATTACCCCAGCAGGTGATCGGTCACTGGCTGTTATTACACATATAGGTGCGGTATTCACACACACCCACGCACACGCACGTGTAATATCTGGCAAAAGCGTTTGAAAAAAAAAAAACAGCCTCGCTCGCTGATTATTTCGCAAGAGAAACGGTCGAGGAAATTGGGCGAAAAAAGTAAAATCGTGCAAATTAAAATTTGCCAATTGCCTCCTCATCGTTCTTTATGGTTCGTTCCCTCGATGGAGCTTAACAATTTGCGGTTTCGTCAAAAAGAAAGTTCCGTGAATGCGATGAAAAAGAGGATAGCGAGGCAAAACTCAAATTCTCACTTGTCCGATTCTTTTGATTCTCTGATGGAAAATTTCGAGTTTCATTGTTCCTAGATATTTTTTGAAAATTATTTTTTTTTGTATCTGCACTGGACTAACTCGAAAAAAGCAACTATTTTTTGTTTTTCGAAATAACCTATTAAATACTTTCAGGGCGGTGAAAAAAGATGCCTGCTAAAAGCAGAGCTCTTGATATAAATATTCAGATATGTCTCATCGCGGATTTATATTTCCCATTTAAAGAACTCAGGAAAAAAATTTTCATACTTTGAAATTTTATATCTTCGGTTCGAGTCAATGTACCAAATCGAACGATACGTAAGTTTTCTTGTAGGGAATTGAACGCTCTACAAAAAAGGTCTCTCATGATTTTTTGATAAAGTCACTCCTTCAAAAGTTATTCATGGTCAAATATTTATGCATATTGGATTGTGAATATGTGTGAACTACTGTTGGTTATTTCTTTAAAAATTAGGTAATTTATGTTAATGCAATTTAAACTTTTGTTTCAAGATTTTACGATATTTAGTAGTAAGTTTCAACATTTTGCCGGAAACTAAAAACAAAGTGAAATTTACTCTAAATCTAACTTTAACCTTGAATAACTTTTGAAGGAGGGAGTTTATCGAAAAAACATAGGAGGTCTTTTTTGTAAAGCGTTCAATTCTCTACAAGAATATGTGTCGTTCGTTTTGGTACATTGACTTGAAGCCGAGATATAAAATTTCCAAGTTTGAAATTTTTTTTTCCCGTGTTAAATGGGAAATAGAAATTTGCCACGAGACATACGTAAATATTTAAATGAAGAGCTCTGCTTTTAACAGGCATCTTTGTTCACTTCCCCGAAAGTATTTAATACGTTATTTCGAAAAACAAAAAATAGTCGCTTCTTGTGAATCAGTCTAATCTGCACCCTCTCTGAGGAATCTGTGAGAAAGTTTTAGCTCGACGGCTTTTCTATATAAATAAATATAAATATATATGAATTATAAGAGACACTACAAAATTTTCCAAACCACGTGACGAAAATCATGTCAATCGTCGCGAGCACAAAAAAAAATGTTCGCTCCAAATATGACAAAATCTTTTATCAATCGGAGGGACTTTTGACAAAGAGGAACGAAGAATGGAGCTGCATCGATCGAGCAGCCCGAAAGAATGGAATTTTCGCGATCGCAGACTATGCGGAAAAAAAAAATAGGTTCGACTGAGAAATAACACCGGTGTGGATGTACGAAGCGCTCGATGCAGGTTTGCGCTTTTATTGTCAGTCCCTTGTCCCTTTTTTTGCCGCATGTGCAGCGCCAGAGAGAGAGAGAGAGAGAGAGAGAGAGAAGTAAAGGGAGAAATACAGAGTCGTTCGTTGGAAGGAAAATCGATATTCGATATATCGCGAGTCTGACGTTGGTGTTATACTCGAGATCGAATCGCTCGGAGAGGCCAAGTTGGCGTTCAGAGGCAGAGCACGAGGACCCGCGACGAGCATGAAATATATATATCTATAACGATTCCACCGCTATCGGAAATATACGTATACAAGTTTAAACGTGTAATACATGCACACACACATATATATGTATATATCGAACCCTGTGCAATGTACAACACGTTGTAGGCCCGACGCGATTGCTGTCCCCGCGCTATACCTGCATATATTTATGCACATTCTATGCCTACACCGACAAATCTAGGCCGCATTATGGATCTACATGCGGATGGTTTACGCGCCAGTCTCGACTCGTGCGCCTCCTTCTTTCGTACGATATTCTCGCTCACAGCCATCGCATTAGTCATCGTGCGACAAAACATTTTTGTTGCACACAGAAATTCATCTCAATGCCACTGGATCGGAACGATCCTGAATATTGTTCGTTCTCCGATCCGGCAACTAAAAACTTATTCGCGATCCATGAAAAAAAAAATCTTGCTCCCCTCTTCGATCGATATTCAATTGTGGACAAAAATACCATTCTGGCAATTACAATTTTTGTGGAAAAATTGAAAATATAGTTACCGCGACTGGGAAAAATTTATCACAGCCCAATGATTGATTTGATGAATGATTCGATTGAATTTAATTAATGATTTGATTGAAGTTATCATTTCCAGAATTAACAGTCATTCTAGTCGGGATGTTACGGTACAAAATGCACGAGAGTTTCTCAAGCTACTCTGTATTGACAAAACAAACTAACGAAAGATGTAGAAAG
Organism: Alloplasta piceator; assembly: GCA_946863875.1. Classification (NCBI taxonomy): domain Eukaryota; kingdom Metazoa; phylum Arthropoda; class Insecta; order Hymenoptera; family Ichneumonidae; genus Alloplasta; species Alloplasta piceator. The sequence continues at coordinate 1,226,830 of OX333080.1, forward strand.
GACAATCATAAGAATTATACCTTCAACTTGAAAAGTCGTTACGACTAATTCATTCGGTTGGAAGTTATAATTTTCGTGGCAATCCTGTTTTGGGTCGGTGTTATTTGCTATATAATGGGAAATTGTCTCAAACTACCGCATACCTGATTACTCGATGTAATTAGGTTGGATCCTAATTACTCGTTGGAAATATCGATACTATCGAATTCGGTACTCACCCGCAAGAATCATGTCGCGTTCGTGCCTCAACGATAGATCCAAAAATATATGAAACATATGTTTTTATGTCTATATATGATCTAAATATATATTCGTGTAGATATATACATGTGTGCGTATAGAAATATATACAAATTAAATGGGCGCTCCTCGAGATCCGAATTTCCTTCGAAATCACGCACTCCACTCTCGCGGGTATCCTTCCGCGTCCCTCAATCGTATAAAATCGCGGTAAAATCTCAGCACCTTTTTTTCTCAAGCTCAACGAAATATCGCCCTTTTTCCCCACTCAAATCGTCTCTCGGTTCTCCGCAAACACGGCAAATTTTTTTCCCTCTCCCGCGCGAATCGTCGGCGGTATCGAATTCGAACCCCGACGAAATTCCCGAACGTTAATTCTCGCACGTGTTCGTATTAGCAACACCCTCGGAATTTTGTTCACGACGACGCGTGCGCGAGTTACACAAATCGCGCGTATTTCCGTGCACAATCGAGATACACGCACACGCGGTATATTATTATCATCCGAGAAGCATCGAGACGACGATCACGAATTTCCAGAAGCGAGTGTCGCATTGGAGAAAAAATACGGTTTTTGTTTCATCGTTCAACGTTAATCCCGAATCGCGCGTGTAGAAAGCCAGAAAAAAAAAATAAACAGTTTGGCGAAAAATTCTCACGCTGTCGACGATTTTTATACACACAGTTGCCGTCTCTGACGAGGCATCTCTCTTTCCGCCGGTTTTTCGGTGCTGGCACACTGCTGCTGGTGGACTGGCTGCAATTACGCGCCGGCAAGTTACTTCCGGCGCAGTTGTTCCAACGTTTTTTCCCCCTTTCTTCCCTCTCTCTCTCTCTCTTTCCCAGTCTTCTTCTTCTTCCTCCTCTTCTTCTTCTTCTTCTTCTTCGTCTCGCTTCCCCTTTCTTCTCGTTGCCACTTCTTTTCCCTTTATCTCCTGTCGAGTCTTACGCTCTCAACGATCAGGGATTTAAGCCTCGATTCACGTTGATCGGCAAACCTTCTTTTAGCGATCACCGAGATCAACAGACAGAGAGGTAGAGAGCGATTGGGAGCTTGAGCTCAAAACAAGGAAAAATTCTGCCAATTTTCGTGATCCAAGAGGAACGTTGTTGATCGAGCGATTGTTCAAACTGCGCGTTGTCGCTTTTCTTCTTTCAATTATTTCTGTGTCCGCGTAAACGTGTTTTTTTCGGAGCGCGCGCGGAGATACTCCCGCGGGTAACGTTTTCACCGCGGCTGCTGCTGCGAGACTGCTAACGTCGGAGAAAGAGAGTGCGAGTGTCTGTGTGTGGGTAAGTGTGTAAGCTGGTGCACCACCGATGGTAATACTCGTACCAATACAACCGCCGCGAACCCTCGACACTTGGTGTTCGTTTCCCTCTTGCTCCGAGCGTGTGCGTGTGTGTGATTGTGTGTCTCTCTCTTTGTGTGAGTAGAGCGCGTAGCGCGCGCGAGAAACGGGTTGGTTGGTTGGTTTGCTGGTTGGGTTGGTTGGTTGGTTGGCCGTGCGATCTGTCCGAGTCGCGCGCGATGGGCGCGACGAGGTGGGGGGAAGGGTAGGTGCGCGCGCGCGCACGTCGCAGTGAACAGACAGGCGATGCGCGAACAAGCATTGCTGGCGTCGAAGCTCTCTCTCTCTCGCTCTCTCATTCTCTCTATCTCACTCGCACTCACTCTCTGCGTGTGTGCTACGTGACCGAGAGAAGCGACGAGAAGAGGCGCACTTCACTACCACGCGGTTATATTATGTGCGATTTCAGCTCTACATATTCAAACTCTACGCCGTTATAACAATTCTCACGGTTCACCCCCAACTGTCTAATTAATCGTCGACCATTCTACACGCCTGTAAATATATGATGGCAATTGGATATGAGTTGAGAGACCCAGATAGACACACAGCCGTGTGTTGCTTATGAGTGCTCACCTTTGAGTCATATTTGCATCATATGATTGACAATGACACATCATATGGGGCTCATATGGGAGTCACGGCGTGACGAAATTGTGGCACTCGTATGAAGCTCATATTGACGTCATACCGTGATGAAATCGGTTGCGCTCATATGAAGCTCATATGAACGTCGGGACGTGAAGAGATTATTGTAATTATTGTAATTTTCATTTTCGTTTTTTTTGTACGTATATTCTTTTATTTACATAGCTTCTGAATCGGTTGCATTAAAAAAAAACTTTAAGACACCCAATTTTATTATTTTGATTTCATCTGTCTCCACCGGGATTCGAACCTGCGACCTGCCTATCTATCCTACCTAACGACCTAACACGCTGCCTATTACGCCAATATATGAGCTACATGTGTCTATCTGGGTATTGTCACGACATGCTGTGATTTGCAGTCATATTGCGCTCATCGAATGTATAACTGGGAAACACGCATATTGCCGTCATATTGCATGCATGGCATGTATACTTTCAATGCTAACCTCGTGAATACACACCAACGAAAATCATTGGATGACTTTCATATGATATCCATCTGCAAATATTCATTGCAGAATTTAAATTTGCTTCATCAAATGTATACACGGTGTGATAATCATGGTTTCCTATCTGGGTAGTTCTTGCGGCAGTTCATTGAAGTACTGAATTTAAAATAATCGTTTGTAAACGCTCAAGGGGCGAGGGGTGGAAGGGAGGCCACGCATTTTTTTAAACGTATTTTTTTTAAATAAAAAAATTAATAATGAGTCAGCTACGTGTAATACAGAAGTACAAACGACCTCACTATTTTTTTTTTCTTTTCATTTATTCATAAGAAAGAGCAAACAAAAGCTTGAAAAATTGCTTCTTGATCAAAATTTTGTTAAATTTTGATTTTTTTGAGCGACCGTTGAAAGATTTGAGTTCGGTGGGAAATAAATACAACGATATAAGGTTTGAACCTTTTTTTAAAAAATTTGTTCCAACATTTTGACTAAATTTGAATTGGTTCACTAAAACGACTGTAATTTTTTTTGCGAATCAATTTTTGCCCTCTACATGCGCTCATTCTCTTCAGAATCGTTCAAGCTTTAAACCCCCGTTTGGTTCATCCAATTCCGATCATTTTTCGATTATTGGCAGATTTTTCAAGTTGGACCATCGATTTTTGCAAATTTTTGCATGCATACCCCTTTCCATTTTTTTCGACAATTTTCAAACTGTTCCCGTTTCTACAAAAAAATTCTTATCGGGATGAACCAAACGGCATTCTCTGAGTTTAGTGACAGCCTTCAAGTACGAAAAAGAAATTTCGGAATCGGTAAAAACGAAGTAAAGTTATGAGCTCTTGAAATTTTGCTATCTTGAGGTTTTTGAAAATGGAGCTAAAATTGAGCAAAAAAGTTTTTGGTGAAAATTCCTGAAATTTCTAATTTTTTGAAAAAACTATCGGTTGATTCGTGTTCAGGGAGACAACATACATCGATATAAGTTTAAAAAAAAAGAAATTTAAAAAATTAATTTTTTGGCATTTTGACCAAATTTAAATCGGTTCATTGAAATGACTATTTGATTTTCAAGATAAAATTCCGACTTCTACAAGCGCTCATTCTCGTCGGGATCGTTCAAGCTTCAAAACCCCGTTTGGTGGTTTGGTTCATTCGAATCCGATCATTTTTCGATTTTTTGCAGATTTTTTAAGTTGGACGGTCGACTTTTTTCAATTTTTTCTCTTGCCATTTTTTTCGGCGATTTTCAAAGTGCTCTCATTTCTACAAAAGTTTTGTGACAGCTTTCAAGAACGAAAAAGAAAATTTGGAATCGGTAAGACCGAAGGGAAGTTATGAGTACTTGAAATTTCGCTATGAGGTTTTTGAAATTCGGTTAAAAATGGGAAAACAAAATTTCTTCAACTTTTAAACCCTATTCCATGAGAAATTTATCGCTGATTTCCAATCACGCAGAATTTTCATCAGAAAGAAATGTATTCGTGAGAAAAAACGAAAAAAAAGCTGTTTGAAAAATATTTTTGACGTTATTCGTGAAAAAGTTGAGGAGGAATTTGAAAAATGCAAACGTTGACGGTCATAATTGTGTCGTCCCGTGCTCCACGTACGTAGAGTTACGTGGGAGAAAACGATAGCGACGATAGGCTACATAAACGCCTTCGTGTCGTCAACATGTCGTAAAGTTTTCACGGACGAGACATCGTACACGTGTAACGTGTACACACGACGCTGTGTCTAACAGTAATATTTTAGTTTAAAGGAGTACACCTACGTCACCGATCTCAGTCCTAGGGGAACGTGATTCGCGATCCGTTAGAGCCTTAACCTCGATCCTTCGTCGGGGAGACTTTGAAGCAAGTATCATCCTCTCTTTCTCTCTATCCATTTGCCTCCATATATTATTGTATACTCTGCCCGCGCAAACCTCAATTTCGCAAGCTCCAGTGTTGACGTATGTTTGAGTGCCACCTTTGAGGATGCTTTGCAGTCCGTACATGAAAATCCGGGGTAACTCTCTGTACGTGTGTCGCGCACATTTTCATGCGCGCGCTTTTTCTCCATTGTCACGTCGCCCCTTATTTTCCCGACTTTCGCGGCATCGCCACAGGCGTAATGTCGCAGTTTCCGGTCTTGTCTTTTTCTCGTGCTCACCCGGCTTATTTCGTTCGTTTTTGCACAACGGTATCCGCACAAAGACAAAGGGGCGGGGGTTAATACACCAACGATGGTTTGGGTGCGCTCCGGAGAAATGAGGATAAAAATTTTCATTCTTCCACGTACTTAAGGCGCTTGTAGCGCGCTCGAAAGCGGGAAATTAGTGATATCTCAAAAATTATAATAATTCTGCAAAATTTTGATGTAAATTCCGAATACAGCTTATCTAAATTCCATTGCAAGTACGCTGATCGAAATACATTCCCGATCACTTTTCTACGGATATTGAAAAGAACGAGTCTGCTAAGATTAATTTGAAACTTGAAAAGAAAATTTGGCAAATTTTTATTCGCCAAGCTTATCCTGATTAAACAGTTTGATCGCACAATGTCGAAATATTGGAGGAATAAATTAAATCAGTTTAAATGAATACGCAATTTGAGAAGTAAATAACCGGATACATTTTCATTTGTTTTTGGCCGTTGGGATCAGAGTGTCAATCAATACGGAATGAAGTGACGGTTGCAAACATTTGAAACGGTTGAGGGTCAGCCATTTCTTCGGTATATTGCAGCAAAAAATCGAGTCAAGTGAAATTAATTTAAGGATGTTGAGTCCCTATGAAATCTTTTAATGTTAATTGTTCAATAAATAGCTTCTTAATCGTCGTGAAATTTTTACACGACCTCCTAAATACTTAATGTAAAAACATATTAAATTTGCAGAATTGTATCATCATTACTTCAACCTCCTTAAAGGTTAAAATGAAAAATGAGAAAATTTTGAAAATCTCATATGTTTTTGTATGAAGTGTTTAAGAGGTCGTGTAAAAATTTCACGACGATTAGGAAGCTCGTTATTAAAATATTAACATTTTGTTAAGAACAATTATTTAAACAAATAAAAAAAATATTTATCAATAAACCTCGTTTTGTTTCCGTTGTTAGGGGAATGTGGGGCAAAGTGGACATTCAAAGAATTTAACGATTTTCATCGGTAAGCACGCGGTCTTTTAACTACTTTCGTGTCCCAAAATTGATTCCCGATCCTAATTTCCCTGATTTTGAAAAAAAAAATTGGGGGCAAAATGGACACGCCCCCTCAGATGCAGAAAAATCTATACTCGGTGATTCTCGAAAATGGAGATACTGTAATCGACGAGGCCCGAATAAAATATTAACTTAACAATAGAAACAAAGAAATAAAGCCGAAAAAATCGTTCTTCGAATGAAATTTTAAAAAAAAATGAGGTAACTCTTCAGATTCACTTTGCTCTAATTTTTCCCACGTGGAAAATGTACTATGATTTACTTTGTTAGTGAACAAATCATGGTATTTTCACATATTCATCGACTTTTGAATCGTGAAATTCATTTCAGATTCTTGTTTTTTGAATTTTGTAAAAAAAAAATTTGGGGGCAAAATGGTCACGCCTCCTCAGATGCAGGAAAATCTATAATTGGCGATTCTCGAAAATAGAGACACTGTAATCGACTATGCCCGAATAAAATATTAACTTAACAATATGAACAAAGAAATGAAGCCAATAGAATCGATCCTCGAAAGAAATTTAAAAAAAACGAGGTAAATCTTCAGATTCTTTGGCTCCGATTTTTTCCAAGTGGAAAATGTACTATGAATTCACTTTGTTAGTGAAAAAATCATGGTATTTTCACATATTCAACGACTTTTGAGTCGTGAAATTCGTTTCCCATTATTGTTTTTTGAATTTTGTAAAAAAAAAAATTCTATTTTTACGATTTCCGTATTTTGTGCTTTTTATTTTGAATATATTGTTCAACAGTGTATGAAACGTTACGGGAATCGTGCAGATATAGTCTGAATTCGAAGTAATAATTTTATGACCTTGACATTATTTTCAGTTTCAGCTCGTGTCCACTTTGCCCCACATTCCCCTATATCAGTTTCCATAAGACTACATTTAATTTAATTTAATTTGTTAATGTTAATTGTTCGATAAAGAGCTTCCTAATCCTCGTGAAATTTTTACGCGACCTCCTAGATAATTCATCCAAAAACATACCAAATTTTCAGAATTTTCTCATCATTTGCGATTTGAGACTCAACATCCTTGAAACCTGAGACGGAAATAGCTCGACAAAGTCATCTTATTTTGACCGTCCTAAAGGAAACAAGGTCCGTGCTGTAATCAGACCTTTTCTTCTATAACTTTAACCCTGAAAAGGGGCAGGTGCGTGAAAGTCTACGGTTCAGCGTAGCAGTCACTTTATTTCGGTATAAACAAAGTTTCGAAAAAACTGTAAATCAAGGAAACCACATTGTTGCGCTGATTCGGAGTGCCTTATGATAACAAGACCCGCATTCGTTGTTTTGTTGTTACAGCCAAGAGAGACTGGCGTACGTGTGCCCGAGTGAGGGAGTCGAAAGAAAGAAAGAAAGAGAAGCGATGCGCGCGCAGATGGCGCAGGGACGTACGGATACGCTCGCAAGAGGCAAAAAACGAATTTAAAGGGCGCCAAATTAATGGGGGTCGAAGAGACGTGACGCAAGAGAAAGAGAGAGAAAGATAGACAGGTGGCCTGGTCGAATCATGTTAAATTTAAGGTTCCCGTCCACACTTTGTCCATCCTTCTCTCCCTCTCTCATTCTCTCTCTTTCTCGTGTCTTTGTTAGGATCTTCACTGAGCGAGAATGTCGTCTCAAGAGAGGCAGCTAGGTAAGCCTCTTTTGGCCAAACTGCGCATCAGGATTCTTCGCGTATCTTCGCGATAATTTTTCTTACGATGGATACAGATGGCAAACACGATATAAAGTTAATACCGGTTTTAATCCATTGACGAGTGTCATTCGCGCCTCTCAAGGACGGAACGGACTTTTCAAGGTCGTTCATAATTCCAGTCATTTGGAAATTGGAAAAAAGTTGGTGGGTATGGACAAAATGATGGTTGAAAATTATGACAAGTTTCTGAATGAAATGTTCGACTCACCGTGCTGATGCGGCGCCGAAAATGCAGAGTGTCTTCGTGGTGACATGTCCGGATGATTTCCCTGACTCCCGGGGGGCTGCATCGACGACAGGGCTCCCAGGGGCGTGTATGACTTGCAGGGTTGTTCGGTCTTTTGCTGTTTCAACCAAAAATACGCAATGACAATTCGATCAATGTTTCGAAAAAAAAAACTTTATCCGAAATTTTGTCAAAATTCAGTATCTCGCAATTGTATCCTCAAGATTTTTGGTTTTACTTGGTCCCAATGCTCATAATTATTTTCATACAATAGTGATGTACACTACGGGGGAAAAGTTTCCGGACAAAATTTCAAAAAAGTCCTGGAACGTTTTTTTATGCCATTTCGCCGGAAGTCAACGTAGACTGATTTAACAAGCGGCATTTTAAAGGGGAAGAATTTGGCTTCGTTTCCTGATTTTTTAAATTTATTTTTACAAATTGTTTTTAGATTTGGATTCTATTTTGAAAACAGCTGTTTTTCGCCTTCTTCCCCCTGTCTTCAGGTGCACCCATCTTCGAGAGGAAATTTTTTAAATACATTTTTACGATTGGTTTCATAAAGGGGAAAGTTTGAACTTCAATTTCTTTTTTTTTAAACTTTGAGCGATTTTTTTTTCCAAAGTTATTCTGTTTTTTGTGAAAAAAGAGGAAATTCGAATAATCCCGTATAACTCTAAAACAAAGAGGAATCATGAAAAACTTCAAGACAGCAAAAACTTGCGCCTGCTTTTGTTGAGTTCAGAGGAATTTTTTCAGATTTTTTTTTCAAAATTTCGTTTTCTCATGTTGAGGCTGGAAAAAAAAATTGGGGGAAAAAATTTGAAAAAATTCCAATGTGTTGAAAATGGTAAAATAAAGTATTTTCCTCTCTTGAAATTTCATCAATAATTCAATAGTTCTCGAGTTATGGTAATTGAATGATCCGAGCTCCGATCCAGAAAATAAGAAAAAAAAAAAAAATTTGGCAAAAAAATCTGAAAAAATTCCTCTGCACTCAACAAAAACAGACGACACTTTTTGATATCTTAAAGTTTTTCATGAATCCTCTTTGTTTTCGTGTTAGACGGGATTTTTCAAATTTCCTCTTTTTTTACAAAAAACAAAATAACTTTGGAACAAAAAATCGCTCCGAGTTTTTAAAAAACGGAAATTGAAGATCAATCTTTCCTCTTTACGAAACCAATCGTAAAAATGTATTAAAAAAATGTCCTCTGGAAGATGGGTGCGATTGAAGAGAAGAGAAAAAAAAGACGAAAAACAGCTGTTTTCAAAATAGAGTCCAAAATCAAAAACAAATTGTACAAATAATTAAAAATCAGGAAATGAAGCCAAATTCTTCCCCTTTAAAATGCCTCTTATTAAATTAGTCTTTTTTGAAGTTTTGTCCGGAAACTTTTCACCGGTAGTGTAAATCCGGAAGTTAATCTCAATCACGGTTTTTCAATTGGTTAAAATATCCAGTATTGATTCTTGAATGTCTATCTTTTTATGTATTTTCCGATGATACCCGATAAATATACTATACTTCGTTCGAATTTCAAAGTCCGAAATTTCAAGTAAACGAACAAAAAACAAAGAGAGGACGGATTTGAAACATTGTCCCACCTGTTCATGAAGCTCAGCGGCGACAGCGGTTGCTGCCGTTTGCGTGTGACTCGTTGAACTGATTCTGTATTGCATGCCGGCGATACTGCAGAAACCCTCGTGATGGGTCGATCTGGTCTGGTTGACGTAAACACCTGTCGAGAATGGGCAATGCGCGAGTTACGAGATTGAGATGAAAAAAAAATCGATGTCGCTCTATCGATCACTGTCGTCGACGAGACTTTTTTCTCGCGACACATTTCAAATAAACGCACGCAGCATCATTCGCTACACTTTTAAATCTTGCAAGATTGTAATTAACGATCGTAATGAAATTTTTTCACACCTATTTATCGACCCTTGAAAAATATATGCAAATTCTATTTTTTTTTTTAAATCAATAATCACGTATCCGAGCCTTCGTGGAGACTCGAAATGAAAATAGTCTGGAAAAATGTTGTCCATCGTTCGGCTATTTGGATCGGATCGGCCGTTAATCGACGCAAAATCGATCGGTGGTTCGAAATATGGCAATTAAAAAGTCTTTTGAGATTCGATACAAATGTGTAAAAAAATCAACTAACCGGTGATCGTAACGTCCGTGTCCTGATTGACGATAACGACTTTTTTCGCCGGCTTTACGCCATCCTCGTTGTCGTCAGCCTGACGCGGCGCGGATTTGCGTTTGTTATCGATATCCGGATCGTTCTGTTTTCGCCTCTTGATAACCTCGACCTCGGAATCACTCGAGGTATCACCGGCCGACTCCGACGACGAGCCATGACGATTTTTATTCTCATCCGAGTACGAAGCCGCCAATATTGCACTTGCATTGAGACTCGCCATTCTTTTGCAAACGACCATGTCCTTGAGATCCATAACTTCCTCGGGTTTTTTCCTTCTCGTTGTGTTCCGCTTGTTCTTGTTTCGTTTCATCGCTGTTCTTTCGACCTCATTGTCCTCGTCGGAGGAGGACGACGACGATGACGATGACGACGATGTCTCGATCATGTCCCAATGTTTGCCACGTAGACCAGGTACATTGCGCAAATTTCTCTTATTCCCACTGGCGCACTCGACGGGTTTGCTCTTATCAGCGGCGATTTTCTTATTCTCGCGTTCTCTCGACTCTTTCTCCTTGTTCTCGCGTTCCTTCAACTTTTTCGCCTCGTCCTTCGCTTCGTCCTTGATAACGCCGCTGCTCGCTGTCGTTTTCTTTGGTTGCTTGCTGTCCTTGTCGGTTTTTGGCTTGCAAAAGCCACCGAGATAAACACCACCGGCCTCATTCTCGTAAAGACAATGAACCTTCGCGAGGGCGTTCAACGACGCTACTCTGTGCCGTTTGGGACCGCTCCAGAAACCAAACAATCTCATTCTTCGGGCTCTCTCGTCCAACGGCGAACTATCGCGTTCCTTGTCCACTCGTCTGTCCATGCTCTTTTGCTTACCACGACCGCGAGATTCAATTTCATCGACGTAATTGTCCTCGGAATCGGACGCCGACGTTGGACTTGCCTCGCCGCAGCACGCGCCCGTATCCTCACTTTTGCTCGATCCAGTCTCAACTTTTAAATTAATCTTCATCGCATCGGCATCGTCGGATCCCGTTGGATCCTTGATACCGACGTTGCCGACGCCGCTGTTGTTTCTCGTTGTCGAATTTCTTCCCGAATCTGTCTCCGTGCCTCGCGTCTGTTTCATCAATTCCTCGAGACTGACGTCCTCGGATTTCGTTGACGATTTATCGCTTGTTTCCGGCTCATCGTCGGACTCGCGATTCTTACTCGAGACGGTATTTTTACGCGTCGCCGTGACACTCTTCTTCGTCATTTTTTTCACAATTTTCACTGGTCTTGATTTGCAAACTATTTTTTGCTTTTTTTCCAAAATTTTGGCGTCGTCCTTGTCCTCGACTGTTTCGCGCTTCATCGCGTCCTCGGTCTCGTCGGTGTTATCATCCTTGGACATTTTTTTCGCGCAACATTCGATCGTCGTTTTATCGGGATTCGTCTCCTTCTTAACGTCGTTCTTTCTTCGACCAGCGACAATTTTTTCCTTCTCCGGTACAACGCTGCTCTTCGCGCTCTTCCGCCCGAGCTTGACCTTCATTCTCTTGGCCAATTTCGGCTTTTTATCCCGCGTCGATGCCTTGACCCCGCTAACGACGCTGGGATTCGACATATTTTTTTTCTTGCTCTTGACCGATGTCTTGACAACCGCGGATAGGACCGCCTCAACGACGACCGTTTCCTCGACGTTCTCATCCTGCGAATCGTCGTTATTTTTATCCTGCAATCTCGCAATCTTGACTAGCTTCAATTTATTCTTGTCGACGAATTTCTTCGGCATCGGTGATTTCTTCTTCAACGCGAGAAGGCTCTTCTTCGTTGTTTTCTTTCTCGTTTTACCCTTGACGATCTTCGATTCTCTCTTCAGCGTCGTCGTCGTCGTCGTCGTCGTCGTTGTCGTCGTCGCTACGAGCTTCTTATTAGCAGCTGCGATATCTTTGTCCGGCGAAGCTTTAACCTCGACGACTCTCTTCTCTTTGGTCGTCGCATTGTTCTTTGAATTTTCTTTGCCCTTTTTCTTCGTATTTTCCGTTTTTTCCTCGCTCGCGGAATTTTCAGTTTCCTCCGTGTTACCGATCGACGTCTGCGTACAATCGTCGGGACGATTTTCGTCCGACTTTGTCACAGGGGCCATCTTCTTTTTCCTCGAACTTTCAGAATTTTGCTTATCAGTCTTGGCTTTGTTCTCCTCGATTTTTTGACTCTTTCTCTTTGAATTCTCGCTCGTTGTCGTGTTATTATCGTTGCAAGACGATTTCCACAGCTCCTTGTCCTTCTCCTTTTCCCCCTCATCGTCATCGTCGTCGTCATCCTCCTCGGTTTTATCCCCCTTTCTCTCACTCCTCTTGTCCTCGAGGGTCTCAATTTTAATTGCTTTATTATCGTTATCCTTGGCGCATTTTCTCTTGTCATCCGCCGTTCTTCTTCTACTCTCTTCCATCTTTCTTCTTCGCTCCAGCTGTACTATCTTCTTTCTCTCCCTCTCCTTGTCCACCCTGTTCTGCTTCTTGGCAGTCTCCGCGATTGCCCGATCCGTTGGCTTATCGTTTAATTTGCCAATTTCAGTTTTCGCGATGCTATCGACGTTCGACGATTTCTCGGGCGATCGATGACGTTCTTTGGCTATTTCGCCCGGACTATTGTGCGTCGTTTGAACCTTTTGGCCAACGACAGGCTCCTGAAGCTTCTTCTTCTTCTGCGGCTTCATTCCTCCTACTCGCCTCTGACCTCTTCGCCCTTCACATCGTTCGCTCGGCCAACGTGAGATTCCGCTCTTTGCGTTACCAAGATTTTTCGTCAAAAACTCCCTTCTCTTCTCAAACACAACCCCCGACCCCGCCTTCCACCCTTGCCGAACAGTCACTGACTCTTTTCCATTGTGTCAGTAGGCTTACGCGCGAGGACACGCACCAGGGGTCTTCCTTGACCTTGAATCTCGCGCTTCATCTACCTGTGAACCGATAATTGCGCATATCGTACGGAAATTTTCCAACAAGAGCATATAGTTCTGTGCGTGATGAGAAAAGAGTGTCATTTGTGCAATTTTTTCCCTCGATTCGAATAAATCCAATCTAAAACTTTTTGAGCGTTTTATCACGCATTTCAACACTAAAAATTTTTTTTTTTCTAGTACTAAAATATTGGTTGCCTTTGCAGAAAATATTTTTCAACTTTTTAAAATCCTCGACGCTGAATTTATTAATTAGTAACGATGTAACGATACAGCGAAATTTTCATGTGAATTTATGAATTTTAAAATAACTGTTGTGTAAACTCTAGAGACTTATCGTAATATTGAATTCAACTTTTGGAACTCAAAGTCGAACTGTTTGTTTACTTGATTATATTTGAGAAAATTTGCACGTTCACGTAGATGGTAATGAGATACAATTTGAGCAATTTTTTCATATTTTTGTTTCAGACAAGTTAAGCATGTGAGGCATTCCATACCAAGTCGACCTGAGTGTGACCCTCGACCTCGCTGATTTCGTTTACGATTTTTTATATGATTCTTCCAACTCAAAATAGCATTGAGAATTTTGTTCCGATTTTTAAAACCAAATTTGAGTACGTTATGATTTTTTAAACATTTTTTTCGAAAACCTCGAGGACCGTAATTTAGAAATCTGAAAAAACTCAAAAATCCGGTGTCAAAAATGAAAATATTTGACCCAAAATTCATTATGTCCAAGCTTTCGCTTCCACCTCGATTTTAGGTTTTTATGAAGAAAAATTAAAAAAAATAGATGCAGAAATTAACCAACTATTTTTGGAAATTGTTGGTTAACGATAAACATATTCAAGCTACTTTTCACGGTAGATGAATTTCTGCATCTATTTATTTTTTACGTTTTCTTCATAAAAACCTAAAATCGAGGTGGAAGAGAAATCCTGGACGTCATGAATTTTGGGTCAAAAATTTTCATTTTTTACACCGGATTTTTAAGAATTTTTTCAGATTCTTAAATTACGGCCCTCGAGGTTTTCGAAAAAAATGTTAAAAAAATCATAACGTACTCAAATTTGGTTTTAAAAATCTGAAAAAAAATCTGAATGCTATTTTGATTTGGAAGAATCATATAAAAAATCGTAAACGGAATCAGCGAGGTCGAGGGCATGGAATGCCCCACGTGCATTGTGCGTTGATCAACTATTTGAGCGCCAGAAAAATTCAAACATTCCACAATGCTTTGTATAATGAATCAACATTGATTTAGTTCGAAAAATCGTTTTATAACGTCGAATGCTGTAATAAAAAATACCTCAAAAGAGGAGCAGGAACTGCAAAAATTCAGCCTTAATGAATTTTGATATTGAGGGAAACTTTGGAATAAATAAATAAAACAATATGAAATCACCGAAAATTAAAGTATTTTCTACCCAAGTTTACTTCCATATAGCCATTTCCAAACTAACCATTTATCCGCAAAAAACAATGTAGAATTATTAATTTTTTTTTTTCGAATCTCACATTGAAAATTAGTCGGACCGTACACAATGTATAGCGCGCGCCAGAATGCGCAGTGAAAACGCTGATGCACGGTGTATACGTGACCGATCGAGTGTGTCATATGGACAAATATAAGGCCCCCTCCCCCGGCCGTGTTTTCCTTCCAAGGGTCGTCCGCGTTTCGGCCCTCTGAGATCGCACAAAGAGGAAAAAACAAAAAAAAGCACCCCAAAGTTTCACGGAAAAGTGCTGGAAAAGTATGCAGGAAAAAATGCAGCTACAAAATCTTCAAGATTCTTTGACAAAGGGCACGAGAATGAAAACAAGAATAAGCTCCTTTTTCCCCGCATATTCTCCCGCATATTGGCCACAAGTGGCTGCTGTCGCGAGTACGAGAGCCTGCTAAACACGCGTCATTAGCGAGAAAGTGATCGATGAAAGGAATATGCTTCGGCACGCGCGAAAATACGACAGCAACGTGAATTATAACGAGGAAAATGATAAATTACAGAATCGAGCATCTCCGCGATTAATTTCACGAGCAAAATACCGAGAGAGATAAACAAGGATTATAAATATCTGATTTTGTTTACCTTCGGCCCTTTTGCAACACTCGTGACCGCGAAAGCTCGTTTTCCTTTTTCTTCCCTTTTTCGAACGTCGATTTATTTCTCGTGCTTATTCCTCGCTGTCGGACGCGCGCGCACGCCTTCTCTCTTCTTTGTCGTTCTCTCGTTTGTTCCTATACTTCGTTGTTAAAAAACTCCCTCGCACTCGCGCTATTGCACACTTTGTGTTTCCTTCTCTCTCTCTCTGTCTTTTTTCCCCCCGTCCTTATTATTAACACGCGCGCGCTCTCTTTCTCACTCTATCTCACTCTCTTTCGTACATCGTCGAATGATTTCGAGCGTGTTCTCGATACGCGCGTTTTTCACCATCCACGAAACTCCGAGCCGTGTCGCGACGCACTAAGTTTATCGCGATAACCGCATTCTCGAACCCGCAAAACTCCTTATCGCTCTGGACGTACCTGCCCTTTTCTCGTAGTCCCGTCCGCCATCTTCATCACTCTACCCCCACACAACACACGCACACACGCACACACACACTCGGGAGCGTGAGGGTATTTGCGTTTGTCTCATTTCGTTCGACGACAGTGCCGGTCGGTAAGGTAGGAACTCTTCTCATTAGTGTCCTTTTCCGCGTAACCGAATTTTCGGTCCAGTAACGTCCTCTCACGGCAAACCGTTAAACTCTCAACGAAATTTTCTCACGGAGTTGGAGAGCTTGCCAGTGTGGTGGCCCATGTTACCGATAGATGGCAGCAGTTCGACAGCGTAAGAAATGTAATCATGTTTTTAAAAACATATTTATAAATACCAAAGTTAAGTAAATTCTTCATTGATAATTGGAATATAAAAAGGATACAAAATTATCGTTAGTAATGTAACCTTCAATCTTATTTTACTTAAAAAAAAACCTCAGAGACCTGAAACAAAAAACAAAAATATTATTATTCCTGTAAAAAGTACATTTTTCATTAATCAATTACTTGAAAAACAGACGAATAAATAAATATTTCACTTCTGAAAATAAAATGTTTCATAAAGAAATTCTTCAAAGACCTGAAATAAATAAACAAGAGAGATATTTTGTTTGCCCACCCAAATGCGATTCATATGAAACGGATGAATCGCGAATGATTTCTCACTTTACGCGGTAGGTTTTTTTTTCAAGTTTTTTGTTTTAAGAAAGTTACGAGACAGCTTTTAATCAGTGAGTTTAGAGCGCGATTATTGAGGGCGATTCTAGATATTTTTCAGCAAATGACTGGACTAGTACATCGAAGAAATACACCGGAAACACAGTTGTCCCGGGACAAAACCGTATCCCAGTTATATTCGAGCAAAATCAAATGTGGGCTCACACGATTGTGAATTTATCCAGTGTGCATAGTGACGTCGTGAATATGTTAATATTATGCGATTTTTCCGGGGCTGAATCTGTACTCGAAGAACTATAAGCATGAGATTCTTCGAGGACAGATGCAGCCGACCTGTAAAAGTGATTTATCGCTCAAAGATTTTTTGAGGACTAAAAATTTATCAAAATATACAGTTGAGCAGTCTCGAGTTATGAAAAATATGTAAAAATGTTTGAGCAATATTTTGGTAATTTAACATGCTTAAGAAAGACACGTGTTCTTTACATTTGACGCTAAGCGGAAAGCACGAAGACACGAAATGTTTCTACAATCAGCGGAAACAAACATTCCTTCGCACTCTCCCATCCTGTCTGCTTATTTTATAATACACACATCGGCATACTCGAAATAAAAATGTACCTTGTTGACTGTAATCACGCGTGATATCCTACCTATTTCACCCGTTTATAGGAAAAGATCAAAAGGAAAAAAAAATCGCGACACCCCACACACAAAACGACCATGGCTCCAAGTCGAATTGATTTTAAATGTCAATCACTCCACGATCCTCATTCACACTGCTCGGTGCGAGTCTGCTCTAGGGAAAACCAGGTTCACTGGTTCACGCGGTTCCTGAACCAACGTCACGTCCCGGGACGTGTCCGACACCGAAGCTTTATTGGGTAATGGGGCTCCTCTTGCTCAAGGAGGAGCGCCGACGCATACTCGTGCAAATTTCTCGCGCATTCGCCATCGTCGACGCTCGTGGAACTTTCGTTCAACGAGGGTCAACGATCAATTAAAATTATCGTCGATACCTGAAATGCCTGTAAAACGGATTAGTCAACAAATTTCCAAACAATCTAGGGGACTCGAAAGTGGAAAAAAATTCAATGAATCTTTCTGCACCGCATTAGAATAAAAAATACCATTCAATCGCTGTCTCAAACGATATCATCGCGAAAAAGTATATGTTTTATTTTAAAACATATATATAGAAATATATTCGTGAAATGAAAATATGAATGATGTAAATATGCTTATTTAACGTCGCTGACAACAGTGAAACTCTCCCAAGAGCTTTTGGCCAATGCGAAGCTTTGTCGAGAATTTTAAAGATTGCATGAATAAAGAAAAAAAATACAATGAGGTAGCGTCAAAGTTTTCACCACTTTTAATGGACGTTAAAAATGATTGGACATTTAGTGAAAATCATGCTTGAAGAGCTGACTGTAATCGTGAGAAAACGTAATAACCACGATGGTTGAGAATAAACTTGCATGCTGGAAGAGCCAAATTTCCCTTGGCGTTAATGGCTCGGTCAAAGCAGACATCTGAATTTTTTTATTTCAATTACTCGTAAAATCTCATGCTCAAAAATCTATGCTGCCCTGACGGCAACATCGTATCTCGCGAGAGATCTTCTCGGCTAAGCGCTACTGTGTCTTGGGTCGCGAACAAAGTTTTGAACCAAGAGCAAAGAAAATGTTACAGAAAAAATGTATAAATATATATCATTCTTCGATTATACCGGATATGCAAAAAACAGCCGAGAAGAAGGTACCCTATTCATCGACACATGTGAAATATACAAAATATAAGAGAGGGTTCACTCGCGATTCGTGTTCGAAATTTCGAGAGAACGTGCATCTCAAAATTTCTGTACGAATCGCGGTCACTATGCATCGGACAGGTATAATCTGAGGTATAAAAAAAATAAACGATACCATTTAGAAGTTCTTGTAGAACAGCAATGATATTCCAACGTAGAGATCCCTCGTCGTACAGTGAAAATGTACCGCAACTTCACAGTGATTCCTCGTGCCGAGTCCAATTCGGCATTGTTAGCGTTATCGTGATCCAGCATCTTGCCGTGCAATCCCTCGCAGTTTAACAATACACGCACACACTTCACTTTGACACTGGACATTCTGTGAAACAAAATAAGAAATTGGAAAATTCCCGATGGAAAGAAAAAAATGCACAAAAAGTTGACCTGAAAATCGCCTCGACATATATTTACTGACACAAAAAAAGGTAAGGATCATTGTATTTGAAGATAATCATTCCGATTATTCTTTCGAACAATCCTTTACATTCCATGAAGTACGAAAAATTGCGACAAACGACGTTATTTATTTCAAGGTTATGTGAACACGACGAAACACCGAAAGTGTATAAAATTGTATCACGAATATTTATATTCACGACCAGTTATTCACAACGAATCGCGATATCAATGGGTCACGAAAATAGAAAAAAAATGGTAGTTATGAAAAATTTTTCATGTATTTACTCGACTGTCGATTTGTAGCTATCGTCGAGATCGTTAACAATGATAAACCTGTACAACACTGGCTCTGATCGTGTACGAAGCAACAAAAAACCACAACACAGCCGCTCCGAACGAGCGATGGAACAGAACTAAACAGAAGTTCCGGTGTTCCGGACCGATATCGGAATATACCGCGGGTACCGCGGGTCGTGGCGTCAGCTATACTACTATGAGTGCCGACGTCACGGCGTACCTGCGCGTACCTGTCGAACAGCCAGCGCCGAGTTCAGTGGCGCCGAGAGTGGGGGACTGCAGGGAGAGAGAGTTACTGTGGGGCTGTGGCGCCACTGCGCTAGGCGGCGCGTCTCGAGCAAGAGAAGTGGGGAGATATGAGACCGTGTGAGGAGGGTGGGGAGTCTCCAGTCTCCACATACATATATGTACACACATGTAAATATAATATGTATGTATATATCTATATATGCTTTGAGTGGTATAAATTGCGGATAAAGCCGCGGTGTAATTTATTTCAGACTTTCAGAGCTATCTGGCTGAATAGAAGCGACTATACATGCAGGGAAATGTGAGTCAAACATCTCCCTCAAAAAATAAAATAGACTTCCTGCATAATTTATCGGATGAATTTTTTACAATGGCGCCCGGGCACTATTTTTTTCACCGCGCAAAGGAGTATATATATCTATACGTATATATATTCATTCCTGATATTTCCTATTTATTCGACTGTTCCGTACAAAAAATGACTACAAAGAATACCCAGATAGACATTTGGCGTCACATTGTCGGCAACAGGACGGCACGAGAGAGCAAGCCGTGGCGTCAGTAAGCAGCTTTCTACTTCCGCATCAAGCTCTTTTCTAACGACACGATAATATATAATAATATCACAATATTTGCGCCAAAACTGAGCTACGCTTCAACTGCGCACTGACGTCTTATTTACGATATGCTGTATCGTCAAGTTGTCGTTAAAGTTGCAGCATATTTGCGTTACGCTCTGCTGCATAGTTGCAGCTTATATGCAGCACGGCCTGCAGCATATTCGCAGCGTTTTTGCAGCACAACGTGCTGCATATTCGCAGCGTTTTTACAGCACGTCGTGCTGCATATTCACAGCGTTTTGACAGCACGCCGTGCTGCATATTCGCAGCGTTTATGCAGCACGCCGTGCTCTATATTCGCAGCGTTTTTGCAGCACGTCGTGCTGCATATTCATAGCGTTTTTACAGCACACCGTGCTGCAAATTCGCAGCGTTTTTCCAGCACGCCGTGCTGTATATCCGCAGCGTTTTTACAGCACGCCGGGCTGCATATTCTCAGCGATTTTACAGCACGGCGTGTTGCATGTTCGCAGCGTTTTTGCAGCACGCCGTGCTGCATATTCGCAGCGTTTTTACAGCACGTCGTGCTGCATATTCGCAGCGTTTTTGCAGCACGGCGTGCTGCACATTTGCAGCGATTTTACAACACATTTACAGCACACCCTGCCGCGTATTTGTAGCATTTTTCAGCATACCGTGGTGCATTTTTGCAGCACGCTGTGCCATCATCTAGCATCAGCTTGTGCTGTCAAGTTCAGGTATTACACGTAATAAATGATCTGCGACTGAGATCGTATTGAAAAATTTAGGGAACTCAGTCACATGAAATGAAAAAAAAAATTTTTTTTTAAATTCATTTTTATGCCCTATAAAGTTTTGTGCACCTAGTATTCAAAGTAGCAAATTAAATATCCTCGATAATACCCGAGTCAAGGACAAATGCAAAAAATTCAAAATGCAAAAAAGTACGTTATAAATATAGCCAAGCAAATAAATTCAAAATTATTTATATATTATCATGTCAGTCAGCATTTGAGCGGGCATTATTCAAACATGAAAGAAAATTTTGTGGGATATATTTTTTTTTACACCGGTCCTTTCATTGTCAAGTGCGCAAGTTGATGTAACATATCCTCATACTAATTACTAAAAATAAAACGTGGAACACTTTTCATAAAAACTTTTTATTCCCAGATTTTCATTTCTCTACAAGAAATTGCACGCTTATACGCGGTATAACCCGGTTTATATAAATATAATACTAATAAGTATATATAATAGTCCTAATTTTTTATTTTTTGCATTGTGTCTCCCGTGGTTCGAATTAGAGTTTGATTGGGTCCTTTCCAGCTACGGCATGATGCAAAACATCTAGTACATTTCTTATCTCAACAACCAATCAGAGCAATTGAATATAGCGGAATTCTACATGTGTCGGACCGTGCCTGGCTGTGTTCTAATTGGAAGGCACCCTCAGTTTCTATTGCAGCTTAAGAGGAGGCTAAATACCGACATTTTTCGTGTGAGAGAGAGAGAGAAAGCATCATAGGGGTCGTGAGAGCAAGAGAGAGGTCCGAATGTCGCCTTTAGCCTCCTCTTAAGGACCGGACACAATGAAAAGAATAAGAAATAGCAATAAGAAATAAGAAATAGCACAGCATTGCAACCAAGACACAATAGGTGCGTGCTGTTGCGTGCGCGAACGGCAAACACATAACCTCAATCATTAAAGCTGTGATGCTGTGAAAACATTTTTAGAAACATTTTTTAGTAGGTATATGTTATTAAAAAAATAAAAAGCCTTATATTTTTTTCATTTAAAAAACACGTTAATTTTCCAACTTTTTAAACTTTATATAATAATGAGTCATTTAATTGTGATTTAATGACTTGTTACCCGTGTAATGGATATTTTCAAAAAAATTCCGAACGTACTCAGCATAAAATACAAAAACGATGAAAGATAAAAGTGATAAAAGTCGAATGATCGAATTCGAGACATCCTCTCTTTCGCGTCACATAGTGCTGTAAGCTTGTTGCACATTTTCGACCGGCCGTGCTGCTTTTAAGCTGAAAATTTGCGGCAAGTCGTGCTGCGATTAACCTGCGAATTAGCAGCATGCCATGCTGCAATTAAGGTGTGATTTCGCGGCACGCCGTGCTGCAATTAAGCTGCGAATTCGCGGCACGCCGTGCTGCGATTGAGCTGCAAATGCGTCGCACGCCGTGCTGCAATTAAGCTGCAAATTCACGGCACGCCGTGCTGCGATTACGCTGCGAATTCGCCGCACGCGGTGCTGCGATTAGGCTGCAAATTCACGGCACGCCGTGCTGTGATTACGCTGCGAATTCGCCGCACGCGGTGCTGCGATTAAGCTGCAAATTCACGGCACACCGTGCTGTGATTACGCTGCGAATTCGCTGCACGCGGTGCTGCGATTAAGCTGCAAATTCACGGCACGCCGTGCTGCGATTAAGCTTCGAATTCGCTGCAAGTGGTGCTGCGATTAAGCTGCAATTTCGCGGCACGCCGTGCTGTTATTTTTCTGCATTCTAACGTTAGACCTTAACAGAGTAATGATGCAAATTTCACAGCGCATGGCGTCAATATGCTGCTCAATTCGGAAGTAGAACACTGCTTACTGACGACACGCTATGCTGTATCTTGTCGCAAAATTTGCGTCACTAGGCCGTCAAGCGATTTTCTACAGCACGTTTGTCTATCTGGGTATGATTGTCGCTAAATAAACGTATTTGCTGAAGTTAATATTTTGGCCAGTAAACAAGAATGTTGCGTGTCGACGACTTTTTTAAAGCAAGGAAAAAATGAAAAATATCTGTCTTCTCTCCCATTTTTTCGTTTGCGTATATTTTTGCAATATATTTTACATTTACATTGTAAATTATGCTTACCCATCACTACTGAACCTCTGCAACATACTTATCGGCAAGTATGACGTCCATCCGGGCCCTTGAGAACGATTTTGTTCTCTCTGAACAAAAGGACGCCGTTCCGCGCGCGTAACGGACTTTTTCCGCCACCTTGTCTTCTTCGTGCACTGCCCGTCGCGCCGGCGCGCCGCCGGGGGACTACGCTGAGATATAGAGCGCTTTTCCGGAACTGCGTGAGTCAGTGAAAGCTTTAAAAAATAAAACAGCTTAGAAAATTTTTATGATTAAAAAATTAAGTAAATGTTCACTGTGAAAATTATTATTAATATTGCTTAATATTTTCGTTTAATTTTTTTTGTAAAGTAGCAAAAGTTATTTGTTATTATTTTTAAATTATTATTACAAGGCCGTTGGACGCCAAATACCGGACGTGACGTCACAATTTTTGGAGATCCTCGCAAAGTTACCAACGCAATTTTCTTCCAAGTTTCGTTTGATAATAACAATATAGAAAATGGTCGTCGATACGTTAATATATATTCAGACATTGCAAAAGACTGTCTCGTATGGTACTTTTGTAGCCACGCGGTCTCGTAATTCTTGTGTATCTAAGCATTTGTGGTCAAATCCGGCGCGCTGCAACATTGGACAAATTATTAGCGCTTACGTTGGCATCACTGACGCCGCGCCGGAACCGGAACAGGAGGAAAAAAAAGTTTATCATACGCAGAGTCGTTCTTAACCGCCATTGTCATTTCTGAATGTTTTTTTGCACATCAGTTGTTTGGCAAACTCTTCGTACTGTGAAAAGTATCTTATATTCACGGAAAAAATGGAGCTGGCGCCCGGGAGCGAGGCGGACGACGATTATTATCTGGAATTGTCAGCGGAACCGGTGCGTTTCGAGTCCGTCAGTAGCCTCACAAATGTTTTCTTCGATGATTCCAAGCAGCAAGTAAGTTCGTACGATTAATTGACAAAGTTTTAACACTGCGAATTGTGACGAATTATTTCCAGTACGATCTGGTTGATCCCGATTTTAGGTATTTACCGTACGATCTGGCGGTCTCACGGGTGTCTTGGTCAAAGGACCCGATCAAAACATAACCTTTCGTATGGATGACAAGGGTCCCGTGATATCGATAAAGTTCTCACTCTCTATGAATATTCTCGCTATACAGAGGACAAACACTTCCGTAGAATTTGTCAATTATTCGCCGAGCACGGGCCTCGACAGCGTCGAATACACGCAATCTTGCAAAGGCAAGAACGCGACTATTCAGGGTTTCGTGTGGACTCACGACAATGAAATATTGCTGATAACCGATCACGGTGTTGAATTGTTTCTGGTAATGAACATTCTCTCTGCTTCGTCGATGATTCCATCGTCACGATTGTCCTGATCGCGGAATGCTCCTTACAGGTTAATCCCGTCAAGCGCAACGTCAGGGCTCTCAAGTCTCTGAGTCTCGGGGTAAATTGGTATGTGTTTTGCCCTCGGAGTTGCATGATTTTATTGTCTTCCGGCACGATCGGCAATCAGATGCAGGCGCTTCACGTTACGCCGGGAAATCTTCACAAGATCACCAAATTCGAGAGTGAGTCGATGTTTTCGTTGAAAATTGCGAATGATTTTATTTCTTTTTTCCCCGGGCATAATTGACGAGCGCGAGAACGTTTTCTTCTTTCAGTGGAGGCAACGGCCACCAAGCCTGGAAAATTAGCAGTTTCCGAACGCGACGTAGCTCTCGCCGTGCTCTACGGTATTCCTTGTATAATCGTTCTGCGGCATCAACCCGGAGTCAATCGGTCCGTCGGCACTGCCTTTGTTTGCGTCTACACTGTTCACAAGTACGTTCGATCGGTATTAGCTTCTTGCGAGGATAATAATTAATAATAATTAATTATTGCTCCGTGGATAATAATTAAAATCTGAGAATAACAATTTCCTTGCAGAATGTTGACGATCAAGAAAAGCCATATACTAAAGCTCGATATGAGTGGGAGATTCGCGATAAACGTAGTTGATAATCTTATAATCGTTCATCATCAAGCATCGAAAGTAAGTTGATACGACGTGCCTAATTATTCGCATCTTGTAGAATTAATAGACAATTAATTACTCATTTCGTATTTGTCCTTTGATTTCATCAGACATCTATGATATTCGACATTATGTTGTCGGGAGTGAGCGACGGCACTGTTATGCATCACACTAGCGTCACTGTGCCGAAACCTATAAAACCCTACAGTCTAAAAGTACAAGGATCGATGCTCTCGGAACAGAATCTTCAACCCTGCCAATTGTGTATCCTTTTGCAACAATTTAAAATTAAGTTTCAACGATTCGAACTAAAGAAAAAATACAAAGTAAATCAATAATTTCCACGATACAACCTTAATACCGTGACTCAGATTCTCCAAATTGGGTTGTGTTTCAACCAAACATCGTGATCGACGCAAAATTAGGTTGCCTGTGGTACATCGAGTTGCATCTTGAATCGTTGGTAGATTTGATTCAGGACAAAGTTCAGTTGGTCGAGTTTCTGATGCAGCGCAAAGATGCCAAGCCAATATTGCTTCGAGTCTTGCAAACATTCGTGAGTTGTGATTTGCCGAAGAGACTGATAGACATGCCGGCGATATTCGACAAGTTGAACGCTGTTTATCGGAATTACCTCGAGAACGAGATTCAGAGTCAGGTAAGACCGAAAGATTTAAAATTTTATTTTGCTGCTTTTACTTTGTTTTCTTATAAATTTTTTTTTGTTTGTCTTTAGATGGGTACGCCTCTGCAGAATAGTACGAAAACCTCGAACGGTGCAGGTTCGGAAAATTTTACGTACAAATTGGTGTTGGATCAGAGTGATATGTACACTCACATACTATCGAAATTTCTGGGCGATAAGGTTGAACCGAAAATGATAATCTGGGTACTTCTTGAATATACGAGGTACACATAAGTACAATTGATTTGTATTGCATTTTTTTTGCATGGATAATATTTAAAATTTGTTTTCAATTTTTTTCAGATCTCTCGCTGAACACGGTATTCCCGTATTCCACTATCTTCATGAGCTCGTGATAACGACTCTGGTTCAGCGAAAGGCCTATTATCAGCTTCACCAATTGTTGCAATATCACGTTGTAGCTGACTCGAAACCATTAGCCTGTTTGCTACTTTCACTCGAAAATCTTTATCCGGCTGCTCATCAATTGGCCCTCGACATGCTGAAGCGTCTTGGAAACGCGCACGAGGAAATAATCGAGGTTTTACTCTCCAAGGGTCACATATTGCCGGCGCTGAGGTATTTCCATTTTTTATACTTGAAAAAATCACATTTTCACACGACTTCGTATCCAGCGATCCTTGAAATCCTCGAAGCCTCAAGAATTTTTCTTTTTGAAAAATATTTGAAATATACTTGAATGTTTTGAAGACATCATTTTTTCGTACGACGAAAACGGACTTTCTTGATCGTCCCATCGTTGGGACAAAGTTGACTTATTCTCGAGAAAAGGGTATTTTTATTGGCGATAAACTTCTAATTTGAAAAAAGCTGGAGGCTCACATTCTTGGGAATTCAACAAAAAATCTTGCTCTGTAATCTGTCTCTCAAAGTTCAATAGAGAAGATAATTTTTTTTTTTTCAAAGAAAGTTTAAGCTTCTGGCTACTATTAACTTGTGTAGAAAAGTTTATTTCAGAGCTGGGCAGTACTTGAAAGTACTTCAAGTATTGTACTTACATTTTTCAAGTACTTCAAGTACAGGAAGTACTTGAAAAATGTAAGCATTGTAAAGTTATCTCCTCTATTGAATTTTGAGAGACAGATCAAGTACTTTTGAATGTGTCTTGCTGATGGTTGCATGTGCAAAGCCTTTGAATATGGATCATTCCATGTCAAATCGACCAATGTTTGGAATCGATCCCTTTCAATTTCGATGAAATTTGGTCAGAAGTTTTCTTTCGTCATAAAAAGAAGTTCTAACAAAGGAAAAAATCAAATTTTTTTTTTCGAAAATTCAACATTTCACCATTTTTTCAAGTTTATTTTTTAAAAATTTCGAAAACTATTATAGTTACGAATAAATCGTTCTGGGTTCGTCTTGAAGAGTATACTTGGGGCTACGAAACAAAAATATATTCCGATTTTTTTTTTTTTTTTGAAAAATGATGAATTTGGAGAATTTTGAATTTTTCAAAATCGTGAAAATCCACGATCAACATTAAATTTTTGGTTCTATTTTTTTTATATAACACCTTGCACTGATATTGAAAGATCCTGAAATTTTCAGAAGTGTGTTTCTTTTTTGTTTCAAAAATATGCATTTTTGAATTTTGTTAAAATTTTTTTTTACCTCGGAGTGAAGTTGATCAATCGTGTGATTTTGACTGCTCAAAATTACAAAATTACATGATTGCTCAAATTAAAAAATTCATATTTTTGAAACAAAAAAAAACACCTTTCTGAAAATTTCAGGATCTTTTAAAATCAGAACAAGGCATTATATTTAAAAAATTGAACAAAAAATTTGATGTTAATTGTGGATTTTCACGATTTAAAAAAATTCAAAATTCTCCAAATTCATAATTTTTCAAAAATTTTTGTCGGAATATTTTTTCCTTCGTAGCCCCAAATATACTCTTCAAGACGAAACAAACGATTTTTCATAACTATCATAGTTTTCAAGATATTTAGAAAAAAATTTTGAAAAATGGTTAAATTTTGATTTTTGCATAACTTTAAAAAAAAAAAAATTAAATTTTTTTCTTGGTAGAACGTAGTTTTATTTAAAACGAAAACTTCTGACCAAATTTCATCGACATTGAAAGTGGTCGATTCCAATTCTTGGTTGATTTGACAAAACAAAAAGTATCACTGCAAACTTTTGAAAAGTCTTGACGATTTTTCGTGAATCGATCGTAACTTGCACGATGTATCGAAATGAATTTTTTTTCATCTAAAACTGGGACATTAATATTCAAAAAAAATTGAAACAATCGTGTTTTATTTAAACATAAATCTGAAACAAAGTGATTGAAATTTTTTATTGTACTCGTGCGTACAACGTGCACGAATTTCAATGGAATCTATTTAAATCCGTGGCACATTTACGTGAAACTCTAATTACTGTGCAATGTATATCGACTCACGAGAAGAAAAGTTCCTGATTCCTCGAACATATCCCGAATGTAGTGCCGAAAAAATCATGCAAGTATCCTTGAACGCCCTTATATTTCATTGTTACGTTATACTGGAAACGGCGAACGAAGAAAAATTTCAAATTAATCTTTCCAATGATTTTTCCAAATGAAACAGGTATGTGAGGAGCGTCGGAATGACGGATCAGATATCAGCGAGAAAATTTCTCGAAGCTGCAAAAGCGTCGGACGACTCGACCCTATTTCACTCGGTCTTCAAATTCTTCGAGCAACGAAACCTCAAGCTCAGAAATACAACGCTGTTTACTCGCGGTGAACACTGTCAATACTACGTGCGACACTTTGACTATTTATTTCACGGCAACGACAACGCTTCGTTGAATTCCGACACGAATTCGAACGTTTCGTCGATATCGGCTCACGATTAACGATCGAGTATTTTCGAATTGCGATCAGCCGTATTCCGTAAACTCTGAACATACGAAACTATGTTAAATTTTTAATAAACTGTACATAATAGTCTGTGATATTACGATCGATCGATCGTGCATGCAATAATATTTTACCACTGACAGTGGGATCGTTGGAAGAATACAAATTTTTTAAATTATTTTTCACCTATGTTTTGTTTTTGCGCCATGATAAATTTTCGTTGATCCAGCAAGACTGATTGAATTTAAAAAGTTGATAGGATCAGGGCTTATTTTTGAAGAGTCCGTCGCTCAACGGAGCACGCTTTGAAATGTACACTGCGAGATATATAGCCACGATATTTCAATCAGGGCAATCGTTGGCCCGTAAAATGTTTTATCATCCCCGCGGTGAGCTCGAGAGCCGAAAAAAGGGAGGAAATAGAAGAGTAGAATCGATAGGGCTTTTGTTACACGTATGTGTGTCTTTGTGAGAGAACTTTTTTTTTCATGCCACTACTCGATGACCCAAAATCTCTGTATTTGCGATAATCTCGAATTCGAGATGGAAAGCTGAAAAACCATTATCAGAGCTCTCCCGTTGAGTAGAAAAAACTATGAATATTCCATTTAAAATGATCTTTATTGACATGTAATATATCTTTAATCACTTTTCGTCTTTCTCTTATTGTTTCATCGAAACAATATTATACAGCTGGATAAATATATTCAACGCTCGACTCTTTCGTTTCTCACACTCTGCGTTTCCTCCTCATCGTTCTCTCTTTACAAAGGAGAAGATATTTATTACACGACGTTGAAGTATCCATCGTTGGAATGCAAAGAAAATAGATTTTTTTTTGTCAAGTTCAAATCATGGCCTTTGAGGGTGACTACTGACTAAAAAATTGTTGTAATATTTTTGTAGGGTCTCCATTGAATCTCCTAAATGCATGGTAGAAGCGTAAGCAGCACTGGCAATTGGAAAAGATGACTTTGTTGCATTGCAACGATACAAACTTCAAAGTCATTAGGATTTTCTCTCTTCAACATAGTCGTGCAGTTAAGGTTTCATAGTAGAGCAGATGAGTTTTTTTTTTCATAGTGGGATTATAGAATTTATATTTTACAAAATAACGAATAGATTTATGGCGTAGCGAGACAATAACGAAGATTTACTGTGATTTATGTTTATCGTTGGCTGCTCTCATTTGAGCATGAATTTTGGTTCTTCGATGGCCGATAAAAACGAAATTTTCTTTTTTTCCTTCACAATTTGGTCTCACGTCACCTTAAACATAATTACGTTGTATCACAATTCTACCTTGAGAATTGCATTTTTATTGGTTTGCTCGAAAAATGATACATCATTATCGTCTGATAAAATACTTACAAATTTTATAACATCAATATAGATCCTTGTGATCTCTTCGGTCCTTATTCGCCACGTTATTCGGCGATTTTATACATACGCGCGTTACCGTGTCATTTTTTTTTTCGTCGAAGAAAGTGAAAGTTAGATTAAAAGGGTACTCGAGAATTTATAAAGAGGTGCTTATTTTCTATACGAGTAGATTCATTTTTTTAAATACCGATTTACAGTACAGACATACGTTTCATTTCGATTGAGAAAGTTTCATCTTTGGATCCGCTAAAAAGATTTTCAGCCTGCGACAGACGAATTTATATATTTGGATAGTGTATAATTTTTTCTTGCATTTTCGTATGCATTTTTTTAAGATCAGGATATTGAAATACAGTGATAAGAATAGATTTCGTAGAATTTCGTATTACAAGAAGGACTTTAAACATTCATCGACGACGCTAAAGTTACATTTTGCCTTGAGGTCATTCGTTTCCTTTTTTTTTTTTTTTTTAATTGATCCCTCGCTTCCTATTTTTCTACTCTTTTGATCTGATCTCTGTGTATTTTTCGGTTGCGCCCCTCGTCGAATTTTTTTTGAAAATGTGATTTTAATCTTAATTTCAATGATATTTTTATGACCACGTTTTTTATATTATTTTATTTATATCCATTAATCGACGATTCATACACAAATCGAGGAATGTGCGACAAATGCTAGACGATGCGCAATGAGAGCACTTTGAAAATCGCTGGAAAGGGCCTTCGAAAATTGGTAAAAATCGATGGTCTGACTTTAAAAATCTGCCAAAAATAGAAAAATGATCGCAATCGGATGAACCAAGCGGGATTTTGAAGCTTCAACGGTCCCGACGAGACTGAGCTTGAGTTAAAGGGAAAATTGTATCAAGAAAAAAAGTTACACGCATTTTAGTGAACCAATTCAATTTTGGCTAAAATACAGGAATTTTTTTTTTTTAATTGTTCTCGGAACTCTTATCAAAGTAATTTTTCCGACTGAACCTAAACTTCCACGGATTTGCCTGAAAAGTCCAAGACTTTATGATTTTTCGTCAAAAACATTTTCTTTTAGTTTTGGGGACATACAAACACCTTTTTGAAATATTTGCAGATTATAGCACATTCCTCAGTTCTCGCATGAGTTATTAGATTACTAAGAATAAAGCAAATTAATTTTTCAGAAGCAGATTAATCTTTTAGAACGAAAGGTGCATCGATAAGGCTTTTAACCGAAAAATAACGTTTTTGTTTTTTAACTACTTTTCACTCGTACATAAAGCTTGAAATTTACATCGATGATGCCAAATGTCGATAAGCATACGCGGATATTTCATTCACGATGAATATTTGATATTTGCGTTCATATATGGGTCATTCCATGTCAATTCGACCAAGAGTTGGAATCGACCCCTTTCAATTTCGTTGAAATTTGATCAGAAGTTTTCGTTTTTAAAGTCAAAAAATTTCAGGATATTTAAGATCAGTACAAGGTATTATATAATAAAATTTGAACCAAAAATTTAATGCCGAAAATGGATTTGCACGATTTTTAAAAATTCAAAATTCTGCAAATTCATCATTTTTCAAAAAAAAAATTCGGAATATTTTTTTTTCGTAGCCACAAGTCTACTCTTCAAGATGAACCCTGAACGATTTTTTCCTAAATATAATATTTATCGCGATATTTAAAAAATAAACTCGAAAGATTTAAAAAATTGTGGAACTTTGAATCTTGCATAACTTTCGAAAACAAAGTTTAACATTTTTTTCCTTAGGCAGAACTTCGTTTTATTAAAAACAAAAGCTTCTGATCAAATTTCATCGAAATTGAAAGGGGTCGATTCCAACGCTTGGTCGATTTGACATATAATGACGCATATATATATCAAACCAATTTTAAAAATAAGCAATAATTGATTGATTCGCCGCAACGAGAATTGGCCTGCGAATAACGCGAATAACGCGATTCCGTATCAATTTTGTGTGTAAAATTGGTCATTATTCGACAAAATTTAATGAATCGAATGAAGCAACTGGAGAAAAAATCGTTTCATTTTTTGTACACTTTTTCCCCCTCGTTGACAGATATCATGGGGTTGTTTTTTTTTGTTTTTAGATACAATACCTACATTTCTTTCAATCGTGTGTCGATACGCCACGAGTAATTAAAGTTTGATGTTTCGGCTCGTACTCGGCGCTTTTTATATGTCGAAAATACAAAAAAACTTCCTCCTACGCTCGTCCCTCAAACGACCCACACACGTGTTCACACATCCTCCATTTTACAAAACCTTCCGCCAAGTCCGCCAAGTTCCGCGTATGTTTTTTTTTTTTCAATTCCGAACGTAATTAATTCACGAGATTTTGACTCTCGATGATGAATTTTTCCATAATAACGTCTGCGTCATAAATTATAATCACTTTCTGGACTTTTCGATGACTCGTCGTCCTCTCGTACTATTTATTATTTTTATATTATTTTTGTTTGTTTTTCTTTTCAAGAGTCTCATTCATCGCACTCACTCTCGCTTAAAATTCCTGTCCAACTTTTTTAAATCCTCGGTAACAGGACGGTTATGACGTATCGTTACGACTAATCTTAATTTTTTCGTAATATTTATACATAGTATATAATCTTCCCTAAATGTGTAACAACGAGAGACATCGATGAATCGATCATTTTTTCTAAACGGCGATTCTCCACGGTTTCGAACGAGACCGTTGTCCCATTATCATCAAAAAAAAAAAAGAACGATCAATCATTCACGACAACGATCTATAACGCACATTCAATGTAGCACCTTTTTTTTTGTTTGCCCACTTAAGTCGCATTTACACACAATACCACGATTGAACATCGGTCAATCGATGACTAATCCAAGATCGTGTAATAAATTTGGAGTAACTGTTCCCCCTCCTCCTCAAAAGTCTCTTTGGTTGCTCTCATTTGCGATGAAAAGAATATATTCGCACTTTCTCGATGGGAAATTAATGTCTCTATGTATCAATCCCTTTCGTGCATCTCAGCATGAATTTTTTTTATTAAATTTTCTTCGATATAAAAAAAAGAAAAACTTACCCTACTATTTTGTCATTTCATCTTCGCTCCTCCCTCTTCGTATTATCTTAATTTTTCTCATCCATGTTTTTCGCGCTTTGTCAAAAAAAATAGCAATAATTTTTATTATTTATTTAATCCAACAGCGAGGTACGCGTGAAACAGCGAGCCCACAGGGTTTGTAATCTCGAATGGCAGAGAAGAGGATATTCGATACACCCACTCCTCGCCTATCTAAATAACCTCGGGTGAGTTTATCTGAATATCATATATTTCTATCTATCTCTCTTTCTCTCTCTTTCTTTTTTTCCTTTTTGTTTAACAGCGTTGAGAGAACATTCAATTCCCAAAACTTGGTTTATATTTTTTAACTACACCCAGAAAAAGGATTTATTCGGTACGAATAAATTTTTCCCAATTTATTCGAATATCGGCCTTGAAAGCCCATTCGGCCGATATTTAGATGAAATTTCATTTGTTTCAAATAAATTTATTCGAACTAAATGAAGCATTCTTCTCGGTGTAGGAAATTCGTCAAAATTCATTTTTAAATGATTTCTCTTTGCAAAAAAGATATCACTCGGCGATGCCGAAAACATTCTCGTTTTCTGAAAAAATGCCTTTGCTAATGGACAAATTTTTGTTCTCGCTTCACGCTCTCCGAAACGATCCTCTTTAATAATGAAGATAAGCTAAGGAAAAGCTTTTCCAGAAAGCGACCCTTTGCAAGACGATAATCACTTTCGCTCCGATGACTCGCGTTTTCGGTCATGTTGACATGACAGAAACAGAGTTTAGGCGAGCGATCAACAAGAGAGAATATATGGTTTTTTTTTTCAATCACGATGATGATGCGGCGCTCTCTCTCAATATGAAATCCCCCGAAGGAGCTTTTCTTCGTCGTAATCCTTATGAAAAGTCTGTTGAATCGTGAAACTAGGAAACGAGCAAATTCACTTGTCGCTGTCAAAAGTAAGTCCCTTAAGGTTGTTTAGAAGCTTTGAAACTTTTGAATGTTAATTGTTCAATAAATAGCTTCTCAATCGTAGTGAAATTTTTGCACGACCTCCTGAATACTTCATGTAAGAACGTACCAAATTTTCAGAATTCAATCATCATTACTTCAACCTTCTTAAGGGTTAAAATAAAAAATAATGAGAAAATTCTGAAAATTTGGTATATTTTTGTATGAGGTATTTAAAAGGTCGTGTAAAAATTTCACGACGATTAGGTAACTCGTTATGAAGAAATTAACGTTTTGTTAAAAACAATTTTTTAAACAAATAAAAAAAATATTTATCAATAAACTTCGTTTTCTTTCCGTTGCTTCCAGTATATCGTGAATATTAAAAAATTGAGAGGTCAAAAAAAAAACTTATCGGAAAGTTATATCAGTTTCCATGAGACTACATTTAATTTTTTTAAATTTGTTAATCTCAATTATTCGATAACGAGCTTCCAAATCGTCGTGAAATTTTTACACGACCTCTTAAATACTTCATTGAAAAACATACGAAATTTTCAGAATTTTCTCATTAAACGTGATTTGCTTCTAAACAACCTTAAACTCGATATGATATCGACAAGCTCGTCGAAGGAAATTTAGCGATCGAAGTTGGGAAAAATTCTGATGGAAAATGACAAATGAACCAAAATAGTTGGAATAAAAAAATAACCACGAAATTAAAGAATAATTACGATCGTAATTCGGACAGAATTGCAACTATTTCGGAATTAAAATAGAAAATTATTATTCCGATTAATTAAAAAAAAAACGTCCCCTTCTCCCCTTTAAGAATATTCCCACTTTTTAGAAGAGACTATTTTTTTCATTTACTTCTCCTAAAATATGAAACTTTTCATCAGCTGTGTTCACCTCAAGGATATTTCTTTCCTTTGATTATAATATTTACTCTCTTTTATTTCCTGGTACTTCTCATGCCCTTTATCTGTCTTTACGAATGTTGAGTCAGATATTTGACTCGAGGCTTAATGAGTTTCAGTAATTTTCTTCATTCAATTACACTTGGGCGATAATTACACTTGTACCAAAAGGAATTCAAAAGGCCGGGAGGCAGATTTTATCGTTACGGTTTTTTTCCCCATGAGCCAAAGTAGAAAGCTCCGGAGTCCTTTTAACGATGTAAAAAAGGATTTTTCATTGTTTCTCGTACTGTGCAAAAATCACGGCAAACTTTTTATCCTCATCCTTCCGCCCTCGGTTTTTTTTGCGCCGCAACTGCAAAAAGAACGGTTCAAAGACACACGGAGATTCGAGCCAACGACGTCATTTCGTTCTTTTTTCTCCAAGAGACCCCTTTTTAAACCACGGTAAAATAAACAGGGAGAAGTTAAAGCTCATGTTTTTCCGCTATCCCTCTATTTTTCCTCCGGTCTTCCGTTGACCCTGAAATTGGACGTCGTCTCATATTTCCATCGTTTCCCTTGTGGATGCTACGAGTTAATTGTTTCGCGAAATATCGTCCCTAACGAGTGGCCATTCCGGCAAAAGTCACCCAACAAAAAGATCGTTCTTGCAAAATTATTTTTCGTCCGTTACATCGTTCAACGCGCATCTTTCATATTTCGTTTAAAGTCTCAAAACTAAAACGCACAATCTCGCCAATTAATTATCCTGGCCTAATTTTTTCGCATATATATATACATATATATATATATATATATATATATATATATATATATATACATATATATATCATTTTCCGACTTTTCTCATTCTGCGACTTAACTCCACGATCTTCTCAAAGTACGCACCCGAGAGTGCAATTTTTTTTTTAATTTTCTCCATTCTCTCTCCCTCTACTTCTCTCTTACCTCTGATTCCGTACAAGTTTTTACGTGGATACGAAGAGGGCGATTTTTCTCCACGAATACCGTGAGCTTCCTTCTTACCGAGAGAAGTGGAATAGAATTTTTCCTTTGATCTCAGAGAAAAGAGTCTTCGTTTTCTCGCATTTTTTCTTTTACCATCGCAAACTCTTTCTCTCTCGTTCCTCTCGTTTTCTCCAGTCTCTCTTCTCCAGTCACTCGCTCTGCCTTTATTTTTATCACAACCACTTGACAAACTCCATGCAGGAACTGTCCCTCGCGATATTTTTATTTCTCCAAAGTGACGAAAAGAGCATTGTTCATCGATCGTTTCGTCGAATCTTGAAAGTTGGTGTTTTTTTTATCACTCTGTGCCACCACCGAGAGGGATCGAAACAGAGAAAAGAGGGACGTCGTCCGAAGATAGCAAACGTACAATCGTGTGAAAAATACGATCGCTATTCTCGAATATATTATCGTTTTCACACGTTAATGTGACACGAAAATGTGCCTCCAGGACAATTAAGAAATGTTGCAATCGTCGGCGTGGGAGTCCCTTATCTGTTGCTTCGTTTTTCTCGATGCTCGTCGTATCAGACTGCGACTTCGTGGCTTGCTCTTGACTTCCTCGGCAACTGTAACCACGCTCGAACCTTGCGCCGCCATCAATTGCTGCGGCGGACAACCCGAGCCTGCACTTCCGGTTCTTCCACTGGGACTGCCCGATCTGTAGGTCATGCGGATATCGATTAGAAATCATCGTGGCGATATTTCGCCCGTACAATTCAATTTCAATGAAATTTTTGTTTTTAAATTTTCGTCCCATTTCGAAATGTCCCAAAACGTCCTGATTATGCAGCAAACAATCGAGAATACGTTGCAAAATCTAGTTGACAAGGATAGTAATTGTTTAATTTCCAGAGAATAGTTTCGAGGATTATGTTTTTAGACATTTTTTTTATTTTTAGAAACAATTATTCTAAACGACGCGACTTGCATTTTTTCGCTACCGTTTTGAAACTCTGCATGAAAATTCGTTAAAAATTTTACAAAATTCGGAAAGCGAATAAAACGACAAAAGCACTTGGTCGAATTCGAGAGATATTTGAGGGACGAATTTTTGGAACAAGGTCGAAGGTTAAAATATTTTTACCGTCGTGAACCGTAAGCCGAGCAACGTCTTCTGAGTCCCGATTCGTCGGCCTCGCCCGTTGGATTTTTCGGCACGATTCTCGATAACGTTACGAAACATCGAAATATTTCCTTGATATTGTAATCGTCCTTGGCCGAGCATTCCATTACTTTGCCACGTAATTTCGGCAATTCGCAGAACAACCACTCGCTAACGTCCTCGATCGGAACTTGGCGTTTCGCCGTTGCAAGATCGAGCTTGTTACCCGCCACGACGATCGGCACTTCCTGTTTTGTCGTCGGAGAATTAACAAAAACAAAATCGCAGGTCATTCCGAATTTTTGTCCCTCGACTCTACACTGTGTCACGATGGTTTGAGATTACCGGCGTTTACCTGAAAATCGGGACGTTGCTCTCTGACCTCCTCGAAGCATCTTTTTACACATTCGAAACTCGGCAACGAGGTTGTCGCGTAGACCATCAGAAACGCGTGTGCCGTAGCTATGCTGAGTCTTCTCATTGCCGGGAACTGAAGATCGCCTTTAAAATATAAAGAAACATTCGAAATATCTCGTTATCAGTTTCCCAGAGTCCTGGTTCTTTGGAAATATTTTTTTAATTAAATTAGATCAAATTGAAATATTTACAAAAATGAACATTTATGAGAATAAGTTACACATCAATGGCTGATCTCACCTGCGGTATCCAGAAGATCGACCTTAAGGGTCAACGTTCCAAGGATGCATTCCCTCGAGTAAAGATCCTCCACGGTCGGCCGATATCTCTCTGTGAAGCCTTGACCCAGTAGACGCCTGATTATCGCGCTTTTTCCAACTCCAGCGCCACCGAGAACGACCAAACGAATTCTCTCGTAGTCCGTCATCGTTCGTACCGATCTTTTTTTCTTTCTTTTCCTTTCGGAAGAAAACTCTTTGCCGAGCAATTCGGCGATTGGGCGCAAAAGAACCAAACTCGTCGAAAAAACTTTTTCCCCTCACGACTTGTCGTCAAGCTCATCCATTTTAACCCGACCGAATTGACTTCGACTCGGTTAAAAAATTTATTCCTCTTAAATTTTCAATATTTTCCCCGTAGAAGTTTTCCTTTTCTCCTTGAAGATCCATCCGCGATTAAGCCGGGAAATTCAATATCAGCGGTTCTCCCACGGGGGAGTTTTCTTTTTCTTCGTTTTTTTACCGTCCGTGTTCAAACAGCCTGACGCAATCGGTCAGTGTTGTATACCATAAAGATGATATTAATTGGATCAACAGAGAGAGAGGGGAACTAAGTAAAAGCGGAAGAGCAAAAGAGCGACAGAGGGTGATAAAAAAACGAGGAATCGACAAAACCGTCGGGCCTTCTCGCACCCTCGTTTTCCATGAACCTTGGCCTATCTCTCTCGCTGTCTCTCTCCCTTTTATCACCCTCTCTCTTTATTATTGCGTAGCTTACCGGAAGTATTCGAGACTTCTATCCGACCGATTTTTTTAAATCACAATATCCATCGCCATCACGAGAGATTATTTTTCTTCCAACCCTTTCATATTTTCGTTTCCAACATACGGAACAAAATGAAGAAGGGACAAAAACTCTGGCGTTGGCCTCCCTTGTTTTAGCTTCTCCTCTGTCAATCGAACGCTCGACGAACTTGACGAATTTTTCCTTTCATCCCTTTTTATCCGTCGAACGACGATACGGGCAAGATTTTTTTGTTCGTCCAGCTCGGGCCTATTGGAATTTCGTTATTGTCCAACCTTATTCTGAGTGACGTGTTTCGTGTTTACTCGTTTATACATATGTACATGGATTTGTGTTGTATAATGGGTATGTAGTATATTGCAAACGAGTGGCCTGGTATTTGGCACAATTCGGCGTATTCCCGAGCTCTGTGTTCGAGTCTCCTATATCCTCTCGAAAACAAACACACACGGACGAACGAGCACAAAGTAGGTTTTAGTTAGACGCCGTTTTAATCACCGAACTCGTTACCGGACCGTCCAAACTTTCGCTGTCGCTCGTAGAGTTCAATTTCACATATTCATAGGTTTTCGTGTATACGTTTGTGTTTGTCTGTGTCGGTGCGTTTACAAACGTAGTGAAACGGAAGCGAGTGATTCAGTGGGCAACACGGTCGACAGAAATTGACATCAAGTGTGACGCAGTTACGTTTCGAACGGATCGAATGAGAAAGACTGAACAGGAAAACAGCGAAATATCGTCAAAAACGAGAGAGCAAGGGAGTCGAAAATAGGGAAAATTGTTTCGAAGGCCCAAATCCTCGAGTTAATTCGTGACTGGATGTAACGCGATGATTTTCGGCAAATTGTTTATGTTCCACTCTCCCATCCCGACGATCATCTCCATTTTCATCGAGTTTTTTTTCTGACGATAGAGTCACCGAGATTCACTTTTCTGCAACATAAACAAGGAAGGAGGAACAATTATATTTATCATCGATTTTCTAAGAAATATCTTAAGAATATATCGAATATACACTACCGTTGAAAAGTTTCCGGACAAAACTTGAAAAAAGGTCTGGAACGTTTTTTCATGCCATTTCGCCGGAAGTCAATGTAAACTAATTTAACAAACGGCATTTTGAAAAGGAAGAATTCGGCTTCATTTCTTGTTTCTTAAATTATTTTTACAATTTGTTTTTAGATTTGGACTCTATCTTGAAAACAACTGTTTTTCGCCATTTTTCCCTCTCTTCAGGTGCACCCATATACCAGAGGAAATTTTTTTAAATACATTTTTACGATTCGATTCATAAAGAGAATAGTTTGAGCTTCAATTTCCTTTTTCTTTTAACTTTGAGCGATTTTTTTTCCAAAGTTATTCAGTTTTTTGTGAAAAAAAAGAGGAAATTTGAAAAATGCCGTATAACACGAAAACAAAAGGAATTCATGACGAACTTTAAGATAGCAAAAAGTTGCGTCTGTTTTCGTTGAGTTCAGATGAATTTTTTCAGATTTTTTTTTCCAAAAATTTTTATTTCATGTTGAGGCTGAAAAAAAAAATTGGGAAAAAAATTTGAAAAAAAATTCCAATACATTGAAAATGGTGAAAACAAGTATTTTCCCCTCTTGAAATTTTATCAATAATCCCATAGTTCTCGAGTTATGGTAATTGAATGATCCGAGCTCCGACCCAGAATATGAGAAAAAAAAATTTTAGGAAAAAAAATCTGAAAAAATTCCTCTGCACTCAAAAAAAAACAGACGCAACTTTTTGCTATCTTGAAGTTTTTCATGAATCCGCTTTGTTTCCATGTTACATGGGATTTTCCAAATTTTCTCTTCTTTCACAAAAAACCGAATAACTTTAGAAAAAAATCGCTCAAAGTTAAAAAAAAAAGAAAATTGAAGCTGGGCGTGCCTGAATAGAAAAAAGGCGAGAAACAGTCGTTTTAAAAATGTATTCAAAATCTAAACAAATTGTAAAAACAATTTAAAAAACAGGAAATGAAGCTGAATTCTTCCCCTTAAAAATGGCGTTTGTTAAATTAGTTTACGTTGACTTCCGACGAAATGGCATAAAAAAACGTTCCAGACCTTTTTTGAAGTTTTGTCCGGAAACTTTTTACCGGTAGTGTATCTTGCTTCAAAAGTTCAAATCTTCCGAATATAATATCCAAATGATACCAGACACTTGCTTTCATATATTTTGTCGATCATTTGATCAAATTCGAGCCATTTTACGCGAGAGTTGATCGCCAAATCCTTCGATGGAATGAAACAGGAGAACATGTTTGTAAATGACCGGCGATAAAATAAATAATTACACAGAGCTCGATGGAATTAATTAAAAAGAAGAAGGGAACAAAAAATGGACAAAAACGTCGTGGAGGGACGAAATTTAATCGCGCTTCACCGTGGATTATGTAAACAGGCACGGAGAAGCTGTTGGGAATAATCCGGAAAGTCGATGACCGTGCATGGCCGAAACCGCGCTACAAACCGCTGAGCCCTTTATTAAACTTGACAGAGCACACATTGCCGCGTACAGCTTAACGCAGAATTGATTCTGTCTCGTCGATAAAATTATAACGCGATGCTGTTTCGTATCACCGACCGATAATCATCGGATCATAACTCGTCCCGCATATTGATAACAAACGTCGAATAATTTCCGCTATGCACATCGCAATTTCTCCCTCGATTATTCTCCGTCGGAATGAAGCGCGTTTATCTTCTTTTTGCCGCTCATTACTAATTATTGACGATGATAGCGATCCTGTTCGGGTACCACGATTCGCCATCCTCATTTGTATTTCACTCTATGCAGCCTTGAAATACATGCAAACCTATCACGGTGTAATATTATCCCAATAGGGGCTAATTAATTATTTTAACGGTATCGCTGATGAGGACTCATCAATTAATCACTTACCGATGATAAAAATATATTTGTGCAAAATATTCGTTATCGAGATCACTTTAATTATAATAATTATATTAATATGATATTACAACAGTTTTATCAATATTATTATAATTATAGTTGTCATAGCGGAGTAACTTTTTATCTTCATTTACGATATTTCCGATCGAGTTTTTCAAACTAAAACGATCGATCAAACTATATATATTTATCAGCGAATGAGAGAAGAGGGCTGATATAGCGGGGGCTACACAATCAAGAGAAAAAAAACGATGGATAGGATGTTCCTGTTTTTTTTGTCCTCCCCAGCAAAATAATCACATCCTTCGATGTTTGCTCTCGCCTCTCTCGCGTTAGATCAGCGGATATGAGATAATAAATTATGGTCGAGAATTAACGACGCAGCGAGGATCCGAAAAGTTGAACCAAACTCCCGCGTTTATCTCCCCATATACCTGTATTTCCGCCAAGCCCCTCTCGCTAAACATACGTAAACACCGTGACTTTCACTCTTATTCGTTGACGGTGAACATTTTCGGGGACGCTTCCTCGCGAGGAGTCGGTATCCTGCGCGAAGGAAGAGAGTC
Source organism: Alloplasta piceator (assembly GCA_946863875.1). Classification (NCBI taxonomy): domain Eukaryota; kingdom Metazoa; phylum Arthropoda; class Insecta; order Hymenoptera; family Ichneumonidae; genus Alloplasta; species Alloplasta piceator. The sequence continues at coordinate 1,268,153 of OX333080.1, forward strand.
TGTGACATCCGGATTACCATGGCAACGCGCGGAAACGCAAGTTGCCGGCGAACCTCGTCAAAGGGAAACCCGAGAATCCTTCGGGGAATTGCCAGCGATCCTTGCGTGGCGAGATACTTCGTTCGTGTAAGATTGATTCTTCGGGATACCGGCACTAAATTTTCCGCCCTTTTTTTCGTTCTGCCATTTTTTCGTTCTGCCATTTTTTCATAATTTTAAATACCGTTTAAATATATTTTCAGGGCAAATTAGCGCGATAGGTTAGATAATTTAACGGTTTTTTTCCAATTCCTCTTTTTTCAAATTTCCTCCTTTCGGAGTTAGGAAAAAAATTAAAGTTTGCGCCGGATAAATTCCTTTCGGTATTCCGGAGAATCAGTCGTATTTATATATATAAGTGCGTTACAGGGGAACCGCGTGTAATGTTTTGTGGTATCATATATATATATATATATATATATATTAGGATCTCCTCTAAATTATCGCGGCAATGCGATAAACTACCCTTCGGGACCTTCGGAGATGGTATATCTTGCGAAGCTATTTCACCCTCGATCTTTTTTTTATATCGAACAACCCCAACTATCCGTGGTGAAATAATGAGACGAAACCTTTCAAAATCCTGTTTTCCGGAATTTTATGGTTATTATTCAAGCCTTCAAAAAATATAACCCGAGATTCCGCTGTTCTAAAAAAAAAAAATTCGTCCCTCACCATAAATCCGATAAATTTGCTCTCAAGTTGCTGTAACTTTTTTTCGTCGTAAAAAGTTGAGACTTTGCGGATTGGACCAAAAAAAAATTCGTGAAATACCAGGAGACGATATGAATTACGGCAATATTTTTTAGCTGCCAATTTTATCGTTAATAGAGAGGCAATGCGGAGATGGAATGTTTAATAACAATTAAGGCCGCGTTTTACGCTCGAATTGGCGAAAAATTCGTTCTCTCGAGAGTGAATTGTGTGTTCATCCGAGTTAACTAAAACGGGTTCGGAAAATTCGCATCGAGTGAATAAAGAAGAGTCAGCGAAGAGGGATATAACAGGTCCGTGAGAGGTCTTGTATAATAATGACGCTCGCTTCGGTCAACTTTTAATTGTCCGCATTTTCGTTCTCTCTTTCCGCGAGAGGAATCTGTCGAGGGAGAGAAAGAGAGTGGACCGGGCAGCGGGGGTCGAGGGGATCGGGAGCTTGTATATAATTGAGGAAAGAGGAGAAAGTACATGATCTCTTGGGAGAGTTTGCAACGAAGCTGTTCAACCTGCCCCCGTCTTCTTAATTCGCGGAACTACTCCAACTTTTTCTTCGTTCCTTCCTCCTTTTTTCATCCACTCTAGTCCCCGGTTTCCTTCATTACCCCGCCTTGTATACAGAGAAATTCAATACGGTGGTTTGCGAAAAACACGTTATTATTTTACGATTGATAATGATTTTTCAAGACTTAATTTGATATTTGCCAAAAGCCACGTTCCATGTATTTAGTCATCACCAAATCCTTCAACTTCGTTAAGAACCTCTCGCTATTTTTTCAAACGAGTTAATTCGGCGTTGAAATTATCGCAACACCGACCTCGTTCGACTCTCGATTAACCAGCTTTTCTTCTTTTGCCATTTGCTTCCTCATTTGAAAAAATTTGCCATGCAAATAAATTCATACCAGACGTTATCGCGCGTTTCACAGATTTCTCATTAGTCGTAAAAACGGAACGAGAAAATAAAAATAAATTTGCAAAATCGTATCAAAAGTGTCGCACAGAGCTTAGGGCTGAAGCAAGCCTGGCGTGCTCTTTCGCAAACCACCCTCCAATGTCCATTGCACACGTACCCTAAATATATACATATTTATATGTACAAAGTGATGTCGATCCATCTTCAAGACTATGAGTAGGAAAATAAATAGGCTAGTCCGTGCTAATTGGTTCCCGGTAATCGGTTGTTGATGAAAAAGATGCCCAAGAGCGAAGACAGAGTGAGAGAACGGGATAGGATCAGCGGAGAATCTACCGCTTGTTAATTGGCGCCAAGTTTGCGGTGTAATCGAGGTCATAGTTCAATAATAATAATAATAATAATAATCTGAAACGCTTCTGCTATTATGTCCCTGCGATGAATAACAACATTATTAATATACCTCCCTCATTTCAGCGCGCGAAAACTTCAACTTGACAAAAGAAACAAACTCTCGAGCCATTCATTATCCGAGGCATTGTTTCAAAGTCGTTGACAATTGACCCCTGATGTAATTGACCTCGCTATCCGTGATAGCGAAGAGCGTTGACGATACTGAAAGCCTCGGGCGCTTTATATAGAACCAGGCTTTACGATATGTAACGAAGCGATAATTAGTTCAGTTTGACACGCTCACCGATTCACTTTATTACACGAAAAGCTCATCATCCCTCGCGCACGATGTGCTTTTGTACGTGTGCACATAACAATCCGGCGGGCGACATTGCTTCTGTTTCTAATACGAGGTAACTGCGTGTTATCATCTTCCTCCTGTATTAAACCGCTTTCTCACTCCCTCTCTCTCTCTCTGTCTATCGCTCGTAACCATGGAGTTGATATTAGTGAAAATCAAAATGTCGCGGTCAGGAGATTGACCCGCAAGATACACGTGCTGAGGCAAATACTCCCCACGCGTCTCACACACCATATCTGTCATCGATCGAAACTCCATCGGCCGTTATTGAGTGTCGCGGAACAGAAATAACTCAAGGAACAGAAATAATACCATAACCACAAAAAAATGCCTCCTCACGGGATGATAAAGGTCAAACATGATAATTCATTTTTGCGGGCGGCTCTACTAGTCTTTTTTTAAATTCTATCAATTTTTAAAAGTTTTCCATCTCTTCATAGGAAGTTATCATGAAAATATCACATCTAGATCCGATTTTGTGTGGGTGGGTCAATTTAGGTACACTAACGGTAATTCTAATGAGAATTCCTTGACTTGTAGGTTTTTGAATTTTTACTTCGTTAAATAATTTTCGATGGTGTCTATTTTGTCTCCATTGTCCATTTTGCCTCCCCTTCCCTCGTATAAATTGCACAGAGCTATGACAATCGCATTCGACGATTAGAACACGTACAAGCATATCCGTGATCCATATAGAATGATAATTTGATCAAACGCATGATTGAAGGAAGGATTATGGGTGTATAATAGTATAACGCCCGTATGTTCGCGCGTATTGCAATATTATTCGCGATAAAACAGACACTGGCGCGCGAGATATATTGGCAATATTCTGCCGGCGACAGAATCAAGCGCTTTTTTTTGTCACCTCTCACGGGTATATTCGCGGAAAAAGCCATCTTGTTCCAATTCTCAGGCAATTTCGATCTCGTCGCGGCGGTAATCAACCCGGGAAAAAAATGTCTCTCTGTTTAATCGTACATAAAATATGTAGCGTTTTTTTCCCTTGAGAGAAAACAAAAATTAATCACAAAAAAGTCAATCTTCTAAAAAAAAATCGATTTGCAGAAAAAATTGAAACAACGATGTATCAATGTCTTAACTCTGACTTGCGCTGCAATTTTTTTATTCACAAAAACGCTGCTGTATCTTTTTTCAATTTTTTCGTTGTGGAAAGAATCGTGCGAACGAAATTCGGTAGCCGCGCTCGTGCGGAATCGTTTTTATGGGAAAAAGGTGGAAGAATCATGACGGGCAAAACCCCAAAATGGGAACGAAAGTGGGTTTTTTTTTCGACTACCCTGCGGATCGACGAACGGATGAATCTTTTGTAAAATGTCGCTACATTGGGATTAGGCTGGTACGAGTGTACAAAATGCACGTACTCAATCGGCGCGAAATCAAGCTCTATACGGGGTCGATTAAGGTGGCATTTGTGGCTAACTGTATGCGTATACATATAAATGCATGTATCAGGTATAGCAGAGAACGTCTATACCTTTGTATGGGCGTGGATGAAACCCGAGAGGGATCTCGTCGACACACCCCCGGTCCCCTTTCGCTCCTTTGCCCCTCTTGACCCCGTTTCACACTTTGCTTTTGCAACCCCCTATTGCCTCATCATATGTCGCTATACAATCTCGGGAATACAGATTGTGCCTTGGTACTGTATATCACGCACGGCTGCTAATCCGCCCCATGAATATTTCACGCGGGCGGTTTGAAGAAATTGCGCCGAAGAGAGAGAGCGAAGAGATTTTTTGCGCCCTTTTTCCCATCTTTGTCATTTTATGCTTCATCCTTCGTACAGAGGGGAATTGAAGGTAAAATGGGCACTGGAGGCCAAATGAACACCATCCAAAATTGTCGAAAAAAATTAAAATTTTTAAAAATGCAATAGTGAGGGAATCATCGTTATAATTATGAACTTGACCATTTAAAATCAGATCTCGATTTGATATTTTAATCACAATTTCCTGTGAAGACGAGTTGGAAAGTTTTTTTCTAAAATTGTCATTCTCATCGCATTAAAAAAAACACCAACAAAATTTAATTGCAAAAATACGCCAAGCGGCTCAGTTCGAGTATTTTGGATATGAAGATGATGTGAGAATCAAGGAATTGGTTTTTTTAAAGTTTTTGCTCGCTTACTTGAATTTTCGAAAAAACAAAATTTCATGGTGGTGTCCATTTTGCCACCCCCTTCCCCTATATTTTGTTTCTGAAGTACGAAAGCTGAATAAAGAGCTTCGGCGTCAGCCTCCTGCTGATTTTTTTATCTCTCCTCGCTCGATTTTGTAGCGTCTCGACGAGCGTAGGCTCCCCTCTGGTGACTCTTGATTAAAGAGTCACGCCCATGCGAGACCGAGACATAGAACGAATTTCAAATTATATCACGGGTAATAGTCGTGAATTTTTTATATCAACGGTGAAGTGTCACGAGGATGTGTCTCAATTATAATGATCGTAATTGGCGAATATATTCACGGTCAATGACTGTGTGAAAGAGATTTTATGCAATTACCAAGATTTTTGCAAGCGTGACCCGAAAAGTAGTCGCGAGAGATCGCGATGGGATTCAGGGAAATTGGCGGTGGAGCTAGTCAGCAGGTCACGTGTTAAACACGTCGTTAACTAGCTGCTCCCGCTCGAAACCTGGGGCAAAACGGCCACCATCGAAAATGATGAAAAAACAAATTTTAATCAAATAAAATAGAAAGATTTTAAGCCCAACGGGCGTTAAACTACGCTATTAAGGTTTTTTATTTAAATCCACGCCCTCGGATCTATAAAACAAAGTAATATGAGTGAGATTTATTGATGATGGTTTTTCATTTATCAAAAACACTTTTGAAAGTGTTTTTTTATGGCCTTTCTCGAGAATAATTTTTTTCCAACGGTAAACTCTGCGTGATTCATAATCAGCGGTAAATTTCCTATCAAAACAAGGTTTAGAAGGGTCAGAAGGTTTTTAGACTGCAATTACGCACGGCACACCCAGAAAAAAGATCCAGTCGTAGGTACTATAATCGTTTATTTGATTCTTTTTTAGTTACTTGAAAGAAAATTTTCTTTCCATCCAATTTCGGGCGATATTTACTTCCACTATATTTTTTTTTCGAATTCCCTGTCATCGAGAAACAGGCGTTGAAGAAAAATTCTATTCGTTGTTACTAAATACCCATTCACCCGTAATCTCATCCGATCATAAAAGCAGCTTTGTCAGTACCCCAAAAATCCGCCAGGTGGCACCGCCATCGCAAAATCCGCCTCTCGCACAAGCGAACCTGCCTCTGGACGCCTATATCCTTTCCAAGCTCGTCTATGTTTGATATCCTTATTTTTCAGTATGGATATTTAATACATTGAATATTGCGGCAAAACGCAAGATGGTCGAATCCCCGAAAAGGATTCCCATAAAAAAGGGTCTTTTTTCTTTTCCCTTCTGTCAAAGAAAAGACGAAGCTTTACGAAATCGTAGACTTGGTATGTGTAGCTATACATTTAAAGATTGAAATGTTTAAAAATATATATTGTGTAAATATATAAAAAAAATTATTTTATTTAAATACATATTTGTTCAGTTTGTAATAATATTTATTAATATTAAATAAAAATTTATTAGATCGCAATATATTTGCCTAGTAGGTCATTAAAAAAAAAAAAATTCGTTGACACGATCAGAGTTCTATTAGGCCGGCCTACAACTGAAAAAATTTATTTGGCTTGACTAGGATTTAGTTAAATGTACTAGGTCTTTTTTCTGGGTGCACATTCTTATTTTTGTGTAGGGTATATTGAAAATGAATCAGTTTAACACGGTTGTAGGGGTTTTACTTCCTTAGGGTGACCGTTTTGCCCCACTCTCTCCTATACAGGTACATAGATATATTCCGTGTGGCAATCCAGCGCGTACGAAATTAATTAGAGAACCAGGTAAAATAGAACGGACTGCGTGACGTTTGGGAAGATGTCGGAATCCGTATACGCTAAGTGTTTTCTACCCGAAACTTAGCATACAGATTCAGCGCACACTCGTAATATACACGCGAAAGCTCGTGCATCGAATATAGCGAATGAATCGGGCGCAAGGTGAGTTCCGTGTCCAATTAAACATCGTCCCAGTGGTACCAGTTTGTCGCGAATATATACATAATTTTAGCTGTATGTGTACAGAGCGATGGTTGAGTGAAAAATGAGGAAAAGAGACGAAGAGAGTGTTTTGCGTCGCTTGGACGAGTCGCTTAATTAATTGTCAGGTCGATTATTACGTCCGACGAATTTTGACCCGTGTAGACGAAAACAAACCCTCCGAATTCAGTAACGAGCAATATTAAACTCGTTATCCGTTTGACACATTCTTCTTCGACAGTTTTTTTAAAATATTTTTTAACGATTTCAAATTGCGACAATAATATTGAATTGAGATTAAAATCGAAGCAAATAAAATGTCGTATCCTTCGTTATTCTGAATCGCAATTTTCTTTTCCTCATCTTTTCCCCTCGAATCCTCACGAGAAACGTTAAACGCATCGGGCATCAAACTGAAACTGGCAAAGATCTTCATGATTTCGCCTGGGATTTCAATCCCTGTGCGATTTCTCCCGATTCAATTGGCTTCAAGAGAGAATCGAAGATTGTGCAAACAATTCTCCGATTGAACATGAAATGATTACAAATCCCACATGTTCCACGAGGACGTAAATAAATTCCGGTTGTTTGAAAAAATTGCTCTTGTTCAATGAACCAAGACGATTCAGGGTGGTTCGGGGAATTAATCTCTAATTGCGTTCGTGGAGAAAAAAATGTTTAAAAAAAAATTGAGATCGTAAAAATTTTCACATTCCCTTCGAAAAAAATCGCTCAGAATTTAAAGTTACTTATGTGGTGATGTCTAAATTATTAGGTTCTCGCTAATATTGTCAGCATTGCGAAAAATAATCGGCCAAAAAGCTTTATAATTAGCCTTTCGCGGAGCCAAAAAAACAAAACAAAACTGTTTAACCGTTTGGTCGCTAAAAGAGATGAGCTAAAAAAAAACCGTCCAACTCCAGCCTGGAAAACTTCACAGAGACGCGAATATACTTTCATGTTTTCACGGTCCGCTGACAGAGACGATGATATCAGTATAGTAATATTCACCGTGTATACGCGTACCGTACTGTACGCTTCGAAAACTCTCATTCCCTTCCGACTCAGTGGAAAAGGTCGTCGTGTGGTCAGCCACGAGCCTGTAGGACCGATTTCTCGCTTGCTTCGTTGCAACTTTAACACACAATTCCCCTATCTTCTTACCTCAAACACCATTAAATTTGCACACAATTCCGATACGATGTGTACTCGGAATTTATGCCGTCATTTCACGAACTAAAACCTAATCTCTGTCATATTTTGTACATAAAAAATAAATCCAACACCGATCTGCGGAAAACAATGATTTCCCATGGAAATAAAGCATTTGCGCTGGCTATGGAGAATATTTTTGACACAGTTGAAAGGAGAAGAAATTCTCCAAAAAACTCTCGGATCGGCGATAACTTTGAAGGTTCGAACATTTGCTCGCGTATCGATTGATTTTCACGGGTGGGTCATTCCATGTCAAATCGATCAAGAATAAAACGAAAATGTACCGAAGGAAAAAAATTTTAAACTTTTTTGTCGAAAGTTATGCAAGACTCAAAATTTCACAATTTTTCAAATCTTTCAAGTTTATTTTTTAAATGTCTCGAAATATTATAGTTACGAAAAATTGTTCTGAATTCGTCTTAAAGAGTATGCTTGGGGCTACGAAAAAAAAATATTCCGAAACAAAAATTGTGAAAAATTATCAATTTGGAAAATTTTGAATTTTTAAAAATCGTGTAAATCCACGATGAACATTAATTTTTTTATATAATACCTTGTATTGATCTTAAAAGATCCTGAAATTTTCAGGATGGTGTTTTTTGTTTCAAAAATATACATTTTTGAATTTTGGTAAAAAAAAATTTCTTTAATGTTGATCTTGGATTTAATGCGGATCCTGGATCACGATTTTTGAAACATCAAATATTCATATTTTTGAAAAAACAAAAAACACCTTTCTGAAAATTTCAGGATCTTTTAAGATCAGTACAAGGTATCATATAAAAAGAAGTGAACCAAAAATTTAATACGGAACTTGGATTTTGACGATTTTTGAAAATTCAAAATTCTCCAAATTCATCATGTTTCAAAATTTTTGTTCGGAATATTTTTTTTTCGTAACCACAAGTGTATACTCTTTAAGACGAATTCAGAACGATTTTTCGTAACTATAATAGTTTTCGAGATATTTGAAAAATAAACTTGAATGATTTAAAAAATTGTGAAATTTCGAATCTTGCATAAATTTCGAAAATTGGATTTTTTTTCCTTTGGTAGAACGTCGTTTTATTAAAAACGAAAACTTCTGACCAAATTTCATCGAAATTGAAAGGGTTCGATTCCAACTCTTGGTCGATTTGACGTGGAATGAGCTGGGTGTATTATCCTCATCTTGGTCTCTCGATATCCTCCTCACTTTCGTCCTCATCATTCTCGTGTCTATGTGTACCGTGAATTACCGATCTACGATACACATAGAAATTCACGAATAGACACCCCGAACTCGCGTTTCTCCCCCGTCGTCGCGTTTATCCCTCATCGTGTTGCGCGAGACTCTTGCCTCTTTCTCTCTCACCGCTTTTTTCTCTCTCTCCCTCTCGCCATTGATACCGATGCACGGTCGAACCAGAATCGTTCGACCGTGAATATGTTCATCGGCGCATATCAAAATTTCTCTCCAAAATACACGTCGGCTCTCCGGAGCTGAAAGAGCGAGTGGATATATGCAGAGGGAGGAAATAAGAGATACAGAAGCTTTTTTCCAATATATACATAGGGTGAACGTGTCTCTAGCCCGCGGTATAATCCGCGCGTGACCAACCATACTTTACCTAACCTATGTTTTTTTAGATACACACGCGGGTATGATCGTGAATTCCACACGTGCGGAATATACACCCGCTCTTTTATTTATTCAAAGTCCTTTCGCGCGTAAATGTAATGTGTTTGTCATCGACTGCCGGTGAAACTAACGGGCGCAGCTTGTTCGTCAATTTGCACGTTCGTGCGAATTGCGCGCGCCTCTCTGTTTCTCAGGGTACAATTTTCGATGAGCATAAAAAAAAACGTCATACGCTGCGTTACACGTTCGATGCGCGGTGCAGCGGAGTTCGTTTACCAAAAATTTCCTACCACCCCGAGCGAAAACTCCGCTGACCATGCACCGATGCAACTTTTTTATTTCACATATTAATTTTTATCATCGTTAACGCACGTATGTTCATTCATCCTCCAGGTATATGCGAATGCCGCCATACAAATATCGCGTGATACAAAAAAATTATTTCCATTAATTCTCCATTTCTTGATCAAACTTTTGCCGTGAAGAGATTTTTTTTTTGTTTTCTTAAAACGAGAATGTTTGCTCGCACAGTGCATAGAACCGTGACTGTTTGCTGCCAATTCGCTTGTATACCTAATCCCATAAACAGCATACATTTTCTTTCCTAAATCCACACACGAAATATATGCATTATTTAACACGCGTGAAATCGAATCTTCGTGTAAATAACCTATCGAACGAGGGTTCGATTATCATTCGCCAAGCACTTGCGTTGATGTTTTTTATTTTTTCAATGTTATTTTCCAATAACAGGATCCGTTGGAGTGGCCCTTCTATCCAGTGTTCGAGCAACATCCAGCAATCGGTGAGTGAGAATATACGTCTGAATATCGATAAACATTGAGCGACCGCTTGTTTTTATTCATCGAATTATCCTCCGATTTTTGGGAAGGAATTTTGGGATTTTTTTCGAACGCAACTACCGGACCAATCCCTTTCAACTTTGGAGGCTATTTTATTGTACATTCGAAGACTTGAAAAACATTTTTTTAAGGTACCAGAGACTTTGATTAACTTTTAAACGCGATTTACTCGAAACTACATTTTCGCAATTTGCGGCAGCGATAAAAAAAAACTATTCATCCGATTCATTTCAACGAAATATTTTTGGACACATCTTTGCAAACCCTCGTCGATAGACCTCCATTAAAAAAAAAATTAATTTAACAATCATTTTTTGCATAAAAATGTTCGGTGAAAATTCGATCTTTTTTCTCTGAGTACCGCCATTATTACAATATTCAATTGTTGAAACTTTTTCTTGGTTTATCGACAGCGTACTTTCGTATAGAATGCAATGGTTTCTGGATTTTTTGTTTCGGATGAAAAACAAAAAAACTACTTATTTTCGATACAAAAAAATGTTTTTCAGGTCTTCGAATGTACAACAAAATAGCCTCCAAAGTTGAAAACGATTGGTCCGGTAGTTGCGCTGGAAAAAAATTCCGGAATTCCTCGTCATCTTCGACCACTTATATGGGTTTCCCCCCTTAAGTATAAAACATCTGAGCTTTTCATCTGGGATGTCCATATATTTCCATATGTTTAAAAAAACGTCTCAGTCCTTTTGGTTCATGGTGTCTCGTGCGGGTTGTATCATGGAACTTTATTCGAGACTGAAACTGCGCATTTTCCAGTGGCATTCCAAAATTTGAGGGGCTGAAAATCAGATCCCGAATTGAACTGGAAGGCCTCGCATGTATTATGAGCGAATATTGTGTCGTTTAAAAAAATTCTATACGGAAATATATCTAAGATGCATGCACAGATCGATGGGCTACACAGATATAGGACGATACTCGTGTATTTGATAAATATACGTCGGGATGAGAAGCTTGATTTTGCAAAGGGACGACGTTTGATAAGACGCCCCCTCGGTATCCGAGCGGCAGTGTAGAGATAATCAATCCCTCATCTCACTGCTCACATCCTATATACTAATGTATCGTGTTCTATATATTTTCCGCGCATTCAAAAGATGAAGTATAGGGGAAATCGGGGCAAAACGGACACCATCCAAAATTATCGAAAAAAAATAAAAATCAGAAAATTAGAAAATAAGCGGATTATCATTGTAATTGGCATTAATATGATATCTAAAGAGATTCACCCACTCAAAATCAGATCTAGATTAGATATTTTCATGACAATTGTTTATGAAGAGTTGCAAATTTTTTCAAAAAATTGTCATTCTCATCGTTTTCGAAAAAAAAACACCCCAAAATACTCTAATGGTATTATGTTGACTCACTTTCTCCTAAAATACTTGGATAATCCGTTATCTTCTTTTGGTGCCCATTTTGCCCCCCCCCCCCCCCCCCCAATCCGCTACCTATACTTTTATAGAGAGAGAGAGAGAAACTTTGCCACCAGCAGCAAGATTTATTATTGGTTTTCTCAAGAGCTTCGTCATCTACATATCCAGCCGAGGAGGCGTTTGCGAATATGCTTACAACTCTGTGGCAAAACAAGGTGCGCGAGTGGCGAAACTTTGTCTCGGATCAAACTTCATTCCCGCTTCAGCGAAGCGATCGATTCAAATGACGTTTCTCTCAAAGATGAGTCCTTGATTTTTTTTCCTCGTTCTGTCACATATTATACTGTATACACATACTTTATATGCATTCAAATATCGAATATTCCAAACCGTTATCGCAGAAGGAACATTATATATTCTCGTGGGGATGGTTCGATTCGAAACTGTCCATTGAAAATTCAGAATGGCAATTATAATTCATACTTCTACATCACTTGAAATGAATTATGATTGCAGAATTTATTTTTCAAACAGTCCATTACGAATTGCAAGTGTCATTTGTAATTTTGTTCACGAAATCATATATATTATCTCTTATCAGATACTTTGCTGAAGTCTGATCGGAGAGCGAGTGAAGGAAGTTGACGCTGACATTAGGATATTCATGATGAATTTTTAACCAAATATTCTCAATATTGTCACAGAACAATGGCCGTGCGTTGAATTTAAATTCTATACGCGATTAAATCGACGATAACACATCCATTTGCTTTTTCTCATTTTTATGCCACGGTGAAATAACAACGTGGAATTCTTGCTATACCGCAAAGTTCGTATATGCAATCTCGTTTCGCGATTTAATTTATAGCGCAAGGCTTGCTCGGTTTACCGCCTCCAACATTGCGACGATGGTGGCTCTTCTCTTTCTCTCTGTCTTTTCTCCAGAGAGATTATCAGCTTTTCCTTTTGTTTTTTAAACCGAGCATCCCCCAGGGACACTATATCCATTGCTTACCGATCTGTATCTCTCAGTTATCCAATGGTTTTTTTTTTCAATGCTCTATTTCAGCAAAAGTGACGAAACTGTGAGAAAATTGCTCCGCATTTTGTTAAATCTTTGTAATTTTTGCTCAGTGCTAATTATCGAAGGGGATTCTTATTTTTTATACGTTGACATGATTTATTTTTCGTGAAGATACATTAAAAAGCGTACTGTGTCATTATCGCGCATCGCGTTACTCTCGATCCTAGAAGAAAACCTCTCGAGAATCTTTTTCTCTCAGTCAGGGGGATTTTATCGTGGAAAATAATGTCACGGGCCATTCTTCTTCGTTCCGCGTGTTTGAAATTTTTTCTCTCATCGCTTTTCGGAATTTTTTTTTACCGTCACATCCTCTCTTACCTTAATGATACTGAGTCTGACGTGAAAAGTAATCTCGTTAATGTTCGCGCGTGCAACGTAGGACAAAAATATTAAATCATTGTTTCGCCTTTGTGTATATTTATATAGATTTCTGCGTGGACAGTTACTGAGGAGCTTTACGATTATTCACGGGAAAAGTACGGAAGGCAAAAGTCGTAATGGTGGTGTAATAGTTCTCGCTCGATGATTTTTTTTTCTTCTTCCGGCGATCTCTTTATTGCGCCTCGAGCTCTTTGCATACGTGAGAGGCACCGCGGCTGACAATAATCCCGAGAGGCCTTTACAGGCTCCAAAGAGGGAGCTCGTGTAATCTGGCCATACCTGTACAGATACATGTCCATACATGGGATATTCCTTGTCACTTGAACCCATAATTATTAATTCGACGGAGTCGGATCCTGATTTTCGTGCGATTCTACCGAAACCCAATTATTTCCTTTACTTTCAATTTGAGAGGCATCGAAAGAGGCAAGTTGGGAGGCATACAAAGAGACATTTAAAAGTTATTGATGAATTTAGAAGAAACCATTCCGATTCCAAAATGGAACGGTTAATTATCATAATCTTGTCGTGTCATTAATTAATATGAAAGAAAATCATTCTATTATTCTTCCTTTTTGAAATTTGACCGCAATGGAAAAGACATTCACAGGGAAAAAAAATCTCTCCTTCATAGATAGTGCTTTGTAAATTCAAATATAAATCCCTGGGTTTTTTTGGCAATTTCGAGAAGATCTTTAAATTATAGCTTTTTGTTTTGCGGAACAAAGATAAAGTACCGACGAATTCTGATGGGGAATGAAAAAAATTCGGAAAAATGAAACTCCTGAAAAATTGAGATTGAGCCGAGTCTGAGAAAATAAGGATCGATTTGTCGAGTTGACGGGGAACGTCCCATACACGAGTCTGATCTTCATACTCGCGCGCGGCGTTTCGTCGCTTGATTTTCTATATTGGATATGTAAGCCCATCGTTATCTCGCTCTCGAGTCTGGCGCGGTATTGCCGAGGGGAGAGATTCCACGAGGAAAACATCCGGGTGAATATCTCTGCACACGGCAATGTACGCGCCTCGACGTCGGACTATCTCGGTCGAGTAATACTCTCATCGTAGGGTCACGAAGAGGGTGTGTAAAACGATTGGGATAGCGAAGGGAGCTCCTCCGATACTCTCACGATTTGTCCGTAAAATCCTCGATAGAATGTAGGTTATGTGTATAAATATATACTGCATTCGGAATTACAAGACACGGATACTGCACGATCGGCACCTTCTTCCGAATAATTAAGAATCACTTGGAACAAATTATTATCGAATAACCGGAGTTTCCAATCTTTGCTCATCATCGCAGTGATTATTCTTCCGATAGTCGAAGCATCGATAAATATATGCGGCAGCGTTTATAACCGAACCCGATACCCGAGAATCGTTTCTCAGATTAAATTTCCAACATCTTGATCACTTCGAATTTCACTATCATTATCGTCATTATTTCCATTACACCCTTCCTCGTTATTATCTCGAGGATACGAAAGAAAATCCGACGCCGAAGACTCGACACGAAAATTATATATATTTTCGTTTAATCAGGTCCACTCTTTTTTCATTAATTATAGAGCGCTTGAAAAAGTGATATCCGTTTCTCGCTGTTTTACGAGTGGAAATATCGAATTAACAGATTTCAGCGTAATTAAATAACACTCGAATCGCGAATTCGTTACTTTGTGAAGCAAATATGAGCGCATATTCTTAAGATACTTGACACTTGAAATATATTTCACAAATATAAAAATAATCCGCATTTATTATTTTACGCATTACGTAACGTATTATTTGCCACAAGAATCTTTGTGACATATATTTTAGTGAGATGAATTTTTATCGGGGTTGGCAACTCATTAGTCGCTCATTATCCTTCGCTGCAGGTACGAAATTTCGTAAAAAATTGGATAGCTCTTCTCGCGCGTCGTGTTTTTTCCCGTTGAGTCTCTCTCTCTTCCCCTGTAATCCCCGCAAAACACACTGCACACACGTCACGACCTCGATGAGACAGAAAGGAATATCCGAGCACGGTTTGCGCATTTATGGTAGTTATGATAATTAATTATTCTCTTCGAAGCCTCTGGCTCGCCGGCATAAGCGGCGCAGGGGTGATATTTCAGCACGGTTACAAAAGCTCTCAAAGGGAAACGGGATATCATCCTGGGGCGATAATCTCTACGCACACATACAGATCGAGTTCAAGTCAGTTTTTGTCGTTTTCACTGCACTTTATCTGTCTGCTCTGTTAATCAATTTTCGTTATGTTTCAAAGGATCTCGCACATTTCCCAAACGCACAAAAAGCTTGAGAGAGGAAAAAATAAAAATATCCGCGTAAGCAGAGTGATTCGCCGAAGAGCTCCCTTTTACGAAGATGAGAGCAATTAAAATTTGGGCCTGACGAGGAATAACTTGACCAGATATGTAGAAAGATTTTTTTTAATGAGTCAAGTCCTATGTGAGAATAAATCCAAATGGTCGAAATAGTTATTGAAAATAGAACATTCGGAAGGATATTTCGGAGGCGAGTTCCATTAGTCTAATCTATAAAATACGAATCCATTTCATTTACAAAATTTATCTATTTATAAAATATGAAAATACGTATCAGCGATTTTCTTGAAATTCAAAATCAATCATCTCTGTCACTCGATAGATCTTTATAAAAAATTAAGCTCGATTGCATCGGAATTCCGAAAGTTGAAGCGTTTAAAGGCATCTGTTTTTTTGTTTTGTTTTGAATATACGCGTATAGATTTTTCAATATGATTCGGGCGTTGTCTCACGAACGCCATCGGCATTTTCACGCACCATTACGACCGAATAACTTTCGTCATTTTTTTTTTATTCCCTTTTTTATCTCTATCGCGTGCGTAAGAGGGAATTTTCGCTCGACTCAAAACGTTTTTCCGAGGGTGATCGTTTTATTTTTTTTTCCTCGCAAGTGGCAAGTCTCGTACGAGAACGACAAGCTGTTACACAATATCTCTTGTTTTACCCCCCTTAGTAATACATATACATAATATATATCCTGGTAATACATATATAACGATCGTGGGGTGAGCCGCTTAATCCATTGACCCGCCGAGCGTGAGGTTTCGCTCACGTCAGCCACCAGAATTTGTTTCACGTAACACCATTGTAATAGATTATTCTATACTACTACTACTACTACTACTTTTATTACCCTGCACACAATTGCGCTTATTCTGGTATTATTTTTTTTAATTCAAATTCATTAACCGGTGCTTTCTCCCCTTCACGTTCTTATCCCGCTTTAATTTAAATATATTTGACTCATCCTCCCTCGGATAACCGTACATTGAAACATGTAGAACTCAAACTTATTCAAGCAAAGTTTGCGAGATTGAAAGAAGATTCAGAAAGTTACTTCGTAATTACACCGTATAGACAGCCTATTTATTATTCCAATAATATTGTTATGTCGAAAATATTATTTAGCAATCATTAAATTATTATTAAATATTCCTTTAAATCTTCTATTCGTATTTCGCGTGCAAATCATTGATCCGTTGCTCCGGAGAGACTGAAACAAATGTTCTTTTTCGAAGACGACTGAGTTGCTCCAAAAGTATTTTCGACCCTCTCGGTTGGGGCATCGACATCCCCGATGTATCCGGTATATGTTTAAACATTTCTCCTCGAGAGTGATTGAAATTTCTGGAGGGCTGGACAAAAGAGAGTTCCCACTTTGTTTTGCTATGATTAAATGTGCGAGCATATATACTGCAGTATGAAAGCTCATTTTGCCGGGTCCGAACAAAAATCTCTCGTCACGTCCTCTCTCAATCAAGCCCCAAAAACTCTTTCCGGCCCGCTCTTTCTCCATTGCACGCCGTGCAGGGAAAATGAATTTTCCATGAGAATACAGTAAGAGCTCTTTCTTCCTCCCTCTCGAATATATTCGGGCAAATACAGCCAGTTGCAGCCCGGAGAGATGAACAAACTTCCCGGCAGAGGAGAAACGGGGAATTTTTTATCCGCTTACATCTCTCAGGAAAACACTTTGGGCTTTTCGGCGCTCGATATGCAATCGTCGCTATTTCTCTTTCGTACCATTTTTTTTCTTCATCGGCGAGGAGAAAAAAAATGTAATTCGATAAAGCCCTGTTTTTCGTCGCACGACGATATCTTTCGCGCGAAACTTCTCATTTCATCGTCAAACACGTATATCCAACAATTTATTTTGGGAATTTAATTTATGGTCTGTGTGCCAGCTGCGTGTGTCGAGGGCTGTTGCAAATAGGTATATGTAGATTGGAAAAAAAAATGTCTCATCCCCATATACGTGTGTAAGGAAGAAAAAGGGAGGGCGGAGGGTGATATGTAAGAGCATATCTGTACATATATACAGTGTGGTGAAAACGACGGCAAAAAGGGGGGGAGAGAGAGGCTCGAGAGGACCCGTGACCCCGTTCCGTATCTTTGAATCGGCACAAGCCCCATGCAGAGCACACGCTACACCTCTCGACTTTTCTCTCTCTCTCTCTCCTCTCTTTGCAGGTATAGATTTATATACATGCAAGTTGCGCGGTTTTTCCGCCTAGGATGAAATCCCTGCACGCTTTTTTTTTCTCTCCATCGCTGGTGAGTTTCCTTCGAAAAGCTGCTATAGCTTCGAGTCAAACAAACTCCCTCTCGATTTACACACAGCCCGAGAGAGAGACGAGACCCCTTTATCGATTCTCCAGAGGTCTCAGACCTCTCCCGCGAGAAGCTTCTCTTTTTTCCCTTAATTCGCGCATCCCTTGCTCCTTCTCCAGCCCCTTTCCCTTCTATACAACGTTAATTTACATCCAAATTTCATAGTCAAGGTCCTCCTCGTTCGTAAGCTCCGTATGGATAAGATCTTCACGAGTAAGTCGTCAAACTGTAGTTTTATCTCATCAAAAAATCTAAAATTATGCCCTCTTGATATCAACCGAAATTTTCCGCTGAAATCTGCATGACCCCAGAGGTACGCTTGACAAAGGAATAATGAAAAAAGCGTATTTTATTATCGGATATCATGCGTAGATGCTCGAATATCGTATCACTCCTTCCCGTTGTTTGCGATTTTAACGAATCGCCCCTCCACGATTCGACGGATGCTTATAAATCGTGGGTTTTCCAACAGAATATTTAAATGCGCAGCTGGTATTGTACAAACGTGTATATATAATATATATATTGAGAATTCCAGGAGCGATGACTGTGTTAGGTCCTCCTCGTATTCCAAGAGGCTTATTTCTAAGGCGAGTAAGCAGATTACTTTCCATCAATGCCACACAGCGCGAGGGTGAGAAATTCAGACTTTGACAGCGTCAACCCACGTCAATTTTCCATTAAAAAAAGCTAGTCAACCGCGCATCTTCCCAATATAATATCTAAATCAATCAATGTGTATCCAGTATATACACATATACGGAAAGCTTCCTCGTTTAGCGCGTCTTTGAAAACTAAACAGTCTTTGATGTTGTTATTGGGCAAACATATGACCTGGAAGACTCCGTGTACGGAAGCTTCCAAAGCATTTTGCTCTTGATATCCGCTAATTCTCTCTGTGACGTTTTACTGATCCTCACTGGCACAGAAAAATCACGTATTCAGCAGCATCACACGCACCGGTGCAATGCAAAGAGCTAATTCGATGACTTTATGTTTCTTTTAATAATTTTTTAAGGAAATTGCCAAGTAATTGTAAAATAATTAGCTAATTTCAAATTATTAACGACGATTAAGCTGTTCCTGTTAGATTTTGAGCTCGCTAAATCAGCGTTAAATAGAGAGGGGTAAAAATAGGAGCAAGGGATGCGCGAATCTTGTGAGAAAATGCGATGAAATAATTAGAATTGGTAGCGTGATAATACGAAAAAAAAAGAATAGTTTCCTTTGTCACGAAGGAAAATGGATATGAAATAGTTCAAACGAGGCCGAATGAAACGGAATTCTACTATTTTGTTCCGGGGAGTTTCTCGCCACTCGGATTAATCTCCTGCACGCGGTACGAACGAGCGCGGGACGAAACTGACACACGTTCGAAACTACTTTTCCACGTGTACGCTTAGCGGTGAGGGAAAATACACAGCGAGAATGAGGAAATTTCTATTATAACCATGATGCGGAGTAGCCGCGGCAGAGTTGGTCAGAATCCGTCGGGGTGTTGGCTGTCACGGAGAGAAAGACCGATAAACTGAGTGGCTTTCTAAAATCCCCAATCTCTCTTTCTCTCTCTGGTTCTCTCCCCCGACTCTTTATCCACAAATGAACCAGCGGATATCGTAGTGGTCGGAAAATCGTTTGAGCAAAATGACTTATGAATGACTCGTGAAAGTTGCAGTACGAAAATGTGCCGTGCTGCGGATTATAACGAGTTTCCCGCTCCGAGAGTCGCTGTATCGCGTATATAAAAGATTCGTAGACTCGAGCCGTGATTTTCCTCCCTTATCCGTCATCCCCTCTGCACGTTTTGTCGTACCTCGTGAGAGCGAGAGAGAGAGAGAGAAAGAGCGAGAGAGAGTGTGACTAACTTGAGTACAACAAAGCCAACATGCACAATTCCCTTTGGGTCTGACACACCTTTTCATCGCAAGACTACGAGAGTTGATGCGAGAACGGGGCATTCAGACAGACGCCAACTGCAAACTGTCGTCCTTGTCCGCGCTTATATGATTGTTCGCGATTCTGCAACCTTTACCCCCACCCCCACCTTACCGTATTTTGCGCATAATACAAAGCCACGTGTATACTTAATATACGGTGCAGGAAAAGCATCTACGACCCTATTATCAAGAATCGACCGTGCAACGATGCGACGAGAAGGTGAGAGAGCTCTCTATTCTCGTCGCCGTTTCGCTTTGTCGACTGTTAAGTATATTTACTACGGAGAATCTCCGTTTTACGCGGAACTCGAATGATTTACCACTGAAAATAGACACCCGCAAAATGTCCACTTACGAAAACTTTCTCTGTTGTAAAATTTCCGACTCCCATCTCCGAAGGAAAGAGCTCTTTACATGAAAACAAACGAGCGGAAATAATGAGAGAACTAGTAACGGAGCGACGAAAAGTGTACTCCCTCCGTAATAGCATTAGGTCGTACGAATTCTTATTTTCCACTCGAATCTTTCTAAACGTCGAGTCTATTTTTCATCCTCGTCGACGCAAATAGTCGCGAGAATAAAATAAGCGATTAAATTGACGGTAGATTTGTTTTATTCCATGAAAAAAAAATTATTTCTCCATGCTCGACGTTATTCAATTAAAACGAATGCGTCATTAAAGCGTAATCGCGATTGAAGCTCTTTGATGATATCCCGTAATCGACGTTATTGGAGCGAGAATATCAATCGTTGTTCACACGTAACAAGCGTTACATACGTAAGAGCAAATTCAGCCGTGAATGTAGAATAAAAGAATTAAAAAATTACGGTACATCGAACTGAAATTAAATTGTAACTCGACCCCCGGTATGTCGAGTGCAGTTTATCTTCAGCCTGGACGAAATTTCAATAAAGTCCTTTTTTAAATCTGTCCAATTATAGCAATCTCTATAATCCTCCTACATTTCACGCCGATTACCTATTCAAATTAATGGAATTTTATTCCCCATGGACTTGGAAAAAAAAATCGTATCGATCGTTACACTTGCAGTGAAACGAACAGTTCGACGATAACGATTGATCGGTCTTTCAATCTCGATCGACGAGACGAACCCCCTTCGTACGCGTGTGTATATATGTTGGTGAGAGGTACGCATCAAAAACCTTTTAGGCCGAAGAGTATCGGACGACCGAGCTACACGAAAAATCTCTTTGGCCCACGGGAAAGCGAGTCAGTTTATTTTTCTCTCCTTTCTTTTATAATCGGTCGAATTAATTGGAGTGAAAAAAGCTTTTCGATCGAACGCACATATACACGTTGGGGGAATTGCGAGGGTTAACGAAGCGTATTTAAAGTTCGAGAGCGTAGCCGAGTTTAAGAGAGAGTGTGTGTGTGTGTGTATGATGGAAAATAAGAGAGAAGAAACATTGCTTATTGTACCGTATTTCTGACGTCATGATCGTACACTGTAGAGATTTTGCAAGGGAGACGAAGTTTCAGTATTGCGAGTCGATTCGAGAATCTCGCGTGTCATTCCGGGCAAGAATCTCGCCACTCACTGTAGGAAAATCCTCGTTTCCCTTCCATTCGATGTGTGCGCGAGACTCAATGCTGAGAAACGAGCGACCAGTCGAACTGTCAGAAGCACAAGCCCGTTGTCGCTGGTTAGCCAACTTGTATGCAACAGAACCCTTCATAGCCACCGATATATAGGCAATATTTCTTCGAGTGAGACACACATTTTCCCAAATTCAAGTGCCTCCACGACAGACTGCAAAGTCACTCCCAAACAAGACAACGACAGCAGTGGTGACGAAATGAAACATTATCAAAAATTCAAACTTTTCCCTTATAAATATTGATGAAATATATATTCGATGTAATATGATGATTAGCCATTTGACGATCATGATCGAACAGACTTGGCTCAACAAGTTTCTGGTAGGTGAATATCGAGGTAGATCGATGGGTTTCCGCGTGGGGTTGTGATGAAAGAAGGGCGAATGTAATGCCATCGGCGCTTGGATTACTGTTTTACTAAAAGCATCTGGTCGGATGATGAAATTTTTTATGCTCTCATAATAATAATCAGCGGGTTGGGAGCGATGGATGCTGCGCCTATGGGTCTCCCGTGGGATATCGAAAGAGGGGAAGATATCGGTGAAGAGGGATGAACGACGAACTACGAAATAACAACGTCACGTTGTCAAAGTATCGTCGCCGGGAGCGAGTTTCCAGTTTCTTGCTCGTTCCCCGCCATCGCCTGGGGCGGGGGCTTCATTCTCATCCCCTAATCCATACAGAGAAAACACAAGTTGCCCGCCGGGGGTGTGGGTGAAGTAGAACCTAAAGACAGGCGCGTCACGATAGCATGATTTACTATGTATGTATATTACAGGGTTTGTAAATATCGAACGAGACTGATTATCAGGAACATTGAGAATGTCGTGTCTGCTTAATGCACGGTTAATACCACCACTGACATTCCCGTCAAATTGCACTCAGACACGTTTCACTGAACGAACTCCCATTATTCTTAAAGCATCCATAATGCATATTTTTAAATCGTAATTACACAATCTTTCTCTAATTTGGTGCTTTAAAAAGTAACATCGAAAGAATAATCGCTCGAAAAAGTATTTATTTTGACCAATATCATCAGAAACATTATTTAGCAATCTCTTTTGCTTTTTCTGGAAAATAATTTTTTTTTGTCCAAAACTCTGCGAAATTTGTCATCATCACCGAGAGTGATATGAAATATGGTGCTAATACGTTAGAGAAACAAAAAAAATGTTTGCCCAATTTTGGCTCCATTATCAAAAACTAGAAAATAGCGCAATTTCAAGTGCTCATAACTTTACTTCGGTTTGATCGATTCCAAAATTTCTTTTTCATACTTAAAGGCCGTCACTAAACTTGGAGAATGGCGTTCATTTCGATAACTTAATTTTTGTAGAAATGAGGGCACTTTGAAAAAAATGGAAAAAATTGCGAAAATCGATGGTCCAACTTAAAAAATTTTGAAGTTTTGAAGCTTGAACGATTACAAAGAGAATGAACTCATGTCCAAGCGAAAATTCTATCTAGAAAGTAAATTACAGCCATTTTAGTGAACCGATCGAATTTTTACCGAAATGCAAAAAAAAATTTGTAATTTTTTTTTTCGGGCCTCATATCGATGTATCTTGTCTCCCTGAACACGAATCAACAAATAGTTTTCTCAAAAAATCAAAATTTTAAAAAAATTTCATGAAAAACTCTTTTGCTCAATTTTGGCCGCGTTATCAAAAACCAGAAAATAGCGCAATTTCAAGTGCTCATAACTTTACTTCGGTTTCACCGATTCCAAAATTTCTTTTTCGTACTTAAAGGCTGTCACTCAACTTGGAGAATGGCGTTTGGTCCATCCCGATATCTTAATTTTTGTAGAAATGAGAGCACTTTGAAAATCGCTGAAAAAAATTGAAAGGGGTATGTATGCAAAAATTTGTGAAAATCGATGTTCCAACTTTAAAAATGTGCCAAAAATCGAAAAATGATCGGAATCGGATGAACCAAGCGAGATTCTGAAGCTTGAACAATTGCAACGAGAATGAGCCCGTGTCCAATTCCATCTAGAAGATAAATTACAGCCATTTTAATGAACCGATTGAATTTTGACCAAAATGCAAAAAAAAATTGAAATTTTTTTTTTTTTCTTCGGGCCTAATATCGATGTATTTTTCCCCCCTGAACGCGAATATGCCAGCAATTTTTCCAAAAACTCAAAACTTTTATGAATTTTTATTCAAAACATATTTTTTCGTTTTCCCGTGCTTTTTCTGACTCAGAGTAAACTTGAAGATCGATGGAAAATGTATACATGTATAATATAATATAATATACGTATAATATAATAATACGTGTATAGTATAATGTATACATGTATAACATATATAATTCCCAAAAAAACCACCTATGTGTGAGTCTCGCTTCGTTGACCATACTTTTTTGTCGATCCAATTAAATCGAACAATGTAGCTACGTGGAACGTGAGATGCAATTAATGAAATGTCGTTCGTCGAACGACCGGATAGATTATGGTTTCAAAGATTTTGTTCGAACATTTTGACACACACGTTCGTACACGAGCTTAATGATTTTTCGCATTATTATTCACACGTGTGGTTGTACGTATGTTAAATATTGAGGATCTTTTGTTCGGTTCTAAGAATGGAGAAGCAACTTTGAATACGAAGCACAGCTTTGGGCATGCAATTAAGCGTCAGTCACGGCGTATTGAAAGCCGTAATGGGGTAGCGGGAGAGTGAGCGGGAAGCGGGTGTGGTGGCGGGTTATTCGAAATTACAACGGAACCATGCGAGCGCAAACCACCCCGTTGTTTGTCCGTTGGAGAACGAGGAGCGAGGGCCAAGACGGAGCCTGTGTTCGTACTCCCGAGTACTCTCAGTTTCGAAAGGGCGTAAATTTTCACGACGCAACACTCGAGATTGTACGAAGATAGTGCCAATCTGTCTGTTAACCATCTCTGTTGAGATATGCCGGATAGGAAAACATGCATCGCGGCCGTATTCTCTCTTGCTCATGCCGGACATGTACCGGACACGAGAGTATCGTGAGAATTTTCGTCGCTCGGCGCGTCTGACCATTGTTCCTGCTCTCTACTTCGCAAAATCCATACTACATTATCGAGCTTCATTTTCATGCGCAATAACAACAATAACAATATTAGAACATTGATGATGATGATGATGATGATGATGATAATTTATGCATCCAATCGAGAGTGAACAAAATGTCCCGTTTACTCCTCCCATAAATATAATAATCATCCAAACGCGGTTACGCTGAAACCGGTATCTTTCCCAAAGTATGTACAGAAGAATACGTATATGCATCAAATTTGAGGAGGAAAATGAGGGAGTGACTGTGCATTTTGTGCGCAGAGAGCGACGGTTCAATTTTATCGTGCCGATTTTCATCTTCGAATGACGAATGTCTCAGGCGTGTATTCCACCCTGTGCAGAAATTTCCATCAGACGCACGTGGCGTGAATCGCTGATGAAGCGATTTTATTATCGTCCGCTGCATGCAGCGAGTCGAGGAAGAGGGGTGGAAAAAAAATGCAAAAAAACGATATTTCCACCGTCATGATTCTTCCGCGTCTTCGTTCGAGGTTTTTTTCAATATTCCTCTGGGAGAACTCGTGTTTTCCATTCCGTACTTTCTCGTCGCGTCGATCGGATCGCTCTTTATCATTATCTTTTCTATTAAACGCACATTTGGTGTCAGAGGCTTTTTCGAGCATGTCAAAAGACGGTAAACTCATGGCATCAGTGTTACTAAAACACTGTCCGTATCGTATATTTATCTTGTACGCGCAGAACGCGGCAAGGAGGGTTAAGTAAGTAGGTATACCTGTTACGGGAATGAGTTCCTATTGCACGCTCTCGCTCTCTCTCATTTCTCCCTCGTCGTAGAATTGCGAATTTCTCCCAAGGGACGTGATCCTCGAGAGTGAGATGCACGAGAGACGATTCCGTTTGCCGTCACCGACTACCGCTCACTGCGCTACTTACAAATGTACTCAACAAATAGGTGGCAGTTCACGTTGCTCGGCAAACTCGCCGAGTAATTGAGACGCGGTAAATTCCACTGTGCATGCCTAAAAATTCACTCTTCCGCAATTTCGTTGACTTTATTCGTGCGTTGAATGACTGTACGCGGCCCATGCGTAATTCGTAACAAAACATTCTTATCATGGCAAAAAGATTTTCATTATACTTTGGATATACACTGCCGACCAAAAGTTTGGAAACACTCACCCCGATTCCGCGCCGCCCGTTTTCCGGCTTTTTTTGGCGTTGTAATTTTTTTTTACCGTTTTTCGCGTGAAAAACTTATGGCGGGGAGTATTAGCTTGAATTTCGTTTTTTTTAAAGTTTAGTACAATTTTTTCTCGCAAAAATATTTAATTTTCGCAAAAATGAACATATTTATAAAATATAACGTCACTCTAAAACTATTGGGTTTTCGTGAAATCACTAGGAGGGTAAAAAGTTGCATATACAATCATTCTGGATTCAATGAATTTTTTTCTGATTAAAAAAAAAAAAAAATTCTAATTTTTTCTGCAAACGAGATATTTTTTTCTCTTAAACAATCGGGTCTCTTACCTCATCTACACGGCTTTTTCATCGAAAAACCTCATCTACATGGCTTTTTCATCGAAAAACCCGTGCAGATGAGGTAAGAGACTCGATTGTTTAAGAGAAAGAATGACCTACAGGAAAATTAGACAAAAAAATGTTGAAAAAAAATCTGAAAAAATTCCATTGAATTCAGAATGATTGTATGCAACTTTTAACTATCTCAGTGATTTTACGAAAATCCGGTAGTTTTAGAGTTACGCCACATTTTATAAATATGGTCGTTTTTTGCAACAAATTGAATATTTTTGCGAGAAAAAATCGTACGAAACTTGAAAAAAAACGAAATTGAAGCAAATACTCCTCGCCATAAGTTTTTCATGCGAAAACCGGTCAAAACAAATTTTCATAGGTCGTGCGCCAAAATTACAATGCCAAAAAAAAGCCGAAAAACGACCGTGTTTCAAAGGGCGTTACCAGGTTTAAAAAAAATCGCGAAATTTTTTTGGAAAAAGCGAAATGAAGCTGAATATGTTCCCTTTAAAACGCCGCTTGGCGAATCAAAATATCTTCATTTTTAGAAGAGCAGTGAAACTTTTTGTGCGGCGTGGAATCGGGGCGAGTGTTTCCAAACTTTTGGCCGGCAGTGTATTTAAGATACATTTTTTGCCTGCATCTATTTAACATAATCGTTCGAAGGATTAAATTAAATCCATGCATCTGAGATATTTATTTACCGTAAGCGTCGCGTGGATGCTGTTTCTACAGGGAGACACTGTGATTGAGATTTTTAACTCGCAAAGTAACTTTTTCACTCGGGCACTCCCTCTTGTGGAGCTTGAACGATAAAATTGAACCTATTGTACATCGACGTGGCGACGAATGCTCATAAAAATATTATTTATTCATCGTCGAACCCCCGTATAAAGCTATATGTGCGTGTATTGAGATATATGGAACGCTTTTTAAAGCGGTCGAGCCGCACGTTCTCGCGTTATATCGCACGAGTTGAACGTTTTCCACTCGATATCGCTTCGACCATAATCTCGTCGTCGTGGAGAGAGAGAGAGAGAGAGTGAGAGAGAAAAAACGCTGGATCGAGGAAAATATAACGACGATAATCCGGAACAGAGTCAGGCTAGACGAGGGAGCCGGTGGAGGGGAAAAAACCCTCGCAGTTGCAGAGGGTGGACACGGAGATCGCCGTACAAGGGATGAAAGGGTTCGAAGCGAAAATATAAAGGTCGAAGACCGATACGCATGCCGCGAAGCTACGATTTTTTTTATTATTTTATTTATTTATTTATTTTCTTCACTCTCTCTCCCTCGTCGTTTCTTCGACAATGCAGAGGTAATATATGCGAGCCTTTTATAAGCGCACATAAGTATAAATACTTTGTCAGCATCCTCGCGCGATGTCGACCGCGCGGCAACAGGATCACCAATACTCTCTCTCTTCCTTTTACCTCGGTGTACATTCTTGCTATTTCCGGCACTCATCGTATTCACCTCTCCCGTGGCTTATGCCGTCGACTTTCATGAATATAAAAGCCTCTCGCGTGCATCATCCTAATGTACATGTAGTATGTATCCGCGATCGTTGTTGCGAAAGCTTTGATATACGAGAAAATGATGCCGAGAGTCTGTCAAGAGAGAGCGGGAGAGAAGGAAGGATATCCAAGAAAAGAGGGAGGGCGAAAATTTGAAAGCAATCTATTGTCGAGTTTCATCTTGTACATTAAATTCACGTTTACACGTCGAGCAGACGTCGGGAGAGAATTGTTCTCGAGAAAAGAAGAGGGCGTCCGTTCGATCGAGAAATTTATATGCATCGTGAACTACAATGTATCGAGTATTATCGTGAAAATTCCGAGCGTGCCTGAAACGATGCTGAAAATTTCGCGGAAATTGATTGTGTTTTTCGTTTCTTTTAGTACGCAATTTGCGGTTGATCGCGAATCGATCGGCGAGAATGGAAGGAAACATCGCGGTACAAAAAAAAATTGCGGTAAAATCTCCGTACACGCCAATACTGTTCGCACGAGCGTCACTTTTTCAGAGCAAAGAACAACGTTGAATTATGAAATAGAGGCGGAGAGTGGGCGTTTGTTCATTAAGGGAGACCGGAGCAATTTTTACTTTTTAATTTTTATCATTCTCCGGGCTGGGTTAATTTGTTCGTGTAGCGACACACCCACGGATGCAAGTGTCGAGCGTGTGCTTACAAATTTTACACCTTATTGGTGCAAATTATGAGAAAGATTTAAAATTACCGGATTGGTAATATTCTCGATCATCTCGTGGTTATAAAATCCAACTTTGAGATGCTATATTTTTTATATCAATATTTGACGTTAATAATTTGACACTCCCGAAGTTTGAGACGATGTCATGAAACAGCGACGCCGTTCATCAACGTTTACGTTTGATTTTCCGATGAATGCGAACGAATTTTAATTTTTCTCTGTAAATGAACGGACATATCGAACGGGAGAGAATGTGCCGATGCAATGAAAGAGATTGTCTATCGAGTGCGTCTACTCGCGTAATTTTCCCGCGCGATCGGTGAAACTCGATCTCGCGTGTCACATGACGCGCTCTCGGTGCAATTCGACGCTCTGTGCGCCGACATACGAACAGACATACAAGGGATGATCGAGAAAAAGATGAGAATACCGAGAGAGAGAGAGAGAGAGAGAGAGAGAGGGAGATGAATGTGAAAAGTGAGTGATTATTCACTCTCGGAAGAAAAAAATATATGCTACGTTTGCAGGAAATATATCGTAAATACATGAAATAAATTTTGCTTAAAAATTTGAATATTTCATATATATTTCGGATATATCCAGAGTCGAATGGAAATATATTTTTACATACATTTGGTTTTTGTGGTAGATAAATTCTTCCTGGAAGAATCTGTGGCCAGTGCACGTCGAATTATAAGAATATATATTTGTTGCTTTCTCCTATAGTTTGCTCAATTCGCAATTACCATAAAATAATATTTGTGACTCTCGTGGAAATTTATGTAGCTAGAATATATATGCGGAAAATATATCTACCATGTGTGAAATATTCTCGAAAAGTCTAACATAGACTATTGCCGTCAAAATCTTCCGTATGACAGGCTCATGTTCCGCATATATTTTACGTACATGAAATTTTGAATTTTATATTTTTCGAAAAGAATTGCCGACTCACCGAGATGACGAAGAATTCTTTTAATTTCTCGAAAGTCTAGTTTCACGTTGATTCGGCGAATAAAATCGTCTGCAAAATGAATTTAGCGTCCGACGAATATTCGCGAAAAACGATCCAAAGCAACGTGTCGCTTGTCATGGCTCAAAAAGGATTCATGGCGATGCTCGCGAGACGGCGGTTTCGCGCGGTACTGACATCGCGAAGGAGCTTTTCCACTCCCAGACTTGATTTTCCGTCTCTCTCGAGCGCGTCAGTGCGCGAAAAGCCCAAGAGCCTGCGCTCTACGAGTTTCCCACTTGTTCGGGATGAATTTTTCCCACTCCTTGCGACCGTGTGTGGAGTGGATTTTGAAAAATCGAGATAAAAGAAAAAACGTCCCCTTTCGCGCTGCTTCGGCGATCACAGAATGTCGATGATGCCCCAAAGGTTTATACCCGACGATGCATAAAATAATAATCAATAGCGAATGCGGATGGGTCTTTAACTGGGGTGTCAAAAACACCTGCCGAGCGGATTTGCTCGTTAAATAACGCCGAGAAAGTTTTGTTTTTCTTCATTCTGCAGAGCTCGGTCCGCGCGTGAATTTTCATCACGGAATATTGAATCAGGGCAACGGTATTCGTTGGGGGTAGCATTTTTTTCATCAAGCATCCAGAAAAAACGGGATTCCAATCAGATCTCGGGAGTCTAGAAAAAGTTCTTATCTAACTTTCGTTCTATTTGTCGTTATTTATTTAAAGTTTCTTATTTATTACTTAATCGTGCAATAAATTTTTGATCGCCCTGAATTTCGCATCGGCAAAAATCGCTTAAAAAATGTACACTCCAATACGACTCAGATCAGACGTATTTTCATCATTTTTTTTTGACTTTCCAAGTTGTAATTTGATCCCACAGACATTTTTACCAATGAATTTCACAATCGACAGGGCTCGGATTATGAGTTCAATTGGACTGGAATGTCCCATACAAAGACTATTTTAATCGAATACAAATAAAGTAACGTAGGGAGCGAGCCCTTGTTATATCCTCCGAGTAACTCGTATTTTCGTTGACCCTGGTAGAAATGGATTTCCCGAATGAGTCCCTGCTGTTTGTTGTCGATAAGCTATTGATGAGCACGCATCCCATCGTATCCCCATTGCTTCATTTTGTAGCTCGTTCCATTCGCGCTTCGATAATGGAAGGAGAATAGTGACGGGGGGGATAAACGAGACTCGGAGGCCAGTTTTCCTGTTACAAAATTTAGAACATAAAATATTTTTACGTAGCCACAATAACGTGCGATAATTTGTCAAACAAAACTTTTTCTCACAAAATTGGAAGAAATAATAAAAAATTAATTAAAGAAAAAAATGAAAAATATGGCTCCAAATAAAAAGTGTGAATATTATGAGTAGAAACAATAGGCAATTATTCCTTACTTGCCAAAGGGAATTCATCATTGACAGATTTTTCTCTCTCTAAATTATTTTCTTTAAAGAAATTTCTCGTACATCCTCGAAATAAATAATAACAATTTTTGCTATTTTTCATTTCATTACCGTGTCATCTTTTATTTTGT
This sequence comes from Alloplasta piceator, assembly GCA_946863875.1. Taxonomy (NCBI): domain Eukaryota; kingdom Metazoa; phylum Arthropoda; class Insecta; order Hymenoptera; family Ichneumonidae; genus Alloplasta; species Alloplasta piceator. The sequence goes on from OX333080.1 coordinate 1,298,784, forward strand.
CGTACAGTCTCTCGACTCGCAATCTTTCGAATCTCTTTTTTGTTATCATACTTTCAGTGTCTTGTTGCATTCTTCTCGTACAAATATCTCGATGACAATTTTTTTTTTCATTCAATGAGAAATATCGCAGGGATCGTCGATTGGAAATTTATAATTCACGAGAGCGATTTCATCGCTATCTGGCGTCACTCGTGTCGTCTTTCGCAAAATAAATTCGTATTCTCATCCTGTTAGATTTACTTCGCCATTTTTTTCTATCATTTTACCGAGGCTGAAAATCACCGTCAATTTTTTTAGACTTTTTAGATCGGCAGTTGTCTTTTTTAAAATTCTTTCCATTAACCAAAAACGACGAAACATTTGTGAAAAATTGTTATGTTGTTTATAATTTATTCAATGACGAAATATAATCCTGTTAATAAAATAATCTTTTCAAAACCTTGATTTTTTTGACGTCATAAAGAACAAAAAAAAAGTTCACAACCGGAAAGAAAGTGGAATCGATACTCTCATAAGTGATAAATTTCGATATAAAATTGTGGGTATGTGAGAATTTTTTCAAGTCTTTTAATTTCGACTTTGGTTATAAAAAAAATTATAAAAAGTTGTTGGTTGACGAAAAAAAATTGAAAAAAATCATGAGTGTTTTTCAGCCTCTAAGGAATCAGAAAAAAAATCCTTTAACCAAATCCTAGCGGTCGTGGCTCAGCTGACTCGGGATACCCCATATATATCTATCGTTACCTATAATGATAAGCGAATGGATGGTGCAGTATCGCCGAGAAAAGCTTCAATTTTGTTCGGTGTTCATGAACGATCGATTATTATCGTAGGTCAATTAACCGCAGGTTGATGCGAGAGAGAGAGAGCAGGAGAGTGAGTGAGATAGTCTACTATATATAGTCTCTCTAAGCGGTACACTCGGAAGTATCGTTCTCGCAAACTGTCTCGATGGTTCGTAGCGTCCGACAAAGTTTTCCCAAGCCCGAATATACTTTCGTCATTGCCTCGAGCTACGTACTTTGCAATTGAGTAAATTTTCGCCATAACACACTCTCTCTCTCTCTCTCTCTCTCTCTCTCTCCTGTTATAATATTTGTACATTCACTCGAGATCCACTGTTTGCGATCGTGATTAATATTAATACATTATCCATATAAATAAGTGACTCGAACGAGTCAAACTGCCCTGGAATCTCGATGCACCTCGGTTAAAATTTAACAAGAAGCCCGCAGGGCAATATCGCGACGACACTTTTTTTCTTCCCTCTATTCGCTACTTTTTATCATACATGGAACGTTCCCATCCGAAATCGGACAGTTTGAAAACTTTTTTTTTTATTTTCTTATTTTTTTTACATTTTTTAGTACCCATCAAAAGACCCTTCCTGTTAAATTTTGAGATTTTTATAATTACCCGTTCAAATATTAAATTAACAAAAAAAACCGATCTTTTGTTTTGTATTTTGGTCATAACTTCTTTGATAATGGTCCAAATTAAAAGTTTTTCTTTCAAAATTTTTGTCTTTTTATGGCCTTTTCAGAAAAAAATACAACAAAAATATTCGACGCGTTTTTGAATGAGTTTTTGAGTTTTAAACTTTAAATCGCGTTTTTCAAAGTGTCACATTTATTTTTTTTTTAATTTTTTGTTTCAAACATCTACCTATTCAACAATTTTTAAGACTGGTCCGATCGTGGGATTTCAGTAACTACTACTTTTTTCGATTTTTGAAAATTATTTTTTTTTTTCATAAATTATTATGAATACCAATTTTTGTTACTGCATAGTATTTTTTAAAATCCTTTTGAATTAATTTGGACACTTTTCCATTGTTAACAGATTTTTAAAATTAATAATTAATCGATGAGTAAATAACAACTGCAGTTCAAGAATCGTATGAGTGGGCATTGAATCTAAATAGTCTACCGAATATTGCTGTCAAATTTTCACCCGAGAAACATTATTTAGATGCAAAAGAAAGATTTTATTTGCGATACAATCTGCAAAGTCAATCACAGTGGGACACAAAATTTTCATTCAATTATTCCAATGAGCATCGGAAACGTATTGGCAATGAAATATTCTAATTCAGGAAATAATCGTATATGTGAGGTTTCCAAAAAAATACGTGAATAAATAAAAACTGTTGTTATTATTGGTCATAAACAGACTTAACGTTTGATTATTAATTTTAAGAACCTGTTAACAATAAAAAAAGTGTCAAAATAAATTCTAAATATTGAAAAAAATACTATACAGTAACGAAAAATGGTATTCAGAATAATTTGTAGAAAAAAAAAAATTTTTATTTGCAAAAAATCGAAAGAAATAGTAGTTATGGAAATCCCACGATCGGACTAATCTTAAAAATTGTTGAATAGACACATGTTTGAAGTAAAAAAAAAAAAAAAAAAAATGACACTCACTTTTAAAAACGCGATTTAAAGTTTAAAACCCAAAAAACGCATTCAAAAATTCGTCGAATATTTTTGTTGTAGTTTTTTCCGAAAAGGCCATAAAAAACAAACATTTTGAAAAAAAAAACTTTCAATCTGGATCATTATCAAGGAAGTTATGACCAAAGTTCCCAAAAAAGAGCGTTTTTTGTGTTAATTTAATATCTTTTGAACGGGTAATCAAAAAAATCTCAAAATTCAGCAGGAAGGCTCTTTTGACGGGTACTAAAAAATATAAAAAAATTGAGGAATTAAAAAAAAAGTTTTTCAAACTGTCCGATTTGGATGGATGTCCCATATATATGCATGTATAAATATATATCACCGAATAAAATTATAAAATACGCTTCATCTCACTCTTGCGAAGGAGGAAAGTAAACGGGGAGGGTATTTCCCTGTGAGGAGGGTGAGAGCTTCTTTCCTTTAGAACTACATCCGAGCAGGGCAAGAGTTACTTTCGAGAAATAATTATTTTACCGTGTAGCTTGAAATCTTCAGTTTTTCTTTTCGTTTTCATTCAATAAAAGCTCGCATTTTCTCCGACTTATCACGCTCATTCTCTCTCTCTCTCTCTCATGTCTCTTGCACAATATAATAGTAAAAATATATATCTCCATATCTGTAATAATTATCGTTTACAATGTAATTAATTAATTTTAATTATACTCTGGCATATCGCGTTTCGCGCTCATTCATGACCGAAACATTTTGTCGAAAACTTTCCATGGGCCTAAACGTATATATATGTATGTACGAGAGATGAAACGATCAAACACTTTGACAGTTTTAAAGATCATTTGAAACTCGCGAATATTCAAAATTGCACGTGTGACTTTTCTTTATTCTCGTCAAAATTTAAATATAAATCAACGAATCGCCCAAATAGCACCGGTTGGATTATTCTTTCAGTGATATCGCATTTTTTTCTTCTCACATTTTCATAAATTTAACAAAAACTCGAGGATTTTCGAGAAAAATTATAGTTACAAGAAAAGTATTTACATCATCGTGTATTTCTCAAACTTCGTCGCTCGATAAAATGATTTTAAAAAATTAGAAAAAAAAAATTAAATTAAATCCCATTCCATCGTGACAAGGATCCGTCTGTTTCTCGTATGTGTGTCAAATTTCGTCCGTTTTTGTTTTATATTCGCGTATCGATGCAGTTAATTCAGATTGATGGAAAATTAGTATCGCATCGGTTGCCAGACGCCCGTTGCCTCGTCACGTCGATAATAGTGCGGTCTGTTGTCCCGGAAAACCGTTACTGCCGGAAATTGATTATCCTGGATGTACTTGAGCGTCGCTCGTATCTGAAAAAGAATCGATAGTTATTTTATTGAAGAAACAAATATTGACGAACGATAATGAATCGCGTGATTCGCGAGAAATGACGTTTTAGGCAAATTTTAGCTTCGTGCCACAGAACTGAAGAGAAATGGCATTTATTTCAAAGTGGAAAATTACAAAAATTACGATGACAAACGCAATGGAAGAGTAACGTTGTTCTTTCTCAATTCGCGATTCTTTATAAATTGTTTTTAAATTACTTACCTGCGAAACAAAATGCGGTGGTTCGACATCCGGCGACGTCGACAGATGTTGAAGTATAAATTGATCGGACTGGGCGAGCCAAAGATCGACGCCTCTCAGGGGATCATAATTGAACGGTCCGATTCTCAATAGTCCAAGTGTGCAGTCGTAAACGTCAAGTACCTGCGGAACATCGTCGTATCGCTATTATTACGAAGATTTCCGGTCGTTCAACTTCAAGTGTAAGATCGTTGAATAATCGTTGAGCGCCGTTATTCGCGAAATTTACAGACCTGCTGACCACCGGTCAAGTGCCTCGCCGATCTGAGAGCAAGATCGGGACCCTTGTCGGGGAACGTGGCCGGAAATATTTCGCCGGTTTTCACGTTCAGACCGATACCGTAGATCACCGGCCAATGTATTCCTCCCCTCGCTGTCGTGTTCAATTCACCGACGCAGCAGAGTGTCAGATCAATCTCGATCGGTTGCTTGTGAAAAGCGGCTGTGAAATATCGTTTCTTCCTGAGTGAGCTGTACCGACTTAATTGATACTCTTTCGTATTTCGCATTTTCTTTTGATGCAATATCTTAAGAAAATGCCCCCGAAAGTTTCATTAAAATGGAATTAAAATTGCGAGTGCAGCGCCGTTTTCAAAAAGAGTTTTTTTTTTTTTTTACTGCAGATGCTACCGAAAAAAGACTTTACGGGAAGAATAACCGCATTTTCCCATTTTTTCAACTGAACAAATTATGAATATTCCTCCGATACATGTGGATTATGATGAAGAAATAATAGGATGAAAATGAAATATTTCTGCATCAAAATATTCTTGGAGAAAACCTTTTTTTTTGCCAAGATTATCCATCGTAGATTTATGTGGATAAAAAAAAAATTGCACAATCTCCTGTGTTAATTATTTTTCGCACGACTCACAGAGAATATTGTAGAATAATTCCTCGGAATAATTTCTAGGATCCGAATAACCGCCGACCAGCTGAAGCTCTATACGCCCCTCGGGAAAGCCCATAGCGAGTTCGTTGACCCTCTGGACCATAGCGGCTGCTGCGTCCTCGGTACCCGCGCCGTCGAGATGAGCCAGTGCAACTGCCCCTGAACCTGCGACGATCATCAAAATTTCACATGGAAAAATCATATCGAGTGAGTAAAAAAATAAATTTTCCAATTGCACATGGGTCATTCCGTGTCAAATCGACCAAGAGTTGGAATCAACCGCTTTCAATTTCGATGAAATTGGATCAGAAGTTTTCGTTTTTAATAAAACGAAGTACTACCGAAGGAAAAAAATTGTTTTTTTCTTCGAAAGTTATGCAACAAGATTCAAAATTTCACAATTTTCTAAATCTTTCAAGTTTATTTTATAAATATCTCGAAAATTATTATAGTCACGAAAAATCGTTCTGGGTTCGTCTTAAAGAGTATGCTTGCGGCTACGAAAAAAAAAAAAAATATTCCGAACGAAAATTTGGAAAAATGGTGAATTTGGAGAATTTTCAAATTTTCAAAATTCGTGAAAATCCAAGTTCCGTATTAAATTTTTGGTTCAATTTTTTTTTATATAATACCTTGTACTGATCTCAAAAGATCCTGAAATTTTCAGAACGATGTTTTTTGTTTTTTCAAAGATATGAATTTTTGAATTTTCAAAAATCGTGTAAATCCATGATCAAAGTTGAATTTTTGGTTAAATTTTTTTAATATAATACCTTGTACTGATCTTAAAAGATCCTTAAATTTTCAGGATGGTGTTTCTTTGTTTTGAACATAAAATTTTTTGAATTTTGGTAAAGAAAATTTCTTTTTTTGATTGGAACTTTTGGTCGATTTGACACGAAATGACCCACGTATAGTGCACGATTTTTTAGTACAAAAATATTAGAGAACTTTGAGATATTTGCCAGATAGGATTTAAATAATTTGTCGATTCCGTAGATGTAAAAAAATGATTCTCAAATAATTCAGAAAGAAATTTCAATTATTCGCAAAACTCGAAATATATCCAATTCCAATCACTATTCGCAGGCGTGCCTAAAAAGAAACTCCCCCCAAAAAAATGCTTCTCTCAGTGAAAAAATAATTATTTATGAATCTTCGTGTTCTATTTGCTCGTAACAAATTCACTAACGATCCGAATAAAAAAATCAATCACCCTAATATTGATTATTGATATACTCGTACGAATTGCATTGCAAATCCGACATCAGTTCGATCGCTGCTGTTTTTGTTCGTATCGGGAGGTTTTTTCCTTCTCCGCGATTCCTCACTCGCGCACGAGTGAGATTCTGATTTCCGGTGAACATTATATACGTCAGACACGAGGAAAAAGAGGTCGCGACATCGTCGAGCACGATGTGAGGAGGCGCACGCGCGTATTCGCAATTTTCATTTTGACGTGCGTAAATCTACGGTTTTTTTTTATCGATACCGCTCGAGTTCAAAGTCCAGAGGCAAACTATAAACTAAAATGAGAATATGAAGATACCTTCGACCGTTGTTACGGCAACCGGGTGTTGGTTTTTTTTCGATGAATCATGCACCAGGTATCATCGATGGGGGAAGAATGGAAGGGAATAGAAATTATGCGCGAGGGTAATAAAACGTTGAATCTTTTGTGCGAAAAACTCACCGGAATGCCTCACGACGACGATGATACACGTGGTCATGTCGTCCGAGCCGAGAATGCTCACATTTTCTGCAAATGAAAATTTTATTATCACTTGACTTTTCTATAAATCCGATGATTTTTCAGATTCTTCTAAATTCTTCAATTCAGACGTTTCGTTCGTTTAGAATATTTTCTGTTGGACAGGAATTAGGGAAGAAATTCTCAATTGGACGTATTAGATCGGGGAAGTTCGATTAAAATGGAATGCCCTGTTAAATGTATTGTTTCATTAACGGGCGATACTCACTGTCGTGCGGTAGAGTCGCGGCCATTTCTCTCTGTTGGACGTACAAAAGTCCAACAGGTCCGACCAATTTAGCCGGCATCGAGTGTAGCTGCGCCGCGGTCTCTCGATAAACCGGGTGGGCGGCATAAAGAGATCTGCTGTCGGCCGGAGCCTCCTCCTGCAGGACTCCGTTCACCACCAGCACCATCCTTCAAAAATCAATTCGTCACGAATTAAATTTTCATAAAATTCACAATCAACCAGTGAGCCGAGAATCGACGAATTAGTTTGGTCACCGTCTTCATTTACAAAATCTCCGGTACTTTATTCCCGAGTATATTCAAGCAATTTTAGGGTCCCCTCTCATAATTCTTCCTCTACGCAGCGATCATTCTTATTTCTCGGTCGGTAAATGTATGTCTTTCTCGAAAGCACGCAGCATAACGCATTACACCGTGACGGGGGCTTAATATTTTATGCTCGCGAGAGTATCAAGTCGAATTTCGCGGGCATTAATTTCGTCGTCGGGCCCGAATCTCCCGCGGAAGGCCGCTATGAAGAACAGGGCCAGACTTTTTATTCAATACCTTTACCCCTTTTTTTATCAACTTTTCTCTCCTTTTATCGGGTACAGGTACTTTTTACAGTGATTGGTGCTAAATTCATTTTTTGCAGAAAAATAAAACAAATTTAATTAATTTAGGGTATAAATGAAATAACAGAACAATTTTTTCACTTATGTGAATGAAATGAATTAATTTAATATTATTAAAATTTTATTTACATATTGGCCTATATTGGACCAATATCTAAATCCACCTCCTGAGCCATTGAGTGATAAAAACATGGGAGAAGGATTGTTTTTCCACCCAAAGAAAATTCATTTCTCGGATGGACAATCACGCGCGATCGGTGTGCGCATAATTATATGTGCTCGAGCATGTGAGATTCGCGTGTCGTCACCCTGATCGTTGTTTTGTCGGTAGTCGAGCGATATTTTATTCGAAATTCGCGTCGATAAGGAACTCGGATCGGATTTATCCGGTTTCGCGTAAGCACACGCGTATACCTATATAATATTTGTATCATCAAAACTCTCTCTCTCTCGCAATAATAAATTGAGCGATTATTTCGTCATAGAATTTCGCTCGAGTGGCAAATATCTTTACATCGATAAATTTCAAATCAGTATTTAAGGGGAAAAATGAACAAAAAATGTTCTGGGATGTTTTCAATGTCGTATTGTGCACAGAAACGAATGATACGCCCTTTTGACTTGAGCAACGATTATACGGATCCAAGAGGATCGATAGATCGTTCGCGCGAGATTGAGGTTTTCCCAAAGGAAATCGAAGATCAGCATCGACGACTCGTCGTTATTGTCAGAGACTCCGGAGCGACAATACGACGCACAGATCTTTTCAATATCGATAAGTATAAACTTGAATTATGCAAAACGAACGAATTCTTCTTTCTCAAAACATTTTCAAGCTCATTCTTTGCGACTACGAGAGAGAGAGAGAGAGAGAGTCGCATGGTAATCCCTGAGAAAGGAGTTCATCGATGTCACAGGAAAGGATGTAAAAATATTCCAAGGCAATGTCTGTGGAGTAAAAAAAAAGGAAAAGGCGAAGAAGAAGAAGAAGAAGAAGAAGGGTAGAACTAGAACATTAGTCGGATATTTACGACCAGAGACGACGCTCCCCGTCTATTGAGATTCAAAGTCCAAGGAAGTTATTGCGCTTTGACTTGCAAAAGAATTTTTTTGTTCACATTTATATGGGACAATTTAGATTTTTTTCAAGCAAGCTGTACTCGAGAGTCGAAGAGGTTCGAAATACAGTAGAAATATCGATATTCTTGAGAAATTAAAGCACCGCGAGGATTAGAATGTGTAGAAAAAGTTTGGGATTACGAAATCCGGCGATAAGCGAGAATCGAGAACACGAGGGTCGATTAATCGAAGATTCTTTTTTGTGGAACGAAATATATGAGATATAAAATATATATTTTTTTAATTAAAAAAAAAAAAAAAAATAGCTCTCTCAGCTAACGTTGAAAATATATATTGTAACGATGGTAGAAGGTAAATCGGACTGATCTACAAGTGTAATTGAGCGTTGCATCGAAATGCGTCTCGCGAACATCCGAGGACGTGATTTCTTGGCGAAAAAAAGTGACAAAAAAAAAGAGCCTCGTCGAGTTTTCTCGCAACGAAAGGGAGACACGCACGAGGATGACGCGGATCTTCGAGCACTGGATGCATAAATTGTGTTTCTAACACGATAAATATAGAACGGAGAACGGAAACCAGATGTCGCTGCGACCTTTTTTTATCCGCACTATTGCGCCGAATGTATATTGTCTCTGTGCATTGAATATGCATATAAATAATATATTTATAAGGCAAAATGCAAACACGGCGCACGTACGAATGTATGTCGAGGGAAGGAAATTTCGTTTTATTATTTTCCATACTTTTACCATAATGGAATGTAGCAGCATAAATTATGGTACATTGGATTCCAACAATTTACAGTGATTTAAATGTTGAACTAATATAAATACGGTAAAGCGTAAATACTTCAGCGCATCATTATTGCGCTTTCAATATCCAATATAAAGACAATCGTGCGCTCATACATTCGCTCCATCGCTCATCGCACGACACTCGCTCCGTCGCCCGTATTAATTAACATCATCATTATCGTAATTATACACGATTTCTCGAATCGTCGCTGAAGCTTACCCGATCGAGTTGACAGCGGTATGAAATTTCTCAATGCGAAATGCGCAAAATAATCCAAGGATCACTGACACTCGATGGATCACTGAAGTCACGGGGATGAAGCAGAGATTATCACAGAGGGCGAGAAAAAACTTGCTCAGGAAAAATCGAATGAATCTCACGCAGAGGGGCGACAACGACAATAACGACGACGACCACGACGACGACTACTCCATTCAGACACGATGGACACGAGAGAATATGCTGAATTGGTGGGAGGGGGTTGAGAAAGAGAGAGAGAGAGAGAGAGAGAGAGAGACGAAGAGCGTCATCCGGCTCATTAACAAATCGCGCTAATTATGGCCTCCTTATCAAGACGCTACGCGATTGGCCGAGAAGCCCAGGCTCGATGAACTGGTGGGAGGTAACGGAATAGAACGAGGGACCAACGGGCGTCACGACGCAAATCAGATACGCGACGAGCAAGAGCAACAAGAAAATAACATGTTTGCTGGTTTCTTAGCTCGATATATGCCCTCCTATCTCTCTTTTTTTTTCTTCCTCGTCTCTCATCTCATTTATCTCATTTTTTTGTGTTCACGCGCTCTCTGCCTCTTCATCTCGCAGCTTCTCGATCGACACCCGCTCGAAAGGGGGCTCAAAACTGTGCGAGAAGCGAGGATGAAAATCTCATTTGCGAGTCAAAAGAATCGGCGTATCTTATTATTATTTTTTTTTTACAAAAACTCCGCAAAAATTTCGGTACGTCGCGAGTTCGTATTCGGAGCATCTTTCTTTAATTGTTAATAAAATTTAACAACGCCGTCGTGACGATGCTCCGAGTTTCTCAAATCATTATACCCACGATTTCTCACAAAAGACGGTGAAAAAATTGTCGGGGCCATTATTGCTCTCTCACTCCTTTCGACATTATTACACGGCTGGACGATCGGTATCGTTATTGTGTATATTTTTCATCTCTCTCTCTCTCTCTCTCTCGCTTTCTACCTCCCATAATTTTGCTTTTTTCTCCGCGCCGGCCCGTGAAATTACATACTCTTCTAAAATCCATTGTATCGGCCGGGAGCATTAAAAAAAAATTCATATATTCCGCGTTCCCTGATTCTATCTTCGTGTTTTTCTCTTCAAAGCGCGCTTCTCGGCTCCGCAGACGTTTGTCTAAAAAAAAAAATACACACACACGCGCGCGCGCTCTCGAGGAAGAAAATTCCATGTATATTTTTATGGCTCAAAGAGCCGAGAACGATTGAACTGCCTTTTTTTGCTCCGCATCTAAGACGAGACGTTCGATGATAAAGAAAAACAAAAATGTGTAATTTTGCCCCACTTGTGTTATTTAATACGCTGCATAATAATCTCCGGAGCTCAGTGATTAAACGCTTTTGGATTTTTCATCCGATCTTCGTACGTCGGACAAATATAATCGAGATGAATTTCTCCAATGCAGAGCCATATCGAATATTCGATAATAACGATCCTCGTTTCACTCGATGTTTGCTCGTTGCACTCCGGTTGACGCGCTTCTCGTCTCAAATTTCATTTTCGATACGCGGATTGCAAAATTTCCTCGAGGGACGTCGATCGTTGCCGATAGCGCGAATACGAGGAAGGAATTTGTGAGAAAAAAGAAAAATGAATAAATAACGACGAATAAGGTAAAGAGAATTTCGCGAGAAAGGAAGGAACGGAGGAAGTTTGTGGGGGATGCAATTATCGGGAGATGCTGCGCGCGGAGCATCATCTACGCGATCCTGAGCGCGGTCTCACCGGGATACAAACGAGATAGAGCGAAGCTCGGAGATATAGAAGAAGCAACGAAACAAGGGAGAGAGGGAAGAGAGATTCGAGTATGAGAAATACAGAGGAGGATGGATAAAAGAAATAGCGGTGGTCTCTTCGTGACCGTAATCGGTGAGAGACAGAGGCTGCCTGTCTCTCCTCTGTCCGTCTCTCTCTTTCGGTCTCTATACGGTATACGCTGCACGTCGGAGAATCGGTTTGAAGGGCGGGTATGGTATAGCCGAGGCACACGGAAATCCACTTGAAAAGTAGCCATTACCTTAATTATTGGCCTTTCGAGGAGGAGCCCCTCGCTCCGACTCCTGCTGCTGGCGAGACTACGACTCGTATTATACGCGCATATACACGTATAATGTGTGGTACCCTACGCGTACACCCTATATCCTCCTTTATGCGCAATAAACGTAGTTTGCGTCCGCATACATGGGCTAGGATAGATATGAGGCGTTCCACGTCAAGTCGGCCGTCCCATTTTTTGACATCGCCAAAAATCGCATACAAATTTTTAGAAAGTAGTTCCAACTATCAAGAAAATTTGTGATTTTTTTCAGATTTCTAAATTACATTATCTGGCCGGAAAAAAATACAAAAAATTCGTTTGGAGAAAAAAATTGGCACAGTGGAGATTATTTCAAATGCATTTATATTGACACAATCTATCATTATAGAGTGATTTAACGAAATAGCGTAGATATTGATATTTTATCATTATTAATCGTAGACAGGGAAAAATAACAAAATAATCTCGTTTTGATACTGCGAAGACGATTCCCGGAACAAAGCAGTATCATTGCTTAATTCCCAAAAATTAATGTTAAATTAATTCTTTTTTGCAATCGAGAGACGCGAGTAGCCTTTGACTATAATTTTAATAGATTTTAACGGTGTCCATTGATAAAGTTTATTAAAATTTACAAAAAGATATTTAAAAAAATAAAAATGAAAAAAGTTAAAAAAATTGAAAAAGTACAAAAAATAAACAAAGATGCGGGCTTTAGAAAATATCTATGGATAGTCTCAACCCTGTTAATGCACAGAGAAATTTGTGTATTCATTTGAGATGAAAAACGCACGGGAAGGAATGGGTTCTTCACTGAGCCAATTTTTTTATAGTCTGTAAATATATCAAGTAAAAAACTGTTAGAACTACGGACAAATCGAAGATGTCAATTCTGGGAAAAAAAATATCAAAACATTATTTGCTCCGAAAATGGCGTTCGGAGCTTTTGGAGGAGTTCGTAAAAAATTTCAGTGAAAAGTACGTTAAAAATCCTAAATTTCATATTGTACTTTTTTTCGTGCGAAGACTAATTTTCGAGTTACGAAATGGAACAAGACATTTTTTTGTATTTTTCTCCGGCTAAAATATGTAATATAAAAATCTGAAAAAAATCACGAATTTTCTTGACAGTTAGAAATACTTTGTAAAATTTTGTATGCGATTTTTGGTGATTTCAAAAAATGGGGTGGCCGACTGACGTGGAATGCCTCATATATATGTAGGCGAGAATTTTTTACTACGAAGCCAAGAAAAAGTATCGACATACGAGTTCGATCCAAAGAGGTCGATTGAAAATTTGATATAAACAAATAGTAGCAGAAACTACAGAGAAATTCGGCTCGGTGTGGTTGACGAAAGTAAATTACGAAAGAAATGCTCGTCTCGAATAACATGAAAAATCATCGACCAAATCGAAGAGCGTCAGATACTTTTATCTACCAGCAGTCTTGCAATGCTCAACGTAATACGTTTGTTTGTTATTATTATATTTAATTTTTTTGTCATTTTCGTGACGATAAAGAAAAGTAGATAAGGAGCTCGATAACGATTGCCGTCGCGTACGGTCGATGGAAAAAGACAGAGAGAGAGAGAGAGAGATAGAGAAGAAGTCGAGAGCAATTGGAGATTTAAAACCACAAGAGAGCCGTCCTGAGAGCGGGACTCATCGCTCTCTCGCTCTCATCCCCGCGCATATGGCTTTGCTACGAGGAGAAAGAGAGAGATAGAGATAGATATGGGAGATGAGAGATTTCGAGATTTATCGTAACTCGTTACCGCAGCCTCTCGACTCGCGCGTTATACATAAAAAATACGGTATACATCGTGATACTTGTTATATACCGTGTTGGAGCGATCGTAAATTATTCGTCAACGTTTCGGTTTCGATACTCGGCGATGAGCCTGTGTATCTTCTCTGTTTTCTCGTGACGCTAACGCTTCACGAATCTTTTCTACGAGTTCTCTCTCGCCCGTATAAAATCACATATATGAAATAGCAAAAAGCAACACGAGCCTCGAACGCACATCGAGATACACGATCCTCGTTATTGCGATGAATAACCTATATAGATACATATATATTATTTTTGCACCTCTCGAGCAAATGGCCAAAGGTAATGCGAGAATTTTCGTACAGCGCGAATATCGATAAGATAATTTATCGATATACTTTGTATAGGCGCGTTTCCCGGTCAATTGTCCGCTCTTTGCGGGGACGATTCGATGGATGAAGGGGAAAAAACGAGCGAGAGGAGTTTCTCGCGTGGGTGCGATTGATACATGTGAAATCGACTTTCGCGCGAAAATAACGAGAAAGACGATGCTGCGAAAAGAGCAGAAGAAATTACACTCATTTTCGTCCGGTGCTCAACTATCACCGATGTAAAATGTTTCTTGAGAATTTCATCTCGCACGAGAATTTTCATGGGTCAGCAATTTAAACGAGTAAAAGGGAGGAATAAAGAAAGAAATAAGAAAAACTATTGAACACGCACACGTATACTATGTACGTAATGCATATTGTGAGCTCTCTCTCTCTCTCGCTCTCTCGTGCCACCATTAGCGTAAATCCAATAGATGTGTACAAGCACTTTCGTACTATTTCGTTATTGCAGCGAGTATACAAAGTTTCATGCGCGTATCGAGTATTTAAGAATATACGGAATGGAGAGAGGTAATCCGAATCAAAGGAATGAATCTAAATTGTACCAGAATTAGGTATTGATTTGGTGGCCAATAGGAAAATTCGGTGCTTTTCTCGTTTCCCCAGAAACAGAATTTGAAAAGATTTCTGCTAGCTTGATGTCAAGCAACTTTTTTAATTGATGTGAAGTTGTCATCAAATTTTTAAAAAGAAATGGGGCATCTTTTCGAGTTGTCATTTTACAACGTCCATTCGGATATTCTGGAACGACCTGTATAATTTGATCCGTCCGAGTTGGCATCAAGAGGCAAAATCACACAAACTCGAGTATGTGTGTGTTTGTGTGTAGAAACCACTGAATTATCCGGAGGTAGGAGATCACAGATGCAATGGCAATATGTCCTTATACTATCTCGCATATACGGGTACTATACATGTAGATTAGGGCGTTTCAAAAAAATTTTTTTTTTTGTTTCGTCTCCCAAACAGGCTCAAAAGTTTCATTTAGGTATAAGAAAAGGCCTCTGAAAATATGAGTTCTTAATATTAATGTTAACATCGTCCTCATCGCACTTTTCGATTTTCCGTAAGAATAACATGGGAAAAATTATTTTTACGTCTTCTGATTTGTATAACTAGCAAACGATTCATCATACGGAAAATCTAGTGAAATATCTTTGTACAGAATTGAGCGCTCTACAAAAAAGGCTCTGAATAACTTTTTGATAAGTCCACTCGGTCAAAAGTTGTTCAATGTTTAAGTTCAATTTTTCGTAAATTTTGCTGATTTTTGGATATTACACCGGAACTAGTTAGTTTTATCGACAAAATGTGGATGGAATTTCAGATGAAACATAAATTAAACTTTCAAGAAATGTTAACCAATAGTTCTTACTAACATAATTTAAGTAAAAATAGAACGCTTTAAGAAAATTGTGCAGCACAAATCAGCTTCAACATTTTTTTTTTTTTTATTTAAAAATAAAAACGAATAAAAATTTACTGATATACTGTAATGAATTTCTTAAAAGAAAAATAAATTTTCAAGCAACCTTCTGCTGCACAATTTTTGTACAGCATTATATTTTTTTTATTATTATAGTGAGAACTATTGGTTAACATTTCTCGAAAGCTTAATTTATGTTTCACATCAAATGTAATCCACATTGAGTCGATAAAACTAACTAGTTCCGGTGTAATATCCAAAAATCAGCAAAATTTACGAAAAATTGAACTTAAACATTGAATAACTTTTGAACGTGCGGACTTATCAAAAAGTTACTCAGAACCTTTTTCGTAGAGCGTTCAATTCTGTACAAAGATACGTCTCTAAATTCCTCGTATGATAAATCGTTTGCTAGTTATAAAAATCGGAAGGCGTAAAAATAATTTTTCCCATGTTATTCTTATGGAAAATCCAAAAGTGCGATGGGGACGATGTTAATATTAATATGGAGAGCTCATATTTTCACAGGCCTTTTCTTATACCTAAATGAAACTTTTGAGCCTGTTTGGGAGAAGAAACAAAGAATGTTTTTTATTTGAAACGCCCTAATGTAGATACGTACAAGCTAACGTCTCTCTCTCTCTCTCTCTCTCTCTCGCTCTGGGCTACCCCCAATGATTAATTAGCCAGTTTAATTAGGTGCCTAATTACCGCTGGATACCGCGATGATCTCCCCAGCGGTCCGGAGCCGCGCTGAGTGTAAACCGCCTCCTCGGAGGGAAACCATCCGTGTGGGTGTCAATGTGTGCGATACACATGCATGTATCATGAGAGATGAGCTTTGATATGATATTATCTGCATGGAGATATATATGAACGACCATAAACCGCCCACGCGGACGTTTCTCAACGAGGCACGAGGCGGTTTTTTCTTCGACACCCTTTTTTATCACGATTGCTCAAAAAGCTTCGATAATTTCCGCATTGCTCCGGCACTCTGATGAAATTTATCGGGTTTTTATTGTTTCGGATAAGGATTCTTCGCGCTCATACTCGAATGCTCCTTTTTCCACGACCATGGGGATTCGATAAGAGAGGAAATTTATTCGAGGAGGGAAAGGCGATAATATATTGAGCGGGAATTCCATTATCAGCGTGGAACAATCAACAATAAAATGTATCCCCGTGGGAAATAAGCGAGCTTTCCAGCAAAATACTCTCGCTGTCATTTTCCCTTCTTGCACGAAAGTTCATTGAAATTTGCGATCGATTTGTAGAATTTGGAAAAGGAATCTATCTTCTCGCGTTTAATTTTTCCCTCCGTTGCACGCTCTTCGCACGCGGAAAATCGCCCGGATGTGCATTGCCGCGATCTGTACGGTAGCTCTTGCGGTGTGGTTTATTAAATTTATGCCTTTTTCTCTCCGATCGTGCGGTCGCTTGGTCGAGTGAAACGAAACGAGCGAGAGAGATAAACTGCGACGCGGCCGCGTATAATAAGAACTCGAGATATAGATAAAAACAGAGTGACGCGTAAGTTACGATCTGTATGATAAATAGCGCGTGACAGGAGGAAAAAAAATAATAGGAAGGGGAGCAATTATCGTACATTCGTATAATACATACCTACTGCATGAATATATATCAATGTATATGGGTCATTCCATGTCAAATCGACCAAGAGTTGGAATCGAACCCTTTCAATTTCGATGAAATTTGGTCAGAAGTTTTCTTTTTTAACAAAACGAAGTTCTACCGAATGAAAAATATTAAAAAATTTTCTTTCGAAAGTTATCAAAAATCTAAAATTTCACAATCTTTCAAAACCTTTCAAGTCTATTTTTTAAATATCTCGGAAACTATTATAGTTACGAAAAATCGCTCTGAATTCGTCTCAAAGAGTATACTTGAGGCTATAAAAAAAAAATATTCCGAAAAAAAATTTTGAAAAATAATGAATTTGGAGAACTTTGAATTTTCAAAAATCGTCAAAATCCAAGTTGGACATTAAATTTTTGGTTCAATTTTTTTTATGTAATACCTTGGACTGATCTTAAAGGTCCTGAAAATTTCAAATTCAAAATTCTCCAAATTCATCATTTTTCAAAATTTTGTTTCAGAATATTTTTTTTTCCTAGCTACAAGTATATATACTCTTCAAGACGAACCCAGAACGATGTTTTGTAACTATAATAGTTTTCGAGATAGTTGAAAAATAATCTTGAAAGATTAAAAAAATGAAATTTTGAATCTTGCATAATTTTCGAAAAAAAAAATTAATTTTTTTCCTTTGGTGGAACTTCGTTTTATTAAAAACGAAAACTTCCAAGCGAATTTCATCGAAATTGAAAGGGGTCGATTCCAAGTCTTGGTCGATTTGACATGAAATGACCCGTATACATCGTATATTCTTGTCGAATGCTTTTTTATCGCGAGATTACGGGGCTTGAATTTCTTTGAAAACACAAAATCAAATGAATGAAAGAAATATAGAAATAAACTCTGAAAAATAATAATCGCTCGCATTTTTCGTTTATTTTCAAATTCAGAATAAACGAATATTATTTATTTATTAATCAATCGAATAAATGTAGTTTCCCGTAATTTTCTTTGGCATCACAATTAAAAATTCTTAACTCACAAAGTGAGAAAAAAACAGAAAAGTCGGTGTTTACCTGTTGATGTGCTTTTCAGGATGGTCTTCTTTCTCGTTAATTTTCTTCGTCTCTCTTTTATATGAATTCTCTAGTATCCAGGACACGTTCCCGCCGCCATTTTTCCGTGTCGTTTTTTTTTCCTCCGATAATCTTTGTCACCCGATCTTTCCAGCTGCCTGTCTGCAACGAAAAATTACGATTACGTTTAGAAAACGACTGAAAATAAAATAATTAAAGAAAGAACAGGGGATCCTAATTAATTCGTACGAGATTTGTATCGAGAAAGTATACGGAGGAGAGATTCTATCGCAAATCGGTTTAAATGGAAATTCGTCGATCTTTGCTCGATCCGACCGTCAAATTTCGCTTCACCTGGCAAACATCGAGAAACATTTCGCGCTCACGCGTTCGTAAGTGCTCGAAATATTCCGATGATTTGCATTACGCGCTAATCATGCGAATTTGTTGGTCGCTGCTTGTGTAGAATTTTCACCTGCCGATCTTGGAGATATCGGGACTTTTATTCCCGGTCTTTTCTCTTCGTTAATGTACGTCGGCGTCGCTCCCGCGAAAATTCAGCCGCGTTTTATAGCCCGGCGTTATGCTAATCGCGCGTGATGCGCGACACGAGCAGCCGGACGAGATTTACATACAGTGCGAGTGCATAAAAATCCACACCGACTCCCTCATGTCGCGTCTCATCCCTTTAATACATATTTATATATCGCGGCGATGACCATATTGGATATATATATATATATATATATTATCTGTACGTACAACGACTTCCTTCGATTGTCTTCGGAGGCGATCTTAAATTTTATCGAGACACTTTGACTGTTGATTGCGTTTTTGTTTTTCAACGCTGCCTCGGTTTAACAATTTTTTTCATCATCCACGAATCGGCGAAGAATTTTGCAAATCGAAGTTGTTTTTTCTTTTAAATTGAAATGAAATGTCGGGCACTGAAAAAAAAATTTGTGTGAATCAACAAAACGTTTTGTCAAATACGTTCAACTAGATATTTATTTGGTCTAACTAAATATTTAGTTTTTTGAACAATTCTGCGCTTCGGTTGACTAAAATATTATTCAGGCAAAAAAATGTTGAATTGTACTAACTAAATCATCTAGTTGAACGTATTTGACAAAAGATTTTGTTGATTCAACCATCTTTTTTTTCAGTGGGGGAGTTTGCGATTATTCAAGTGTCCCAGTCTATTAAAATTGGAAAGGAGAACGGTCCAAATTGGCTCAATGTGCACCGTTCTCCATTATGCACGATCATAGACTCTGTACGGTCTCGTACATGCATATATATGTATTATTGTATATAAAAAACAGAGGTGGCTGTGTGCCCAGTGGATATGTATTATATATATAGACAACGACGGTCCGCATTCCATGAGTGGAACAACCGGTACACGGTCCAGAGGTTCTCAGCGACCTGGCTGATTTGAGAGAAGCTCTACGACATCCCTGTCTCTCTTCCTCTCTCTCTCTCTCTCATCTCGATCCCTCTGCATATAATACCGTCTGATGATTTTCACTCTCTCACACGTTCAGACAACCAGGCGTCTCTCTCATCCATATATGTATATACGCGTAATACAGACTTTAGAGAGACAAAAGGTCGTATCCGAGAGACTATGAAATGTTAAACGACCTCAAAGACGCCTTTTTATTCCTTAGAAATCGATATTACTCTCACTGAAGATCGGGAAGAAGCCACCTAAAGCCCGCTCACTAGCTACCCCCCCCCCCTCTCTCTCTCCCTCCCTCGTCGCGCGGATTCAACTCTCTGCAGCTTCTCTCGTTATGCAATCTGGACCTCTGCAAGCCGCTCATCAGAGTCTCTGGCCTTTCTCTCTCTCCACCCAAGACACTTTTTTTTTTCTCTCTCACAGCATGCCCGAGGTCCAATTCTGCGGAAGTGGTCGGAAAATCCTTCCTGGTTCTTTGAAGCCTCTTTTCCGCGAATAAAAGTCCGATTTTCATTCAACATTTTCATCTTAAAATTCTGCTTTTTCGTATTTGGACATGGAATTTCACCACAGACATTTTATTCAGGGTGTGAAAATTGGAAAGCTGATTTTTTTTTATATCCGCGGATATTGCAAAAATTATAAACGAGCCTCGCAGCAGTTATTGTTATTCCGCGGGATACGAGCGAAGCGTATAATTCGATGGAGCATTTATTTAATTTGAATTCATCTCGAATTGAAGCGATTAATTCGACTCTACCTTGGGAGCGAGTACATCAAAGACACATGGGAGCCATGGCTGGTCCAAGTTCGAGTTAATTTCTCAGAGCCCCTATCAATTGCTCTCGGCGCTAACGTGAATCACATCGGACACGAGAATAGAAAGAAAGGAGAATGAAGGAGAAATTGACGAAATAAGAAGAAGAGGCGGATAAGAAGATGAATGCCCGAGTGTACAAACGTCGCGTGGGACACTCATTAAAACTGATTACGTCTGTGAGGTCCGTGCCAATCCCGCGGGTACGGTCCACGCTCAGGACTGAATATCCTGATGCTGCGTCAGGATCCTCCTCGACGAACTTTTGTCGAGATTATTCGATCGAACTTCGGGAATGCGTTCGGCTCATCTTTGAAAATTATAATGACGGGAGAGGCAGACTCGATTGTTTGGATTGTTCGATTCAGATTTCCCCCTAGTCCTTGATATCGAGTACCAGGCAACAAAATTATGCGGATTCCGATGCTACTGAATCTGCAGGTACCTATACTCCCGTTTCCGTGTACCGATAATGTGTAACGCGTGGACCAAGAACTATGAGGGTCAACACCCTCTCGCCTCGAGAGAGCTTTAACTCAGTCGAGTCTATGGACTCGTGGTGCACTCGGTAGGAACACTCCCACACGGTGAAACTGACTTATTTATGGCGGACCCAGTTTTTGCACAGCCCGAGTCGTGCTCCTTAATTACGAAAATCAACGTTTTGCCACTTTATGAGGAGAAAGAAAACAAAAGAGCATCTACGAATTGCGAAAATTATAAAAACAAAAAATTGCACGTGCGAGATTTGCAATTCGCATGTACTTATTTTCGAAGAAATGAACAATGTTTCAATGATTGATTTTTTTCGTTTTTTTTTTTGCAATTATTACAAAACCATCGACGCTCGTGCGAAGATGGTAAAGCAAAGTTCATGCGCTGGCTCGCGAGAGACATAGAGAAAAAGAGAGAAACGAGAAAAGACGTGCACGAGTATATTCGCAATTACGAGAATATAGTTGGCATAAAAATTTTACGATCCAACGATCATAAGCATACCAACCGACAGGTGTCACGTTGTTGTTCATTAACGCTCGTCTGCATTACGGAAAATTTGATGTTTCGTAAAATAAGAAGAATCAACGAGCGGTTAATTATTTTTAGAATCTATTTTGGGCTGCTTGAATTTTTTTCAAATCGTCGAAACGGGCAATTTGTAAGAGCGTGATTCGGCGTATATTATTGCGAAAATCAATGTCGATCGGGAATTACTCGGCTTCGAACTCCACCGGCGAAGAATGAATCACGATTGCCCCAAACACGAATAATTTCTAACCGAACGGACGCTCATTGTAAAGAAGAAAGAGAAAAGAGTGCCAAACGCGACGAACTCGAAACCCCGTTGAGCCGTGGGAAAGTATATAGTCGCTCGTTCGTCCTCTACCGGAGAACGAACGAGTACATGATGGTACGTTACATGGTACACTCCATGTATATGAGAGTGATTCTTTTTGAAACCGACACACTGTTGTGTTGGACGATTTTTTTTTTGTAACCCGGAACTCCGATAAAGCGCGTAATTTCAAGACCATTTTAAAATCGACGGTCCATCTTTAGAAATCTGCAAAAAATTGAAAAATGATCGGATTCGGACCATCAAAAGAGGTTTTGAAGCTTGAACCATCCCGAAGAGAATGAGCGCATGTACAAGTCGGAATTTTATCTCGAAAATAAATTACAGTAATTTCAGTGAAGCAATTCGAATATGGTCAAGATGCAAAAAAAAAAAAAAATTTAATAAATTTTTTTTTAAACCTCTTCGATGTATTTTGTCCCCCTGAACATAAATCAGTCAATAGTTTTCTCAAAAAGTTGAAAAATTTTCGAATTTTCACAAAAAACTTTTTTGCTTAATTTTTGCCCCACTTTCGAAAACCTCAAAATAGCGAAATTTCAAGTGCTCATAACTTTTTTTCTGTTTGACCAATTCTAAAATTTCTTTTTCGTACGTAAAGGTGGCCACTAAACTTAGAGAATGCCGTTTGATTCATCCCGATAAGTAATTTTTTGTAGAAATGAGAGCAGTTTGAAAATGGCCGAAAAAAATGGAAAGGGGTATGTATGCAAAAATTTGCAAAAATCGATGGTCCAACTTTAAAAATCTGCAAAAAATCGAAAAATGGTCCGATACGAATGAACCAAACGGGGTTTTGAAGCTTGAACGATCCCGAAGAGAATGAGCGCATGTAGAAGCCGGAATTTGATCTTGAGAATAAATTACAGTCATTTAAGTGAACGGATTCAAATTTCCCCAAAATGCAAAAAAAATTAAAAAATTTAATTTACTATTTTTTTACCTTATATCGATGTATTTTTTCCCGCTGAACACAAATATGCCATCAATTTTCCCAAAAACTCGAAATTTTCATGATTTTTTATCAAAAACATTTTTTTTCATTTTTCCTATATCTTTTCCTCATGAATAAATTTGTATTTCATCCAGAAACTCTGCGTAAAATCAGCGGTGAATTAAATATTTTCTGATGCAATATTTTTCCAAAATGTTAAAATACTTTAAAAGAAAAAATGACAAACTTGGATGCTTTTTTGGTCCATCTTTGGGCATCTCGCTCGTACAGAGTGTACTTTCATATATAGAATGTATTATCGCAGATGGTTTTACGCTGTATGCTGCGAATCGCATATACGCCAAAACTATACGTAAATATCTACAAACATACAATGTAGAAATAGCTAAAGAGAGAAAGAGAGAGACAGAGAAGTATATATAGGAAACGCAGGTTAGATCGGTGGGCTCGGGCGTGAAAGAGGCGATGGTGCGTTATATATATATATGTATATATACGTGTAAGAGAGATGAGCTCCGTCAGGCGCGGCCAGATTAATGAAACTCATGCGAGCTCTTGCAGTGTCTCTCAACCCGCCATTTCGCATATATATATGTATAAAAAGTCTCTATGAAAATCCGTACACAAGTCGTAATTATTATTATCATGTTTATTTTTTCCCCCCCCCCGCTAATATTCGCCTGTGCATTTGCAAGGAAGAGAGAGCACCTCGCGTGTCCGCGTGTCTAATACGAAAGGAATGGATGAGAACGAGATAAGAGGATGATTCGCTGGAAAAAATAAAAACAGAAATCGAAAAGAAAAAAAAATATAGTGAAACGAACGCTGAGAATTAATCCCCCCGTGTTCAACATGGACCTCTATTCCTTATATGTGTATATATATATATAATATAGATATACATTGGTAGAATCGTTCGTGGAGCTTTTGCTCCAAGTCGGCAGGCAATTCGCCGCGGGATTATCTACAGCTTGTGGATTCGATATTTATTATTGTAATATACGAAAGTTACGAGCAATGGCCGCGGCACGAACACAAATGCATACGGACTTAATTGCGCGCACGCAACAAACGGCGGAAGAAAGAGAGAGGATCACGTCCGTAACCTCGAGTTTCTCGTTAGAATCCTCGAAAATGAGGGTGTTTTCATTTTAAACAAAAAGCTTTTTTTAATATCAAGATCAGCTGAATTTGAGCACAGATTCGGCTCTATTTGGCGCGTCGCAGCGTGACTAAAATAGTCCCTTTGTTTCACGCGCCTCTGGTTCCTCGAGGAGAAATGAAAAAAACAAGGTTCTCGAGGAGGAAGCGAGAGGGAGAAAAATGTGTCAGTCATCAGCTGGCGAAAGAGAGTGAGAGAGGAGAGGAAGACCCACGTGGGCCAAAGAGTCGTATTAAACTCTCGCGGTCGTTCCGGCACGCGACTCTCCTCATCTTCCACTTCTTACTTCATCTCTACTTTGAATAACATTTTTTTTCCTCTCTCTCCCTCTTCGAATCGTTTCATTTCCATTTTCTCCCTAAACATATATTTCGCTTCTCCCGTTTTCATTTTTCTACGGCTATAAATTTATACAAAAATTTAGTTTTCATTCAGAGCGATATTTACAAAGTTTCGTGAATTTTCATTTTCGCCCCTCTCCCATTTTACGCTGTTTCGTACCAGCTGATATGAGAAAACGCGCGATCTCGAACCTGTTTTTTCCTCTCACTCGGAGAAACGCCGGTGCAAGATTTTTCTCAAGATTATTGATTGCCACTTCCACGGTATGTATGTATATATTTTTATACACGGGTATGGGCTTTCATAAAACGAGTACTCAAAGCCTTTCGTCGCAATGTTATAAAATTATCCGTGAATAATGTACGAAATGAATTTATTAAGGGCTGCCCGGCATAATCGACGATATTTTATTATACAGCAATTTTATATCGTCATGAAAATCATAGTCCCATTAGTTCGTAACGCTGATCAACAGTAACCGATAAAACGCGCGGCAGTAAAATTGTCGTAAAGTCAGCAAAGCTTTCATTGTAGATATAATAAGTACTAAAAATCGAGCGTTATTGTAAATCCCTTGAATTTCACTAAATACACAAAAATAATTATAATTTCCCATGAAAATAGATACAAAATACATCGTGTCCATTCATATCTAAAGTACAATAAATATATATTCTCCATCTACAAGCGTTTGAAATATTTTAATACGAGGAATATATTTTTGCATATACTTCGTTTTCATACTCAAAGATCCTTCAAAGCGCGACAATTCGTGACATACAAAGTTTTTTTTTTCGATCGAATTTTTTGTGAAATAAAAAAACTAGCTCTTGCAACAACAAAAAATACACTCAACTTCTTGCGGTAAGAATAATTCTCTGATCGAGGGAAAATAAAAAACACTCACCGTTGTCAACTTATTGCAGCACGAGAGATAAATTTATAATTTTTCGAATCTCGATACACCCTGTGCAATTTTGTCACAAATGCGGCGGTAATTTGCCAGATACACGCGGGCGACGCGATTTTGAACTATATCCGTTACGCAACACGCAACTGGTGGCCACACGCGTGAGAGAAAAAGAGAGAAGATCAAAGAGGTGCAGTCAAACGTATGACAAACGCGAGTCTCTCCGAAAACTTTGAGTACATGTCAATTCGTTACTGTGTATTACGCGATACACATCTCGGAGTACCCAAAATACCCAATATCATTCGTAAAACAAACAAACGTCAAGTGACGCGCGCTCCGAATAAGCGTTTTTTGTTTTTCTTCCTCTCCTCTCTTTCCCCAGCTCAACTCCTTTCACGTTCAGACACGAGAAGGGAATGGGTTTCCCCACCACTGTCCGTTTCCGGGACAACGCGAATAACGAGATCGCGATGACGCGTCCTCCTCCTGCTTCTCCTCGTAACAAAACTCGTATCCGTATACTTTCTGCCGTATGTACGAAAATGCTCGCGTTCTTGGACGTTTGCGGTTAAAACTTTGTTCAACGTTGGATAAATGAAATAAGAAAGATATGTTTTGACAAAATCCGGCCCGGCGTGGCCACACTCGGCCGCCACACTGCCTGCACTGCCATCCGCATTTGAGGTCTCAGCAACGAGACCACCGTCCCTCGTACCGAAATGCTCTCTTTCTCTCTCGCTCCCTCTCTCTCACTCCCGTGTACAGCTTGTGCGCAGCGCAAGTTGGCACATGTGTATCTTGATACATACATCTTGATATGTGTATATCATATATATTGCATGGTAAGAGAAGAGTAACTTTAGTGAGTTCGATTACTGTCATTTTCAACCATGGCGCTAGTATCGGGAAACCCGAGTCCGCGAGAGAAAGAGAGAGAGAGAGAGAGAGTAATAGGGACTAACGAGAGAGTCTTCCGCACCTCCTGAATATTTATCGACCATATTTTTCTATCATTATTATCGTACAAAAATTCAATGCACGCAAATTTAATGTGGTGAAAGTTTAGTTGGAAACTGCAATATTCTTCAACAATCATGACGTAAAATCAAGCATAATTGAGAAGAATTGAATTCATGGTCATTCGTATAGCCGACAGATGGCGATAGTGTTTGAAAAAAGACCTTCGTTTTATACTTTATTAATGATTATTATGGCATCAATCGACATTTCGAACGATTATATAAACTTTAACGGAGCATGAAAAAACGATAAAATTATTATTCTTCACTAATGTTGTGCTAAAATCTCTTTTATACTTTTGCCCAATTTATTTTCATAGATGAGCAATGATAAACGATAAATTGATAAAAAGAAATAATTGAATAAATAAATAATGATCTTTACCACCGCTATTTACTTTATCATTTACTGATAATGTCGACATAGCTTATTGAACAGTTTTTTTTTCTTTAAAGCTTTCACTGACTCACGCAGTTCCCGAAGAGCGCTCTATACCTCAGCGTAGTCCCCGGGCGGCGCGCCGGCGCGGCGGGCAGTGCACGAAGAAGACAAGGTGGCGGAAAAAGTACGTTACGCGCGCGGAACGGCGTCCTTTTGTTCAAAGAGAACAAAATCGTTCTCAAAAGCCCTGATGGACGTCAAACTTGCCGTTAAGTATGTTGCAGAGGTTCAGTAGTGATGGGTAAGCATAATTTACAATGTAAATGTAAAATATATTGCAAAAATATACGCATACGAAAAAATGAGAGAGAATTAAGACAGATCGCGAATATTTTTCATTCTTTCCTTGCTTGAAAAAAGTCGTCGATACGCAACATTCTCATTTACTAGCCAAAATATTAACTTCAGCGAATACTTTTATTTTATAGCCTCGTTCATATTCTTTGTAGTCATTTTCCGTACTGAACAGTTGAATAAATCGAAAGTTTCGAAAATAAATATATATATGTATAGATATGTATACTCCTTTGCATGGTGAAAAAATGGCGCGCGGGCGCGAGTGTAAAAAATTCATCCGATAAATTACGCAGGAAGTCTATGTTATTTTGGGGAGGGAGATGTTTGACTCACATTTCTCTGCATGTGCAGTCGTTTCTATTCAGCCAGATAGCTCTAAAAGTCTGAAATAAAAAACTTTATCCCCAATTTATATCACCCAAAGCATATATAGATACATCCATGTTATATATTTACATGTGTGTGCATATATGTGGAGACTCCCCACACGGTCTCATATCTCCCCACTTTTCTTGCTCTCGACGCGCTGCCTCGCGCCACAGCGTCCAAGTAACTCTCTCTCCCTCCAGTCCCCCACTCTCGGCGCCACTGAACTCGACGCTGGTTGTTCGACAGGTACGCGCAGGTACGCCGTGACGTAGGCACTCACAGCAGCTGACGCCATGACCCACGGTGCCCGCGCCCCGCGGTATATTCCGGCATCGGTCCGGAACTTCTGTTTTGTTCTGTTCCATCGCTCGTTCGGAGCGGCTGTGTTGTGGTTTTGTTGCTTCGTACACGATCCAGAGCCGGTGTTGTACAGGTGTATCGTTGTTAACGATCTCGGCGATAGATGCAAATCGACAGTCGAGTAAGTACATGAAAAAATTTTCATAACCACAATTTTTTTTTTTGCTTTCGTGACCCTTTGATATCGCGATTCGTTGTGAATAACTGGTCGTGACTATAAATATTCGCGATACTATTGTGTGGTCGAGAGAAAATGAGTTCGTAACGCAGTTTGTTTTATACACTTTCGGTGTTTCGTCGTGTTCACATAACCTTGAAATAAATAACGACGTTTGTCGCAATTTTTCTTTCTTTACGGAAAGTAAAGGATTTTTCGAAGCTGATGGCGATGTTCGAAGGAACAATGGATTACATCATTATCCTCAAATACAACGATCCTTACCTTTTTTTTTGTATCAGTAAATATATGTCGAGCCGATTTTCAGGTCAACTTTTTGCGCATTCTTTTTTTTCTATCGACAAGTTTATAATTTCTTTTTTTGTTTCACAGAATGTCCAGTGTCAAAGTGAAGTGTGTGCGTGCATTGTTGAACTGCGAGGGATTGCTCGACAAGGTGCCGGATCACGATAGAGCTGACAATGCCGAATTGGATTCAGCACGAGGAATCACTGTGAAGTTGAGGTCGTTGTGACACATTTCCACCGTACGACGCGGGATCCCTATGTTGGAATATCATTGCTGTTCTACAAGAACTTCTAAATGGTATTGTTAATTTTGAATTTTTGTATACCTCCGGGCCTCGATCATGCTGTAGGACGAAAAGTCCGAAGCGGCACTCGAGTGCCACGGTTGTAATCTTTCATCCATGATTACACCCGTCCGATGCATAGTGACCGCGACTCGTACAGAAATTTTGAGACGCGCGTTCTCTCGAAATTTCAAACACGAATCGCGAGTGAACCCTTTGTTATATTTTGTATATTCCACATTTATCGATGGATAGGGTACGTTCTTCTCGGCTGTTTTTTGCACTTCCGGTATAATCAAAGAATGAAATATATTTATACATTTTTTTTCAAGACATTTTCTTTGCTCTTGGTTCAAAACTTTGTTCGCGACCTAAGATACAGTAGCGCTTGGCCGAGAAGATCTCTCGCGAGGTACGATGGTGCGATCATGGCAGCATACATTTTTGAGCGTGTGATTTTACGAGTAATTAAAATTAAAAAATTCAAAAGTCTGCTTTGACCGAGCTATTAACGCCAAGGGAAATTTGGCTCTTTCAGCACGCAAGTTTATTCTTAACCACCGTGATTGTTACGTTCTCTCACGATTGCATAAAGCATGATCTTTACTAAATGTCCGATCATTTTTAACATCCATTCAAAGTGATGAACACTTTGAATGGATTCATTATATATATATTTTTTTCAATCTTTAAAATTCTTGACAAAGCTTCACTTTGGCTAAAGCGCTTGGAAGAGTTTCACTGTTCTCAGAGATGTTAAATAAGCATATTTACATTATTAATATTTTCATTTCACGAATACATTTCTTTATATATTTTTTAAAATAAAACATATACTTTTTCGCGATGATGTCGTTTGAGGCAGCCATTGAATAGTAATTTTTATTCCAATGCGGTGCAGAAAGATCCATTGAATTTTTTTTTAACTTTCGAGTCCTCTAGATCGTTTAGAAATTTGTTGACTAATCCGTTTTGCAGGCATTTCAGGTATCGACGATAATTTTAATTGATCGTTGACCCTCGTTGAACGAAAGTTCCACGAGCATCAACGATGGCGAATGCGTGAGAAATTTGCATGAGTATGCGTCGGCGCTCCTCCTTGAGCAAGAGGAGCCCCATTACCCAATAAAGTTTCGGTGTCGGACACGTCCCGGGACGTGACGTTGGTTCAGGAACCGCGTGAACCAGTGAACCTGGTTTTCCCTAGGGCAGACACGCACCGGGCGGTGTGAATGAGGATCGTGGAGTGATTGACATTTAAAATTAATTCGACGTGGAGCCATGAAGTTTTAGGGCCTTTTTGTGTGTGGGGTGTCGCGATTTTTTTTCCTTTTTATCTTTTCCTATAAACGGGTGAAATAGGTAGGATAACTCGCGTGATACAGTCAACAAGGTACATTTTTATTTCGAGTATGCCGATGTGTGAATTATAAAATAAGCAGGCAGGATGGGAGAGTGCGAAGGAATGTTTGTTTCCGCTGATTGTAGAAACATTTCGTGTCTTCGTGCTTTCCGCTTAGTATCAAGTGTGAAGAATTCTACCGTGTCTTTCTTAAGTATGTTAAATTACCAAAATATTGCTCAAACATTTTTACATATTTTTCATAACTCGAGACTGCTCAACTATATATTTTGATAAATTTTTAGTCCTCAAAAAATCTTTGAGCAATAATTCAGTTTTACAGGTCGGCTGCATCTGTTCTCGAAGAGTCTCATGCTTAGTTCTTCGAGTATAGATTCAGCCCCAAGAAAATAGCATAATATTAATATATTCACGACGTCACTATGCACACCGGATAAATTCACAATCGTGTGAGCCCACATTTGAATTTGCTCGAATACAACCGGGATACGGTTTTGTCCCCGGACAACTGTGTTTCCGGTGTATTTCTTCGATGTAGTAGTCGAGTCATTTGCTGAAAAATAATATCTAGAATCGCCCTCAATAATCGCGCTCTAAACTCACTGATTAAATGCTGTCTCGTAACTTTCTTAATACAAAAAACTTAAAAAAAACCTACCGCGTAAAATGGGAAATTATTCGCGATTCATCCGTTTCATATGAATCGCATTCGGGTGGGCAAACAAAATATCTCTCTTGTTTATTTATTTCAGGTCTTTGAAGAATTTCTTTACCAATCATTTTATTTTCAGAAGTAGCAAGACTTTTTCATAAGACTGTTTCAGGTCTTTGAGCATTATTTAATCAAAATATTTTTTTTGTTCAGCAATAATAATATTTTTGTTTATACTTCGTTGCAGGATTTCAAAAAATTGTTGAACGAATGCATGTATTTTTCAGGTATGATAATATTTTTATTTGATATCTTTATTTTCAGAGATTTTTTATTTACGGTTTTGTTAATGATTTTTTATTTTTTGTTTCAGGGCTTCGAGTGATTATTTAATTAACGAAATGTTTTTTCGTTTGCGTTGTCGCGGATTTTTGGGTAATAGCTTTTATTCTCCTTTTTTTCTCGCCTCTGTTTTACGCATTATCTGCGTCTGTGTTTTTTTGAACTTGCACCGCTTTCTTTTTCTTTTTTTATGCAAGATCACAAAAACGGAGTGTAAATCACGTACGAGCCTTTCGTCGATGGAGCTTTCCATGCTCATATTTCGTCTGTTCAACTTTTATTTTTCGTCAGTAAAATCTCGGCACGAAGCTATTGTTGTGAATAATTTGCTATTTTTTCGCTATTATTTACCAGAAATTCCTTGTTTGAGTTTTTAGCAGGCGCTAATGTTGATTGTAGTGCTCAACGGCTAATATACGTGCTTTATGCTCCGGGTCTCGATGAGCAGTGACCTCCCCGAGGTGAGACCTGGAAAACTCGTTTTATTGAAATATCAATCTTTGTTTTTAAGCAAAGTTTTCATATTCCAATAAAATTACAGTTGACCAACAGCTGTTGGAATGTCCACATGAACATGGAGACAGGGTTCTAATTTTTGTATTGCTTAACGCGTCGTATTATGATTGAAAATATGTATTGTAGTGACATCTACCGTTCCCTTGCGGCATAACAGCACTTGAATTTAAAAAAAATCACGATGCTTTTTACGATCGCATACTTTAACTATCATATTGTTTAACTACCTTTCATCTTCTTCTCTGTCATTCACAAAGTTCGTTTTTGAAGTCTCGAAAAAACTATAAATTTATCAAGATGATTATTAACTCATTTGCAACTGGCTAACGATTTTTCATCGGTGAACGTTTTCGTGAATATAGCTGACCCAAAAATTGAAATTTGCTGGACGTAAATGCAAACCAAAAAAAAATTTTAAACTTTTGAAAAATTCAAAAAATAATGTGCAAGTTTAAAACAAAAATGACACGTGAGACAATCTGCCACCTGGTGGCGCGCACTAGAAGCTCGTCTGCTGAGAAAATAATGAGAATACACTCTCGTTGTATTTTCAGGTTCATGGATTGACGTTGTGTTGACTCGAATGTTGTTTACTCGAACGTCGAATACTAAAAAATTGCTATGACCGATCATCAGGAACAGGACAATAATGATCGTGGTGATGGTGATAATTTGAAACCAGACAAGCTGTTTACGTTGAAGAAATGGAATGCAGTGGCAATGTGGAGCTGGGACGTCGAGTGCGATACGTGTGCGATCTGTCGAGTTCAAGTAATGGGTGAGGAAAACTTTCATAACCTATAAATAACAAACGTCCGAATTAAAAAATAACATCAGACAAAAACGGAGCACGAATAATCGGATGAAAATGTTTCGAAAAATACGTTTCGTTTCCGTTTATTTTTGTCGCAAACAAATACAATGCAATTTATTACGAATGATTGTGTTTACCATTTTGTCATTATTATTTCATTTGCAATTTACACGCACTTGTCAAATCGAAAAATAACGAAACATCGAAATAGATTATAAGGGCTTTGAAAAATTTGAAAATTTTTCTATTTCATAATTTGCATTCGTATTTTCTCTATTTGAAGAAATAATTTTTATCATAGTGACGATTCTTTCCTTTTTTTCCATACTTAAAGTTACCGTCCTCACAGCTGCAAAGTCGCCGTGTCTTTCGATAAAATATTATTTGACCATTCTTACGATCGAATCTTCCATCGGTGGTCATGAAAACTTGGTTTTCACTCTTTGTCCTTAAATATTTAAGAGAGAAGGTAATCTATCGGCCAATTCGGACAAAATAATTACTCGGCCCCCTTTTGGGAAATGATATTAAAAAATACAAAAAAATAAAAAGACCCGATTCAGGTAAAATGCGTAATGTACGCAAAACCAAAGGATCTTTGACGCGTACGAAGAAAATCTTAAAAATATGTTTATTGTCGTATCGTCGTTATTACATTTGCTATTTACACCTACTTGCTATACCAAAAATAATGAACTATCAAAATAGAATCTGAGCATCTGAGAGAATTCTGGTGTCATTGGAAATTTTTTTTTCCATAGATTGACTCGCTATTCTTCCGATTCTGGTAATCTTTTTGTTTTTATAGCGGCGATAGCTTCCTTCTCTTTTTTTGACAGTCGAAGACTCTGTTTTCGAATTCAGGATGACCATTTTAGGATAAAATCCATTCATCTTCCGGCTCATGTATCA
Organism: Alloplasta piceator; assembly: GCA_946863875.1. NCBI lineage: Eukaryota > Metazoa > Arthropoda > Insecta > Hymenoptera > Ichneumonidae > Alloplasta > Alloplasta piceator. The sequence goes on from OX333080.1 coordinate 1,331,623, forward strand.
ATGCCGCATTCCACGATTTTTCAAATAATCAATTGAATCCTGCAGTGTCACCAGTTTTTCTTAATCTTTTGCAAAATAAAAATCACACATTCTGATATGCCTCGAAGGATTTTAATAATTTTTTTCACACATTAAAATCATCTTTAACTTGTCATCTGATAAAAAATCTCTTGAAAATTATTATTCAAAAGTGAGATAAAAATAATAAATAAAAATAAACAATGCTTTTGAGCATAATATAATATAAAAAGCCATGAACGAAATTCGTGAAATGCGCCATATTTACATGCACCATTAGCGCACAAATTCGACTACATTCGCAGTCGCCATATTTAAATACATATTTCTTTAAATTTGTTGCACAATGTTTTTGCACTTAAAATATACTTTCGTAATCCTCTGAGGTAGTGCTTGACAAATTGACGATGAGAAAAAGTGATGAATAAAACGTCGAGGAAAAAAAAACATTGCACCGTCGTGTACACATCTAGTCAACAGTGTGTTATCGATTTTTTTTTCCCTAACTGCACTATTTTCAATGAGAAAAAAAATGCTGATTGAGCATTTTTGCGATAATCTTGAACGATAGTGATTACCAACAATAACAATTAACGGCTAATGGCTATCGGTGTAACGTCGACATGCGATATATACATACATACACAGATAGACTTTTATATATACACGGCAAAGTTTCGCTATAGATAGAGGAGGGAGCTATTTTGTTTCGGCAATATCAAGTAAAAACTTTGATACAAACTATCACAGTAGGCAAAGGAATAGTATTTTGGCAATTATTTTTAACTTGCCCATTATCATGTCGGGACGCGGTGAATTCTTAAGGGGAGTCCTTGGAACGGAAGGAGAGTGCGTATGCAAGATTCGATATTTTTAATGAAATAGTTTCATAATTATACGCACCCTGAGATATGGATTCGAGTCAACTGAACAAAGGATGTCCTCTCCAATTTAGTTTATGATTTTTTTTACGATTATACCGATTGGAGAAGCCATTCGTAATTTTTTCAAATTTTGTTCCAATGTCAATGTTAATGTTTTTGTTTGGTAAGAGTTTTTTTTTCGAAATTACGACTGATAGAAAAAAAATAGAAAAAATGAAAATTCGGTACGTTTTAGCCTCGCTAGAATCGTTAAAAAAAAAACCATAAACCCTATCCGAGGTGGTTCGTTCGTCGAGATGAGCCAAAATTTCTCATCCTTGTATATATCGAATGAAGATGCAGAGTCAATTGATGAAAATGATAATGAAAATTTTCAAAGATCTAGCAGGCAGTTGGCATGGGTTTCATGTTTGCAACCGCGCTCATTCTTCTGACTGGACCGGTGAGCCTTTTTTCGATCTCCTCGAGGGAGTGTCCCCTCGTTTCCGGGACGAAGAAAATGACGAATACGAGGCCAGCGAGACAAACGGAACAAAACATCCAAAACGTGCCACCCTGTCCAACGTTCATGACAATGTCGTTGAACGTTTTCGTAACGAAAAATGTGCACAGCCAGTTGAAAGCGGTTGCGACACTCGCGGCGGATCCGCGTATTTTAACCGGCAATATTTCGCCCATCATGAGCCAAGGTATTGGACCAAAACCAAGGGAAAATCCAATAACGTAAACGACGAAACTGACGAGCGGCAAAAAACCAACGCTCGACATGTCGACGTCGTTGTCCTTCGCGTAGAAGTAACAGCCGAGAGTGAAGAGTGTCACGATCATCGACACGCTGCTGATGTAAAGTAATATTTTACGTCCAAGACGATCGATGAGTGCCGTTGCGACGAACGTCGATGCAAAATTTACCACACCGACGATTATCGTGCAAATATTTCCGTCTATGTTGCTACCGGCAGCCTGCAAAGTAACAAACGAATTAATTGATAATTATAATTTTAAAAAACACAGCAAGGAGGAAGCAATGAAGAATTTGAGATCGTCGAATCAGTGCTGAATGTTTGAAATTTTTCCTGAAAATATTTGTACACGAATTAACGGTACAAAAGCGAAGGTTGTACTCTAACATGTGAGTTTGTCATTCCGAATAATTGTAATTTTTAAAAAAATTGCAAATAGTTAGATATTATTGATAATCCATCGCAATGAATATGGGTCATTCCATGTCAAATCGACCAAGTGTTGGAATCGACCCCTTTAACTTTCGATGAAATTTGATCAGAAGTTTTCGTTTTTAACAAAACGAAGTTCTGCCAAAGGACATTTTTTTTTTTCGAAAGTTATGCAAGATTCAAAATTTCACAATTTTGTAAATCTTTCAAGTTTATTTTCTTAATATCTCGATAACTGTTACATCGTTCTGGGCTCGTCTTAAAGAGTATACTTGTTGCTACAAAAAAAAATATTCCGAATTTTTTTTTTTAAATGATGAATTTGAAGAATTTTGAATTTTCAAAAATCGTGCAATCTTGAAAAAACAAAAAACACCGTTCTGAAAATTTCAGGATCTTTTAAGATCAGGTATTATATAAAAAAAATTGAACCAGAAATGTAATGTGGAAAATGGATTTGCACGATCTTTAAAAATTCACAATTCTCCAAATCCATCATTTTTAAAAGTGTTTTTTCGGAATGTTTCTTTTGTTTTTCGTAGCCACAAGTATACTCCTCAAGACGAACCCAGAACGACTTTTTCGTAACTAAAATAGTTTTCGAGATATTCAAAAAATAAACTTGAAAGATTAAAAAAATTGTGAAATTTTGAATCTTGCATAACTTTCGAAAAAATTTTTTTTTTCCTTTGGTAGGACTTTGTTTTATTAAAAACGAAAACTCCTGATTAAATTTCATCGAAATTGAAAGGGGTTGATTCCAACTCTTGGTTGATTTGACATGGAATGACCCATATTCATTTGATCGATGATGGCCGCTGCGGTGAAAAATCTAACCATTCAACCACTTGGAACTCTTCGAGTACAAAGAATTTGTGATTAAAAACGATAAAAACTGGTAGCAAAATTTGTCAACGCTGATTCAATGGCTCAATAATAATAATAATAATGAAAACATGGAAAACGTACCTGAAAGATCTGGACCGTGTAAAAAATAACGGCGTTGATGCCGGACATTTGTTGGAAGAACATGAGTCCAAGGGAAATGGACAGTGGTTTGATGTTGTTCCTCTTGAAGAGCTCGATGAGAGGACTCTGTGACGCGTTTCTCTCGCTATCGACGTGGGTCTTCTCAACCGCGCTCAATTCCTCGTTAATGTCGGCATTTTTGCCACGTAGCCATTGCAATGATTTGCGGGCACGCTTCGTTTGACCCTTTGATATGTACCATCTCGGAGTTTCCGGTATGAGGAACATGAGAAGGAGAAACGGTACTGGCAAGCAAGCGCCCAGAAGCGCGAGATTCGACCAATTTAGATACATTCCCGCGACAAAGCACAGCAGTATTCCTGTTTGTGGTTTGAGAAAAGAAGACAACAAATTCGCATAAAAAATTGCGTTTCTGAATGATGAGTTTGTGAATCGGAAAAGAGACGATTACTCACCGATATTACCGAGTGCGGTTGGTAACAGACCGAGGGTACCGCGAACCTCGGGCTGAATCGTCTCACCGAGATAGACGGGCAACGACAGAGACGCAATGCCGACGCAGAAACCCGACAATGCGCGTCCGGCCAGAATCATTCCAACGTCAGTGGCAAGGGCAATCAAGAGCCAAGCTGCAAATTATAAACATTTTATTAATCCTACACGGGCACACGTGGATGTATTTTTGCCCCCTGAACAAGAATCTGCCAAATTTTCCCGAATTTTCACCAAAAACTTTTTCGCTCAATCTTAGTCCCATTTTCGAAAACCCCAAAATAGCGAAATTTCAAGTGCTCGTAACTTTTTTTCTGTTCAACCAATTCTAAAATTTCTTTTTCGTACGTAAAGGAGGTCACTAAACTTAGAGAATGCCGTTTTTTTCATTCCGATAAACAAATTTGTTTAGAAATGGGAACAGTTTGAAAATCACCGAAAAAAATGGAAAGGGGTATGTATGCAAAAATTTGCGAAAATCGATGGTCCAACTTTAAAAATCTGCCAAAAATCGAAAAATGATCGGATTTGGATAAACCAAACGGGGTTTTGAAGCTTAAACGATCCCGAGGGGAATGAGCGCATGTAGAAGCCGGAATTCTATCTTGAAAATAAATTACAGTTATTTCCGTGAAGCGATTTAAATTTGGTCAAAATGTAAAAAAAATATTTTTTTACATTCATTTTTTTTAAAACCTACGTCGATGTATTTTGGCCCCCTGAACACGAATCAACCAATAGTTTTCTCAAAAAATTAAAAATTTCCCAAATTTTCACCAAAAACTTTTTCGCTCAATTTTAGTCCCATTTTCGAAAACCTCAAAATAGCGAAATTTCAAGTGCTCGTAACTTTTTTTCTGTTCAACCAATTCTAAAATTTCTTTTTCGTACGTAAAGGAGGTCACTAAACTTAGAGAATGCCGTTTTTTTCATTCCGATAAACAAATTTGTTTAGAAATGGGAACAGTTTGAATATCGCCGAAAAAAATGGAAAGGGGTATGTATGCAAAAATTTGCGAAAATCGATGGTCCAACTTAAAAAATCTGCCAAAAATCGAAAAATGATCGGAATCGGATGAACCGAACGGGATTTTGAAGCTTGAACGATCCCGAAGAGAATGAGGTTGAGTCAAAGTCGAAATTCCATTTAGAAAAAAAATAACAGCCATTTTAGCGAACCAATGAAATTTTTGCCAAAATGCTGAAAAAAAATTCGTTTCGATTTTTTTTTCGGGCCTTAAATCAATGTATTTTTTCCCCCTGAACACGAATCTACCAATGATTTTTTCAAAAAATCAAAATTTTCAATAATTTTTATCATAAACCTTTTTTTTTTCCTCGCTTTTTTGCAAATTTATCCGGGGGGTTGAACACGATTTGAATAGCATTTCAGTTTCAATTACAAATTTGTCCCTGTGTATGTGCACGTGTACAGTATACACTTGCATTATGCATATCGTATCGTTGACGGCATTTTTTTTCTTCGCTCGAAATGCACCCGCGCGCGAGGTTAAGGGAAAATAGCGAGCATTGACACTGCGCGATCGACGAACGTGAAAAATGATCTCAATGGCGCACCGATTGACACGTACGAGGCCAAATCGTTCGGTGAATTATCGCCGCAACTAATAGTCGCGATTTATGAGCGCGTAACACCATTCGCGTGTCTCTGTAGCGACTATCAAATAATACAAATATATATCTATAGTCATCATCTCGAATGAGAATTATTATGGATTTATGCAATGTATCACGGATCGACGGAAATGAGTACATGCGGAAATGGATACGTTTTTTCCTTTCTCTCTCTCTCTCTGATTTTTTGTCTCCTTCATTTTCTCTCTCCCTCTCGATCGCGGCACAGGGAAGGTGAGCGCGATCAAGGCTTTACCTCGAAATATATTGCCCGCGTACGTGTTTGCAGAAATAGATAACGGCGTGCTTTGAATCTCGGTGATGGCGGCGCACCCCAACGATATTCAATTGCGGCAATGGAGTTCCATTTCCTCGTTTCTTTTTTTTTTATTCCTCTCTTTTGCCCTCTCTCTCTCTCTCTCTCTTTCTCAGTCTGTCGGAAGTGATATCTCGTTGCTTACCTCCAATGAATGGAAACGCGGTCCCGAGAATCGTATTCCTTCTGCCCAAATATTCGATGCAAGGACCACCGAAAATTCCACCGAATAATGCACTGAGTGGCATTATTGATCCTATCCATGATTCCTGTAACGAACGATTTATAGGAAATTAGTAACTAAACACGGGGTCGTAAATTAAATTGAAATAATTTTTTTATTGCTTCCCGTTGAAGGTTAAAATTTAAAGAAAAAGGCCATTCCGAAATTTCAACCTCGCACGGAATGGTCAAACGAATTTGTTAACCAAGATCGTTGATGGTAAAAGATCATTATTTGCAATGAGATACTCGAATCTTGATTGTTGAAATAAAATGAAAAATCTTAGTTGAAAGAAAATCTAAAAACTGGGCTCTATTCCGAGCGGATCTAAAATATACATTGTCTCGAAATCGCGAAGCCCCTTGATCGGTTGACCATCCCACTTATGACGCATTTAAGGTCAAATCTCAATAACCATCGCATATTGACCCCCGGACTCGCACCATGTATACTTTTGCTCTCTCGCAATTGATACTCACACTCGTAGACATCTATAAACAACAAGCCGGACTAAAATTTCCATCGTAATTTTCAGAGCCACCATCGAATATAATCATTAAAAAAACAGAACAGGATGGACAACAACGATCGGAAATGAAAATTGGACAGCAACATTGAGTATAAAAAAATTAATCACGAGTAAACACAGAACGAATAACGATGGCAAATACGAGGCAGAGGAACACTCACCATTTCCGGTGTCACGAGAAACGTGGCCGTCGCATTATTCTTCATGGACACGAGAGCCGGTGAGGTGTAAGAGCACGAAAAGCCAACGACCATCGAACCGAGAGACACGGACAGTGCGGCGACGACCTGCAAAAAAAAAATGATCGAGAAATATTTTTAAAAAAAAATTCATCGATAACCCAAATTCGTGAGCGATTCAACCAATTCGATTCAGCGCGAGTTTCCGAAATTTTCGATTCGCCAAAGTATACCTGAGAAAAGGTGCATTTCGCGATGGGAGTATTTCCGGGTACTTCGATGTTCACATGAGTATCCGCTCTCATGAGAATCTTCATGTTGAATCTGTGTCGTTTCGATCAACGCGAACGATCAAGGATCAATGTAAATATCTGATCGATGGGCGACACTGAAAGGCACGATGCAGTTTTTTTGCTCGAGTGCAGCGGAGAAGAAAAAAAAAACAGAATTACGAAACTCTGGAAAAGACTCGAACGTTTTATCCGAAAGAGAGGAACTCGAGGCTCGCGAGACTCTGCACTGATCTCCGAAGATCGCAATAACGTCGCTATGTTGACGTTGATGTCCGACGAGCGCGAGGATCGACGAAACAATAAGAAATCGTGAAACACGCGAGCGGGATCAGGGTAAAATTTAATGGAAATAAGAGAGGGAGAAGAAGCAACGAGTGAAGAGAGAATCACGGGGATATCGATCGATGCTGCCGATCGATCGAGCGATAAAATACGTCTCCTTGCGATTTATGAAATCACTTCACTCTCACGAGCACACGTGTAGAACGATGCAAATTGCTCGAAGAAAAATCATTGATCCGAATGAAATATCGATAACGACTTTTGGGGGGGGGGGGGGGAAGCGAGCGTAAATTCTCAACCTGAATTGACGATAAAATCTATCGACGAATCGCGATGAAAAGAAGGGGGAATAAAAAAGTTTTCAAAAAGGAGTTTTCGATACGAAGGAACGGTGCGAGCTGTTTAGTCTCGCGGATCGCTGTCTACTCTTATATAGGAGTCTGCTTGCTCTATTCGCCAAGGGGGCGCCCCCCCCCCTCCTCCCCCATACCCGAAGGCAATATCCCTCTGTTGCTTCGAACTCTCCCTCTCCTCCCTCCCTCGCAACAACCATAACGTCGATTATTTCAATTCACCAGCGTTCTTTTCGCAATGTGCATTAATGCGTCTGTTTGCGCGCTCGCGCATTCCCGCCACTATTTTATCGATTATTTCTCTGTCCAAATATTGTCCAAGTGCAGTCCTTTATTTCCATGTCTTTGGACATACCCTGAGATATCTGACGCAAAAAAACTTGGAAATTTATTCTTCGTCACGATGAGGGTCTGTATGAGGAAGCAATTGAGTCATTTGCGCTTTGGCAAAGGAACAATGAGAAAAAACACTTGCGCCGCAGTCTTAGGAATTGTACGATCGTTTAGCGCCAATGTCGACGAAATTAATTCAGTCGAAATATTGAGTATCGAACATTGAAATGCGTATCAAATGATCGGAGTAGATTAACACAAAGAACCTATCGTTTCTCGTTCGAAGGAAAAGGAAAGGACGAAACGGAGAAGAAGAACCGATCTCGATGGTCAAACGCTGAAAGGACGATAGAAATATGGTTCTACGTTAACTCGTACATAGCCAAAATTAATATCGTCTCGATGCAAAGTACGTGTACGGTCATTAAAATACGAGTCTATCTCTCTTTTCCGTCTCTACTCGCGTCTCGACGACGACGCACGTGCAAACAATGAGGCATCGACAGATGTGTATCAGGGACGATGAGGCGAAAGACACGGGGCCATCAGCGCTATTATACACGTAACACATGTATAATAATGTGTACTATACAAAAATTTCATCGATTATAATCCTTCCGTCGGGTTTTTTTACGCGCATGTACGTACTTGAGTATCCGTTACGTGAGATGCCTCGAAATGTGCGCCGAATTTAAATTGCGCGCTACGTCGAAGCACTTTGACGAAATTACAGACACGAAAATAGAGAATGATAAAAAAAACGTGACAAGCGCGTGTACACGATACTTTCTGAGATACATAATCGATGTACATTGACGTAAAACGGTGGTGTAACGACATTTTCGGCTCCGCCAGTTACTTACTCGAAGTCTAGTGTACTCGAAATTTAATCCACTCGAAGTGCACCTCGAAACTGTAATAAATTATGCAGCTGACATTCCGAACGTTTGACCTGACGAAAAATCTGCGAATTATTTATCTTGAAGAAAAATTTAAAAAAGAACCCCATTGTTACTTGGTAAATAATTCTTGTAAATAACGAAAAAAGCTTCGAGCATACCGAATATCGACGCGGTCTTGCGATAAAATATTAGAATGATATCGAATCAAGCAAGATTTTCTCGCTTACCGGGGTGCTCTTATTTTATCGAAAGTGGAGAAAACATTTTTTTTTGCAAGGAACAATGACCCGGACGAGAGAGGAGGAGAGATATGAGCGAAATTCGTCGCGATTGTCAATCGCTGATATTCAAATTATCGACTGTTAATTGGTCATTTCCCAAATTCGTAATTTCTTTCCACTGAATAAATGTTTACCTGTTTCTACCCGATCAAAAATTTTCCATCGTGCGCACATCTGTGTGTCCCTCGTCAGTAAAAACCAGTAAATAAGTTCTCCTACCGTCAAAATTTTCTAGTTTTTATAATAATATTATTATCGCGCTAAAAACTTCCATCAACACATCTGTGACGTAAATCTTATCGAAATTGTCAAAAACGGCTGCATACGGCCGGCAGATCGTCGTTCAAATGTATTTGTATTGTCCGCTCGTTTGGACTATATTGTTAAATTAGGTATATATTTTTTTTCGATCACGTTTAATCGCGCATTCGATTGCACAACGCAGCTGTTTATCCCGTCGCGCATCTGTGACCTCCCTATCTCTCTCTCTTCCTTGTTTCTTACATATTTACTTTGGGTGAAAGTCAATGATATCTCAATTATCAGAGTGCAACTAAAAGCGACAATTCAGCGGAAGAAAAATTTTTCGGCCGTCGAAATTTCTTTTTTTTTTTCAAATCAAACTGCAATAGCCGCGTATTGAGAAGAAATAATATTTATTCGCTCTGTCGTCGAAACTTCGTCGTTTTTTTGTTTTTTTAATAAAACGCAATAATCCCGTATTGAGAAGAAAAAAATGTTTGTATTCTCGCTCGGCATTATTATATCGTTTTTCCCTCAATCTGATCTATCACGGAATGACCCTTTACCGGTGCACCGAAAAAAAATTAAAATTGAATAGAGGTGTTTGCTCTCAAACGACGCGGGGTGAGTCGCTCGCCGGCGGCTGACCAAGCGTAGACTCTGACTACTGAAACGCAGAAACGTGTACGCTTTGCATCTGCGTACGTCGAAAAATACACAGACGCTTTTATTTCTCGCTCCTTTCTCTGAAAATTAATTTGTTCAGGCCTACAATCAGGATCCCGACATTTTTATATGGAAAAAACAATATTTAAACGCCCCTTAATGTGAATGAAATTTTTCACGCGTGTTTTCATTTAGTAAAGAAGATAAAAAAATCCATGCAAAGTAAAAGAAATATCGGTAGAAAAAAATGGGGAATTAAAAAAATTGTGCAAACAATAACTTGTGAAATTTTTTTTACAGCTTTCGCGTCAACCTCTGATTTATCATTTTGACGATAATGAAAAATTCCAACTGCTCCGAGGAATCTTACAAATATTTTTTTTAAAGAAAGTTTCAATATCGTTATTTCAGAGCCGTACAAACTAAATTCCTGAGAAAGAGCGAAGAACAATTTAATTTGAAATAGAAAATGAAGATTTTATAGACGAGTCAACGGGTCAAATTGAAATAAAAATATTGTCAAATTTAATACCTGCGAGGCGTAGATGAAAATAGAATGAGGCGCTACATTTTTTCGCCGATGCTGACGTTTTCCAACCTCGGAGTTGTTGATGCTAGGATCCGTCTCCTGGAGAAATCGATGAACTTCCGTCGTGTTTGTATGTTGCTGCGACAATTCGTCGCTCGTCATTTCCGTATCTTTGCTTATCATGATCGAGGTCAGGGTCAATTGTTTGTAATCAGCGAGATCGTCGCTCATGGGATCATAGATTTTTTCGTCGACGGATCGTAATTTCGTTCCCGATAGTCTCAGATTATCCGCATAATAATTACGATTGGAATTGTTGGTCCGAGGTTGCTGATTATCGACCCGTCTGAACTTTGGATCGTTCGTTTCGCACGATGACGAGTCCCGATTGACTTTATTGTCGTTTTCGTTATTTCCAACGAGAGCCTGCTGACTGTTGAAGGGACTCACGGTCGTGGCGATTGTAACGTTCGACGCGAAATCCAATGTCAGGCTCGAGCTCGTCGATGACGATGTCGCAACCCTCGTGTAATATTTCGGTAATATCGATCTTTCCTGCAACCAGATCAAACGAAATTTGTATCAATCCATCACGGTGCATCGAGCATTTTTTTCGATAAATAATCCCTTTTATAAGAGACAATTAACAAAAATGGTTCATCGGACAACAAATTTGTTGAATTTCTAAAATAAAACTAAAATCGCTGTAACTTTTGTTCCTCATTGGAGTCGTGACTTGAGACTGCTCCTTTCATTTACAATCGTTCTAGCTTCGAAATGTTATGATAAATAAAATAATTCCGCGAAATTTAAAAATTTCAAGCGGCTACAAAAACAAATTCAACGCTAACGATGCAGAAAAGAGGAAATTCTTATTCAAAGAATCGCGCAGTTTTCATCGGAAATAACGAAATTCATAAGAATTTGCACTTTTGCCTTTCCGGATAACATTTTCATTTACTGTGATAACCAGTGAGAGCTGGAAATGGTCGTACTGAACCGAAAATGACCGATGCATTACGCTCCATTGAGTATCCATTCGGTTGGAATCTCTAAATCACAGCGCCAAGTTCACAATGCTCTCGTCGCATTTTGATTATCATCTCCCAACTTCTCTATCGCGTTTCTGCGCTCATGTGAAGATTTGAAATTGAAGAAAACTTGAGCCACACTCACGACAAACGGCGAATAATAAATTATAATTGTTGCAATTGAAACAAGCCCTCCACGAATAATTACTGTTAGCTCCCGAGAGAGTCGAAGAAAATTCTTCTGGGATCCTTCCTTGCGATTTTCATCCCAAATAATCTACATTTTCATCTCAAATAATCTTTAACGCGCTCTCGCGCGCCAAGGACGCACGTTGGCCAATTGATCTGAACCGTAATTTTGAAAATACCTTTAAATGCGGCCGCCCCACCGTCGTTGCGCGAGATCAATCACGATCTGACGATACAGGCACTTTCAATCTTCCAATCAGCGAACAAATAATACATGCGTGAATTAAATTTTGACACTACATCCCAGAAGCTTTTGTCGATCAACGAAAAACTTTGGCGAACGAACGCACCAAGCTCGCACGAGAAGCTACGCAATTACACTATATTAAGGGGATGAAACGACTATGTCAGCTATTTATACGGTTTTCACTATCAGCATTGTCTCGATCCAAAAGTGTGAGAGAAAGAGGGATATCAACGAGAGGAGGAATGGAATTGTGAAGATTTTACGAACTGACCAATCATTAAAATTATGTACAAATGCGGAAAAAGAGGGAGGGAGAGTTTGTTGTTTCGTGGCGATGGCCGTGGAGCTCGATCTGATGACTTTTACCCTCGTAAAAACACTGATAACCCAATATTTGAACTCTGTGCGTTAATATATGTTCGTATTTCTATGTACTTGACACGATAATTTTATAGACACATACTTAACGAGATGAGACTCGAGAGGGCGGGCTTGAGGGGGAGAAGAATGAGTTTCAGCAAAGTTTGTGCTCTTGCCAAGTGTGGACTTTTCGACCGAACCGATCGTTGCTGCGTTGGGAAGTTGGGAAATATGAATTTCCAAAGAAAATGTCATTAATTTGCAACATTCGTTTCTTAAATTTACACTTTGTTGTAATCTTGTATTTATGATTCCATCCAATTTTTTTCTAATTCGCTCGATCGCAGTTATCTTTAAACTTTTTAAGGGTTCTCGAAAAATTGTCGGTTCTCTGGTGCGGCTGAAAAAACAGATATTTGCGCGATCAAAATGAACGCTGATAAATTATAATATATATTATGCACGGATAACGAGCATGTGACAATCAGAGCGCGACGGCGTGCGTGTATTTCCCATTTTTTCCCATTCTGGAGTTCATCGGTTCACTCGCAGCCACGTGCTCTTATCTCGACTTTGCCCGTGAGAGAATAATACGAGCAGTATTTGTTGCTCCTCCTCGTTCACCCCCGCACCCTCGCTATCACGTGCAATTGCGTGCTCCCCGTACAAACTATTTTTTTTTCTTCAACTCGACATTGAAATTTCGAGATTAGGCGCGAAACCTAAATTCGCTCTACGACGCCATGAGTTACCCGCGTGAATTAAATATCTGTGAATTATTTTGAATGCCCCATGGAAATAAAGTATCTGCAACGTACATGGAAAATAAATTTCGTTGCAAAAGTTATAAATATTTCTCGAATACTTTGGAATGTATCCCAAACATACACTGCCGGACAAAAGTTTGGAAACACTAGTCCCGATTCCACGTCCTACAAAAAGTTTCACTGCTCTTTCAAGAATGAAGATATTTGAATTCACCAAGCGGCTTTTTGAAGGGGACATATTCAGCTTCATTTCGCTTTTTCCAAAAATTTTTTGCGGTTCTTTTGGAACCCGGTACGCCCTTTGAAATATGGTCATTTTTCGGCTTTTTTAGCGCACGACCCATGGAAATTTTTTTTTACTGTTTTCCCCATGAAAAACTTGTGGCGGGGAGTATTAGCTTCAAATTCGTTTTTTTTTTTAAGTTTCGGACGATTTTTTTTCGTAAAAATATTTAATTTTTCGCAAAAAACGACCATATTTATTAAATGTAGCGTAACTCTAAAAGTACTGGGTTTTCGTGAAATCACTAGAAGAATAAAAAGTTGCATACAATCATTCTGGATTCAATGTAATTTTTTCAGACTTTTTTTAAACATTTTTTTTTCTAATTTTTCCTGTAAACGAGATATTTTTTTTATCTCAAACAATCGAGTCTCTTACCTCATCTACACGGGTTTTTTGATATCTCGTTTACAGGAAAAATAAGAAAAAAAATAATTTTTTTTTAATCTGAAAAAATTTCATTGAATCCAGAATGATTGTATGCAACTTTTTACCCTTATAGTGATTTTACGAAAACCCAGTAGTTTTAGAGTTACGCTACATTTTAAAAATATGGTCGTTTTTTGCGAAAAATTGAATATTTTCGAGAAAAAAAATCGTGCGAAACTTTTTAAGAAACGAAATGGAAGCTAATACTCCAAGCTACAAGTTTTTCATGGGAAGAATAGTAAAAAAAAAATGTCATGGGTCGTGCGCCATAATTACAATGCAAAAAAAGCCGAAAAACTATCTTTCAAAGGGCGTACCGGATTTTAAAAAAATCGAACTTTTTTTTTTGAAAAAGCAAAATGAAGCTGAATATGTCTCCTCTAAAACGCCGCATGGGGAATTGAAATATCTTCATTTTTGAAAGAGCAGTGAAACGTTTTGTGCGGCGTGGAATCGGGTCGAGTGTTTCCAAACTTTTGGCTTTTGGTACGTGGGCGAAAAATTAACTCTAGATCCATCAAATGTATCTACGCCGAAAATATATTATATTTTTGCACATGTTGTACGTTCATACGGGCCGAAAGAGACACGTCTATCCGCGATACCAAATTGAATAATCAAATATTTATGGAAGTCGTTTTATTTATAGCTATTAGGGTGAATCGAAAAAGAATAGCGTTCAAAAACGCTATTCCTAGCGTTAAATTCACTATATCACTGATAAACAAAAACAGATCATTCAAAAAAACCGGCATTTTTTATATGAGGTGCCCAGATATGCCTCTTTTAAACCCATATGTACTGAGCATTAACAAATGCTTCATATATTCGAAAAAAAATCTCTGAAAATCAATATTTTCACTATTTTTCAATTAATTATATCATTACATATTGATTTTTTTCTTCTAACACGTTTTTGTATCTCTACTATATTTTTTCTTGTAAAACTCGGTATCAGTATTGCTTACAATACGAAAATTGCTAAAAAATGAATATTTCTTTTGGAAATTTTCATATTTAAAAATATATATTTTTTAGCAATTTTCGCATTGTAAGCAATAGTTTGACAAGAAAAAAGATGGAAGAAATACAAAAACGTTTTAGAAGACAAAAATCAATATAATTAATTGAAAAATAGTGAAAATATTGATTTTCAGAGATTTTTTTTCGAAGATACGAACCATGTGTTGATGTTAAATAAATATGGGCTTGAAAGAGTACATATCTGGGCACCTTATATAAAAAAATTCAGAATTTTTTGAATGATCTGTTACCGTTTATCAGTGATATAGTAAATTTAACGCTAAAAATGGCGTTATTGAACGTCCCGCGCGCCCTCTAAAAAAATTCAAAAAAATCTAAACGTTGCACAGAGACCTTTATTTCAACGAACAGTTTTAAACTTTTTCGATTCACCCTAAGAGCTATATATAATTATCGAAAATCATCAAAGTCTGCGTGCATAATTCCGCGATTAGTTTGACATATAATATATATATATATATATATATATATATATATATATATATATATATTAGTAAAAATATAAGGAGAGAATTCATATATAAATTTAAATTTTCGTTTCCCTCTTATCTATCGCAACTCTCTTCTCGGTTCTTATCAAACCAAGTGTCGCAATTATCGCCAATTCTTGCATCATAAAATTACTCCATGGTATTGACATTTTGATTTATATATGATTTATTATTTATATATGATTTATACAGATGTACATATGCGAGTGTGGGGAGCATCACGAAGTACTTTGTATAAAAATTTGCACATTTCTCTCATCAATTTAGCGAAATATCAATTATATTGATATAGTAAATATGAATATATAGGTATATTATATATAAACGTTCTTTACAATCTTTGTCGCTAGTGACAATACTAACCGGTATTCATCGACGGGGTTGACATTATTTTTGTATTGCAATGAGACTGTAGTAAAATTATACCGTGAACTAACAATTTTTTTTTTTATTCTGAAAAAATCACGAAAACATCGAGACTGGAATACTCTAAAAGCTTTTATCAATATTTCAGGGATAATCTTACCTCCTCTTTTGGTGAAATTTCTTGCATCGTGCACGTGGCCCCTTAATTTGAATTATTCACGCATATAAAATGAATTTTTACGAATTTTTTTTAAATTATGCTACTCTGAATTTGGTGTCAGGGTTAATTGAATCAATTGAACAATTATACTTGGGCTTAAGCACTATTAATGACCAAAAAATTAAAAGATATGATTTGCATTACGAGGCCAAATAGAATCTTGTCACTTGAAACTTTCAAGATCAACTGTTTCGATAATGAATCTTGCAGAATTCATATGTCACGCGGTTTTCCAGCATCCGCATCAGCTGCTCATTATCGCGTCGTTCTCGTTTAGTGTACGAAAAATTTAGACATTCAACATTCTCGTCTATCTTTTCAATCTTATTGCGCTTTGCTCTTCTTATCGCTCGTTCTTGGATTCAACTATCATGCACACATATATACTGCACGGTAGATTTTTTTTAATACTTGAACGCTTCATCGATATCGGACAACATTTGCGGGTTATTATAGTCAAAAAATGACCAAAAATACACCACGTTAAATTTTTTCGCAAAATGATAAATATTTTTGGATATTTATGGCAATTTATATTTTTCTTTATCGAAGATACACGGACAAAATGCGATTTTTTTTCGTGATTGATCGAATAAGTATCTGTAGAAATTATTTCCAAAATTGAGCATTGTCTCGACGCAAGTTCGAAACGCTTTAGTCTTAAGGTACTAATACAAGGCCAAAATAAGCAAATTTTTAAGATTTTTTTTTATCAGCTCCTTTATCAGATATGACTATGAAACTGTTATTGCAATATTTTTCCATTCTTCGAAAGTGCAAAACAAGAATTTATTTTTTATTTCGATTCATCGAATAATTTATAAAAGGGGCCAAAATCGAAAATGTCTTTTCCTATGGGCGACAGTTGATCTCAGGATTGGCAAATCTGAAACAAAAAACAAAAATGCATTTTAAAGCGGAGGGTTTCTTACACAACAATTAACCACCGTTAATGAAAAATCGGTAAAAGAAAAAATTGCAAATATTGGAAATAAATTGTGAAAAATTAACTTTTTATTTTCATTTCAAACATCCGCCATTTTTTTTAAATCGATTTTGCATTAACGATGGTTAATTGTTGCGTAAGAAACCTTCCTCTTTAAAATGCTTTTTTAGTTTTTTGTTTCGGCCTTGCCGATCCTGAGATTAACCGTCGGCCATGAGAAAATAGATTTTCGACTTTGGCGCCTTCTATAAATTATTCAATGAACCGAAATAAAAAATGAATTTTTGCTTGGTACTTTCGAAGGATGAAACAATATTGTAATAACAGTTTTATAGTCATATCTGATAAAGGAGCTGAGAAAAAAATTGATAAAAATTTTTTTTTTTTTTGGCCTTCTAAAGTAGACTAGTACCTTAAGGAAACTCGTCCTAGAACAAATCAATAATTCTCTCTCTCTCTCTCTCTCTCTCTCTCTCTCTCTCTCTCTCTCTCTCTCTTTCGCGGCCTTTACCTACATCGAAATTGGCATTAAAGTTGCTGTCATATAGCGGTGAAAAGAGAGAGACGCTGAGCAGTGTGAAATGGAGGGAAAAAAACAAAAACATAGAAAATCTATTTTTCCGTATCGAGCTATCCGATCAGATACGTATAAAAATGCCGATAGATTGGCTGAATATGCTGCCGAGTGCGAGACAGCGACTTCGGAATCCCGGTATCCACACAAACGTCTATACATATCTATATATATCTAGATACGGGGTATTCCGAATCAACTCGGACTTGATTTCATGATTTTTTCCATGATTGCGCTGAGGCTAACGAGCTCTTCTAATATTTTTCCATTTTTTCCATTCACAACGCCGAATCTAATAAATCTACAGAAAATCTCGAAAACCCACAATTTGATATGAAAATTTGTTTCTGTGGCCTGATGTATTTCTCTTACGGTCGCTCTAATTTTTGTATGGCCTCTGATTTTCCAATGGAAATAATTTGACGAAAAATGCAAGTGCCCTTGAACTCCGGTACAGTCGTATGAAAAATATGTTGACTAGGAAAGCCCCATACTTGTATACATAGATACGTGTTTGAAGTTGGTCTCGCGAGGCAAAACCGAATAAAAGTAAAAAAAATAAAAAAAAAGACAAGCGCGCGCAGAGTACCGCGGGCAATCGTGAGTGGAACTTTCCAGAAGCCCGGCGCATAAGACGCCGCGAGAACGAGAATGAGACGAGAAATGCGAATCGGTGTGCGCAGTTACCAGTATAAAATATCTGCTCCAAACTTCATAATCGCGTTTTACACACAACCTGCGTCACGTACGGAGTGATATTATAATGGGCTAGAACACGGCGTTAAAATTCACCGAAATCCTCTTCCTTCACGCGCATTTTTCAAAAAATTTGCATCTCAACATCTAATCGGAACAATGCAACGATCTCTAACCTTCCCCTTCTCCGCAAAGAAAGAATGTAACGAAGAGAAACATTGAATCGAAGTTGGTGACGCGTGTGGAAATAAAATCTCGAATCAATTGTGCATATTATGTCCCAAAAGTAGAACATCCGAGAGATATTTCAAGATACATGTTAAATATATATATCGAGGAAAAATATATCTCGGATATATTCACGGTTTAGTGAAAATATATTTTTCATTCACAAGCGTTTCAAAACATTCAATTCTATTCGATATTCATTTTCCAATATATATATATATATTTCATAATACGAGGCAATAGCGTCGATAATCGTGAATTTTATTTAAATTGAATGTCAGGTGAGAAAGAGAAAAAAAACAATTGAAACTCACTTTTTTGGCTTTGTAGAACGGCATGATGCAGACGGGCCATGGCTGCATAAATCGTCTTCGCCGCTCCGAGGACGAGTTTGACGATGACATTGCTCCAAAAAAATCTTGCTTGAGTTTAATAAATCACTCGGACGAGTATATTACTCGCTTATTCGCGATTCGACCGGGTCTTTTATTATTTATTTGTTATTATTATTTTAAAATCGAATGTTGAGTCAACGCGAAAAAATTGCACTCGCTGTATTATTCGTACGGTCTTACGGATACCAAAGTTTCCTGTGTTTTTACACCGGTGCTTTGTTATTGTTATTACGGTATATCCCCGTGTTGGCAATCGTGTGGATTTCAAAGAAGAAAAGTGCGCGCGAGGGATTCGGTAACTTCGCCGGGCAACACGTGGCACTGTTGTGACATTAATTCCTCGTACACTTCTCGCTTTATATACGTCGATTGATTTTTTTCTTTTCCTTTTTCACAACCGAGATGCCCGCGCCTCGATAACTCTCGCCCTCTCCCGTCTCGCTCCCTGGCTGAAGTTCCTTTTGAGCTGACTCGCACGCCACCTACCGGTGTATCAGCCGTTGGACGAGATGGCACGCGAAGCAATCAGTGAACTCGGATTATTATTCAAATTTTATCCTTTTCTATCGTTTATTTTAATTATTATTTTTTTTCTAATTTTCTCGTTCTTCAATCAAGATAATCTTACGATGATTGGAGATTACCGCTCTCCACTGAGGCAATTGGCAATTGAATGCACTTGAACGAGCTTCTGGTGTGGCGCCTCGCTTTTCCACTCTCTCTCGCGCGATTTCCCACCATCAACGTGAGATTATCACCTTCCATGTAGTTTTGCAAAGTACAATCGTCCCTCTCTCTCTCTCTCTCTCTCTTTGCCTTTTATATTCTTTTTATCGATTGATTGGTAATTTTTGCTCCTCAATTTTCGAATGGGGCGCTACGACGCAATAATGATCAAACGCCCAAATCCACAGCGGCACTTTCCCGTTTGGTGAGTTTGCTCACTGTGGCAGTCAAGTTGAGTCTCTCGGCCGGTCTCCGAACACCTCGGAACGGTGGTGGAAAAACGACAACGACGATCGCTAAAAGTGCCGGTGATTGTCGGCTCGACGACTACCAAAAGTAGTGGGGACAGGTCTTGAAAGCAGTGACTTTAAATGTATATTGTATATTTATTGTACCTTTATATTGACCGAGTCAAATATCGTCAAAATCGTTCCAGCGTATACCTGGCGCAGATTAAAAAAAAAACATCTCCTCGAGAATTTCATTCGAATGAAGATTTTTTCCAATTCTTCGGTTGATTTTTTGTTCGGGCTCGTTGGAATATATGTGCGAAATTTCAATCGCCGTTGCAATTTCACGAAACTTCCGTTTCCGTTGCGTCAGCGATCGCAACATTTGCGTCCGGGGGCGTGACAACTTTTTCAAAGTCCATCGATGCGTATCGATCGGCGCGAACCGTTTCTTTGGAAAATGCCTTGTTTCGTTAACGAGACGATTTTATCGAGGAAATGAGATTTAATCGTGCGACTAATGTCCTGGAACGATCGAATACACCAGAGGAGAAAGGAATATCGAAGGAAAGTAGATTTTGGATACTTTTCATGCATCTCGAGATATTTCGACTTCCGGTGATAAATGCAGCACGTGAAAAAGTATTGAAATTCCATCAGGATGATTAAACAGATGTAACGTCGGGCAATCTACATGTGTATGATCATTTTGCTGCGTTATGTCATTGTAAAAAAAAAAATCGTATACATACGCGGTGTATTACGTCGTCACGATGATATAGGGGTTAATCTAACGGGGTTAACGCGGGGTCCGTTGAGACTCGCGTGCAGAAAAGACCCATGCGGGATGGACGGATCCTCGATGCCTGTATAATAACGCTATTGGAAAACTTCAATGAAACGAATTTTTATTCGTTGACATGTGTCTCGTGAGTAGGGAGATTGAATAAGAATAATAACGATTGAACGTACATGAGAGGCATCGAGAGGAAAGAACCGCTAGTGGCGCCCCGACAAAATTTTTTAGACGAATGACAAATTATCATTATCATTATTATTGTTATTCTCAATTGACCGAACAGCGTATACGCGCGAAGATTTGGAATATTCCTATGTGAAAGGATAATTCAAGATGATAGAGAGTTCTCTCTCTCTCTCTTTGCTCTCCTTCGATCTGAACGTGCAGCAGCAAAATAACAGAGCTCGACGATTCAATGCATGGATTGAAAAACTTCCACTTGCCGAGTGATGATATTCCGATGATCCATTGGTCCAATTGTTTTCACGCATACGTGCAAGATTCTTATACATCCTCCAATAACGTTGACGACGAGGTAAAACCTGAGAGGAAAGACTCGACGCAATTCCTTGATTAATCGGAATAAAGAGAATCACCCTTTTTTTTCCTCGTTCAATTTTTCGTAGAATAGAAACAAAGGGTTCCAAACGTATACTTTTTTTTGTTTTCCAACGGAACAATGATATGAACAATTGATAAATTGAAGAGAGCCAGAAATTCACAGTTCCAAAAATTCAGAGAAAATTCATTGTGCAAGATAATAATCATTGGCAAAAATAATAATCGACAAAACGATGCGTGCAACATTCAAATGTTTATTGTTTACGTTAAAGAATATTTCTTGCATGACAAAAAGTACGAGTATGAACTTGAGTTTATCGTTTTCGAAAAATAAATCTGTACAGTTCAAAAAGATATATATACGGTGGGTGAGGAAATTTGTCGAATCAAATAGTCGCGATCAGCTGTGCAACGTGCTCAAATTTGACGAAAATCGAAGAGGGGCCGTCAGAAAAATATCGGGAGTCGAGCGTTTTCAGTTATATTCATAGTTCAGTGTTATCAGTGACGATAGGAGCCTTTTAGACACCCGGCAAAGACCACGGGCAAGTTTATGGCGTTATTTACGCGTATCATAGCTAGCGATATTCGTATCCATATAATTATCCTTGACATCGATATTCAGTTCGACCGATTAGTATATAAAGTTCCATCGCGGACCTTTTAATCTTTTGGTACTCCAAATATTAAAAAACCATCGGAAATTACATTGCTCTGCGTTTATTTGATTCTTAACTTTGAGCAAGTCTGAGCAATTACAGTAAAGAATATCGACAAATTGTACACTGAGAAAAAAAAATGTTTGAATCAACTAAATCTGTTATTCAATACGTCCAAACGAATATTTAGTTGGTACAATTCAATATTTTTTTGTCTGAATAATATTTTGGTTTACCGAAGCGCATAAATATTCAAATTATTTTATTGAATATTTATGCACTTCGGTTAGCCAAAATATTATTCAGGCAAAAAAATATTGAATTGTACCAACCAAATTCGTTTGGACGTATTAAATAACAGATTTAGTTGATACAAACATTTTTTTTTCTCAGTGTAGGTAAATTCGGTGCGTACAAATAACGAAGGCAATAAACGAGAGTCGCGTGAGACGAGTCTGTTTGTTGGGATTGTATCGACGACGATCGATCGCGATGAGGAAATTAGTACGTCGCGTGTATAGGTCACGGGTGCGAGTCACGACAATCTTGGGGGCACGACGTTTTATGACGCGTCTGGATACATCTACCTTTCGTATACACATATATATGGGGGATTCTCAATAAAATCGACCATTGGCCGAACCAATGTGAATAATTACACGAATGATAAACGTGAAAATAAGGTGCATTCTTATAAAATAAAGATGGAATTCCGGGAGTTGGTATATTTTTTTTAATGATAATATTTTTGCGACCATTTTTCGGATCGACGAGCAAATCGAAAATGAAAGAGATCAGAGATACCTGCGCGTCAATTTCACTCGGAATGCCCTATGTACATGCGTGTGCGTACTCTGATTACACGCGAATAAATTATACCGTCAATTGAATGATGCGCCAATCACCGACGAGACGATATACCACATCTGTATAATATTACGGATGAATTTTATCGCGCCCACAAATTACACAAAGAGTCTTGACGTCGAATTATTGCCATTGAAGAAAATTCCATTGGTAAAAAAAAACTTTTTAATCTCTCTCATCCTTTTATACAACGTGCAACTCTATTATAAAAATAGTGAACTGCTAAACAGTGAACCTTTTTGCAAAAAGGAATTTTTTCGCGAATCAATGGAATTCCAATTAAAACGATATCTCCGGGGAGCGGAGGATCTCATTTTTTTTCTTAATTCGAGAGCAAAAAAGTAACATGGCATCACGTTTTTCGTTAATCGTCACGTAATTTCTCTGAATCGTGGACAAAAAAAAATAACACACCGCACATATCATTCGGTATCTTAAACACGTGATTTTTGTTTCACGATTGTGCGAGGATATTTATAATGCGCCGAGTGAGACACTTTTTTTTCGGCCAAACCCGTTTTTCCTTCGCGACGCGAAAATGTCGCGTCATCAAACTCTCGAGGTCGCGACGTTATCGTATCTTCCGCACACTGCTTCCTCGTCCATTTTTGCTTCCACAGTCCATTTTTATCGGATATTATCATTTTTTAGCCACAACCGCTGTACGATAGCATTTCAATATGTTCGACTGATTTTCTTTTTTTCTTTATCTTTATCTTCTTCCAGCTTTCCTCGAAACAAATTTTCTTGATGGAATTCAAAATTTTTTGGGAAATTATCAGTGGATTGGAAAATAGAAATCACCGCCCACTTAATTTTTGTTTCCTCAATCACGACTATTCGCGATTAATTACTGAGCGATCAACGAATTATTCTTTATGTTTATTCGCAGATGCCTGTCTGCGTTGTCAAGCCGAGAGCAAGAAGGACTTTTACGGTCGTCAGGATTGCGTGGTCGTGTGGGGCGAGTGCAATCACTCGTTTCATTATTGCTGCATGTCTCTGTGGGTGAAGCAGAACAATCGTTGTCCTCTTTGTCAACAAGAATGGTCGATACAGAGAATGGGCAAGTAGGATGCCCCGACGATTCTCGCTCGCGGGCGAGTCCGGTCACCACGAACCGTCTTTCGCCGAAAAAGAAGAAACAAAAAACAAAGGTACCAATGTCGAAGCTATCGAATTACTTCCTGTGAGGCAGTCATCGTCAATCTTGAGAGGCCATCGGATCCCACGATCATTATCGTCGAACAACGATTGTGTCTGAACTTTGGAGTGTTTATATTTCGATTGATAAAATGCCTTCGATAAAGGTCTAACAGAAATTTTCTTCAGTCGGCTCAATGTGCTCGTCATCGATCACGGATATCGTTCGTTCGCTCCGCGATTGATTCCATCCGAATCGCACTGGTTATCTCGCGTAATCTCAATATCCACCATATTGTCATCGCCGTCATAGACATTGACCGCGTTCGATTTATCATCGAGCGAGGCTTCGAAAAGAAAAAGTAAAGTCTCGAAAATTGTTTTGCTCGATATTAGAATAAACTTGAACTTATTGTGAATAATGATGAAACGAGAACCTGCCCCTATCGTGACACGCAACGATGAGAATTAATAATTGATGTATCTGACCACGAGGGCCTAATATTGCTGTCAATTTGTCGGCCGATTATTTCGCCCCTCTCGCATGTTAGAATTGCGACGCTCCTTTCTTGCTGACGTAGAACGGTCAAGGATCAATCGACGCTGCCGGGGATCGAATTGCGTAGAGATATTCGTGCGATCGTTTAATTGCCTTTATCGGCCGCGATTCTGTTTGGCCACAATCTCTATTTGTTTCTCAGATTTTTCATGCGAATCATTCCGAGGCTGCTCGAGCCCCGCCATCCGCTTATCCGTTGGCTGACATCGTTGACGATGTCGCGCCTCCGAAACGTTACGTATATATTTTTCTTTTCACTTATCATCTTCTTCTCCATTATCGTACATATCTGGCTCGATGAGAAATTCTTCGCAAAAGATCAAACCGGATAAAATATATTCGGAGGTCACTCGGAGAATTTTTTAATACCGAATTCATCATCGAAAAAAATAATATTTTCAGCGCCAAAAATTGAGATTGAGAAAAAAAAATCTAAAATTTGTGTCACCCCAACGAACATCCACATTGCACCATAATGAGCATTTCAATAATTTCATCACCGTTTCTTTACGTTCGTTTATTTATTTTTTTCTTATTTTCTCACATGCGAATTCCTTAACTCGCTGGCCACTACGAGAACGGATGACGTCACGCGCAGCCTCAAGGCACGACGGAGGCTCGACCCGGAGCTTGGACCAATCGGATCGTAGAAAGGATATCGCGCGAGTCTCCGCTCATCGTCCCGCATAGTTTCCCACAAGTATTATATATATATATGATGGAACACTATCTATGTTTATATATTAGGGCGATTTTTTTCGGCTTATTTTTTTTCTTTCACTCCCTACCCGAAATTTTGTTGTATATGTCTGAAGGAAAATTCCCTGAAAGTTACAGCCCTTAATATTAATATTAAGTAGAAAATCGTAAAGGGAAATTTTGTTGGAAATTTTATTTCCTACAAAAAAGGTCCTTTAAACCTAACTGCTAAAGTTAATATTTCTTGAGATATTGAACCTTAACTTATTCATGGTATAAAATTTGTATAGTTTTTCGAACCAAAAGTTTTATATTGTTGATATTCCATATCATATCACCATATCACATATCATATCACGAGTGGTGATATGATATGGAATATCAACAATTTGAAACTTTTGGTTCGATAATCCATAACAATTTTCAAATCACAAATAAGTTAAGGTTCAATATCTCAAGAAATATTGATTTTAGCAATTAGGTCTAGAGGACCTTTTTTGTAGGAAATTAAATTTCCCGAGTAATTTTTCTCTACATTTTTTTTGGTAAAGTTAATCATTTCGGAGATAATGACGAAAAAACGAGAATTGTAGGTAAAAATAAATTTTAGTGACCTCGTACCATCTCACCAGTGTAAGTTAAACTTACGCTGTTGGAGACACTTTCAAAGATCGTTCGATTGTGCGTAAATTGCCACCAAAATCAATGCGATAGTATAAAAAACCGCGGAGTGGTAAAATTTTGAAGAAACAGTTTTTGATTTACGTGTATTTTAGATGGAAAAACTCATCATGCGAAGGGAAAGTACTTAATATTAATATTAAGGGCTGTAACTTTCAGGGAATTTTCTTTCAGACATATGCAACAAAATTTCGGGCGGGGAGTGAAAAAAATTTAAAAAAGTCGACAAAGAAATCACCCTAATATATATATATGTAATATTCCATCATAGTGGACGATTATAATCAGCCGACGAGCCTCCAAGCGAATCGGTAGGCCTGGGGACGTTTTATTTATATTTTTTTTACTTTTTCATCCTTCTCCGCATGTTGAATTCTTCGTAATAAGAACGTTGCGTAGAAACAGCTGCAGCTTCACGGCGTCGAGGCTCGTATAATCCTGAACGTGGTGGCGTCAGCCTGACCATAACAATTTCGACCAAATTGATCTCTGGAATGTTAGAAATCTTGTTTGTGGAATGTTACAATAAGGATGTAAAAACGTAATGACTGTCAGTCGCGCTTGAGTGTGTGCGGTGATCGAGAAAAAGGCTCTTCCTCCTTGCAAACGACACGCCTGGTCATTATTATTGTACCATTGGCGCGTATGTGCTTTATAGGATGATTTAGCGCGAAGAATGATTCGCGTATAACTCTCGCCAAGAATTATACTGTTAGGCGTGATGGATGAAACGTGACGCCTGGCACGACACTCGGCAGCTGAAAGCGTGCCTACTGTCTCATAATTTTTTTTCTCGCGTTGGCCGAGTAGAAACGTCGGGAATAACCGGTTTAAATTTGTGATATACTTTTGTATTCCCCGAAGGGAAATTTCTTTCTCCAAGAATTTTTTCAAACTTTTATTTATACACCTCTTGATAATTTTCATCTAAATTTCTTTCTTTTTTCTTCCATTCTTCGTTTCTCAGTCTGCTTTTCCCTATTTACCATACGATTTCTGAAAAATGTGCCTTAGTATTGAGCTTCTTTCGTCAAAGTAAAAATTTTACAACGAGTATCGATGAATATAGTTCAAGTATTCTTTTCATATTAAATTTATTTTCATACCATACCAAAGATTTTTTGACTTATTAAGAAGCTTATACCAAATTTTGTCATCCAGTAGTCGGATCTCGCACGAGTTTTCTTTTTTGGTGGGGAGAAGGAAAATTACCAAAAAATACACAATGTAAATGGTGAGAAAATAGATTTTGAAAAATCGCCATCAAATCACTCTACTGTACAATTGCAAAATGGCCGCGCTATCTCCATTGTCCAGCAAAATATTTTTAAACAAATTTCAATCTTCTTGACCGTCAACTATCATCAACTACCTCAACAAAACTCGTTCGCTACGATGTTTCCAAGGACAAATGCTAATGCGTTTAAAATTATTGATCACGTATTTTGCATATGCATTCTCTTTTACACACCTCTTCATGTATACTTATTATTATTATTTAATTAAATAGTGGCGCCTTAGTACGGGGGCGGGGCTCGCTGTCACAGAAAATGCCACTCGTACTACGCTCCGACGTGTGGAATGCAAGGTCGTTCCGGTCAACGAGGGGCTCGTCGTTGAGTAGCCAATGAGAAAGCAACCAGATCGGTACGTGCCTTTTATTTTTTTTATTTTTTCTTCCTACGTATGTCTGCCTGGTAACAGAAAAGTGGCCGCGATTAACCTGGCTGAGTGCTGACATGCTCACGAGCGAGACAGACGGAGAGCTCTCTCTCTTTTTGACGCCTGTATCATGATGAAATCGCGCGACGATGAAACGAGACACTGTACTTTCGTCAGCGATTCAACGAAAAAACAAATCGCATCGGACAAATATAAACTCACTCAAACGTGAGTCAGCGTTGCTGATGATGACGTCTGCAGAAAAAAAATAACCAACTCGATAATAGTATTTAAAAAATCATGCAATTTTTCAATCAGTCAAAATTTCGTAATATTCGGTTCACACTTTTGCAAAAATTATGGGTAAATAACTTTGCTTGTATGGAATTAAAAAACTTATTATTCAATTTGTAAATCGCAATTCGAAATTTTGCAGAGCCTACTTTGAATATTGAAATCAAAGAAGCAATGATAATGAATTGGCAAGATTTTTGTTTATCCTCATTAATTTTGTTTTTATGGAATTAAAAAAAATTTATATTTTCCATTATTCAAACTTGTAAATTAAAAAACTCGTGAGTCTGCTTGATCAAACATTGAAACCAAGAAAGCTTCTAAAGTTTCCCATGGGGGAGAAATATTTTTCCATTGTAAAAACATAATTTGACCCAGAATCAGGTGATATTTCATACACTGGGCGTGTCATAATCAACTTATTGATTATCAACTATTGAAAAAAAATCTTTCAAGATTATCCGTCGATTCGTTGGAGAGAGAATAGAAGGGAGACTCTGGAGGGGAGCGGGAAGTTTGAGCGTGTTAAATGCGTTGCTCAAGGCCGAGTGGAAAATTTAACGCGCTCCGAAAATTTTTTCCTTTCACGCAAGATATCTCTTGAAATAATTCGTTAAACTTCCTTTATTTTTCATCGACATTCATCGATACTCAATCTTTTTAAAATGAAGATTATTATTACATTGATAAATGAAATTTGTATATCATTCAACCGAGTCGCTGGTCATCAGCATATCGTTGTCGTCGTCAATTCGAGAATCGCTAAATTGCCATTTCGTTATACGTAAATTTGAATATTATCTACTTATATTAATTCTAAAAATGTCAAACTCGTGGGGGAAGGGGGGGGGGGCAAAACAATATCTGCGGCAAACAGCCTGTAATACTCATAGTTTCCGACGCACGGATAATTTGTGTGCAAGGTCGTTACTTGTCATAAACATGAAATACGCTTATGGCAATTTTTGTTGAAAATTTCCGATATTTTTACAGACTCACCGATATCGCATTCATACACGGATGGCTCGTCGAATGAAAAAACGGCAGTGGCGTCATATATACATACACATGTATCCACCGAGGGTCGTTTTTTGCATTTCAAGAATGAGACAATCACTAGATCAATCAAGGCACTTGGGTTTACATCTAGCTGCCAACTTGCCTAAATCTTGTATGATATTAATTCTCCTATCTCTTTTAGATTCGAAGAGGAAAAAAAATGTATGAATACATATTTTTCGCGGTATACCGCAAAGCTCGGTGGCTCCAACACATAAAAAAGTTTCGTATAATCTCGTTGCTACATTGGGATGTCAGGATTCCAATAACATATTGGAAATCGTTGAGTCTCGATCCTCTTTTCTCAGTCATTTGAGATCTCCGGAGTCGAGGGTCATTACTTGTTGCTCGGTAATCGATCGAGTCAACAATTGGTATGTCTGGCGCCTCTCATCAGAGGTATGAGAATACTGGGACTCTGGGCTTGTCTCAGGAATGGATGCTGCAAAAGTTCGGCGGCAGTAGCTCTTTGCGCTGGATCACGAACCAGCATTCTCTCGAGGAAACCCTGAAGTCTTGGGCTCACCTGTGTGACAAAAACAATCAGGATATCGGGTGATGAAAAATCTTCGGCACGAAAAATATCGTCGACCAATATTATTATTTGTGGCTTCGTGTCTGAATATTCTGCGACAAAAGAGGCAAGTCAAAGAATTACTATTTGACCAAACGAACCAAAAGAATTTGCGGTAAAGTGACGTCACAAAATATCTTTGCAAGTATAATAGCTGAATAATTTTTTTTCAGCTCTTCATCCCAAGTATTATTTGTCTCACTCCCGATTATTCGATGTTCATTTAGTTTCGAGTATCTTTCGCTGAGATTTTGTTTGTAATTTCTGCAGTTATTTTCACGAAAATATTCAGACTAGTTGTTATTATTTATGTGCTTTTAGTATTCCTAAAAATGATATTTTTTATCACCTTGTGAGAATTTTTAAGTTTCGGCGGTGGCATATCTCTGATTCTTCGCATAGCTTGAAGGGGTGGTTCATTGAAGAAGGGTGGCTCTCCATCGACCATCTCGATGATCATGATACCGAGTGACCATATATCAACTTCCGGCCCGTAAGGTAACCTGGAAAAATTAACAGTGCGAATCTTTTTCTATTCTTAAATTCAGATGGATGGACGAACAGGAGAAAAGGTAATCCGCGTCGTTTACCTGGAAATGACTTCGGGACTCATCCAGTAAGGAGTTCCCACCAGGGATTTTCTCTTTGGCAGCTCCTGTGAAACTTGAGCACAGAAGCCAAAGTCCGATAATTTGACGCGCCCATCCGCCGTCAGTAGTATCGAGTCGGACTTTATATCTCGATGAATGACACCCTGAGAATGTAGGTACGAGAGAGGTTTCAGACACTGTGAACAAACTGTGGCGATCTGGCTCTCGTCCATACGGGAATGCGTGACAATGTCCGTGAGAGCTCCACCCTCGAGATACTCCATTACGACCCAGAGCTCGTCATCGACGAGAAAACTGTCGTACATCTCGACGATGTTTGGATGATGATAATCCCTCATTATTACCACTTCGTTGAACAGCAATTCTCGTCTCTGTTGCTTTCTAAGATCCATTTTTTTGACCGCGACTTGGCGATTCGTGCTCTTGTCAGTCGCGATGCAAACTGTACCCGTACTTCCTTCACCGATCTTGAGAAAATTTTCAAGATTCTCCCGAGGATCTCCGCGACTCACCTGACACAATTATATTCAATAACTGCACATTGGAGTGTCCCAAAAAAAACATCATATTCGACCTCTAAAAAACATCTTGACTCAACTTACCACCATTTGTAATGCCGCACGAAATTGTTCGTGCGTGAGCCTCTGCTCGGCGCTCTGTTTGTTCGAACTGTTTGACCCGACGGCCAAATTTCCAGATGACACGGCACCCTTGAGATTCTGATTTTGATCGGGAGTCGCGCTTGCACCAGCCGCCTGCGTTGGCGTCGTCGTTGTTGATGTTAGAATGCCGCTCGGTGGTTTTGATAAATTGTGCATCGACTGCGAACTCTCGAGAGGCTTATTGAAGAGGCCGTGAATCGGTGGTGGATTCTCCGTGATAGCGTAATTTTGCGAATGCTTGTTCACATTGTGGGAACTCAGTTGGCTGAGCGGACGTTGCGACGCTATCGAGCCGACCGGGGATATTTTTGGCTGCAACTTGTGGACCAACATATTCTGTGGAATCTGATTATCCCTGCACGAAGTCTGCTCGCCGCCGCTCATCTTGAAACATAATTTCACACAGTATCAAAGAATTATTCGGATTTTGTGTGTGGTGATCGATTTCTCAAATATTTAAAAATTTTCAAGTCTATGAACAACGCATTGCATTCAGAGTTGTAAATAATGCATTACTTTGATAATGCATTACTGTATTTATTACACATTACACTGCATAATGTGTAATGGATGCATGTGCCATTACAAATAACAAAATTAATGTGTAATGGATGCGTGTTCCATTACAAATAAAAAAAAGTAATGTGTAATGTATGCATGTTCCATTACAAATAAAAGAAGTAATGTGTAATGGATGCATGTCCCATAACATATTAAAAAGTAATGTGTAATGTATGCACGTTCCATTACAAATTACAATTTTAAAAAAAGTAATTTCTAGTGGAGAATATTCCATTACAAATAAAAAAAAATTATCACAAATGATCCATAAAGTTAAAAAACAGAAACAAAAACACAGACAGTTCATCGTTAAATATGAAGTACGAAAATGTACTCAACCCCAAAAATTATCCAACTTTATATTGAAGTGGCTTTTACACGCAGTTACCCATAATTATAAGCAATCTAATAAAAATTGCAAGTTACCGATACAAAATTTGTCGCTTCATTGAATCCCTAAATAATGTGCATGTTCTTTTTTTTTTTTAACTTTATTGATCATTTGTGATAATTGTGGATGAACTTTTAGTGAGCGAAATGAAATAATGAGACAACAATGTGCAAGTTTCTAATACGAGCACGGCAATTTTTCTATTTGTAATGGAATATTCTCCACTGCAAATTACTTTTTTTAAAAATTGTGATTTGTAATGGAACGTGCATACATTACACATTACTTTTTTATTTGTAATGGAACACGCATCCATTACACATTACTTTTTTTATTTGTAATGGCACATGCATCCATAACACATTACTATTTTCATTTGTAATAGAACATGCATACATTACACATTACTTTTTTTATTTGTAATGGAAAACCCATCCATTACACATTACTTTTGTAATTTGTAATGGAAAACTTGTCCAATACACATTGTTCAAAGTAATGGGTAATGCATTACTTTTACATTACTATTTTCACAACTCTGATTGCATTAATGATGAATGTATTGTTTTTTCTGCTCGATCAATCGCATTTACCTGCACGTTTCCGTTGTATTGACCAACAACCATCGAAGGTGCGTTTAATCTATGAAAATCTTGATCCAAAACCAGTTGGGCGTTTGCATTCTGACCGGGACTCTGGAGATTCGGAATGGGGCTCAAATTTTGGAAATTCAGGGACATGTTGGTGCCCAAGTGCGTAAGATTCGGCGATGATTGCATATTTGGATTAAGATTCTGAAGATTCGGAACGAGACTCTGCTGATTGGCATTATTTCCACCTGCCACATTGGGCGAATTTTGTCTCAGTTTTTCCGGATAACTGTGAGGTTTGGCGAAGCTGGGATACGGCTGATTCTGGCTGGGACTGGACGATATTTCTTGGCCCTCTGGCACAGGCGCAGGAAGATTGGCATTGTTTCTGTAAATTAAACGTTCTTAAATGGTCAGCGATAACGGCAAAGAGATTCTCCTCGGATCTCAACAAAATTGCTCGCTCACAAGGCAGACCGCACTCGTGCTTGCGCAAATACTTTGCAAAACAACAGCCAACACAACGACGATAACAACGGCGATGCATATCCGGACTTTGAAAGGAACTCCGAAAAAAAACGTTATTTTTTTTTTCTTTATAATTAACACATAGAAAAGCATTGCGACGAACCTTTGCCTGTTTGCGAGCATTTTTATTATTCGTCGTTTTTTCATCGACAGGACTAAAGAATGTATTTCCTCCATTCTTCTTCCTCATGCAAACCTGTAGTCTCGTCTGAGCCGCGGCGGACTGGAAGATCTCAGCGAATTTGATCTAGCTACGGTGCTGGTTTTTGGCAAACAATTCTCCGTGTTTCTGTCGGTAGTTGCGAGTCTCACGATTCTCGGATCATTGTGACCACGCACGATGGTTTTAAGGTCGAGTATCTCGGTCGGTGTAATCTCGCTGGGATCGACGAGAGGCAGAGGACGATTCGTGGATTTTAAAATTTGATTATTACCGACTATCGAGGCCCATTGTAACGGCAGACCGACAAATTTTCCTTCTCTCTTGTCAAATCCGGTGTGTACCCTGTGCTCGAAATTCGTAGGTGTGGATATCTGCGGCTTTTTCTTTTTCTTCGCAAACATGTTTGAGCTCGTTATAGTACGGAAAAAAAAACAATTTAAAAACGAGTCGGAGACGCGGTAATAACGTTTTCTTCACAGATTTCAGGAGAACGAAAGAATTATCGTCAACGAAAGGGACAAAAAGCATCCGTGCATCAAATATGTCCGGTGCGACGAATTGCTCGACATCGGGCTGGTAATCTCACACCGAGTGTCGTAGCTGACATGATCGTTATTCGATGGAACGTACAGTGGCCAGAATAATTAACGATAGAAAACTTTCATTCACGCGCAAACGCTTCCGCACAATTTGCACAATTTTTTCGGAGCAATTTATTCAGTATTCCTGGAACTTTTACTTATCGGATTATAAAATCGCGAATCCCAATAAAGTAGGCCACTCACTAGGAGTATTTATACCAAGAGAGAGAGAGAACGGAAGATAGACGACAATCCATCGTAAATAAACTCTGTTTTCCACTTAACTGTTGATTTCTTTTTTTTTTTTTTTTTCAATAACTCGGATTCTCGGACAGGTTGTTTCCCTACCGATGACGCCCCTCGGGGCGGGTGTTACGGCGGGGCAGGAATGAATCCCAGGTGGCGACACTGAGCGCGAGATTTTCGAGTACGTGAAGTTGGCTCACCATTGTTCAAAATTTTTTTTTCTTTAAGTTTCCTCTCGGAATTGAATTTAAATTTTAAACGTGTTTTGGCGCCAAATACCGGAAATAAATTAGTAACTTGTGCGGGAAAATATATTTTAATAAAGAATTACAATTAGCCTGTAATTTGTTATTTTGTGATCCAAACTGCAAGTTGCGAATGTAACATTTTATTTTGCAAACGACATTGAAAAATACGAAAGTAATATAAGAAAAAATACAAACCAGATAACAAATTGTAGTTGTAACGTGTAATTTAATTACTGATTGCAGTCCTATATATAATTTCTATAATTCAATCGGCAATTATAATCAACATTATCAATTTAAATAATTCAATGGAAAAATGCAATATATATTTAATAAATGAATTAGCTCACGTGGGTATTTAGCGCGCAACAACGTATGAAGTTACTACGGATGATGAATCGTTGAATTTCAGATAATTTCGTTGTATGTAATTTGTGAAAAATCTATAAAAATTGAAAATCGTAAAAACATTTGTTACGGAGCATTCTAAAACCGAATTAAAGGGCCGCCTATTAGACATCGATCGAATCGACCTGGAATGTCCCATATGATTGTATATACATTGGTTTGTATGGATTATTTGTTGCAGTTGCAATATAGTGCAACGATGACCATCAACAACAGACCATTAGTATATTATTTCTCCGCGTGACATACAAACGGTAACCTATATCGTTCCGGGACGATGACAATTTTAAACTCCATGTTTTCCTTTCTGGCCAAAATTTTTAAGCATCTCTAAAACAGCGTACAATTGAACAAATTTACACTCGAATAATCGGCGCAAATATATACATCTATACATACACATATATATACAAATATTATTATATTTAATTACATTTCGTGAAATGAAATTAACGACCTGCGTGATTTTGTGTGTTGTGTTTCTCGTATCCAAGCGATACGTTGATGGAAAGATACTTCGAGGACAATTGGTAACCGATAAAGTATGAAAAGCGACTTTATAGTCTGTTAAATTATTTTGCATGAGATAATTCATCATCATTGCATCGAAATTGACATTTTTCCTCTAAATCATGATTCATCATTCAAATTTTACACTTTCTTCTCGCCTTGTTATTTTATGTTTCGTTATCTTCTTCGTCGATCGCTCACACGATATAGTGGAGTATAATCAATATTATCGATTGTAACCTTGCGAGACTACACGGCATCTTCGCGCTAAATTTCATTCCACACTGAAAAACGCAC
The DNA here is from genome assembly GCA_946863875.1 of Alloplasta piceator. NCBI lineage: Eukaryota > Metazoa > Arthropoda > Insecta > Hymenoptera > Ichneumonidae > Alloplasta > Alloplasta piceator. The sequence goes on from OX333080.1 coordinate 1,366,521, forward strand.
GTATTTATAAATTCAAGTGCCACAAATGAAATTCATAATCAAGGCACATATTGTTTTTTTGTCTTCAACCTAATTGTTCGTCAAATTTGTGCATGTTTTTTTAATGCAGAACTGGGCATTCCTCGCGAGATTCTGCTTCCTCTCGGAGAAGGGCAAATTTCAATACAACTTCACGATTGGCGGCGATCCCGATGAGGATAGCAGCGTCAATCTTTTGTTGTATTACGATTCGCCGACTCAGTGGACCAGCGTTTATCCTTCGAATCGTTCGTGCGATGATAAACAATCGATTCTGCGAGTCGATCGAGGTCAGATAGTGCCGCTTTATTTCAAAAGTAACACAATCAGCGATAACGACGATGCAATGAGAATATCCGGTTGCAAGGCGAGCAACGAAATTTCCGAAATCGGTGTTAAGGCGCAATGCTCGAGTCACAGAGAATTTCGATCATCCAGGCCAAGATGGTGGTTCATCGCTGTTGCCGATTGTTCATCCCGTATCGGTCTTAACGTCACTTATTCCATGTCGTTGACCAACGGTTCACCCGGAAGTTTCTGGCGTCAACACTTTTCCGCTGACGAATTCTGCAAGTATTCATTATTTTTAAAACAAACAAAGAACGAAAAAAAAACGCTCGCTTTTAATGAGATTATCATCTCTCTTTTGGAGCATTTACAGTCATTAATTTTTCATTTTTTCCGTGTGTATTTTATATATCAATTCGTCGAATGATAATCGACGCGTTGGATCAATTAGAGAAATTGTGATGAAATAAATTTTTCAGACATATTGCCGGAATTGATAGGAGCAGCTGGAATTTATGTGATACTGTTAGTTTGGAGCATCTACACGGCGAATCAATTGCGTCTTCGAAGACTCCTACACTTGTCGTACAGGATCTTCATGATGTCGATAATTTGCCAGCTTTTGGGATTATTATTCGAGATTTATGGTTTAACGAAAAGTGGTCTCAGCGGCATTGATGCCCCAGGCGCATTACTGAGGGGCGGTCTTTTCGAAGCATATTCCGAAACGCTCTTTACCGTTTTGATGCTCCTTTTGGCTCTCGGTTACACGGTTACCAAGAGCGAGCTCACGAGACGACAAGTTTTATGGCTCTTGTTGTTTCTCATCACGAGTGTAATATTACAGATGTCACTGTTTATATATCAATCGAGTATTTTTGATCCCGGTCTCGTGCTCTATATTTACGAATCACCACCCGGCTATGGTCTCTTGACGATAAAAATAATCACGTGGCTTGTCTTTGTAACGTGTTGCTTCAGAACGAGTCGTAAAACCACCACGAAATATCATTTTTACGCCTCATTACTGTCGCTCGGATCAGTTTGGTTCCTCTGTCATCCAATCATGGTACATTAATTAATTCTATATTTCCAAAATTTCATACATTATCCATATATATAACAGAAGGATGAGAAAAAAAGATTTTATTTTTGGACTTGGATGAAAAATGAGACACGAGAAAATTCACCTCGAGGATGAGCTCTTTGGAAAAATGCTGCAAGATTTGTTCAGGTTGAAATCGCCTTTGAGGGGAACTTTCTTTATTGTCATATTTCGTTTCGAGATTAAAAAAAAAAAGACCTTTGTTTCATTCCATCACTCTCGTTTATAAATCCGTAAATTTTACAGTTACGTATTTTCAATTTTTTCCCCGGATTTTTCAGGTATTGGCGATAACTCTACTGGTAGAGAAGTGGATACGAGAGAGCGTTGTCAAAGGCTGCTCCCTCGGGATCGTTTTGATGGGACACGCTATGTTTCTCTATGTGACGCGACCATCCAGTACAAACGAACGATTTCCCTTTCACATAAGGACGTGTCAGGTTGTACCCGCGGGAGTTGAACAGAATCACAACTACGAGCCAAGACGACAGGCACGAACGATCGCTTCTCTGTTCACGATATCGCGTATCACGCAAAATTCAGCGCAAACGGGGAGATGAACGATCGCTCCTCCGACTAGAAAATTACCTCCCGAAAGTGCATTATTCGTTCGAATGTATTTTTCATACATTGCATAGACGTTGATTGATCTCTTATTGCGCAGGAGGGTCTATATCTGTACATATGTACTATTTACATAGTTTTCCTTAAATTTTATATATATATATATATAGATAGATAGATAGAAGCTCGCTCGGGTGTTTAAAGTTGTGTACATAATCGCGAGATTACACGAAATTCGCAGCATCGTACGCACCTTGCAAAATCCTGATTGTCTTATCATTATCTAAGATAAAATTGGCAAGCTTTCGTTCGAAAGCCGTCAATCGCAGGAACCGTCGAGCCAGCCATCTCGCCATCTCTGATTAACCAGAGAACAGTCGAATATGGGCTTGCCCAATTTCTTGTTCACCTCGTTGTGTACGGAGCACAGCCATTGGCTAAGTTCTTCCTGCGAATTAGCCTTGGTAGGTGTTTTTTTCAACTGTACTTGCAAATCTTCGGCACACGTATTGCAAGGATAAAACTTTGCAAAAACATCGAAGAACGTTCTCATATCGGTTTTCTGAAGACTCGTAGGTTTCTCGGGATAATAAGCTGCCATTGTGTGCAAGAAAGCCCAAGTTTTGGAGCCCAATTCATCCTTGTCGAGAGGACAATTGGAACGAGCGCCGTCTGCCGTATTTACCACTCCACCCTTGTCATCTGACTTTCCGGTATCTTGCTGTTTATAAACGAGTGAAAAAACACATTGTTCGGTTACTCTTTGGATGTACTAATTTTTGTGATATTATCGGTTCGTACCTAGTCGGACGGATGACAAATATTTTTGGAAATTTGAGCAATCGTTGCGACGGAGCATTTATATATTACCGGATAACTCGATGAATTTTTGTCCGATCATTTTGAAAATTTAATAGAAAATGTTATGGAAGTTTCAAAAAAAAATATTTTTCAACTTTTCCGACTAGGTATAGACCCCTTACTAATGCAAGGGTGAGAAATACATCAACATTGTAAATGATGGAAAATTAAAAGTACATTTTTCTCAATTGTACTTTGATAATAACCTTTTCCGAGTCATATGCTTTCTTCTGTATGGCCGCCCATGTTTTAAAATCCGTGCATGTTCGACATGGTTTTTCCTGAACCATTATTCTATCATCAGCATCAAGATTGTGAAGAATCAGTAATCGGCGAAAAGCATAACCTCGAACAGATCGAACGCCGCTATTTATTTGATACGCAAAAACGTGATACGTGCGAGTTTACATACAGAAGAAAAGTCATTGATATTGGATAATTATCGCGCACGAGTATGCGAAATCGCTATTTAACTTTACGTCACGCGATAACAAATTATCGGGGCAATAAAAAAAAATTGTTGCAACATGCTTTTGAGTCGATTCACGTGAGTTTCCGACTGATAATGTCGCCTGAAGATGGCAATGGTTGGTAAAAGGACTGTGTAGTTGCAGGATATATATAGTATAATTAGCGTTTTTTTAATTCACTGATTAACCATAACTTTACTGATTAATCGCAGAATTTAAATATTGTTTACGAATAAAAAAAGTTATAACTTATCAGCTTAGATATCGCAGTGTGATGTTTTCAGAAAAGATATGTTATAATTAATGTTTGCAAAGCTGATGCTCAGGGGATTTTTTAATTTGATATTTTTAATAATAATCATTGTGCATAAAATAATGAAACTATTTGGGTTTAAACATTGGAGACTTCCCACTGCGCAAATACATTATTTTTAAAAAGTCCATCGCCATACAATAACAATAACAAAGTCATGTAGCGCCGCGGCGAACAGGCACGTCTTATATGCGCAACAAATATTTTTTCCACCCGCGTGTGTCATGTGCTCGCAATTGAATTCATCAAAAAATGTAAACAAAATTTTGTTTTTCGATATCTCAAGACGCTCGCGATCATATTATTTCCAAGAATATATTTACGCTGATCAACATGCGGGTTAGAAATAGCTCTCGGAAGAACGCATTATAGAGCTTGCATCCATATAAGTGCCAAAACAACAACAATCTAACCGCGAATCAATATACATTATAATCAAATATATATGGCGCCATCATTTTTGTATTTACAAATAATAATTATATGTGCGCCGTGCCTGCCGCGCACCTCGCGTGTTCCCTTCTCACGTCATTTTTCACATGTATATTTTGTTGGCGTAAATTTCATCTATAAAAGAGCTGGCTCTCGCTCCGCTCGCTCAGTACCGAAAACGAAATTAATCCGCGAACATATTGCATTAGGATAAAAAAAAATTAGACTCAATAAAATTATAATTAAATTATCATCGCAATATGAATTTAATTATTATTAACGCGCATCATGCAGTTTAGATAGAAACCATGCGATGATGCGAAAGAGACAATTGTGATAAATATCATCATATATATATCTATAAAGCAAAAAAACACCAGTGACGTGCACACTCAACGAGAAAAATAAACTTATTCCGACACAATTTATCTAATATAAGTTAAACAGTGCTTGACACTCTTGTGGCATAAGAATCTTGAAAGTTGCAACGATAAAACGCGAGCGGCAATACGGACCTATAATAATATATAAATATATTACTCGCGGGTGAGAATTGCGTATTATGGTTCTCAGCAAGCACATACGGCATTGCCGAAGCAGATGCGCTGCCTCAGTTACTAGGTAAGAACATCTTGTATATAAAGTATCTTTGTCATAACCTACTCCTGTACAGACGGTCGAGAATCTCGAAAATTCTTCAATTCAATATATCTATAATTACGTAATACAAGATCGAACCATCTAGACACGTTTACAAGACCATTGTTGCAATATTTCGATCGTCTATGCAAATCCACCCATCGAAACGCACAAACCATTATTCATTTGAACTGCAATCACCATTATCCTCTATGGGAATCACACAAAAGCATTACACATGACATATATATATGCTCTTGTATATAATTATATAAACATCATTGAGGGCAAACAGCTGATCATGACAGTATACTCCAGTATAGAACAAGCACGATGAACAAGAGTTACAGAACTCGCCATATGTTATTACGTCGTTTTTCTCAGTGATATAAAATAATACTTTGGCAATCGCAACGACCGAGGTATCTACTAGATATATATTGTACATGTATATACTGTACGAATTGTACGATGCATTTCCTCAGCTCTTTGTTGTTTTGGTCTTTTACCAATCGTTTTCAATGTGTAGGTATATATATATATAAGGTGTATATATATATAGGTATGTAAGGTATATATCTATAATGATGTTGATCTGAAATATGTTTATGCCAATCAGGAACAATCAAATGTTGAAATAAAATGCCCTCATCGAAGATGTAGCAAAACTTTTATAACATAACTAAAGTTTTTATCTATACTTTTTCCTTTTCTTCAGACCTTTAACGCAAACTGCCTCTGGTCGAAATGCAAGGGACAACACGACGACAATGGCGGCAAAAATGTCCGGTACATTGAGCATTTTACAAAAGGCGAAAATGTCTCTGCAAAATCGATGGAAGCTCCTATCGAAGACAACTACCGTGAATCAGAGTGTATCGGATTATCAAAAAAATTTACAGTTTATGGTCAGCAAAGAATGGATGGAATTGATACAGAAGGTGACGTACGCGCAGATAGAAAATATAAGAAAATTCTCAGTAGCGAAGAGTCTCGGCGACAAGAGAATCGATAACGGAGAGGAGACCTCGAATTCGAAAGTAGAAGAAACAATGGATAAAGCCATAGCTGTACAAAGTGCGGCGTCCAAAGCAGAGAAGAGTGTCGAGCGAGTTGAGGCAGAATCGCGGAAACACGTACATCAGGTTGAAGTTGCTCTCAAGACGGAAGATGGAATCGCGACTCGCACCGAGCAAACTTTGAGAGAGCAGATATACGCTTTTCCGCAAGTGCTTTCCGCTCTATTCTTGCCACAGTCTAGTCTTGTTCGAAGTAACAAAGAAGAGGCTCCATCGTCGGCGATCAAAGATGCGGCGATTGTGCCGAAATGGAAGACAAATATACAGTCGAGCATCTCGAAGCAGAGCATAGCATCGAGAACGCGACACGTTTTGAACAGTATCGCGACCGCCGAGTCCAGCGCGTCGAAATGGCGACGAGTGGAGGATCTCCTGAGTCACATCGAGCAATATCCCGAAGCGAGACACGACGCGATCAAAGTGGGTGCCATTGGTATTCTTCTGAGGGCCAGAAGAAAAGGCAAGGATTCACAGATAAACGGTAAGTGAAAGACCAAGTTACGTTTAACAAATTTCGTTGAACAAATCGATGAATTATTAAATTTTTGTTCAGGTGCCATCAGAGAAGCTCTCACTGTTATGGGATACGTCGATCCACTTCCAGGACGAGGCATTAGAATTCTCTCAATCGACGGTGGCGGTATACGAGGACTCGTCGTTGTAGAAATGCTGAAAAAATTGGAAGAATTGACGGGCAAAAAAGTACACGAGCTCTTCGATTACGTGTGCGGCGTGAGCACAGGCGCGATTCTCTCCGCTTCTCTGAGTATGCGTGCTTCGATATAAATTATGATCTTCCTTTCTTTGCCAAGATTGTGCGAGATTCGTGAGTAACGAAATATCTACATTGCAGGTGGACACAAGAAAATAAATTTGGACGATATATCCAGGCTCTACAAAATTCTTAGTACGAAAATATTTACTCGTAGTCCGATACGTGGCACGAGTAATTTGGTATGGAGCCATGCGTACTACGACACGGAACTCTGGGAGGAAATGTTGCAGGAGCATTTGGGCGATAAGGATCTCATAAAAACGTCTCGTGATCCAAACTCACCGAAGGTACGCGTCGTCCCACGGAGTTGAATGATAATTTCATTATTTTCATTTTATTCTACTTTATTTATGTACATATTTTTGTAATTTATAGTTATCGGCAGTTTCGACCGTCATCAACCATGCCCAAATGATGGCTTATATATTTCGAAATTATACCTTGCCGCACAGAGTCGAAAGCCAGTACATAGGAACACACAAAGCCAAACTATGGGAGGCGGTGAGAGCGTCCGCCGCTGCACCAACGTACTTCGAGGAATTCAAACACGGAGAGTACTTGTTTACGGACGGTGGTACGATTATTCGTAAAGTTCATATTTTAAATATTTACTTGCAATATATACGATATTTATTCGTGTCTTTTACTTCGTTGAAGGATTGATGGTCAACAATCCTTGCGCCGTGGCGATTCACGAAGCTAAACTCCTCTGGCCGAACAATCCGATACAATGTGTCGTTTCATTCGGCACTGGAAGATCAGCACCGACGACGATCAACGGCGATAATGATGCCGATATCAAAGAAATCACGATATCCAGTTGGAAGGAAAAGTTTCACAAAATCTTGGCCAGTGCTACCGATACGGAAGGTGAACACGGCTTTATTTCTCTCACGAATATTACGTTAATTGGCTTAACGCTACTGTTATTGAAGTCATTGAAAAATTCTCTCGCACATCTTTCTTACCTCTTTTCTCTTTATTATAATTTCACAGCTGTGCACACAATGCTGAACGACCTGTTGCCCGATCACGTGTATTATCGATTCAATCCCTATCTTACGGAAATGATTCCTATGGAGGAAATTCGTCCGGACAAAATATTGCAGGTTGAGCAGGATGCGATGATGTACATAAGAAAGAACGAGAATAAATTTAAGCACGCCGCGAAGGTATTGACTGAGAAACGAAGCGTACCGCAAAAGTTGAGCGACTGGCTGTCACTCCAGAAGAAATTGATGGGTCTTTGAGATTGAAGAATTTTTCTCACCTTCTAAGATGGCCCGCTGACTCAACGACTCGTTGTGTAAAACGAAAATGGATTAATCGAAACGAACAATATTCTACACGTATTTTGGCATTATCGAACGAAAAACGAACGACGCGATAAACGCGATACGAAAAAACAAACATTTAAGCAAACTGGACCGAAGTTTTAACCGTCACTTGACAGTATTTCCAGCATCAAGTTATCGAAGAGATTATGTCGAAATTATTTTTGTGTCCAATTTCAATTAAGACAAAATTCAACCCTCCCCAATCGAACTGTGATACTATTCCCGATAAAAATATTTATTTAGTTATGTATAGATCGATACTCTCCCACGACATTTTATGCACGACATAACATCTCTGACTCGGTGCGTTTTAAAAAATAATGACGATACGATGATATACATAATTATCAGTATAAAATACAACACCATGTATTCGTTCAGGCAGAGTAAGAATAAATAAATCCGTATCTAATTTACGATTCCGGATTGCAGTGATAATTACAACACAAATGATATTTTTGAATTTATAATTCAAAAATAAAAAGCGGGACGCAAAACGAGAGATGCTGCCCTCGTGCGACGAGCTCGCTCACCAATCTTTGTCTCCCTCTTGCGTGCACCTAAGGCTTCTTCTTTCCCCAGTTTCCTTTTCCGTCGAGCGGTACGTAATGTCCTATAAATTTAACAATATATTCCAAACAAAATCCGAGCAATCGTGCGAATCTTGATGATATTATTGCAAACCAAGCCTAGCTTATTCGTTTAATTATATTTAATTGATAACCTTTCCTTATTCGTTTTTCGCTTCGAGGTTATTTTTTCCAATTTCATGCTCTTTTCGAGGCAAGATTCCTAACCTCCAAAAGTCATCGTTTACAATCAAATATCACGATTAAACATTATAATATTTTTACAGTGCTCGCAATTTGAACATCGACAATGGCCAAGTCGAAGAATCATACGAATCACAATCAGAGTAAGTACGAATAAACAATGTATGTTTGAAAGTGAACATCTATTCGGCATCGATGAAACCTCACGAAATTGTTTTTTCCAGGTAGAAAAGCTCACAGAAATGGAATTAAGAAGCCAAAGCGCTACAGACACGAGTCTACTCTGGGTGTACGTATCATTGTTACTATTATTATTGATTATTACCATAAATAATATTATTTTTTATTCTTACCAAATTATTAACGATAAACCGTCTTTTCAGATGGATCTAAAATTCCTGCGCAACCAGCGCTTTGCCAAAAAGCACAATCTTAAGCCAAAGGCACAATTGAAGAGGGCTGCGGAACGTGTAGCGGTTAGAGTACTCGCGACTAAAGATGCTAAGAAATAGATTCTTGCTTCATAATTGGTGGTTCGATCAATAAAAATGAAAAAATAATCTGTCAGTGATTTTTTTCTTCAACGACCTTTGTGCATCGACATTTATTGGGTTCAGGAAATGGCACACTGTTTAAAATAAAAAACCTTTGATACAACTTTGTTGATTAGTGCAACGTTTATCCTGAAAGTTCGACGAAGCAACATTTTTTCAGTTTTCTATACTCTATACATTATTGAACAGATATTTATTACTGAACTGACAATTATAAATGTAATAATTTATATATATTTTTTGACAGCTACGAATTACAGTCTTAATCTTACACTACGCGGATGTTTTTTTCATTCTTGGATTTGATTATGTATATATATATATATACAGGACAACTGCAGATATTAATTGTATACAATATGGCGGCGGTAGATGTGTCAAACGAGTCTTGTTCCGAAGACAATTTCCCCGAACCTTATAAAATTTTGCTCTTTAGTGGCAAGAGAAAATCTGGGAAGGATTATATCACGGATTTGTTGCATACAAGGTATTCACAGACCGTCGAATACGTCTTTATAAATAATTAGCTGTACAAAATTTGAGGTTATGGGAAGGTACATGATGAAAGGCTGGGAAACAGAATTTCCCTACATTTTTCCAAAGAATTTGATCGTTACTCATGCTAGAATATAATGTTTATTATTTGAACGTCAGAATCGGATCCGAGAAAAGCGCGCTCATAAAAATATCCGGTCCCATAAAGAGTCATTGGGCAAAAGCATCGAATCTTGATCTTGACGGCTTACTCGGCGATGGAGAGTACAAGGAACGGTATCGACTCGAAATGGTAAAGTGGGGCGAGGATGTGAGAAAAAACGATCACGGCTACTTTTGCAATGCAGCCATAGATATGTACAATGGTGAACATTTTTTTACTCTGTAATTTCTTCCTTTGATTTCTTATCGCATACCCAAACTATATTTTCTTCATTACGTATCCATATTATAATTCACCTTTGAAGATTTATTTCAGGGACTGAAAAGTTCAAATACGAAAATAATACGGACCTTTTAAAATAAAAGGGACTGGATGGTATTCCAAAAATACAGTTCATTGTACATTTGATTCGCAGCTAGAGGCAAAAAAATTTGGATTATCAGCGACATACGTAGAAAAACGGATATTGCATGGTTCAGGAAAAAATATCACGCCAGATGCAAGACGATTCGCGTTTGCAGCGATACAGAAACTAGAGAAAAGCGTGGTTGGATTTTCACCCCAGGTATAACGACGAGTGATACATTTTTCTTACGTTTCTCATGTAAGTAGATTTCAATTTGACTATTCACAGGGATCGACGATGCTGAGACCGAATGTGATTTGGATGATGTGGAAAAATGGGATCTGACGATCGTCAATGAACGCGAAGACGATTCGGATCAAATATTGAACTCTATTCTAAGTCTGATTGAATGATAATAGAGGAACCGTGGCATACAGAATTCTATTTTTTTTATACGTAATTCGTCATGTTGATTGTTGGTTGAAATGGGAAATGTATTTATTATGCAATAACAAATTTTATGCACAAATAGGTCGCAAGTTCATGCTTGCCCGATGTAATATTGCTTCACCAGCATTTTTGTAATCATTAGGGCAATAATACATAGATTAAAAGAATAGCGATTTATCCATAGAAAATCATGAAACAGACATTGTTGAAAGGATTCAAATTTGTATGCAACCCTTTGTTTTCTCTCTACCAAAAGAAACCGCGAAAATCCTACAATAGTCGGTTCGTGTCAAAATTCAAAAACAGCGGAAAATATTTTTCCCGCGCGACGTCATCTGGTTGTGTCATATATATATATCTATATATACATTTCTTATATTTTATTGCGCGTTGCCCCATGCGCAATGAACCCGTAAAACTACCGCATCTGTGTGCGTGTGGGCTGCCGCGCAGCGCCACCGCGCACCAAGTCGGAGTGGCCCTCATGCTGTATATATAGATATATATTTATTAGGACGGATGTATTGCTGAAATAATGAAAAGAGCCGCCGTTGATGAATGGAATTCTCTCTCCACGATGTGTCCGTAAAAAGAAGTTTTATGATTAACGTCTTCGACAACGGATTGAATTGAACAGTGATCAAAGGATACAATCGAGTCTGGATACACTGGCCTCATTCAGTGAGTAAACGCGTATATTTCGCATAATAAACGATATAGCCGTCGCCGCGAGCTCTGCCAGTGCATATAACAACCTTCTTGGCGCTAGCTCCTCCACCTCTGTGAATAAACCACCAAACAAGATGGCCACTTGCCTTTCCGCAATTCTGTTTATTTTCCCGCACAGTTTGTCGCCGAAATCATCGACGCGGATATTTTCGTTATCGTCAATCCACGTTTTTCGTCTCGTTTCGTAAACAAATATCAAAATTATTGGTTATCCATCGTGCACACGACTGTTTTACGATGCCGCCAAAAGACTTCTCGCGTTGTTATTTTTCCCACTGATCACAATCGCGAGTGTATTACTTGAAAATTTATAAATTTTTCATTCTCTCGTGCAAACAAAATCACGAGTTTCGTCGTATCATTCCTGTATGCTTTTGACGCAGTCGATATGTAAGTAATACACAAGAAATCAGAAAAGATTTGGTTCGCCGATCGAAGAATCGTACACTCCATTTACACAAAAATTCAATGATCCAGAATTTTAATCGTGCGTCCAGTAAAATCTCCACGTTCTGCAATCTCTGTTCGATTCGCTTGTTCATTTGTATCGTTTTTTCAGAGCGGAGCGAAATGTCCAGTTCGTTCGTCCTTGAATCACAGGGAAGCGATTCCAAGAAAGATGACACCCTGATCATAGTCGTTAACGACGATGGCACAATTTCCGTTGATCAGGAAACTTTACAAAATTTGATAAGTGAGTAAAGTCCATACAGGGATCATTCTTCGAGTACCGATAGCAATCCTAACGATAATAGCGATAGTCGTACGGTATAATGATACGATAATTATCGATCCGTGAATTAATTTTCATAGTGAATCAGTCGGATGCAAATGTGAGCGTGGTGAGGGTAGGACAATCCGAGGGAGACGACGCCAACGGTGATTTGACATTGACCGTAGATCCGCCGCATTTTGAGAGAATAGAAACTCCCAGGAGCACGATAATGTCTACGGCCGTGACGACGGACGTCGCCGCGTTAGTCGATCCTTTTATGGAGATGGATCCTGAACAACTGGAAAAATTGGAAACGGCTTTGCAGAGCGAGCAAGCTAAGCAAATCCTTGGCGAGAATGTCACAGCGATGCTCGGTACGATGTCCCAAAATGATCCATGCTCTCTAATGATTATCAAACGATTTTTTTTAATAACGCGTTTTTGTCTCTTGATATTCGTAGACATGTTAACGGTCGAGGAACAACAGAAATCCATAAAATATTGCATCGAGCTGGATCACTGCTACACGAGTCGATCGTCACCCGCGGATCCGGAACCCTCGGATCCATTGCCGATAGCAAATTCTCCGGACATCGATAATTTCGAGTACAAGCATTCCGCATTGTCGCAACAATCTTCGTCATTGGCTTCGCCAAGCATCGACGCCAATGTCGTTGACAGCACTTCGCCACCTCTGCAATCATCGTCACCGCCAACATCGTCGTCACAACCGCTGCTGCCGACATCATCGACGCCATCGCCGTCATCTCCATCACCGTCTACACCGGCACGTTTGAATCAACATGTTAGAAAAACCGTGAGTTTACAAATTGTTTCATCTCCTTTTTTTTCCACTTCCTACCAAAGTTGTAAATAATGCATTATTTTGTTTTTTTGGAGTCATTTTTACTCGATTGTTGTAAAAATTACTCGAAAAAATCACTGTTTATAGGTCTCAGTGTATATTAAGTTAATATACACTGACACCTATAAGTTTTTCTTGAATTGCAATTTTTACACTTGCCACTACGATAGTAAAGTTAACAAAAAATTTGAACAAAATTGTACCTGCTCCAAATCTTGGTAGAAACACTCTAATTTGTAATGGTATATTCTCCACTGCAATTTAGTTTTTTGCAATTGTAATTTGTAATAGAGCACTCATTCATTACACGTTATTTTATTTATTTGTAATGGCACATGCTTCCATTACACATTACTTTTATTATTTGTAATGGAACATGCATACATTACACATTTTTTTATTTGGAATGGAACACGCATCCATCACACATTACTATTTTCATTTGTAATGGAACATTCATTCATTACACTTTACTTTTGTAATTTGTAATGGAAAACTTATCCAATACACATTGTTAAAAGTAACGGTTAATGCATTACTTTTACATTACTATTTTCACAACTTTGCCTGCTACCATTTGCGTGAAAAATCGACCTGCCAATTTTCTTTAGTGACTTTAATTCGAATGCGTTGGAGAGAGTACAACTGTCAAATATTTTTTTCAATTTATCAGAAGAGATCATCTATCGGTCGTGGAAGAAAAATCGGCTCTTCCGTTCCTCAATCGACTTCCGGGACACCAAAGTCTACGATAAATCTACGAAACTCGACAACCGGCGTTCCACAATCATCGAACAAAGGTGATTACGAAGCAACTCTTCGAGTGGAAAATTTTTAGTTTACTTGAAATGAAAAAAAATACCATTGGAAATGAATAATTGTAGGTACATCGATCGGGCGCTTCGAGGCCGAACAGGAGAATAACGAAGCCTCTTCACTTTCCGAGTCTTCGATATCCGAACCCCCGTCGGACGATGATTCCGATTTTGGGCCACGAGGACCACGAAGAGGAGGCGTTAGAGCTCGCGGAGGACGGAAAGGACTGACAACCCGTGGCGGAAGTATGACGGCCACGCGACGCAGAAGTTCGAACAAACAGATGGATGTGGAACAAGTTCGACGCTTGGATATGGAAATGGCGGCGGCGGTCGACGCGATGAAGAGTCCCGAAAAACCGGAGCGGCCGGATAAATTTAATCCAACGAGAGTAAAAAAGCAGCCGAGAATTCTCGGTGGTCGAAAGAAGGAGGATGGTTCACCCAACAGAGCAACGACGTTGGCAACATCGGTAGCAGCGTCTCTGCCTACATCCTCTTCCCCACCTCCTTCTTCTTCGAAGGATCAGGATACCTTGCCCGCGGTGCTCGAGAAACCACCACAGACGACTAATCAAGTAAAGGCAAATCTGATTAATGCCAATATGATAAAGGGCGATATGATACTGACGAAGCCGGGACAATCGAGAAATAATCAGAGAGTCGTTTTTGTGAAAAAACGTGTAATGATCCGAGCTAACGAGATGAGAAATGATCTTGGTATGCAGAAGCAATCTATACTCGTAACGAAGAGCGGAAAAACAATGCCGGTTCCGATTCAAACAAAATCCGGAACTACGGACGATGGAAAATTGGTGTCAGTGGGTGGAACGACGATGCTGCAAAATATCCAGCCCCAACAACAAAAACCAAACACGGCAACGATCGTTTCAACTATCCCAACGACCGTTAGCTCGCCTCAATCATCAATTGAAAGCTGCACGCTACCTGTGATGAGTCCGGAACAGCGACCGCAACAATCGTCTCCTCAAGTTGAGAACCCTTCCTGTCAATTGCCTTCCTCGCAACAGCATGAACAATCGATTCAACATTGCGTAAAAATTGTGAACATCGAGTCGACGCTTCCTCTGCCGCCGCCAGCGATAACAACACCACCGACTAAGGTTAAAACGCCGGATATTAAGAAGGAGAAGAAAAAAACTGAATCCGAGCTATCGTCCAAGCTCGAAGAAACATCAAAACCCGTGGAAGTGAAAACTCCGGTAGAAGGTCAGTACTAATTTTAAACCAAAAAGTATTTTCTAGGCGTATTAATTTTCATGATGTAATTAATTTCTAATCATATATGGGGTCATTCCATGTCAAATAGACCGAGAGTTGGAACCGACCCCTTTCAATTTCGATGCAATTTGGTCAGAAGTTTCGTTTTTAATAAAACGAAGTTCTACCGAAGGAAAAAAATTAAATTTTGTTTTTCGAAACTTATGCAAGATTCAAAATTTCCTAATTTTTTAAATCTTTCAAGTTTATTTTTTAAATATCTCAAAAACTATTATAGTTACGAAAAAATCGTTCTGGGTTCGTCTCGGAGAGTATACTTGTGGCTACGAAAAAAAAATATTCCGAAAATTTTTTTTGAAAAATGATGAATTTGAAGAATTTTGAATTTTCAAAAATCGTGAAAATCCAAGTTTCGGATTAAATTTTTGTTTCCATTTTTTTTGTATAATGCCTTAGGGGATCTTAAAAGATCCTGAAATTTTTAGAAAGGTATTTTTTGTTTTTTCAAAAATATGAATTTTTTAATTTTAAAAACGATCAACATTAAATTAAATTTTTAGTTAATTTTTTTTCATATAATACCTTGTTTTGACCTTAAAAGATCCTGAAATTTTCAGGATGGTGTTTTTTTGTTTCAAAAATATAAATTTTTGTTCCAAAAAAACACCATCCTGAAAATTTCAAGATCTTTTAAAATCAGCACAAGATATTATATAAAAAAAAACTTACCCAAAAATTTAATGTTGATCGCTGATTTGCATGATTTTTAAAAATTAAAAATTCATATTTTTGAAAAAAACAAAAAAACACGATTTTTGAAAATTGAAAATTCTCGAATTCATCATCTTTCAAAAAAAAAAATTCGGAATATTTTTTTTTCGTAGCCACAAGTATACTCTTCAAGACGAACCCAGAACGATTTTTTCGTGACTATAATAGTTTTCGAGATATTTAAAAAATAAACTTGAAAGATTTAAAAAATTGTGAAATTTTGAATCCTGCATAACTTTCGGAAAAAAAAATAATTTTTTTCCTTTGGTAGAACTTCGTTTTATTAAAAACGAAAACCACTGACCAAATTTCAACGAAATTGAAAGGGGTCGATTTGACATGGCATTGACCCATATGTAGATTGAGGTGACAACATTTTGACTTTTTAGAATTTTATTTTGAGTCTCAGCTCGAGAATGTGTTTCTATTCATGACAAAAAAAATATCCTCGCAAAGGATCAAGCTGGTGAAAAAAATAACTACTCCGAGCGCTCAGGGAATCAGATTTTTTCTTCCATGAAAAAATATACATTGCAGAAGTGAGACGCGAAATGAAATATATCAAAATGAACGGGATATCAAACGTAACGTAGACTTAAAGATCTGGTGTACTAATGGTTCATTAATACAAACTAGTTACGAAGAAACACCCGAAAAAGGAACAGCGCAAATTTCCGGCTGTATTTGTGGATGCACTGGGTCCGGCGCTCTTCTCCACTCCGGACATTATTCGTCGCGTCGGTACCGAGGTTAAGGGCAACGATGGTCATGGAACACCAACGGGCACAGCTGCCCATGTTCATGGAACAACAACGACCACCACGGCTCTTGTTCATGGAACGTCAACGAGCATGACGCCTCCTGTTCATGATTCGACGAGTAGCGCGACCCTGAAATCGCCGATAAAATCACTAGATCTTCCTTCGTCACTGGATGCTTCCGAGAAAAGTCAGGGGACATCTTTGACCAGTATGGAGACTGAAATATTGCGCGATATACGAAGATCCACGGAAAGCGAGGCGTTTGTGAAAATTCCAATGGAGGATGACGCGAAACATGGAGAGAGCAGCAACGAATTAGAAACCGAGGCTGTTCCGACACTTCAAGAACGTGAGCCATCGTTGGATGCTGGTGAGTTGTGCCCCGCGATTTAAAACACTACTCGACACAATAATATTTGAATAATTGAAAGATTCTGATTTTTTGCCATTCAAGGGAAATAACACGTCTCAGGTATTGCGTATAATTCAACTTGACATTTTTTTTTTTTTTCCGCTAGCGAAAAATCTACCTCTAACTGGGGATACTTCGATTCCACGATCTGCGAATGTTGTTCCGAATGAAATTCTTCCAGAGCAGAGTAAGTTAAAGATTATCCGAGGTCCGTTCACCAAGTACCCCAACAACGTCAGACATTTTTTTTTAAGTACATGGGAATCATAGATTTTTTATGGGTTCTCGAAAAACTTATGAAAAAATCTTTAGGCTGTAGGCAGGGATACTAGCTTATCATTAAGCTGGCGCCTTCTTGTTTTCCAATGTACAAGAAAACCACGTTGTTTTCAGATTTATGGGCCCTTTAGATATGTATACCACATTTGTATGGACGTTGTGGGGGTGCTAGCTTAACCACATCATTATCCGTGTGTTGCAAGATGGATTAAACAACAGTTTTTCGATTTTGTCGCTCAGTAAAAGTGTGAAATTTTAATTTTTCCAAAGGTGAAATTGATAGTGATGATCATCTTCTCGCAACGTTGGATATGGGTTCCACCAAGCACGATGAACAATTATTGGCGGAGGCGCTTCTCCTGCAGGAAGAATTGAACGTTGATCTCGCCGATCATGTTAGTCAAATTCAAATTATAATATTTTTGTCTGAGTAGACTGTTTTGAAACTTCACAACAGAAGTTTTATTTATTTACACTAGAGAGTTAGAGAGACAAAGATAGAAGACATTTTTTCAGGCTTCTCTGGTGGATCCGACCATAACGGAGCCGTTATTATCAAACTCAACGTTCGAAACGCCGTTGGACAGTCAGGGGCCCTCAATGGAGGCTCTCGACTCGATGAAATCTCTGTTACATGAAATAGCGCCGGCGACTGTAGCAGCCACTGAATTACCCAAAAAGAAAGATGAAAAGGAACCGATACAGATAATACGAGGCGGTCGAGTCATAACTCTTCCGCCTATCGAGGCGCCCGCAACGCGTAGCAAAAGATTACAAGCGAAACCGGAAACTTTGCAAAAGTTGACGGAATCCCCGAAGAAAGATGAGAAGACAACGTAAGAAGCTTTAACCAAATTATTATTCATACATAAAAATTAATTTTTCCAATGTTCCGATAACAATCGAATTATGCCCCACAGAAGACAGCTGATTCATCAGCAGTATACATCGCATCAACGTACGAAATCCGTTGGAGATAACGATGCATCGTTGATCGAGGGTTTTAATATTAAGGATAACAAGGACGAAAAAATTCAACAAAATCATGATCCGGAAAAAATGATTGACGACGAGGATGACGACGACGATGATGACGAGGCTGACGAAAATTCCGATTCTGAGGATGATCCCGATAGATTGTGGTGCATTTGCAAGCGACCTCACAACAATAGATTCATGATATGTTGCGACGTTTGCGAGGATTGGTTTCATGGAAAGTGCGTTCACGTTAGCAAAGCAATGGGTGAGTTAAAATTTATTTTTTAATTATCCAAATTTTTTTGTTCCTGTCGCACATTGATGTACGTGTTCGTTTTTCTATAGGGCAACAAATGGAGGAAAAAGGAATAGAGTGGGTGTGTCCGAATTGTGTGAAGAAAAAAGATCCGAACCATCAACGTCAAAAAAAGCCTCAGGTCAATCCCGTAAAATCGCTAAAGGTAGAATCAGCTCCGCGGATTGCCGAGGAACGCGCATCCCAATTGCCGTCTCCTCGGACGGTCTTGTCAACGAGCGAGAAAGGAAAAACGCCTCAAGTTCTTCCGACTTCAAGCTCGCACGATAGTGTTCCCCCGCTTAACGTGACGCAGTGCGTCGTGTGCAAAAAGGAAGCTCGAAACTCGAGCATATATTGTTCGGACGCTTGCATATTGACTCATGCCCAAGAAACACTCACGAAAGAAAACAAACCCGCGACAACGACGCAAACAAAGATCGGACCGGGAACGAGCGATGTTCACAAACAGAGTGCGGATGCGAGAGTTATAGTTTTCGAGAAAAGAACTGGCAAAGTTCTCACTGGTGCGTATAAGAAGTAAACTTGTGCCAAGCAAAATAATTGAAAGAAAAATAAAAGCCTGATTCTTGAATGTTAAAAGAAAAACAGCTTTATACAATCAAATTGAAATACGAATTTACTTTGAACTCGTATTAGCGTATGAAAAAGGGCCTTGATACGGCAAATTCCCTGGACATTTTTAAAAAATCATTATGTCATTACATTTGTTTCACAGGTGCAGATGCCCCGACAACGTCAAATTTAAAAACATGGCTCAAAGAAAATCCGACTTTCGAGGTTTTACGCCCGAACAATCTGAACACATTGCAGATCGGTGGAAAAACTGTGACGGCCATTCAAACTCACGGAATCGGTAAACTTGTAAGTTGATCAAAAGAATGTGTGCACATATCTTCAAAGTGTTGTTGTCGTTTTGATTGTTTTCGAAAATTCAACAAGTTCAAATTTCACGGCGTTGTCTTCAATATTGAGTGAAAATACCACCTAGATCATGTCCAGAACGAACAGAAGAGTTTTTGGTGCGTGCGCGAGTCCGCGCTAGACAATTAAACGTTCGATTCACTTTAATGCAGAGAATTTATCCGCAGGTTAAAGCCGGGCAGGGAACGTCATCGGGTGGGCAGCCCAAGATGATTTATACAAAAGTTGTGGGCTCCAAGCAGACGGTGCTTGCACCGAGTAACAAGAAAGTCGTTGTTCTGTCCGGTGGTCAGCAGCAACAGCAGCGAGCGAGTCTATCGCCAAAGACGATACAGCAAAAATCTCAGCAAGTATCTGTATTGACCGGAAAGAGTCCGGTAATGCGACAGACAACAATTAAAATGGTATCGCAACAGGCGAAAGCATCTCCGACACCCCAACCAAAGCAAGCAACGGTGAAGAAGCAAGAAACCGCGAAGGCTCAATCGAGTCCTCAACAGCCGCCAAAATCCGTGATGAAAAGTTTATCGAACAAGAGAGCGGAAGCCGAGCCAATAAGGCTCAACGTTCGTAAAACTCTAGCGGAACAATTGACGGCGAGAATAAAAGATAGCGAAGATTTACGTCTCGGCGATAATGAGATAAGCGAATTGGCGTTGAACATCGAGCTTGAGCTGTACAAGTATTTCCGGGACACCGGTGCAAAGTACAAAGCGAAATATCGCAGTCTCGTGTTCAATATCAAAGATACGAAGAATCTAACGTTGTTTAGAAAAATAGCTGACCGATCATTGACTCCCGATGCGGTCGTTAGACTCAGTCCCGAGGAAATGGCCAGTCAAGAATTGGCCGAGTGGCGGGAAAAGGAGACTAAACATCAGTTGGAAATGATTAAGAAGAACGAGCTCGATTTAATGTCGCAGGCGAAATCTATAGTCGTCAAGACGCACAAGGGTGAACTGATAATCGAGAACGAGGGTGGAATAGATCACGTTGATCCAAAAACACCGGTTCAGGATATCGTGATGGCGCTGAACAGTCACGATGATCCACCGAGCGAGGAACCCAAGGATGAGAGTAACCGAGGTGGTGGCGCTGGTGGAAACTCGTCGGCGAGTGAAGATTCGAAGAGGCCTTCGCAGTCGATTGTTACGAGTCTCGAGAGTAAAAAGAAACTTGAGAAAGAAAAATCGAGTGACAGAGGAACGAGATCGATCGACAAAGAGGATAAGGTAACGAGGATCAAGAGTACCAGCGACGAGGATGAGAGAAGGAGACGAAGAAAAAGGAAGAGAAGTCACAGTAGAGGTCGTAGCAGGCATAGCAAGGACAGAGAGAGAAGCAGAGACAGAAAATCGACGAGAAGCAAGGAGAGTAAACGCGAACGCGAGAAGGATAGTAAGGATCGTGAGCGTGAGAAGAGCGAAAAGGAGAGTCGGCAGAGAGGTGGTAAAGATCGACAGAAAAAAAGTCGAGGTAGCAAAAGCAAGGATCACAGAAACAAGGGGAAAGACGAGGAAGCCGGACGAGGAAGTAGAAGAGAGGATAGCGAAAGAAAGAACGACGGAACAATGAATCAAACAGGCAGCGGCGGTGTTGGCGGAGATGTCGAAAAACCAATCGAGGACAGATTATGGCGCCACGTAGAGGACGAAAGTGCGACAACGACAAATGCCATTTTTGACGGCAATGATTCGGACGTTTCCGACAGAGAGCCAAGCTCGACGGTAAACATAAAAACTCCGGATATAAACGACGATCCAGAGAGATACAAGGATACGATAGATATTGGTAATTTCGCTGAGGACTCCACAGCCGCTAGCACTACCGCCATTGTCCAGGAGTCTGAGCAGCAAGATACTCAGAAACAACAGTCCTTCGTCAAGAGTGGACCTTGTCAAACGGTTTGGCGTGGTTTCGTAAATATGGTCGACGTCGCGAAATTTTTCATAAACGCCCAAGAGGTCAGCGGTCATGCCAAAGATCTCATGGAGGATTTACCCGATACGGTCGACGTGGTCGGTAGAATAAGCCACGAGACTGTTTGGGATTACATCTCGAAAATGAAAAAAACAGGCTCAAAGGAAATCCTTATAATAAGACTAACGGCTGCAAACGACGAGGAAAAAATTCCCTATATCACTCTCTACAGTTATCTCAATAGCCGAAGTCGTTTGGGGGTCGTTGGTAACGTCTCGAAGAACATCAAGGACTTTTATATAATGCCATTTTCCAGACAGAGTCAATTACCCGCGGTTCTGTTGCCGCTCGTTGGTCCTGGTTTCGAGGAACAGCGACCGCATCTTCTTCTCGGCATAATCGTGAGAAACAAACGGAAGAGAGTCTCGAGCAGCGCGGTTGCTTCGGGACCGTCGAAACTTCTGAAAAAGGACGACGGAGATTCGTCCAAGGAAAAGAATCACGGAACGTCTCGGCATCATACTCATCATCATCATCATCATCATCATTCGCAGCAACCATCGCAACAAGAATCATGCGTTCCCGATTCACCGAGACCCACTCACAAAGGTTTGCTGCTCGAATCTCTCAGAGAGAAACAGACTGTCACACAAATGACTCTCGAGAGCTTGAACAAAGCTCAGGTTGGTATGTCTCGGGGTGGTACCGCGATAATCGATAATACGGCGATCTCGAAGCTCGTACCTGAATTATCATCGAAAATGGATCTCAACGATTCGCCGAAGGCCGAAACACCGATGGAAAAGTTAGCTGATGGTACGACGAGTGATGAGATTGAATGCGACGATGGTGACGAGCCTTACAGTCCAGGTGGAGCTACAGATGTCGATGAGCCCGACGAGCCCGAAACTCGTCCCGTTAAATCCGATAACGTCGACGTCGCGACGTTCGCCGCGTCTTCGTCGAATATCGTCGTGCCGACGAAAAATTCTAATGAATTACAGCGTAAGATGGACGAATTGAATCGACAGATTGAAGAACAGAAACAACAAATACAGACAATCAGTTCGTCATTCCTTGGCGATGCGACGACCACGCTACCGGTAAGTTTTTTCTCGAATTTTCACACCTTCATTAATTGTCGACGGTTAATCGAAGGTCATGGAAAATATCCCTCTTTTCGGCATCTCTTGCAAGTTAGTTTTTGGCTGAAGATCTAGAAGTTACGAAACAAAATTATAGACAAATATAACTTGTCCAGTTCATTTATAAATTAATCTTCCGAGAGGTTTCTTTTTCAGGAAAAAAATCATACAGATAATAATTCATGGTCACCTATAAATGGGTTGGCTTTATTTGATCGTGAACTCACTTTTGCTTATAATTTTACTGGATTTTTCTTTTCTAAATTAGACAAAATTGCCTGAGCACTCATTCTTATCGCTTTTATTTAATTCGTCTCTGATGTGCTTCTCAAGGGTCTTGGTCTCGATCCAGCGGAAGTGACAGACATGGAGGAGGCATACAGTCCAACAGACGCGCGTTCCTTTACTCCACCGCCACCGGGAATGGTCAAGTTCGCGCAGCCAATTCTCGATAAAGTTTCCGACATAACGATTCCAGCGAATCTCCAAGAAATATTGGCGAATGTTAAGCGTCAAGAGAGTTCAAAAGTCGACCCTTATCTGCCATCGAAGCCGAGCGCAACTTTTCTCACTTCAGCTAATCCGTCGGTATATCCGACCAAAACAGACAAGTATACACCGACGTTTATCAGTAAGATCAGTAATCCAGCTGTTCGAGTGGCATCAACAGGAGTAACGTTGGAAAAGCCAATTTTTGAAAATTCGCCATCCCCACTATCGGTGAAAGAGACAAAGAGTACACTGAGATCGCTCAGTGATCTCGATCTCATCAAGAAAGCTGAGGAAGAATTGGCGGCGGTTGCCGCTGCCGAAGCATCTTCTCCTCTACCACCGATTATTCCCCCTCAAACCGATTTGCAATGTTCTCCTGTAGTACCGCCGTGTCTTTCATTCTCGTCGCCGCCACCACCGACGCTACCACCACCGTTACCACCGTCGATAATCAGTAGTCCCGTATTCAAGGGAGTTCAAGATGCAACATCGGAAAATATTTCCTATCCTGCACCGAGTATCGCCGATAGTGACAACAAAAAAATCAGCGCTGGAAGTTTCGCTATGGATCAGCCAAAACCACCGGGTCTCGAGGATGAGGATCTACCCGTATTTCCAACTACACCTCCAACCGGCGTTGACAAGACAATTTCACAAAAGTTTGTACCCAAGAGCGGTATCGTGGTCAGTGTTAAGCGAAAAGTTAGCGAAGACGGTACAACCCCCACCACCGTGTTAAAAACTCCAAGGACAAAATCGCGATGGGGTCAAGGACCCACGGAGTAAATTCGCGAACGTCGCGTAGATTCCCGGTTTCTCAAAATATCACGGTCGTTGTCGGAAAACTCGAGCCGGAAAGAAAAAAACCAATGACTATTATCATTACTATTTTAGTATATTCACAAATGAATAGCGTAAATGTGCTGCAAAGGAAAAAAGATCGTCCACCGCTTATAATTTTTTTTCCTCTGAGCGATAATCGTATTATCACTATGCCCAGTGCTCTGTTTAACGGTTCGAGTTTTTCGTTGGAAGAATATTTTTGAAAATTCAAAGTATTTTCTGATAAACATGAAATATTAGGGGGACCAGGTTATCGTTTGATTTTTTTTTTTTTCAATTTCTATCATCAGTGATACGATACTTGAGGGTCCGGTGGTGCAACGAGTCGAGGCCCTTTATGGTTTATGGAGAATTTTTCCACACGATCCATACGGATGTAAAGTGATTGTTCGATGACAAATTTTTATTATTTTTTTTTCTCTCACCGACATGTGCATCCAAGCACCACTGTAAATACCAAAGTAAGTGATTTATTGAGATACTTGCGTTTATCACGTGCGTGCGCGCCCGCTCTCGCGTGTGGGAAAATAATCTTATATACATATATACATAAAACTTAAATACGACTGCTCTGCGTTCGTTACTTGTAAATAGTAGAAATACGAGCACAACGAATGGTGTTTTACGTGCCAACCTTTTCTGCGAGGTTGGCACGTAAAAGCATCAAAAAATGGCAAGTGTTATTTAAAAAAAAAAAAAAACGTTTTAGTAAATCGGAATATGCGACAAAGTGGCGCATAACTTTGAAAAATAATAATGTTTGGGCTGTGTACAGAGTTGAGGGCAGGAACGATATATATTTTTAAGTGTACTATCCTGAATCTTATTGTAATTGATATTTTCAGTTTGTACAATTTTTTTCTTTCGTGATTCATTACAAATTGGAAATGGTTTCATAGCGGAGAGGATAAACTATATACGTGTACATGAAAAATTCATCCCGAATTCAGAAACTGCTCTCCGCGGTCATTCTAGATTGCCTCGTCGTTAAACTCTGTCGCATCTCATTCGTATCACGAAATTTGTGCGGAGCGGTTGAAACTAATATAAAATAAAATCTATTACGATGGAAGAAAAAACAAATCCATAAGTATAATTTAAAAAATTACCACTGTGTGAAAATGCCGTCTGTTGACTGTGTAAAAGCGAATGCGTACACCAGATTACTCCATTAGCGTATGTAGACATATACTTATAGATGCGAAAGGAAATGTAAACCACGACGATGAACATTGAAATGAAATTCGATTGCAAAAAAATTCTTTACTAAAACGTACGCTTTTGTTTTCAGTATATACAATTTTATGCTTATTTCAACGATACAATTGTCAATGCGGCCGTTTTTATAATTCAATTTTACTATTGCAAATTATAGTATGAATCGATGAAAAAAAAATATCTCATTTGATACTGGGGTGTATAGGAAAATGGCGTTTCTCCATTAAACACGATACACGCATATTATGCATTATTTCGCACCGATTTACGTGAAATCGAAGCAACAATAACGAGAAGATTATTATCTTTTTATAAATATAATACATAAAAGATAAAATAAAGATGATTAATAACTATTTCGATTTATAAATATACGAGCGCACATGCCATCGATTTTTGAAATAGTAGTCAACAACTAAAGCCACCTAGCGATTCAAGTTATACAATCGATGAAGTTGGTTGTAACTTTACCGACATTTAGACCGTCCCATTTGTATTTACAGCCTTGTTTCTGTTTTTCTTCAGAAAAAAGTAATTTGAATGAATTCCAATTAATTTTCTCAAAGTTTTTTGTGCATTTTTTAGTTTTTTTCAACCGATATTGGCAGAGCGAAGCGGAAGTTCGTTATTCGGAGAATAGTGTCTGCGCGCGCAGTCTCACCGCGCGGTGTCTTGCCAGCTTGCCAGCGATTTCCGGTACAGCGAATCGTCCATTTTTCATGACACGCGCAATGGAGAAGGAGCCATCTTTCTTGGAGGGCCGACGTGGTGACCGGCTTACGAATAATTTCCTTCACGATGAAGGCCTGTGAGTATAGTATTCAATAAAAATTATTGTTTTTATCGAATTCTGGATATTCAATGACCAGTTTTGTTCGTTTAATTTTGCGCGGCGGATTTACTCGAGCTTTCATTTAACCAGCGATGCACCCCTAGTGAACGCGTGCCGCGTGCTCCGTATAACCGTTGCGTCGTTTTTAGAATAACGGTGACGTGATTAATATGCAATGCGCAATGCGCTAATCCCGTTTAAGATTTTTCAATGACAATATGTTGATCGTTTCGCAGAAATTTGGAATGATTAAAACCATGCCCGCGGAACGCGTTCTTCAAATTGTGCACGAAAATCCACTGTGTGCCAGCTCAATTTCGTATCTACAGCGGCCTAAATATTCTTTATTATGCATTCAACATCAATCGTTCTCGTTGTTTATTTTTATTATTATTATTATTATTTTTTTTTTTGCAACAGGCACTGTAAAATTCAGAAACCAAAATTTATGCAAGATCCCGAGCAAAGTTAACCGGCATCTGATTTCTGATCTCTTTAATATTGGAATTTTCCACAGAAAATATTGTTTTTGCTCCAAGTATTGCTTGCAACTTTTTTTATAGTTTCGCTAGATGCCCATTATTGTAGAATTATGAAAAATAAAACTGTTTCAGTCTTTTGGGTATTCATCACTGGACTGGCTACGATAAAAACTATCTTTGCCGCTCAGGATGTTCTAACATCGACGAGTTCTTATCTGACCGAGTCTGACAAACTTCGTCTGAAAAGGGTATTAGAACCAGGTTTTGCATCCAATGACGCTGCTCTTACGTATTATGCGGTATACGGTTATCAATTGCTTCAGGAGAAAGTCCCAAAACCTGCGGTGAGTGTGATTTAAATCTCGGTCGATAAATCCTAACTCGCCCATCGCCGAATGATGAAAACTGCATAAATTGATTGATAAATGATTCTATTGATTAGTCTTACTGATGCTTCCAAATGTCTATCGACTCGCGATACACGAAAAGAAAACAAATATTTGAAAAAAATTTGTATCTGTTTCAGGATCTATGCAAGTTTCTTGTGCAATTAGCGAACAACAAGAATCATGATCAGAGCGTGGAAGACATTTACTATATAGTTTCAGCATGGAAAACTCTGGGTTCTTGTCAAGAATTGCCGTCGGGCGCTTTGACAACGGTGTGATTCTTATTTTTACATGAAAACGATACGTTCGATGATTTCTCGTGATTCGTGAGAATAATTTCTGCTTTTATATCATTCATCGTAGACGCTGACGCGGGTTTCGGAGAAGGATTCTTCGACGATTCCGGAGCTCTATCATGCGGTATTGGCATTAACAACTTTGTCGCAAAAACTGCCAGAAGCTATAACGAACAAGCTCGTAAAAACGATCCAAGCAGCGCTGAAAAAAGACGACAGTCTTTTGAAGTAAATTTTCGACCAGAACTTACACTTTCCACCATATCATTTGGCAAAAAATAAATAAATTATTTGCAGTCTCGGGTACACGTTTCACATTGCATCGCTGTTGGGTCCCGCGGGAAGCTTCGCCCTTGAGAAGATTGAGGATGCGATCGTCCAAGCGGACGAGGTTGATGGACGATTCTTGCAATTCGAGGGTGGATTGTCAGTCACGGGTTAGTAGTACAAAAAAGGCAGGGGCGTATTTTTCGCCCTCGCTGTATATATTTTCATATTTATATCCAATATATATATGCGTCATTCCATGTCAAATCGATCAAGAGTTGGAATTGACCCCTTTCAATTTCGATGAAATTAAAAAAAAAAAATTTCTAAAAATATGCAGAATTCAAAATTTCACAATTTTTCAAATCTTTTACGTTTATTTTTTAAATATCTCGAAAACTATTATATTCACGAAAAATCGTTCTGAATTCGTCCTAAAGAGTATACGAGGGGCGACGAGAAAAAAAATTTTGAAAAATGACGAATTTGAAGAATTTTGAATTTTCAAAAATCGTGAAAATCCAAGTTCAGTATGAAATTTTTTGTTAAATTTTGTTTACATAATACCTTGTGCTGTTCTCAAAAGATCCTGAAATTTTCAGAAAGGTATTTTTTGTTTTTTTTTAAATATGACTTTTTGAATTTTTGTAAAAAAAAAATCTTTTTTTTACCTGAATTCGAAAATTTATATTTTTGAAACAAAAAAAACACCATATTAGAAATTTTAGGATTTTTTTATTTTTGAAACAAAACAACACCATCCTAAAAAGTTCAGAATCTTTAAGATCGGTCCAAGGTATTGTATAAAAAAAATTTAACCAAAAATTTAACGTTGATCGTGGATTTACACGAATTTTAAAAATTCAATAATTCATATTTTTTAAAAAACAAAAAAACACCTTTTTGAAAAGTTCAGGATCTTTTGCGATCAGTACGAGGTATTATATTTAAAAAATTGAACCAAAAATTCAATGTCCAACTTGGATATTCACGATTTTTGAAAATTCAAAATTCTCCAAATTCATCATTTATCATAATTTTTTTTCATAGCTCCAGGTATACTCTTTAAGACGAACCCAGAACGATTTTTTCGAAAATACGATAGTTTTCGAGATAATTAGAAAATGGACTTGGAGAATTGAAAGAATGGTGAAATTTTGAATTTTGCATAATTTTCGAAAAAAAAAATTCAAATGTTTTCCTTTGATAGAACTTCGTTTTATGATCAAAGAAAACTTCTGACACAAATGTCATTGAAATTGAAAGGGGTTGATTCCAACTCTGACCCATATATATATATGTATATAAATAGTTTTTCAACTGCCGAATGATGATCATTAAACTTTCGTTCTTCTGGATGACCAGTGGAGAAAAAATAAAAATTCCTGACTATTCCAAATACTTGCCACTGATGCAAATTTCCCATTTCAACAATGCACCTTATACGTTTGACTATTGCTCTTCAGGTCTCGTTGTGGACGGAATCGCGAAACTATCAGCTTCGTTGAAGAAGCAGCCACCGGTAACGGGCCAGCAGATCGTAAAACTTGCGAATTATCTTCTCTCTCGTTGTTCAGTTCAAACCCCAAAAGGCGTTGTGAGATTACTCTCCGCACTCACGACTCTCGCGAACAACGAATTCAACAGACCAATTTGCATAACACTCGCCGAAGGTGGACTCGTTGTTTCGCCTCAGCAGCCTCTCGTCAGCGTTAAGGTATCCGATATTCTCGGACGACCTTTGACAACGAGCCTCAACGTTGTTACTACCTCCGCAACGAGAACCGGCGACGACGTCGTTGTCATAAGCAAAAAGAACTTCGATCCTTCGCCTAAAGACAAGTAATTATTATTCGGTACTTCAATATTTTTGTAGATGTACCATTTTGATACTCTGCATTTATTTTTACCTGAAAATATTTTAGAATTTCATGTACAAGTGCATAATACTGGATTTCTGTATTTTGATACTTTTAATACTTTGCGTCCTTTGCTCGAAAGTATTTGAGGATTCATAACCGCCTAAAATCTAGATCCCCAATTATTTGCTGATTTCATACAATCCATATGACTCTAGTTATACGCTTGGGGTATATCAATATAATGTCGTACTCTGCATAGTAATCTCATCGATTCTTGATGCAGCTTTACACGTGGGAGCACGACTGACAATTTAAATTTCAAACCATGCGTGGATAATTTGGATATTATCAATGTGTCGCAACATTAATTTTTTTTATTATCCGTTATCACGAAGGACACTGTTCACGATGAATTTTATGGAGATAAAACCACTCCGTGGCTTCTATAAAATTGCTGTATCAGCCGGAAGTGTATCGAACGTTGTGACTGTGAAGGTACTTTCCGAGGTACAGGTGAATTATCTTGAGATCGGAACTGGCGATGCCGATCAAACGACTCAACCAAAATTGGTCAAGTGAGTGTAATTTCTCGAAAAGCATTTGATTTTCTTCCAATTTTATATTTATTTCAACATCCATCTGTGTATCAGAGTCGCTTATTCCCATAAATTGGCTAACAAAATCGAGGCCGATTCGCAACAAAAGTTGGTGATAAGATTCCTGTTGCGGGATTCCACGAACGATAAGCCAATGAGGGTTCATCAAGCTTTCGTACGTTTGTATTCCGTATCTAAGACAGCCGAAGCCAAAGAGGGTCGCGAGATCATATTCGTCGCTGAGCCAGACGCTTCTCACGTTTACAAATTTGACATGGTAGGTCGATACATTTATTTGTTCTTTTTTGAAATTTGCTATCACGACGAAGCGGGAATTGGAAAGAAACTAACGTGAATCGATTCGCAAAACAAGCCTGTAGGAAGCGCGGCTCAAACTTTTGGACATCAGAGCGGCGATTACAACATCGAATTGATAGTCGGTGATGCGATCATCAGCAATCCATTTCAATGGACACTGGCGACCGTTGGTCTCAAATTTCCCGAACGTTCGAGCACCGATGTTACCGCTGCCGCAGATAAATCCACCGTGTACAAACAGAAACCCAACGTTTACACACCAAAGCCCGAAATCAAGGTAAATATTTGATAGCACGGGACTCTCGTCCGTAAATTACTCAAGCACCACGGTTTTTCCGTATATTGTATAAGATGCCTGATATTTGAGAAGTTTTTGAAAGATCAAAAAACGGACGGAAAAAACAAACGTCGACTTGCCTGCGTTTTCGCATTGTCGAAATAAAATGGGAGGAATTACATTTTTCTATAAAAATAGCGAGAATCTCGCGTCAGTGCTCGTTAGTGACGGAGGTCATTCATCATACATCCGTCACCTCCAAAACACTGGCAAAGCAACTGCGATACATGCGTATATTTTGGTGTTTCTCAAGTTTATTTACGTAATTTTAGGAACCACCGCGAAATGTATCCGACACACGAATGACGCTGCGTCATGAATCTCCGATGACGCGGTATATTCAAATATTTACGTTCCCAGATATTTTTTCTCACTTTCTTTTTTTTTCCTTCAAACTTTCAGCACATGTTCCGAGAGCCGGAGAAAAGGCCGCCCGTGTTCGTATCGAATCTCTTCACTGGTCTCTGTCTCGCGCCGCTTCTTCTATTGCTCGTACTCTGGGCGAAGCTTCGAGTAAATCTATCCAGGTTTCCGTTTTCCCTGAGCGCGATAGTATTTCATCTTGGATTAGCGAGTGAGTATACCACAATTTACTCAACGACGCGGATAAAAGAAAATATTTCGCCCGATGCTTGACGGACGATCAAGTTGAGCTCGATCGATTCGTTTTCAATCGGGCGTTACATTAATAATAGTGAATTTTTCACAAACGTTGAGTCCCAACGCATTTACGTTTGCAGCCCGATTTTCACTACACGAACAAAACAATTCCGTATTACAGAAC
This sequence comes from Alloplasta piceator, assembly GCA_946863875.1. Taxonomy (NCBI): domain Eukaryota; kingdom Metazoa; phylum Arthropoda; class Insecta; order Hymenoptera; family Ichneumonidae; genus Alloplasta; species Alloplasta piceator. The sequence continues at coordinate 1,397,771 of OX333080.1, forward strand.
CGTGCATTATTGGACGGATGATAAATCCGATTTTTTTTTTAACCTTTTTTTTCAGGCATTTTCGTTCTCTTCGGAATATTCTGGCTGAGACTCGACATGTTTGTCACTCTGCGATATCTTCTCGGCCTTGGCGTCGTAACATTCCTCGCCGGTAGCAAATTGCTATCGCAAATAGCGTACAGTCACAAATTGTCGCGCTAATAACAGCCGAATTCGTATGGTAGGCGGTTTTTTTTCTTCACTTTTTCTGTGTTTCTATGTTTGCATCCGAACTGATAGTTTTTAAAACGAGAAGTGAAAATGAAACTAAATGACGTTTTAAATTTATACACGTTTGAAATACATACTGTAACTGTAGATTATGATATAATATTGTGTCACGAATGATGAGCGTGCCGGTGAGTAAAAAAACATTGATTAAAGAGCGAAAGAAAATATCAGTGAATTACGATAAATTGTTCGTTTTTATCAAAAGACCCTGGAGACTGATTTTTACACGAAAATGGCGTAAATCAACGATACAACTGCTCGATGTTATCGCGGTTGGATATTTGACATTGCACCGCGCAGGGATTCTCGCAAGAATTGAGATTCGCGACAGAGTCTCGATCGCTCCAGTTCGAGTTCCCTCGTTATGATGCGAGCGTTTCCGATTCGGCGCCAGAACGAGATTTCCAAGTCGCGTAATTCCTCCTCGTGGAGCTGTCGATCAATCCAGCGAAAAATCACGCAGGATTCGGACAACTTTTCTCTAAAAATGAAGGTTCAATAAAGAACTTCCAACGACAAAAAGGTACGTACTTCATTGTCGCCGTCAGTCGCATCTTTGCTCTTGGTACGGTCATTTTTCAACGCGGTTAACAATGACGAATCGTCGAACGACGGGTAAACTATTTTTTCATCTTCCGTCTCGTATTTGCCGCAAATGCGCACCAGGACAAGAAGCTTTTCGGCCTTTCGGATGATTTTGTTAAAACGTTCCATCGACGTTCTGTATTCCTTGGTGAGAAATACAAGTCGGGACTCGTCACTCGTTCGATCTGTCGCATATTTTTTATACATGATTCTGAAGAACAACATTGTTGTTTGACGCAAGTAGAAACGAAAAATTGCATTTTTTTTTCGCCTACACGAGAAAAATCGTTTTTTAGCTTCTCGATAAGCTTCGTTGAAAAATCTGTGCTCCGCCATTATTTCTGATATCCTGTCATCAACGGAGACCTTGAAATGTAAAATTTTATTCTTCAGCTTTCGAATGCCTTCTATGAGAACCGCGGTATTCGATACTTGGCCATCTATGATTATTCTTTCACGATCGTCCTTTGCTCTGATTATCTCGTAAGCTCGTCGACGCTGCTTCGTTGCTGCGTGGAATTGATTAGTTAATATTGTCCAGAAAATTCTAAAGAATCAAGGAGAATTACGGAAATCGTCAAACCGCTCTCATAACCGTCGAGGATCCCTCGTAATTCGCTCCAACGATCGGCCAATTCACTCTCGAGAATGGTCGCTGCCATGCGTCTCGAATTCGCGCTGTCCTCACCCAGAACATCCACTTTGGCTGCGAATAGTTGAAATAAGCAAGATTTCGGAGGAAAAAAACTCGTATACGGTACATCACGCGATATGCGCATTCTCCAATCTAAATTTTTCGCAATAGTACACACATATATGGATATGTTTTTTTATTATGATACACACCAATCGTGGCGCTTCGAACATCAATAAAAGCTTCTTCGAGTTGTTGCTTCGTTCGAAACATAACGGACCGGATCGACACCTCGTCCTCTTTTTCAAGATCACCGATTTGTCGATGCTCAGTTTCAAAGATCATTACGAGTTCCGCGAGATTGTTTCGATAACGATTCTCGTACCCTCGCAATCTCGTTCCGTAAATTTTAAGAAAACGATCTGTGGCTTCCGCGTGAGATCTAAAATTCCTCTCGTACTGCAACTTCGATTTTTCAACAGCGTCCATTGCCCGACTCGTTCTGTGGATACGCAATCATCAAAAATATTCTTCAAAGTTTTTTTTCCGTGTTCTCTCAAGATCGTTTTTTTTTAATTCAGAAACGTAATTCGAAATTAGCAGTAAATTTTTCACAGAAATTGTTGGAAAAAATGTTCTTTCCCCAATTTTAGTCCCATTTAAAAAAACCTCAAAATAGCGAAATTTCAAGTGCTCATAAATTTTTTATTTTTGGGCCAATTCTAAAATTTCTTTTTTGCACGTAAAGGTGGTTACTGAACTTAGAGAATGCCGTTTGGTTCACGCCGATAACCAAATTTGTATAGAAATGAGAGCAGTTTGAAAATCGCCGACAAAAATGGAAAGGGGTATGTATGCAAAAATTTGGAAAAATCGATGGTTCAACTTTAAAAATCTGCGAAAAATTGAAAAATAATCAGATTCGAATGAACCAAACGGTGTTTTGAAGCTTGAACAATGACAAAGAGAATAGGCTAAACACGGGGCAGAAATTCCATCTGAAAAAAAAGTTATAGTCATTTTAGTGAACCGCTCCAAATTTATCCAAAATATAGAAAAAAAAAATTTTAATTTTTTTTTTTTTTAAACCTTATATCGATGTATTTTGCCCCCCTGAACACGAATTTACCAACAGTTTTCTTTAAAAATCAAAATTTCTAAGAATTTTCATCAAAGACAGTTTCCCTCAATTTTGGCTTCGATTTGAAGAACCTCAAAATAGAGAAATTTCAAGTGCTCATAACTTATCTTATATTCAACCAATTCTAAAATTTCTTTTTTGTACGTGAAGGTGGTCACTAAACTTGGAGAACATCGTTTGGTTCATCCCGATTAGTAATTTTTTGTAGAAATGGGAACAGTTTGAAAATCGCCGAAAAAAATGGAAAGATGTATGTATGCAAAAATTTGGAAAAATCGATGGTCCAACTTTAAAATTCTGCAAAAAATCGAAAAATGATCGGATTCGGATAAACGCTTTAACTATAACGAAGAGAATAAGTCGAAGCCGCAATTTCATGCAGAAAAAAAGTTATAGCCATTTTAATAAACATATTCAAACTTGAACAAAAAGAGAAAACAAAAATTTCCTTATTTATTTTGTTCAGTTCTTCTATGGATGTATTTTTTCCTCCTTAACTTGAATCTACCTACGATTTTTTCAAAATTTTTTTTTTTCTTTCAATTTTTCCCAAAAACTCGAAATTCGTCCAAATTTTTGACAAAAGCCCAATTGTGTTTTTGGATTTTTTAGATTACATTCACGTTGAGCACATCTCTATTTTTGTGGAGATTATATATAGCTTTTTATTGTATGTATGTGTGTATGTATGTATCGTGATTGAGAACCTGTGATTATTGATGTCAAGGGAGCGATCAAAGGTATGCCAAGCGACCTCGACTTCCTTCATCAAAATCGGCGTCTGCATCTTCATAATAATTTCTCTCCAAACGCGCTGAATAGTCTTATCGTTGCCAATGCCAAAATTCACTTCTCTGCGCAGCTCATCCTTTTTCAACGTAATTTCTCGTTTCTCCACTATCCCGCTATTCGTTGCTCCATCAACGTCGCGAACTTTGCTAGCTCGCTGCTTTTTCGGAGGCTCCCCCGCCGTCGATGCTGCCCCATCGTGGTCCTCCATTCACCACATGTCGTTCCGAATGAAAAAAAGTCGGAAAGATATTTCTCATGGAATAATTAATGACCAGAACACGGATATAATACTCGAATGAATAATTTTCATCAAATCACATCCGCCAAGTACTTTATCATCATCGATGGCATTTTTATTATATGTAAAATATACCATCATTATCTACGTAAATTTCGAACGATTCCGCCCGTTTAATAGTTTAAGTATCGACAGTATGAATCACCTTTAACGGCACTCGACCGCTCGACCGGTCGACGAATTCCATGTGTGACACGTGGAGATTTTTTTCCTGCTCGGTAGAGAGAAAGATTATTAATAGCGATGATAATTCGAAGTAATAATAAAGTAGCGCGTTATCAATTGGTGACTGATCGGTGACAGCGCGAATTTAAGCTTTACAATTCCAACTAAAAGTCGTCATTTGTCTTTCAATGGGTGTCCACAAATTCGCGAGGGAGAGGCACTTTTTTCTATAAATAGAAAGTTTATGAAATTAAAACGAAAAAACGTTGGGTTTCCTTTCAGATGGTCTAAAGCGCCGTTTGGTTCTTGTCCAATGACTCTGAACTCAAAATTGACGTCCATCGATATTTCTTTTCAGAGTGCTCTTCAGTTCCAACATTAAGTTGGAGTGAAATTATATGTATCCTGTATCGTATATCCCTGTTTCTATGATATTTACGAAAAGGATTTGTGTATGGCATCATCGATATTTTTTGTATTCAGGTGCGCGCCGCGGATGGCAGAGAACGAGCGATTGAGGAATTCGTGGATGAGGTAAAAGAACCGAAAATAAGCCCACACCTCTGTGATAAAGCTAAAATAACTTGACCACAAACCCGTATTATTGGTACAAGGATATGAGCACTTTCGGGCATCTCATTGAGAAAGAAAGGGCCCTGTTGAAAAGCACCGATGGAACTGTTAGAATCTGTTAGAATCAGGGACAAATGCACACGAAATTCCAATAGAGATTTATGAGGATTTATAGTATTCTATCGGTTCATATCGGCCCTTTTCAACAGGGTATTCCAGGCCAAATTAGTCGGTGTTCAACCATGACCCTCCCACCTTACTATAAAATTACTAATTAATTTTCTATGATCAATTACGACCGCCTCTTGAAATCACTCTCGATTTTTTATAGATTCCGATTCTAGTCAGGGATCCATTGACATGAACCCAGTGAGAAAGGTGTCACGTAGCTTCTTCTTGAATAAACGACCCCCGGTAAATAGACGCCCGAAAGTAAATACTAATATCGATAGATGGCGATTTCAGCAGGCGTTTCTCGAGCCGTTCATTCACAGATGAATTTGCCCCAGCTGCCTAAGATACATACTGTATCGTACAAGGGCTGTAAGAGATGACAGCAGTTATGGGGGTTCAAGGTCGGTCGTAGAGACTCGTTCGAGGTATATCTCGTTTCTCCTAGAACGGCGTTATATTTTTTTCCTCCAGTCAATCTGCCGCCGAACAAGTTCTCATCGGTCGCGTATATGGACGACGAAGTTCCGTCACACACGATCACACAGAATTATGTACCCGCGTGTGCCGACTGCTAATCAACGGGCCTCGTATTCACGCACACGTCCGTAAAAGATACGAGAAGAGTAAATACATATTCCCGCGGTTTGGGTGTACGAGAACACAGAGATCGGCAACGACGGATGACCTCGGAAAAATTCAAAATTAAGCGACAACCGCGACGGGGGAATGCCATAAAATCCATTCCATCCTATAAAAGGAATCTTCCGCTTCGAGATATCATCATTTGTTCTCTTCGCTCGTAACGTCTAGTACCTTGTGGGATTCTAGGGTTCGTGGCCATTGGAGGTGTTAAAAAAAACGAAGTAATATATCCTTCTTGCAAATTTACGATTGCGCGGTCATCAATATTTTTTAATTCTGCACTTGTCGCGTCCACCGTCCCGCTATAAAATTTAGTACAAATTTTCGAGCAACCTCCGCTTCATTATATTTTCATCGATGGTGCTACTTCGGCAACAATCGATTCGCTCTCGGTATAGATTTCGCGTGTTTTATAATTTTCGCTATCGCGCGTTACACTTGACAAATTACGCATGGAATACACGCGTCGAGACACCCTGTGCGTACATACATTGCGGACACGCGTCTCTCTTAAACAGTGTACATTAGAAAGGTACACAAAGAGCGGAATAAAGAGCAGGGACAGGTCCAAAAAGTAGTACACACGCACTGTAAAAAAGGCCAAAAACATTTTGACGAAATTTCTAAACTTTCGAAATACACGGCTATGAAGTGAATACACAAACTTGGCCCTCCGCTCAATGTACGTTGAGTCAAAAAGCGCGCGTGCAGAAATATTTATCCGAACGATCGTTAATGTAATAAGAATAACCTACATTGTCATTGAGATTTTTATTTATCGCTAATTATAGTACGATACGCGCTGATTCACGATATTTATTTCGATCGGATTACCATTTTTGCTTGTTTGCCATTTTTTTCTCGCCCGCAGAGATGCTGAAACTACGATTAGCCTTGTTGATCGTGACGCTGAGCGTGTTATTCGCAGTAATTCAGTGCGAAACGCCGCCAGCGGTTACTTACAATGGTAGCGAAGGTACGAAGGAGGAAGCATCTCCGTCGTCACCGGTAGTTGTTCGCCAAAAGAGGGGTCTTCTTCTCGCGAAAAAAGCACTCTTGTTGGGTCTCGGTGGTGGTCTTATCGCCAAGAAGGCGCTTCTCCTCGGCGGTGCTGCGATCGGCGCGAAAGCTCTCCTCATCGGCGGTGGTGCTGCTATTGGCAATCAGCTCTACCAGAAAAAATTGGCGTGAGTTATTTCAGTGATGCGTTGTATTTCATAATGCTGCTGACATTTTTGTGGATGATTAAAAAAAATGTTTCATTCGCAGACACTTTGGCGGTGGTTATAGGGGTGGTTACGGCGGTGGTTATGGCGGTGGTTATGGCGGCGGTTATGGTGGCAACAGGTACGACAGTCCCAGTCACGACTATCTAGCCGGTGGTGGTCATGATCATGGAAATGGCTGCAAACATCGCCGATACGTACCTCCGTCCTACGATAGCGGCTACAATGGCGGCAACGTTCCCTATTACAACGTCAATTACGATGGAGGTGCAGGATCGGGCACTTACGGCGTTCCGCAGGCTTCCCCGTATCCAGAATGGTCCAACAGTCACGGCGGGTACGTTTGAAGTAAAATTCAAGTTACACGATCTCTTACATCCAAGTACAGCGGCATTTTTGCTGGTCTCATTAACAAATTTCCGTATTCGCGCGCGTATCCTTTGCTTTTTTGCAGATCTTACTACCGATGAGATTTGATTCCTTCGAACGCGCGTACGTAAGATGCAACGAAAGACACATCGACCGCTGTTCATTCAACCTCGACTGGCGATACATTTTTTTTTCATCGCACTCGAATAATTTGCAACCTTGTAATATTTATTATCGATATGATCGATCGAAAATATAAGACTCATATGTTTTATTTATACACGTGTGATGTACTTTTTTTTCGCGCGTATCTATATCTCATAATGATATATACATATACTTTGAGGAATGTCCGGTATTTCGTTAAAAAAAGGCGGCGGACGACTGCAGAATTAAACGCGCTTCCGTTTATGAAACGGAACATCGCTTGTGCGTGTATGAATCTTCCTGGATCTTCCTCATTTCTGATCCTTCTTCTTCATCTTCTTTAAGGGTTGGCTCTGATCTTGGTGAAAAAAGAACAAATCGTTCGAGGAATATCAAAGATGCCGGTATTTTTTCCTCAAAATATCGTCCCGAAATTTCTTCGGAGTTGTATAATATCAAATTATTATACAGCACAATACGGTGCACAGATGAGCGTACAATGTATAATATTTTACGAGTCGCGCGTGAGAGGACTAACTATTGCCTGGATATAAATATTATAAGAAGGAAACGCGTTACATCCGATATTCGTTACGTGAAAAGTTCGTGCGATTGAATGCAGGGCGGCCCGGTGCCGCTTTCTCAATCAAAACGTACCAAAAAAAGAAAAAAAATGTGTCCTCGCGCGTTTCAATACGCAAGCCAAAGTTGCCGGTTCCACGCGCGCGCGCGTGCGATCAAGCGCCTCCTTCCCCGCGCTCGCGTGTGTCTGATCGGTGCGTGATCCGCGCGATCTGATCGGATGTATTGGCATAATCGCGTTTTACTGTTATGTTAAAATTTCACTAATGCAAGCCCGGTGAGACGTGCCGCTTGCGACGACCGCTCGCGATTCGAATCACTAATTTATCGATCACGATACTCATTGTATTCTTAACGCTCGTGTAACGCAATACAGCTGGGATTATTATACGCACACGTTTTAATCTTTTTCATGGGACTCGTACGAACGCGCAATGGCGATGCGACAATTTTCTACCTCATCGCTGCCCCCGGTCATTGATGCCGCACGCACGTGGTTAACAAACGAAAAAAAAAGTATCCCGTGCAACCAAAACGAGGGTGGGAATGCTCGTAATAGCCTAACGAGAGTCGTCTACTTTCCGTATATAAAATCGGAGCGACGCTCCATCGAAGTCACACAATTGAAACTGCTCAAACGCGACTCATCGATAGTTCGCTCTGACGGTCGTTATAAATATCCTTGATATTTTCTACTACGCTAAAAGGTGAGAATCTCTAAAGATCCGCGGCAGTTGATGAATACATATGTCTATATTTATTCTTCAATTATAATGATTATCTTTTCACGCAGATGAATTGCCGTAATTTCTTTATGGTCGGAGGATTTATCCTATGCTGCTCCGTCCTCTGTGTGAGAACGTCGGAGGTAAATACACTCGAACATCGACTTGCGCTAACTGGCCCCAGCGATGAGAACGCACGTCTCTCGGACGGACTTCAAGTCAGCAGACCAAAAAGAACTCTCTTTCTCAAGAAAAAATTACTGGGTGCGGGTCTCCTGGGTTTCGGCCTCGGTGTTGCAAAAGGGTATGTATAGAGAGATCGTGAATTTATTTTAGAAAATTTGACTTCATGTGAGAATCAAGCAATGGTACTGACTCTATTTTCTCTTACAGGTACAAAGCAGGGTATTACCATCATGAACCGGAAGTCCATCACGTTTACGTAGCGCCGCCACCACCGGCGGTCAAGTACGTCGAATATGTTGAAAAACCCGTTTACGTCGAGAGAATAATCGAAAAACCGGTATTCAAGCAGAGCGCATCTGTGAACGGCGGAGAGTACTACGAGCCATCGTCTTGGTCCCCGCAACCTCCCGAACCTTCCAGAACTTATGGGTATGGAAAGAATTTTCCCTATACGATTTTAAATTACCTAATATCGCCGATAACATATTACAGAGATATTTCTTGTTTTCCGCATAGTAGCTGGTAGCCGTGGAAGCTGGGAGAAGCCCACCGGCGATATTCGGTCATCGATCTCGTGCCATCACTTTTTTTTTTATAGCACGCGGAAAAATGTCACCTCAAACGTACATGGGCTATGTTTGAAATTCCACGAGACGATCCAGAAGTTCCAACGCTGCCATCGCAACGATGCGATATAGAAAATTGTATTGCCGCTGTTTTTTTTTCTACTTGAGTTTTTCCATTGTCATTATGTCTTCATTGTCAAAAGGTGAATACATGTATATATGTTTTTTTACGAAAAATGGTCAGAAAAAAAATCATTTTACCTTCAATTTTCATTCCACACTCTCACACTCTCGCGATGATTTCGTACGAGACGATTTCACAACGAGGAAAGAGAAAAAAAAACCCTCGAATCCGTATTCCTGTGTCATCGGGCGCGGCCGAAGGTATTTCATGGGAAAGTGAGAGCACACGACGGACACGTGCGGCGAGCAAACAATGTTTGCTATTAACGCGCCACGTGTTCACGATGAGCACCGACGAGACGGAGAAAGTATTTACCGACCAGTAAAAAATGGGACGCTAATTTCGTCAATAAGATTTTTTTTATTTTTTTATTGCTGCGATGGTGCGTTCGTCATAGTACCGCCAACAATCACGTCGTCGTTTATGTAACAGAGCATCTGAAAGATATACAAATACCCATAATTTCCGGCGAATATATAATATTCAACTACGATAATTTGATTCAACAGTTAACATCCATCCGTTAAATTTTTGTTTATCCGCGAACAGTGGTAGTAACACAGACGAGTTTTTATTTCTCACTTATCTCTCTTTCTAAACTAGTTCTACGATTTATTCGTCATTATATACATATGTATACTACGTACTTCGTTATTATAATATAAACGTGTCAACAACAATATTTCGTAATATATCATATATTTTTAACGTTCTCTTAATTCTAACGCCGATCAATTAATTGAGACGCAATTGCTTCTACTTGGACGAATAATACAAATAATACATTCGAAGACGAGGTGCAATGTAAAATCACAAGTATGGAGCATCGGTAATTCACAACGAAAGACGAATTCGGAGAATCCAATCGAAAAACTTTTCGTTTGAGCGCGCTTGGCAGAAAAATAATATCCCCGTGATAAATATATGCGTATGAAAAATACATCAGGTACTTGTAAATATAACATTGATGGCTCAACATAAAAAACATGTAAATATAATATTCATTGATATATCCTCTACCGGTGGGCTCTCGCGTATTATCGTTTTGAGAACATTCACACGGAGAATCGAATGGTTTTTCTTCCGACAAAACCATCGCGCTGTCCAAACTACCCGAGGAAAAGTAAACGAAGGACATCCGGGAGATGCGTAATATATTTGCCGCTATGATTCTCACATTTAATATATTATGACCAATGAGAATGCACGCGTGTGCAACCAGAGCCAAAAAAACCCAGCGGCAAACAATTGAAAGATTGTCTCATATATATAATTTCATCAAACATACATTAAAGTTATAATCTATGTATTACAAACGTCGAGACGAGTATTTACTCGTAAATCCGCGGAAGATATATATATATATATATATATTGGGGCGGTTTAAAAAAAATTTCGCTGCCGTTTCTAATTTTTTTTTCAGTTCATTCAGAAATCAATTTCATTCGGAAAATTCAGAGATCGAACTTGAAGAAAATAAATGTTTTTTTCTTCAAATTTTAATGATTTGCCTGCGCTGTAACATCCAGAAAATCATGTCTCGTCAATAAAGATGAAAATTGACGGCTCAAAATGATTTTGTTTGAGCAACTTTACTAACTTTCGTGTGCCGGGGAAAATCAGATGTTTTTTTTTCAAACCGCCCTATCACACATATACATTATCCGTACTAAATACTTGGAATGCGCGCGTCATTGGAACGCGCTTTTTTTATTGCTCGGAGCACAGTAAGTAGTACAAGTACCGATCTACATACTTACATCACCGCATCACCATACCAATATACACCTTCCGTTACTATTATGTAATTCAACAATAGTGTCTGCTATAGTTACACGGGCGCGAATAAATATATGTATACATGTATACATATATCACGAATTAATCGTCTTCTTTTTTTTAGGCCGATAGAAAAGGTATATTTACAATTTTTTGTTTAACGATTGCATCATCATCGAATAGAAAATAATCGAATATAAACAAAATTTCAAATAGTATCGTCGCATTTTCAATCTTGAAACTTTGTATCATTACCGTTATACGCAGGTACACATGATATATTACACGTGTGCGCAGGTAACGATTTTTTGTCTACTTTTCCTTTTAGATTAGAGAAAAGATAAATACAACTGACCAGCAGTGTGTCTTTTTCTGCGAGCGCAATTTGTTCACATTCGTGAATGATTAATGAAAGCGAATTTGCTCGAGGATCGATAGCTCTCTTACGAGAGAACTCTAAGACCAATAATACTTGTGGAGGTAGTTTGGCATCGTAAAGGTTTATGATATATTTATGTTGTTTGATTGAAATTTTTTTTGAACGTTAGTATTATATATCTTTTCATCGTCGATAAGGTACGTTGTAGAGGATTTTTTTTTTAATGTTGCTCTCTCTCTCTCTCTCCCTCCCTCGCACGCAACTAACAAGAACCGCCGATATTTTCAGAAAATTCGTCTCAACGGAGCGTAAGTGACTCGACCGAGAGAGACATGGAAGCCGCGTGCCGATAACCCGTTTGTTTGTCACGATGCAACAGCTGATTATGGGGCGCGAGTCCCATCGCGCCGCCCGACGATGTGCTCGGTATCTCTTCGATTCTTTCCAAGTCGTTCGCCGCACCGGCGCTATTTTGCTTGTAAAGACGATTTCCCCGACCGCTGCCAATGGTGCTCATCGGTGCCTGATCGGAAATAATCGACACCGTTGACGACGGCTCGTCCGGACGATCGAGACTGAATTGTCTCTTCAGCAAACGGCCGCTGCTCGATCCTGCTGGAATTATCAATTCGCGCGATGTTTGTAAAAATAATATCAGAGAAACGATAATCATTATTTTGACGATCGTTTCTTGCCCCAACGGAATTAATGCTTTTATTTTTTAGTAATAAACTCACTACTGTGATGCTCATTGGGCGATAGACATCTGTAATGATTGTAGGGTGTGCTGAGATCGTCTTCACCGATGGGGCCTCTGTTTCCCCCGGCTCTGTGTCTACCACCCCGATGAAATACCGAGCCGGCGGCGGCAGCTGCGACTTGAATGGACGTCAGAGAACTCGTCGAGGCGGCACCGGCGAGAAGTGCCGCGGCAACCTGACTCGCTGACACAGGAGTACCCAGCACCGTTTGATTATCCCCCGAGGCGCTTTTCGTTATCATTGCACTACCGTGACCACTCGCACTGGACAACTCTGAGCTGACGATATTATCGGTAAGATTGTTCTCATCGTGAACGGAAACGGCGACCTGTTTTCTCGCAATTGCGCAACTCGTACGATCTTGCTGGTACACGTGGGATTTCGTTTGTTGACAATTATTAGACAGAGCCAAATCGTTCGGTGCCGTTGCTTTCGCGCGTGATGCCGATGCGACGATCGTCGAGGGAGAACTTTGAAGGTCGCCGACGGCAACGACCGACGAAGCGGTAGCCAACGAGGAACTAGCCTCACCGGAACTATCGTCATCACCTTGCTCCTCGTTTGAGATTGTTCGCTGATGCTGCATCGTCGGAAATTGTTGCTGGGACGTTTCCGTACCGATCGGCAGTGAGCCATCCGCACCGGGCAAATTTTCAAGTATCAAGCTCTCCTCGAGTCTGCATAACATATCACATAGGTATTTATCAACTCTATCCAGTCTGATGATATTTTTTTTTTATTGTACAGTGAGAGCAATGATTACCCATGATTCTCCTCTCTGTAAATCATTTTTCGGGTCCACGCAGCGATAAACAATTTGCATCAAACATATTTTAGATACATAAAATATATCAATCTATATCAGAGATTTATTGCGGATATTTAAAAAATACACAAAACATATTTTGAGACGATCAGTTGTTCCATCTCGCGCGTATCGCGGTATATATTCTTTTTTTCTCTACAGCGAGGAGCGTGAGACTCACTCGCTGTTTTATACGCGCGGAGCGTGTTTGTTAAATGGAGCGTGTAAAATCGAATGAGCAACTACTCACCCGAGTGTCGGAGGTGTCGGTAGCTCTTTGTCGAAACCCTGTTTTCCAAGTAACCAGTACGTGGGCATTTTTCCTTTGCCCTTTATGTCCGTTCTCCCGCGATACTCGATGTGATAACCACCGACCTCGTTCAAACGATTCCAAGTCGTTTGACTAAGATGTATTCGCCATGGCGCGCCCGTGGATTCCATTCTCGATGCTGTGTTGACCGTATCACCGAAAAGACAGTATCGCGGCATCGTGAGACCGACGACACCGGCACAGCACGGACCTGCGAATTGCACGTTCATTCAATTTCATCCGACCTTTTTTTAGCATTGTTAAGTATTTTTAGCATTATATATATATATATATACTGACCCGTATGGAGTCCTATTCTTAGTCTCAATTGCGTTTTTGGTAAATGTTTGAGCTTGAATTTTCCACTCTGATGCAAAAGATCGAGCGCCATCGTTGCAATTTGAGATGCATGATCCGGTATTCGAACGGGACATCCACCAACGACCATGTAAGCATCGCCGATTGTTTCTACCTTGTAAACCGTGTACGCGTTTATCGTCGCGTCAAAACAGGTGTAAAGATCGTTGAGAAGATCGACGACTTGAAAGGGCGTCGAGTAAGCGGATATCGTTGTAAAACCGACAATATCCGAGAAGTAAATCGTCACTTGGGCAAACTCTTCGGGATCAACCGGCATACCGAGCTTGAGCTTTTCCGCCACTGAACTGCAAGTATCATGGTCATCTTTATCATCAATATTCTAGTTTATCGTCCATTCCGTAAATTCGCATACTCGCCTTGGCAGCATGCGATTCAACAGCTGTTCAGTTTTCTTTTTCTCCATGTCAAGCTGCTCGGTACGCTCGCGTATGAGCTCCTCCAAGTTGTTGGAATATTTCTCGAGCATTTGAAACATCGTATCGACGAAATTGACTTTTCTGAAAAATATGGTCGTCGCCGTGAATTCCACCGTTCGCGGCTCTTTGATTATTCGGTTGGAAAAATGTTCAATACCTGCCGTGATTGAGCTTTTTGAAAAGATCGTGAACAGCGTTGAAATCGGGTCTCATGTCGGGAGCTTCCGCCCAACATTGACGCATTATGTTGATCGCTTCGGGCGGAGCTGCTCCTTTGCTCACCGAGGGCCTCACCAGTGGCGGTGGTTTCTTCACTTTCTCGATGATATCCTCGGGCGATTGCGCGAGCATGCAAAAGGGTTCACCGCGAACCACAACCTCTTGCATTATAATGCCGAAACTGTAAACGTCGCCGGGCTGCGTGCCTCTCTTTCGAATATTCGGATGTCTGAGTAATTCCGGAGCCGTCCACAAGAGATCTGGTGAATTGAAAAATCGAGTGAACATTCTCTCATCGATCAACGTGTCATCGTCATCGTTCTCTGATTACCCCGAGCTGTTTTTGAAGGTGGCAAGATGTTCTGAGCCTCGTAGAACGCGGGCAGACCGTAATCGGTGACTTTGAGGACCCAGCGCGCGTCTATCACGCAATTTCTCGACGTCAGGTATCCGTGAACTCGAATTGGACTACCGTGAAGATACTTGATGCCCTGCATCGCAATTGTTATCTTCGATCGTTCGAATAAATTAAACTAAATGAAATTCGATCGGCTTACCCTCACAAGATCGGTCAATAGCGATAGCCTGAAGGACCAATCGAGTTTTATCTCGTCCTGGACCAGCACATCTTCGAGGGATCCCCTCGAGCAGTATTCAAAGACCAAGCACGGTCTCGTTGGCTCGGTCAAACATCCGATAAGAGGATTCAAATTCTCGTGTCTCAGTCCGTGAATCTGCGCGCGCGATTTCGAAAAAACAGATCGATCGATTGTTTCATTGATTAAATAATTTGATGATAATTTTGATAATTAATAATGAGAAAGCGCCATTACCATTACCAAAACGTCCATGGCTTTGCTCTTGAGCTCAAAATTGCTCTGCGGGCACGGCAACTCTTTGAGCTGCACGAGGTCACCCTGAATGTTTAATAACAACCAAAATATATATTACACGTGCGCGATGTTGAATCTCTCTTTATTAATTCTTACTCTGATGCGTGTGTATTTCTCACGTTGTATCTCGCCCGTGGATCCTTGAGAAGGGTGTGTCGCACGAGACTTCCGGTACTGCTGGCCTGCAAGACACCGCCATGATGTGCCTTCAGGGAGCCCACACTCCCCTGCAAAAGATCCGGTTTTTCAACTTCCGGTCCACCGAATTCCTGGAGCTGTTGTAGCCAACAACAGAGCATCGCTTCGATGCCCTCGTCCACCTGAATTATGTAAATTCCGCATTCGATGAATCAAGACGCATGTCGGATTCAAAAAAAATACCGAATAAAATGCAAATAATGGGGGGAAACTTACTCTACGAGAATCCGGCATCTGAGGAAATACAAAGTCCGAAGCGGTCAGTATTATTTTGTAAGGTCCTTTGGACATTCGTTTCTTTACCAGGTGTCTCCTGAAACCAAATTATCTTACAGGCTCATTCGAGATAGTCGGAGACTTGAAAAAAAAATGGAAACGATTTTACCGTATCAGTGCAACGGTGATGACGATGATGAGAACAAAGAGCAACGAGCCCAGAACTATCGTGATTATGTGAGCCGTTCGCAGGGGCAGAACGTTGTTGAGATCGCCGGCTGATGATTTGGATAAGTATGTACGAGTAAAACATATATTTCAAGTATATCAAAGTCTTGACATTTTCGTATCCATATGAAACCGTATTCTTGCCAGAGTTATTACCATTGTTACAGTCATTGTCGAGATCCTGCTCGCACAATACACCCGAGCTATCCTCGTCCGCCAAATTATTATCAACGAGTACTCGCACGATCGGTCGTTCCTGCTCACGGTCGATTACTTGAAGAACCGGCTTCCAAACGGTGCTGCGCCATGCCAATACACCGTAAGTGTACATCTTGTTGTTATTTTCATCGATCGAAGAATTATCGCTCGTCAATATATTCAAAGATTCGTTCAGACGTTCGATTATGCTAGGCTCAGCGTAAATCTGAGATCCGTTGTAAATCCTCTCCAGATCATACCTGTATGCAGTTTTTCATTATTCTTTCATCAGAATTACATTCATTGCCTAATGCTGAAATAAATTAATATTACCGTTGATCGAATGGCACGACGACGAGAAAATTTTTCGATAGAGCAACCAATTCCGAATTGATCTTCGTTGAAAAACTGTCATTGTCCTTATTCTTATTATTAATATTATTATTATTATTATTATTATTATTGTCATCGAGGAAAACAGCGGTGGTGCTGGTGTTGGACTGCTGAACGTGTTCGTTCGTGAACGGAGCAAAAGCGGACAGAGGCAAGAAAAGATTCGGAGCTTCCGGATGAACGAGAAGAACGATGGAATTTCTGGAGCGTGATTGTTGTCTCACGATGCTCACTTGGACGATCGCGCGTTTCGCGAATTCCTCGTCCTCCATCGGCAAACAGAGCACTATAACTGTATGAAAAATATAATTTTGAAAATTTAATATTTTTTTGGGCATCTCCCTCGTATCTGATTTTTTTTTTTAATTTATCCGTTACCCCTGCAAGGAACCAGCTGTAATGGTCTCAGAGTCGCGTGAAGCTGCTTGTTCGTTCCACGATGAGGAAGGACAGCGTGATGTCTCAGAATTATACCTACTCCACGAAGAGCACCTACCACTGATCTCTCCAAGCTCGACCAAGGCTCATTGTCTGAGAAATGGGTAACAAGACTATATAATTAAATAATCAATAATGTCAATAATTTAGCAATAATTTTCTGAAATAATCAAAAAATTTCGGAACTGTCATTGAAACTTGGTTTTATAATTTGCATTATATACAGCGTCTATTACCTGTACTGACAACGGCGACGGTTTTCCATCGAAAGTGAAGAAAAATTTCGGCAAGGGCTTGGGCGACAGCCGGAACGGACGGTGAAAGTCTGATTGTCGATGACAATTTACTCTCTTGGATTATTCTCTGTACGCGATACGAGGAAGAAAAATATAGAGGTATTTTAGAGGAAATTATCACTATTCAAATTTTCTATTCAATATCCGAGGTACCGAGCATTTTTCTATAGAAATATCTCCCACCGCGAGTTTCCACCTTCGATGTGCGCCGTATTTTTTTTCATCATTTTATGTTTAATTTTAAAAAAACTTCGCTTCTGCTCACGTCACGTTATTCCGAGAATAATATTGAAAAAAAAAAATGTAAACCACCCCTATTATCGCCAGAATGAACCTTCGCGCGTGTAGCGTTTGAACGAAGGCCCCCGCGCGTTCAAGCGCGTCTTCATCTTCACCGACATTTCTTCGCACACACACACACCTACGCGCGCGATTGAATGTCTAATCGTGCGAAATAGCACGCTTTACATGCTCTACATCTTCCGCTTCAGATCGCGAGTAACAAAAATTTCGTTTATCATCATCGTATAGACAAGAAAAAATTTATTTACCCGGGAAAGTACATAGTTGAGAAATTTTAATCAGACTTATTAATTTGACATAATTTCAAGTTCTTGGCCCTTTACATTTCATGAAAAATTCTTATTTTCAACTCGATAAAATTGTGCCTGAACCATAGAAAAAAATTCAGTGGTTATGGAGGTGGTTGAGTAATAATTATAATATAAATACACAGCATATTTTTCTTATTTGATCCCAATTTGAGCAATGGCCCGATAAAACCCTTTTAGGTCCTCGAATTAACCGCCACCCTCATAAATGATCTATAACGTACCAATGGGCAGGTCCACGTGAGAAGAGGCTTGTCCCAAAGATGCGCCAGTCTCGCTGCGACCTCGCAGGTATGCGGATCGAGCGCAGCGATGAGAGCCTTCGTGGTTGATTGCCCGAGTGCCTTGACGAGAACTCCAAGACCCCAGGATTTGCTCTCGCACGTAACTGTATAATAATCGACATATTGGAGTCCGGGCAAAAAAATCATCGACGACAGAGAAGAAGAGTTTCCGACGTTCGTCACAAAATTCGCACGAGTTGTTTTCGCGCGCGGGAAACTTCAACTACGATATATCTATAATAAAACGTGTGTTGGCGCGCGCGACACTTGCGACTACAGTCCCCTGTTTCGATCGATCCAGCCTAAATGGAACATATAACTCTCTCTCTCTGCCCTCCGCGATATATCTATATATTCGTATTATGAGTATTTTATGCGCGATACGCTATAAAAATAATTGGAAAAAATTATAGTTTTGTAAAACTTAAACACGCTTTAAAGGGAATCCGAACCAAAAAGTAAAAAATGATTTTCATTTAAAAATAGATAATACAATAATTTTTATTGTAAAAAGCGTGGGGTGCATGATATCAATTTTGTTATAAATATTTCATTCCTAGTGATATCTATGATAAAAGTGGAGTTATTACAAACATACAGCAAAAAGCACCCCAAGCTTCTTACAATAAAAATTATTGTATTATTTTTTTTAAATGAAAATTATTTTTAACTTTTTAGTTCGGTTTTTTATAAAAGCGTATTTTTTTTATTTGTTTTAAACTATATTTTTTAATATTTTACATTCACGAAACCCTATTACTCTCGACTCAAGCTGCAATCTCAGTCGAATTTTGGACGACGTTTTTTCATCGATCAATTTAGCCCATAGAGATGTCAGTCTTTGCTTGTCATTAACATCATTCATCTCCTTCGTTCCTTTCTCTATTCGCCGTTCATCCAGGACTATTTTTTTTTATTGGTGTTGTTTCCTTTTTTGTTGTATCAAATTATTTACCGCTCGAATTATGTCATTCGAACTACTGACGAAATGCCAGACATTTTTTCGGTTATCTTGGTTTCGAATGACAATGTTTTTGTTTCCGCCATGCCGCCATGTTTTTGTTTCCGATCGACTTTCGGGGTTTTGGCGTTGTCAAAATGTTTTTTAAATTTATCCTGATGATTCTGGTGAGGTCATTAGGGCAATAAGTTAGCAAATTTTTGTATTGACATCAGTCCTTGATAATTGTGCAAAGTTTCTGTTTAATCTAACGTTTTGAAGTAAGTGAAAATCTCGTTCAAAGATTCCGTTACAAACATGCATACATACATACATACATACATACATACATATAGGTGAAACTAATAAAAGAGTGTTAAAAACATTTTTGGCCACAATGACGCCGCTACTCGCGCTTTCACGAAACTATTAATCCCCATTTTCGTTATCAAAGAAAAAGCAAATAATATGAAATCAATTTACAGTACGTTTACAGCACTTGGGAGATTCGTCACCCGCTACTCTCCGCCATTAAAAAAATATTTTTAACGTCAAGAATTGAAAAATATTTTTCAATTCTTTTTTATTTTTTTAAATTTGTCGGTTCGTTAATAATAGAAGGAAAAGAACATATTGAACTTCAACTTACGCGATCTTTGCAACATGCTGACGGATATTTTGGCGCTATAAGAAGAGAGAAATTCTTGAATCTCGCTTGTGTCGGTTTGACGATTGCAATTATCGCCGAGGAATACAACGACATCGGAACCCTTGCCGGCGTTGTCGTTCTCATCGTCCTCGTCGTCATCGTCGTCGTCGTCGTTACGGCTGGTCGTGCTATAACGTTGCTGCCGTTGCTTTTGTTGATGCTCGTAGTAATTGATGTCCGTTATCATGATTCCCGACGACGACGACGACGACGACGATAACAACGACGATGACGACGACGACGTTGGCGACGACGTCGATGACGATGATGGCGTTGAGGTCGATGAGAGAGAAAACGTAGACGCGGATGAAAACAAGGGTGTCGTTGGTGAGGCTGAAGACGATCGTCGCGATACGAGAAACAACATCATCAGGAACCACCGCCAGTTGTTATTATTTTGAGAGCGGGTCCGGTCCATGGGCTTTTTGGCTTAGACGCGCGACTCCAGCAGGAGCAAAAGCGACGGCAGTCGCTACGCGAGTTGTCCTCGTTCCTTTTTCAAATTTTTCTCAATGTATTCAAACATGAAAGTGCAATTCGCATAAACGTACACGTAAATGCATAATGAAAAATAAACCTCCAGTGTTTACCGATGAGAAGCCTAATTATCGTCTCTATCGTCGGATAATGATCCGCCACCGATTTGTATCAGCAGCATCGCTTGACCGTTGTCTCATCAACGAGAGGGATTCTCCGTTTCTTCATGATTGTGGGGTGGCGCGTAAACCACGGCTAATTTATCAATATACGCGTGTAAAGCGCACGTTGCGCACATCACGCAGCCACACGCGAATATCGAAAAACAATAAACAGTCGAAAATTGCACGAACGAAACGCGTAATTTATTCGCATCTGCGAAAATTCATTATTCCGATATGAAGCGGCGGTTGTTATTCATGACGACGGCGCGATAGTTTTTTGCGTTTATTATATGGACAGCCGAGAGATGTAATATCGAGATGTATCGGACAGAACAATCGATGTCTAGTCCTTCGTAAAGTAACGAGCTTTCTATTGATAATGAAATCCTCGTGAGACCCTCGAAGGAGAACGTTAATTGTATTGGAATAATAATTTGCGTGACGATGACATTATTATGTTGATCATCAGTGCTGCGACGTTTATTTAAAAAAAATAAAAACGTTAAACGCACGTACGAGCTCGCACCCCCGTTCTTCAACGTTGGCGCTATCGAACTGAAGGCTGGAGAGCTCTCAGCTCGCAACCCCTTGAGCAGCTTCCATCTCAGCACTCGTGCACCCCGGGAAAATACTCACACACACATATATATATAGAGATGCGGGTAGTGCGCATCCGCTAGAGGCAGTACCGTCGTTTCACGGATGGAAAGGAAACAAGGAAACACTGCTTTGCTGTCGCGACGGTCGAAAAGGCACGAGTAACCTAAAAAATGTGTCAGAGTCAGATTTAAAAAACAATCGGTGAACGTGTCTCAATTGTTTTAACAATAATCGCTAAAGCATCGTTACAATAATGCACAGACCGTACGAACTAATACGCTATGTCACGGAAAAGCAGGTCGTCGTTTTGGATATTGGCACAGCGTACACAAAGTACAATTATTTTTCTTAACAATTTTCTATAAACGCTGAGATAATTTTTATTAATTTTAATATTGTCCATTGAACTAAAGGTTCGGATATGCGGGTGAAGCTACGCCGCGTGGCATCATCAGAACCGAGGTCAAATGTTCAGTCACGAAAGAAACGAGACGGATCTTCGATTACAATGATACGGAAGATTTGTATCAATTGCTGGTAGAGTTTCTACATGTACTTTTTTTCAGGTATGATTTATGAATATTTCAATGTCAATATTTATTCACTTAATGCGGAAGCTAGAATTTATACGTTGAAAAAAAAGTATCATTCTCAATTATTTACTTTGCTCCGATAAATTGGAACTTATAAAAATTTGTTGGGTTTTTCATTAAGTTTTGATAGTGCAAAACAATTTTATTCGTACAAAAATATCGATTCGATGACTGACTTTGAAAGAGAATTCTTAGAATATTGGAAAAAAATTACCATCGATACTCTTTGAAACATTTATTAATTAGAGAATATGGAAATGACCTAAGACACTGCAACTATTATATTTCCAATATACTAAATACTTTTTGAATACTTTAAGTTATATTATATTTAACTTAAGTTACAATACTTTTTGAATACTCGGGAGCAAAAAATGGTTAACCATAATGGTTTTTTTTTTCATTTCAGACACGTTACTATAAGCCCCAAAGATGTGAGAGTAATCGTTCTAGAATCTCTGCTGACCCCCACGCAGTTTCGAAATACTTTGGCAAAAGTAATGTTCCGACACTTTGAGATTGGATCTTTGATGTTACTTCCCACTCATTTAGTCACGATTAGCACGCTCGGAACGGATACTGCTCTTGTGTTGGACGTAGGTTACACCGAGGCCACTCTGATACCGATTTTCGAAGGTGTCGCTGTTCTCAAAGCGTGGCAATCGTTGCCTCTCGGCGCTCAAGCTGTCCACAAGTAGGTTCAGGTTTTACTAATTCTTCGCTCATCATCTCTGTGCACTTGATTTATGTATATGGATGTACTAATACTCAATGGAATTGCAGATTTTTGAAGGAGGAACTCAAAGAAGCACTGCCGGATTTGGAATTAACGGAGAAGCTTGTGGAAGATATAAAAGTACGAACGTGTTTCGTAACGACGATGGAACGATCGGCGAAACTCGGAACCGACGAGGCACCTCAGCCTCCACCCACTGTCAAATATCCTGGTATCAAGACATTCGATATTCCCGGAGCAGTCAGGGAAAAAGCTTTCGAAATGTTTTGGGAACGCGACAATGATAATCTCAGTATACCAACGATGATTCTTGATGCCATTGTCAAGGTACTATTTTCTCAAGATTTTTCTATTGTGCAGTTTTTTTTAATAAAAAAAATAAGAGTTTCCGTCAAATTGTTTCCGTTGAATCATAAAAATCATTTAATTTCAGTGTCCAATTGATACAAGACGACCGCTCGCGGAGAATATTATTCTGATCGGTGGTACGACGATGACCAAAGGATTTGCCAGTCGCTTGAAATCCGAGTTGTTGACACTGTTGAAGAGTGATTTATACGCGGATAAATTGAAACTACAAAAATTCAAATTTCACAATGCACCTAGCAAAGCAAATTGCACCGCTTGGCTAGGCGGTGCTATTTTCGGTATCGCCGATTTGCCATCTCGATGCTTGACAAAGGAGACTTATTTGCAGAATAACCGAGTTCCCGACTGGGCGTGTCTCCTTGATAGCGAATGAATGAGAAAAAGCGTTTTCTCGTGTTATTTCGTTGTTTTTTACCATCAAAGTATGAATATTATATATAAATATGTACGCGACGCTTCTAATGATTTAAGAATAAAAAGAGTAAATTATTTATCGGAATGTTCGCGTATATTTTTGGCTGAGTCCACGCCGATAATCGTAGTTTCAACTCGATGTTACATTTGCTTTTTTCTCGCCCGTATCGTTTCTCACTGTCTCTGGTATTTTCTATCGGGTGACAAAATTCTCGATCCTCAGAGTGACGTTAAAAGGGTAAGTTTCTCGTTCAGCTGCAGTTGCGTTTTTATCAATTGCGACAATGCGACGACCATCAACAGATCCTTGACGTTGCTGTTGAACATCTCGTCGAATTGATCGCCGTTCATTTGCGGCACCGAATGAACCATATCAAGAAGGGCGCGGCCAACCTGATTGTCGGGTGATTGTTTGCCCGCCAATACATCATCGACGTATCGCAAGACTTGCTCCAACATCGCCGATAATTTTGTGCTTGCTTCGGCGATTTGCGCAAGATCCATCATTGGCTCGACTCCGCCGCTCGGCTTCGCGACGGTCGTCGAACTATTCATCAATTGCGTCTTTACGCACAATTGCAAACCAACAATTTCTGGCTCGTAGCACGTTACCTGTTGGAACGGACGCAAAAATAAGTCCTTTGCTCTTTTTTTTTCTCGAGGAGCGAGTTTTGTTACGAAGAACAAATTTTAATTGATATTTCGATGCGAGGATGTTGGAACTTGGACACGGTCCAAAAAAATTCTTACCTCGACCTTGGCAGGGGTGAACATACATCCCTGTTTACCGTTCGGTACACCCAGCTGTACGCAAACGTAGGCCTTGATACCCATTCTCGTTGTATTCATAAGAGTCGTGTCGACGGTCAAGTGAATTGGATTGTTGCATTCTCTCGCGTAGTACTCGTGTATCACCGACGAATGATTGGTAACCTCTTTGCCCGTAACCCACCAACCGACGATATTTTCGTGCAAGTTTACGCGATGATTCAGATCGTAAAGATCCATGGCGTAATTGAGCTCGGCCTCAACCTGATCTGCGGATTCCTTGTGAGGTACACCAAAACAATTGATCACCTCGACGACTCCCTTTTCGGCGGTTCCTAAAAGCGTGAAATCAATGTTTGAGGTTAGGAACACCTTTTGCTCCAGGAAGTTCGAAAAACGGCGAGAAAGAGCCTCTGAAAGATAGTCTGGATAATCTTTACGGAGACGAGTGACGATGGACAGGAAAATCATCGAATTTGATAATTTAAATGTCAAATTATAAATGGAAATTAGCGCAGCATGCGACTCGATCACGATCGGCCCAAAATGCGAAAAACATTCCGCAAAAAATTGTTTATAAATTAAAAAAATTACTCACCCAAAAGTGTTCCCATAACACGCGCGCAATCTGCATTTCTACGCTCATATGCATCAACTATCTGAAATAAAACAACGGGATGCACCTTGACAGTGAGATCGAGCGCCATGTTTCTTCTTCTACTTCGTGCATGTGAAATAGCCGGCGTCCCGTTTTCGCCTCTCCCCACCTCGACAATATTCACAAATGCTTTAAATTTTTGGAAAAACTATTTCAAAACACACATATGATAATATTATGCGGAAACTCAGAGCACTCTTGCAGAAATTTGAATTTGCCATTTTGGTACAGCGATACAGAAGATTTTGAATAAAGCGCTCTTCCGGAAACCGGAAGTACGCACGATACAAATACGCGAGGAGGTAAACCGATGTACGCTCTCTCTCCCCTCCATGGCTATCCTCCACAGTCAGCCATTTTGACTAGGCAAGTATCAGGCTAACATGATACGCAAAGAGGTATACTGATCTGCGCTCCCCCCTCTTCGCGACTGTGATCCGAGGATATCCATTTGTGCCGAGCTGGGTCTGAAAGTATCAGGCAAACAGGAGTTGCAAGGAGGTTTACATCTGCGCTCTCCCCTCTCCGCGACTCTGATCCAGTCAATCGACACGAACGTCGCTCGCTCACAGACACGAGCGACTATCATTGTGTGGCGACGGCAGCGGGCACAGAGTGGGGGTCGATCGTGCCGGCGTTCTGGCAGCACTGCCAGTCATACGCATTTCGGCCGAGTTAGCTCCGCGGGTATCAGGCATACAGGAGTCGCAAAGAGGTATACCTCTGCGCTCCGCTTACGGCTTCGCCCACTTCTTCTTCTCCTTCTTCCGGTTGGCTCCACCCACCTTCGCGACTGCGATCCAGGCATACGCATTTCGGCCAAGTTGGCTCTGTGGGTATCAGGCGTACATGAGGCGCGAGGAGGTATACCTCTGCGCTCCGCTCACGCTCCGCCGACTTCTTCTTCTGGTTGGCTCCACCCACCTTCGCGACTGCGATCCAGTCTACGCATTTCGGCCAAGTTGGCTCTGTATGTATTAGGCATACATTAGGTGCGAGGAGGTATACGATTGACGCTCTCCGCGACTCTGACTCAGCCATATGCATTTCGGCCAAATTAGCTTTGTGGGTATCAGGCGTACATGAGGCGCAAGGAGGTATAGCGCGTGCGCTCTTCCCCCTTTTCGCGGCGGATCGTCGATCATACGAATTTCATCCACTTTGGATCACCAAGTATCAGGCGAACATAATACACGAAGACGTTAACCGACACGCTCTCTTCTTTCATAACCTCTCTTTATTCCTGCTTGTCTAGTTGTCTCTTGTTTTTAGTTTGAGCTTACAAAGTGGTCGAACACAATTTTGAAATAGAATAAAACACATTAATTATAATTTTCGAGTTCATCGATGTTTATTGAGCGAACAATTGGTCATTGCTACATCAAGTTACGGCGGTTATTCCAGAGGGGACAAATTTTCGTAATTCTCGTGGACATGAAACTCTGTTGACAAGTTGCTTTTTTTTCTAATTTGAAACGTGAAATTGTAGGCGATATGGAAGAACCCGAAAATTTTCCATTTCCATTCACACCTTACGAGATTCAAAAAGATTTCATGTCGAAATTGTGGAAATGCTTGGAAGACTACAAACATGGAATTTTCGAGAGTCCGACTGGCACGGGAAAATCACTGTCAATAATTTGCGGTGCTTTGAAATGGGTCACCGATCAAGAGGATTGGCGAAAAAAAAATTTGGCTTTGCAGATAGAAACTTTGGAGAAGGATATTAAGAAGATGAAAGAAAACTGTACCGGCGATTGGTTCTCTCAGAAAGGCGAGCAGATCTTGAAGGAAAGAGAATTGGCTGTTCATCGGCCAAAGTTAGAAGCTATTCAAAGACGCGACGAGAGAAGACGAAGACTCGTTGAGAGAGCGAAGCTGACGGAAGATTCCGAGAGGAAGAACAAATTCAAATCCAAGCGGATCACGGAGGGGAATAAAAAAACTTCGGCAGATTTAGAAGACGATGAAATTTCTCTGCAAAAAGATCATTTCGATCATGATTTGCTTCTGGAGGACCTTCTGTCTGATTCCGATGGCTCGGATGAAGAAGAAATTGAGAATGAGGAAGAAAATTATATTAAAATATTTTTCTGCTCCAGAACGCACTCTCAGCTTTCTCAGTTCGTTCACGAGTTACAAAGGAGTCCTTATGCTCGAGAGATATCCGTAATACCTATAGCGTCAAGGTACGAATATCTCTTACCATCAAAATTATATTGATCAAATCTGATAATCATAAGTTTATTATTTTTGGCTTTAGAATGACGAAAATTTTATAATAGAGTGATTTCTTCGAAATTTTGTAATCTCGCGACAGTAACTCGAATTTCTTTTGAGATATGGTTTTTTTAATTTTTATATGTAAATTAGATGTTTGCCATCAAGTTTTATAAAGATTGTACCAAATTATTCAACTGCTTTTTTTCAGACAAAATTATTGCATCAACAGAGATGTAAGAAGGCTGAAGCACGTTAATCTTATTAACGAGCGTTGTCTCCAGCTGCAAAGAAAAAAGAAAACAACCTCGAAGGTGGAAAAAGACATCAAAAGATCAAAAACATCGACGGGTTGTTTGTTAATGCCCGGAAATCAGGAATTATTGACGGCGAAAATTGTAACAGAGATACAGGATATCGAGGATATCGTAAAAAAGGGAATAGAACACGAAACTTGTCCTTATTACGCGTCGAGAAGATCTCTCAAGGATGGTCAAGTCATACTTGTGCCTTACAACACGATTTTGCACGAAAACACGAGGATAAGCTCTGGAATAGATCTCAAGAACAACATCCTGATTATCGACGAAGCTCACAATCTTCTCGAGGCGATCGAACGCATGCACAGCTGCACGCTAACTGGCAAAAATATTCTTCATTGTTACAGTCAACTCACGCAATATCAAAAGAGGTAAGAGAAATAAGTTATTGATCGAAACTCTCGAAATTCGATAATATATGAAAATTCAATGAAATTCACAGATTCGAGACGAGATTTTCCGCCAAAAATGTTCTACATTTGAACCAATTGACTTTTTGTTTGAAGAAACTCATCAAAGTTCTGGGTGGTACAACGAGATCTCGTGCCACCGATAAAATACCGAATGACGTCGCGCCCAAAGTCTACGAGATCGTGAATTTCGAAGTTTTTGCGGAAATTGATACCGTCAATGTCTTCGAGTTATTAAAATTTATCAAGGATTCGAGACTGATGTACAAACTTCAAGGATACGTCGAGAAGTACAACGACGATGTTAAGATACGTGCGGTAAACGCAACGAAAACTGGAGTCTCGGCATTTCTGAATGATTTGGAAACTAAAAATAGCGAAACCGTGGAGATTGCACCCGAGGTCAAGGAGAATTTCAAAGAGGAAACTTCGAACAATCCTCTCATGTCGATCGTCAGCTTTCTCGAGTCTCTCAAAAATTCGAACGAGGATGGACGAATTTTCGTAATTCCGGGTCCAATGTTTGGTCAAGGAACCATAAAATTTTTACTCATGAATCCTGCGGCTCACTTCAGTAAAATCGGTTCGTAGGCTAATTTGGCTTTTAATTTAATATATTCTTAATTCTAAATTTTTATTATTATTAATTTTATTGAATAGTTCAAGAGGCAAGATCAATTGTACTGGCTGGTGGAACGATGGAGCCGATGTCGGAATTCATTGATCAACTTTTTCTTAAAGCTGGCGCCGATCCTGGAAGAATAGCCACTTTCTCGTGCGATCACGTTGTACCAAAGGAAAATATCCTCACGAGAATCCTAACGCGAGGACCTACCGGTGTCGCTTTTGAATTCAATTATCAGAATCGCCAAAATCCTGAGCTCGTATGGCAATCTTTCGTCTTCACGTTGAAAAAAATAATTTTATTGATTTATCATAACGGTGTTTTTTTTTCTTCCAGCTCAACGAGCTCGGTCGAACTTTACAAAATCTCTGCAACGTCGTGCCCGGTGGAATCGTCGTTTTTCTACCGTCCTATGCTTACGAACAAACGCTCTACAATCATCTCGATAAAGGAGATGTCATAAAAAAGATACAAGGAAAGAAAAAAGTTTATCGTGAACCGAAATTAGCCTCGGAGGTAAACAAAATTTTGGAAAATTATGCGAACGACGTAAAAAGTCCGACGAGACCGCAAAACGGAGCTTTGCTATTCAGCGTGGTCGGTAAGTGTGCATTCGTCAATCGATCTATCGAAAAATGTGAAGTGACGACTTGTGGATTTTTTCGTCAAGGTGGGAAATTGAGCGAAGGCCTTAATTTTTCCGATGATCTTGGAAGATGCGTCGTGGTTGTCGGAATGCCATATCCCAACGTTAAATCACCAGAGTTGCAAGAAAAAATGAAATACTTAAACAAACACGTGGTTGGTACATTTACACTATTTTTTTGTATGTTTTTCTGCCTCTTGGAGAAAGTTTTATTTTTGTGTAAAATAAAATGTCTCAAAGCCGCAAAGTAATATTTGTCCTGAATCGGGATGTTGCGTTAGCCTACAGATTGTTTTTCTCGTGGAAATTGCATTTTATCAATTTATTTCAGAAAGCGGGTGCCGGCAATGCGTATTACGAAAATGCTTGCATGAAAGCCGTGAATCAATGCATTGGGCGGGCGGTTCGTCACATAAACGACTATTCCACTGTGGTGTTGATCGACAGACGTTACGCGAACAAAAAAGCTTCTCTTCCCAGATGGATACAGCGTACGCTTGAGGTGAACGATACATTTAGCGTAACGATCAGCGATGTCGCGAAATTCTTTGCTGGTAAACGAAAAAAACCGGCAGAGACGGTTTGATCGAAATATTGACGGTGAGTAACTTCCTTTTTCGATTCATGATTTTCCTTGTCTTCTACATATAATTGCCGAGTTGAATGCCAAACTTGTAAGTCAGATCGTGGTAATATATTTGACCAGGCCGTAGAATTGAGCAAGGAAAATGTGGCTGAAATGATTTAGATGGAGATGAGAGTGAAGAAATCGGATATGATAAATATTTTCGTTTGACGAACTCACGAAGTTTGCAGCGTTGGGAAAATTTTGGGGTTGCACACTGAAAGCTCCAAATTTTTTGTATCTCGCACCATTCTTTCCCGGAATATATTCTAGAGGTTTCTTTATTCTTTCCTCGTTCTCATCCATCTCGAATTCCTCGTTCGTACCTATCCCTCTGAAACTATCGTCGCTGGTAAAACCACTCGAAGACACGCCATCTGGGAACTGTTGAATGATCATGAATAATTCTTGTGAAGCAGAATTTCTTTTCATTGCAATTAATCGATGCTATTAGAATGGATCGGTGTAGCTATAATCGATCAGACCTCGGTGTCTGTTTTATACGGATCCTTGCTGCAAGGTGATGGAAAATTTCCTCCCGTGTAAAATTGAACGCCAGGCTGGTTCGAGTAAACCTCAAGAACTCTAAATTATAACGTGAATTCATTCTCATTAAAGCGAAATGTAGTCACGTATTTTTTAAATCAAAATTCCAGGTTCATACCTTCCGCTTTCGGCATGGAGAGCGCGAGCGACGAAACTAGTGCCGGATTGCAAACCTCTTATCACACAAAAATTATGATCGAATCCTTGGCCCGGTGGAATCTGTTGGAAAAACGACTTATAATACTCGTGAATCTCACGGCAGAACGCTGTAAGTCAAATTTTTATCTTATTATTGTCAATTGTACAAAAATGTACAAGGTTTTTTTAGCACAGCATTATTTCTACATCTTTTTCCGTATGCGAAGCATGTTTTGAAATTACTACCAATAGACGTAAAATTTCGAATGAGGTAATAAACAAAAAGGGTGATCAATGATTCCCACAATTCCAGTTTTTCTGCTCATTGCATGTATCTGAATGGAAAAAGGGAATTTCAGAAAAGTAAAGATTTTTCTATGAGGAATCAACATTGATAATTTTACCGAGTAGGTCAAAATGCTCCCTTGATCCAAGCTGAAACGTTGCTGTTTGAAACAGAGGTTTAATTACCGCGTTTATGGTATCCCCCAACAGTCTGGGTATTCGAAGATCCATAACTGTACCACCAACACCACGAATCGCTCCTGTTGGTACAGGATCGTTCAAATTCGTAAAAGTCCAACGATCACAGTTCAATGATACTCGATGTTTCATTAATTCCTCTTCACCCGCATCCTTTTTCATTTTGTTCAATTTTATTTCATCAATGTCGCGAGGACTATGTGCATTTCAAATGTACTCACATGACCAGCAAGATTGAACAACGATCCGTGAGACAGATTGATGATCGTTGACTTCGACGTTGTCGCTCTCATGCCAATTTCAAGTCTGTTATCCGGAGTGAGCTTGAATCTTAAAGTCGCGAGTACAGCCCCGGGATATCCTTCTTGGCTGTCTTCGCTCATGTGACTCATTACTACGGTGCAGCCGTCGATGCAAGATTCCCAAATTTGACGACCAAATCCGTTTAACTGTGAAAAAATAATCACGGCAAAATTAGCAAGAATAGCAAAAAATTTACTGAAATTGTTCGCGTTTGCCTCACTCCTCCGTGCAAATGGTGCTTGTAATTTTCATTCAACGATAGCTGATATTCCGTATCTTTGATCTTGAAACTTCCGTTTTTTATACGATTCGCACATCTGCCGAGTACGCAGCCAAAATATTCATTTAATCGAGGATTCATGTAACCTGTGAAATGCGAAAATTGTCAATTAAAATCGTGAAAATGAGGAAAAATGAATCGTCCTCACTTTTAAGATCGTCAAAGCCAAGAACTATGTCCGCAGGTCGACCATACTTATCCGGGCATTTCAGAGAAATTATACTGGCTCCCCACGTGATAAGAATCACCTCCGCGCGATTGGAATTCGTCAGAGTGTACGATTTGACAATCGTCGATGAGATTTCCCCATCTCCACCGGATAGTGAAAAGAAATCCTCGTTTTCATTTCCATTATCAGCGTTATAAATGTCATCGAATATTCCCTCAACGATCGTGGAATCTTTACAATTGCAATTTTTCGTTGTCATATTTCTCGGATTGAATATCAATGATTCACAAATTTTTTTTTTAATTGGAAAATTTTCTGATTTTGGCGAGGTGATGAAGAATTTCGGACTATCGTTTTTTAGATTTGTGTGGTTATGCCATGTGTCAGTAAAAATATTCGATTGCGCACATTATTCGAAATTGTTTATTAATAATGATGCACCACTTACATCGTGACGCTCATAATATTACAATAATAATATTAATCATTATATATATATATTTCATATATATATCGCTATTTATAATTTGTATAATTAATATTTATAGTATAATGTACAATACTTGAAAAAATACATGAATTTTGTTTTTAGTGCAAGTGAGACAGCTCAGCAAGACTTTTCTTCAATTTCGTCGTCGATACAAGTCTCAAGCGTAGCTGTCGTTAACGGATTACAAAGAGGAAAACGAGAAACTAAAAAAAAACAATCAAGGAAAAACCACGTGAATCCACAGAGAGATATGGTACATCGTTATTATTGCAATTCGCATACGATCTTCATGACTAAATCAACAAATTTGTTTGTTCTTAGACTTTCGTTACGTCAATGATAATATATATTTTTTTTACTAAATGCCACTCTTTTTTTGTTGCCTTTGATTGAATCTCATCGTCTTGCACTTAAAAAAAACTCGAGTATTCACAGACAACGAAACGATATTTCAGACACTCGTCGTTCAGCTCGTTTTTAGCTTTTTTTTCGCTTAAATACACGGAACACATTGCACTCAGCAGCTTAATGATTATTTTATTCTTACGCCTAGTGAGTTGAGTTACGAATTTAATGACTCAATCGAGAGGAAAAAAGAAATATCGAGTGTTGTCCCCGAACACGAGAGAATTGCCACGAGTTGTCTGCGATAGATCTTATCTAGAACCTAGAATTTTATTTTACAAAAAGAACAAAATACTGACGCGTAATTATTTTTCCGTTCGTTAAGACGAATTCTATAAAAACAAAGGAAGGAAAAATCTGCGCACAAAACGAACTTTTCTAAAAAAATTTCGCCGCATCATCTCTCTTTTATCGCTTTTATTTTAATTTTTTTATTTTATTTCCTCTTTTTCTTTTTTTCAAAGCTATCATTCTAAGAATATTGTACACGCTATAAAAAGACACGTTTTTTTTACTTGTAATTTATGTTCTGCTTGGTCAGTCACTTGTATTTTTTTTTCAACGCGTATATTCCTCACGTAATTTTTGTTCTGGTTGTATTCGATGGTATAATTAGACAAAGTATTTTATTATGATAGTTGACGCCGCAACGAATGTGGTTAAAAGTTTTACAAATTAAAATTGAAGGCTGCAACGTGAACGATGACAAAAAACATATTTTTTCACGCACTTTGGAGTATCCAAATTTCATTTTTTTCTTTTTTATCCTCAAATTTATCAAGCATTATAGAGCAACGCATCGTCATTGACTTATCAAATAAACCTAGACGAAGTGTGATGGTATAAAAAAATAAATATAGCTTAGACTAGCACTTTTTGGCGAACAAAAACGCCATTACACAATCTTACATCGTTAGCTGCCGAGTATTAGATTATTATGTGATTTCTTTTTTCCATGAAACAAAATTCTCAATACCAGAATCAATTATTGGCGATGATTAGCTTTTCAAACAAAATTTTGTTATTAATTTTTTTCAAATATCAAACAAATTGCGATTATCGCGGAAGCGTTTTGAATAATTTTTCTCCTCTTTCTTTCGCCACTGTTTCTTCCTATCTCTCATTACTCAGAGTTTACATTAAGTATGAGATACTAGCACCGCAGAGAATATATTTGTACAGCACAAACGGGATAAATCTGATCTATCTCTTTCTTCAAGGAAGTAAATAAAAAATTGCCTAGGAGTGTTATAATTGCGCTAAATCGTTTTGTTTTTGCGTTTCTTGTCAAAGATTTAATTTCGCCGATTACAATGACTTTCGTGGAGAAAACTTCAACATCTGAGAAACGTACCGTAGTTCTACCCTCGGTACATCGGGGAAACACGATTAAATTTCACAAATTAGAAAAAAAAGATAACCAGGAATGACGATTCTCCGCGACGTGGTGGAGGTGTGACATTACTCTCGTTAAATATTAATATGATCATTTCTATGTACATTCCGGTGTATCCTAAAAATACTGATGAACCTCCGTTACGAGGATTATGCGAGAGTGAATAATCCACTGGATATCTGAATTGGTGGAAAGATTGAGGACAAGATGGTGGGGCAATATGACGTTGAGTGAATCTTTTTGATTTGAAATTGTAACACTAAAAAAATATTTAAAAAAAAACTCCGAGGTTTCCTAAGGCGATTCATCTTTTATCCGGGAATATCTATTCTCTGGTAAGGTACATATATGTTTTTTTCTTAAATCTAGACGGGATGACGCGGGGAATGTACGGACTGCTCGATCAAGGTCCTAAGTGGTTTTGTGTAAAGTTCCGCTTTTTTTTTCCTTATCTCTCGAGTATCTTCGATATATGTACAACATCAATTGGATTATATAACAGGGTTGCGTACAAAGCGCGAAAACGATTTGCAAGTTCGATACGATCGTACTTCGCGGTTAATCTCGAATGCCTAAGTTAATTTTCACCGCGCCTCTTTTTTTTCTTCTTACTCGTATTCTTTCTTACCATCGAATTCAACAATGTCGTGCCGTTAACGTACCGCCATCCCTTTACGCACAAAAAATTACGACATAATGTACGGAGAGGCGTGTACGCAACTTTGCAGAAAAAAAAATTTCGAGACGACAAGACGCTCCCGTTGTTCTCTCCGATTATTTTTTTTTTTCGCTTTCTCTCTTAATCGATTATTCGGAGAATGTATCTACTGTACAATTTTTCGCCCGCTATTTTCATACACGACTACCACAAAAAATGCCACGTAAAGCCTAATTCTCTCGTACAATTTCACGATATAAAAAAAACGTAATCTTCGTCATTAATACGCGAGTAACATGGGGAAGGATTCTTTTTATTTATTTTTTGTTCATCGTTCGAGACTGACCCTCCCCAATTTGACCGAAAGTGTGCTCATTTTTTTAATCGAGACCAGAAAAAATTCTCCAATTTTCTTAAGACTATTAAGAGATCTTTGGAAATTTTTATTGAGGAATATTATTGTTTGATTCAAACCCGGTTCAAGCTCTAAAAACGAAGCACGGACAAATGTCGATGCTATAAATTGTCATTAAGATATCCTTGATGGGAATCAGTCAAATTTGAAAATACCAAAATATTCAGCGATAAAAATCTAAATACAAATGGAGTTTCTGGGCTCGGCTAATAGAATGAGTAAAGTATCGCTCAGATAGGAAAGGGTAAGAAGGGGACATACTCATATACATGAAGAGAAAGAACGGGGGGGGGGGGGGGTCGACGGATCTTGGAAATTTCAACGATCTGGAATCTGTAGGAATGTCGTTACTAGACGTTAAAAAAAACTTTTCAACTTCAACGAAAATGCAAATGACTTTGTTGCGTGATATAAAACGTTCGTCTCGTCTCGCACGTTTAAAAAGGAATGTTTGTATCATAGTATCTCGAGCATACAACGTTCTTCGTTCGCGGCCGACGCGATATTGGAATGTGAGCGATAAACTTTGTAGAAAAAAGAAGTTCAATTTGTCAAACGTCGTCTTTCTCCTACATTACGTTACATTTAGATATCGGGGAGAATCTCCGACGGTGGAAATTCCCCCACAAGAGGCAGTGCTTGGTGGATATCGCATTCGATATTCACGCGACGAACTTTACGATGGTTTTTTTATTTATATAATTATGCCTCGGAGTGCCGGTAACCCAGATACTCACACACGATGGATCCTCGCCCTTAAATGAGCCAGTGCTATGATAAGAAATCACGTTCGAGTTCGGTGATACTTGGTTTACGATTTCTGCTCGTTCGTCGAGTCGCCTGTACGGAAACACTTATATCCTGGCTCTGTCCGTGCACAGGAATATCGAGAAGAGCATCACGATGATCTCGGGATATGCTATCCCGATCGAAAGTGATCGGTGAAAATCTCACTCTCCCTCCCATCGATATTTGACTGTCCTTCGCCGATACGTAACTCGAATCCTCGGACGTTAGCGAATCCGGCGGCGTTGGATTCGTCGGTGTACCGGAGCCCGAATTATT
Source organism: Alloplasta piceator (assembly GCA_946863875.1). Taxonomy (NCBI): domain Eukaryota; kingdom Metazoa; phylum Arthropoda; class Insecta; order Hymenoptera; family Ichneumonidae; genus Alloplasta; species Alloplasta piceator. The sequence goes on from OX333080.1 coordinate 1,433,457, forward strand.
CTTGCTCGTGCTCGTCGTTTTGTTTGGCGAATTATACGTGTAATTCGATCTTTTGAGACTCGATCTCAGCCTCGTTACCACCTCGAGATTACTCGGTCTCTCCGTGCTCGAATTTGGATTTGATTCGTGAGAATTTTGACGGCTCAAATACTGCGGGCCATAATCGTGGTTCATCATACCGGTACCATAATTACCGATACTCGTCACGAAGTTTGACGAACGTTGCTGATAATAATGATTCGCCGCTGCCGAGTAAAGAGCATAATCGGACTCATCCTCGAGACGAAATGTCGGATTCACGTTGCTCTGACTCGACGTACTCGTGTTCGAAACGTTCGATGGTGTACGATGATGAGTGTACGCCGGAAGTCGAGGAGTCGGTCTCGCTGGACTATTGACGCTGTTTGGATTGTCATAAGCGTGTGCGAAATCCGGAGATTCGAGCATACGATCGCTGAAACGCGAAATTACAAAATTTTATTTTTATCGAAGAGTTTGCAAAAGAAATCCTGCTCGTTAGAAATAGGGCATTGGAATAAAAATATTTTCACGGTAATACAGCTTCCTCCATGAGGAAGCCGAGCATGAATTTGGAAATAATGATTTCCCGTCGTTACGGAACATTTTGAATTCGGAAAAAGAAAAAACATTAAAAATAAACTTACTGATAGTCAGCAGCGACATAGTATCCGGATTCAGGAGGCCTGTAGTAATCAGGCGGTACGATAGCGTATAACGGAGGACCGTAATCCGGATAAGGTGCTACATTACCCATGTAGATCGTGGGTACTCTCTCGATTCTATCGATTCTATCGATTCTCCCAGTTTCAGGTGAATATGCCTCCTCATTGCTCGTACTCGAACTCTTTCTTCGTGGACTCGGTGTCGGTACATTTGAGCCTGTGCTACTGCCATAATGTTGAGGTGAATCCGTGAACCTCAATGGTTTGTCGGTCATCACGTTTGACGGTAGACCCGGGGCTATGCCTCCCATGCTGCTGAGAAACGGCCTGAAAGAGCAAGTCCAAATTTCAATGGAACATCGAGTTATAAAAATCAATCCCTTTCTTTTGAACATTCGTTTTGTTCGTTTTCTATTTGGCGGATTTAAAGGGTGGAAGTTAAGAAAATAATTTTCTCACTCATTCGTTGAACCCTTGAAGGATGAAAAAAATAATTGCCGATCACCCCGGATTTGAAAATAAATACCCCCCTGTGAGTAAAAAAATGTTGTTCTCTCGACTTTCGTGAAATTAGAGTTCTTACCTATAATGTCTCGCCGGTCCGTGATAAGTATTGTGAGGGTAACCACTGCTCGAGCTGAATTCGTACTCGGGTCCGAGATAACCGGAATTTCGATTTGATCCTGTATCCGCCTGAAACCACCATCTGGGAGGTTCGTCCTGACACTCGGCCGATCTTGGTTGAAGCCTCGGATGTATCGGCGATACATTTGACATTCTGACATCGTAGCCGGTCGCAACACCAGCCAGCATCGATGCAATGTTGTAAAGTACAAGTTCAATTATGCCTAACTTTGGTTTCTTAGCTTCACCGTTGTAAAGGGTTGGCATCGGTACGGACATCGGCATTATATATGGTCCCGTTAATCCTGGCTTTATCGGATAATCCGTCGTCATCCAATCCGACGATATTTCCGTCGGCAGAGCTGTGTAATCTACAAATAAATAATTGAAGGTTTTGCAAGGGCAAAAGCGAGATGCGTTCATTAACTTAGGCAAATTTCTTTTTTTTTCTTTTTCTTTCAATTCATTTTCATATTTGATATATCGCGCAACAAGCAGCAGCAGCGATTTTTATTTTTCGCTCATTCGGTGCAATTGGCTTACCTTTTTCATTTGTTAGTTAGGAATTTTTATATCGAAGCGTTAATATCCATCAGCCAAAGTAAGAAAGCATGCGGTCTCCTTTTTTTCTCGATTACCTTTGCGAGTTTTTCATTCGTTAATTCGATGCCTATCAAGAAGTAAAGATTCGAGTAAATCCAGGCCTATTTGCCAAATTTACTCCAATCAATATTTACCAATTAATTCACATGCACTTTGATTACGCTTAATTTCTATGTTTTTTCAACTAATTACGATTTACGTATATATACGTTGTATCGGATAGAAACGATAAAGAAAAGTACTTGTTACAGAAATGTGAATAATCCTCGTCCAACACTTTGGGTTAACGATTATTTTTTGAGATTTTCATCGCTCTGGTTTCGCAGCGATGAACGGATGATCGAGGAATGATCGTTCGAATTTGTAACGAAGTGGGAATAATTTTTAAAGTTGAACGAGTAAGGACATAGCCAAGTATACGGAGTTAAAAGTTAGGATTCTACGGGAAGCATGCAAGGTATATCCATTTTTTCTACGCTCGGCTTTCGACCGTAAAATCATTAATTGAAACTTGCCGTTTCCGTTATCGCCAATTTCTTCCCGTCAATAATTATAGTTACAATGTCAGTTGAAGCGTTCAAAAACAATGACGACTCCCTCTAATTTCCTCAAATTACAATGACGCAAGAATGTTAATTTTTCTTCTGGTTTTTTTTTCACCCCTCTAAAGTTCCAACCACGCGTCTCGATAATCACACTGAAGTTTAACAGAAAACGAGAAAAATATTGAACCGTGCCGAGCGTAAAATACTTTTTTTTTTCATCTCTTCCAAGAACTAAAAAACAAAATTCAACGTGTCCAACTGAAAAGCTTTTATTGAAAAAAGTTCTATAGTCTAAATACAGGTGTGTGTGTGCGTGTAAACTTCGTCTATGAACTGTAAGTGTGCGCATTATTCGCAGCTCTAAACAGTATAATTCAACAAGGTTTCTTTTTTTGTTTATTCTTTTCTTTTCTGTTTTTTTTTATTGCCCTCTATCTGCAAAGTTCTCAACGCGGGGATCATTATGATTCGAGGTACCAACAATCATCAAGGTATGCGCGACATACCGGAAAAGAAGAAAAAATAAAGACGACCGCAAAAAAAAGCTAATGACTCGTCTCGGAACAATATAGTAGTGGACTGTTAGCTCTGCTTGTTAGACTGTTACAATGTTACTCCAAATAATTAACGAGATAGAACCAACACCAGAAAGATTGCTCGTTTTGCGTCTCGTGGCTGCTTTGCTTGCTGTTATATATATATATGTATATATAAATGTATATATAATTTTTTTTTTCAGGTCGAAACTTGAGAGGTAGTCAAGAAAAAAAAGATAAAAGTAAAATAATATAATCACGACGATCGGAGATTGGACTTTGCAGAATAGCCGGAGATGGATGATTGAGGAAGAAAAATGATCACGATTTTCCTCGTGATTCTTCTGATTGAGCATTTTGCGATATTTTTCCTTTTTTTTTCACCAACATCACATCACCGCACCCAGAGTTCCCGTTTAGCCTTTGTGTTTCGTCTCATCGCTCACGCCTCGTCGCTAGTTCAAATCGGCAAGTTTCTTTTTTTTCGTTTGCTTTTTTCTCCAATACACACCGCTCCGTCTTCAGCCTGAGCAGGCCCTCCACCAGCCGGGGCTGGACTCTTAAAATAAACTTAGTTTTAAAAAAACTGGTCCCTCACCAAATCTTTAATTCTGCGATACCGATATAATATGTGTGCGTGTGTGTGTTTTTTTTGTGTGGTTGCAATCACGCGCTACTACGAGTCTATGTGCACCACCTCCGGTACTTCTCTTTTGACGTTGCCGCATAATTTTTACTCTCTCGTCTTTTTGTTCCACAAGTAGTAGTAATAATAATAATAATAATAATAGTAATAATAATAATAATAATAACATTGAATATTTTTAGATGGACAAGAAGTCGGTTGGCATAAATAAAAATTGGTCGAGTGCGAGTTGAAGATCGACAGGACACGAGTGAGAAAAATAATATCTCAAAATCACTGAATGAACAAATTCATAAGGAAATCTGATTGAAACAGCTTGATCTTCTCTTTGCATGCAATGAAACGTCTTAGCCATATATCCCCATGGAAATTTGTCTGCATAAAATATATGCAGAAAATGTGTGTGTAATATAGACGACTTTATAATACCATTACAATATCTTCACATATATTTTTCAATGACGTTGTACACTTGACAAATATTTCACCTGTATAAATATGTAATTCGCATATATTATTTTTCCATGTGAAATTTGTGTGAATCAATATGGTAAATGAAAAATATACGACACATGTATTCTTTGCATATACTTCACGCGCATAAATTTTCATGGTGGTTGTTTGATCGTTGTTTTTTTCCCTATTGCTTTATCGATCGGACAATAATTAGAACGAAAGAAAATGAGTCTCGAAGAGTGTTTGCCTAACAAGCGAGCAGGATTTCGAACAAGGACACAAAACTACCAATGGGGGGAGTGAGGGAAGAATCCGGGATAACGTGAGAAAAATAATGAGAGAAAAGGTTCAAGACTATGGCGAAATAGAAAATCTACTGGGAATTGACAGTGAGTGTGATAGAAATGGCGAACTTACGCGTGGAGTGGATGTTCTCCTCGGAAAGGCCTGCGATCAAGAGAGAACGTTCGCTCGTTAATAGTTCGCGTACTAACAATGGGGAAAGTTTAAATTGCGAGTATATATGTAAATATATATATATGTATAAGTATCGAAAAAGGACGAAAAAATGCTTCATCATCGTGCGTTGTTTCACAACTACATAACGGCGCTGTCTGGACCACAAGGGAAAAAAATAGTAGTTCGAACGCCAGTACCGTTTCGCCAAGTTGTAACCTAAACTAATGACAATAATAATATTACTACGCGCTATAAACATTCCATCGATATATCTAGCTAATCACTCTTTCTGAAAAATCTCTCAGTCGCAAGGATATTCGAAGATACGGAACTCACCGAGCTCGTACCCTCGGAGCTTCGTCTCGAGAGACTAACGATTCTCAATGATTCGGCGAGTCTCTCGTTAAAACGCTCGTTAGAATCGGTGCTCTCCTTATCAACCTGATCAGCAACGTAATCGCTACATTTGGAATTATTTTCCAAAGATTCGTTGAGATCGAAATCCTGATCGGAATAACGTCCGCTCTGTTTGGACGCCAAGCTAGACTTACTACGGGTCGAATCGAGGGACGATCTCGGCCCGTTTGGCTCGAATTCCTCGAGGAATCTCAATGAATTTTTCGACTTTGAACTGTCGTTCGAATGCTCGGAATCGAGATTGCACATGTCAGCCTCGAGATTCTCAAAGTCAATGCCCTCGCGAGAATTGGCCGTCAAAAATCTCGGCGTGTAATCACGCTGTTCGGAGCTCGTATATTCACACTTTGGAATGGATATAGAATCCTCGAGTACGCTGTACTCGACTTTGGCGATCGTTGATTTGCCGTCCAACGCGTCGCGACTACCCCATGCTCGTATCTTATCGATAACCCTCAACGGACTCTTCGAACTTCGCGATATATGACGCGTCGGTTTGCTCATTGAATTTTCGGGACTCGATTCTAAACCATCCGCGTCGTTCAACTTGATCGTCACGGAATTCTTACGTTCCGCGCTACGCGCCGAATTCAACGAACTTTTTCGCGAACCCGATGGCGACCGAAAAAAATCCGCCAGTGTGTTTAGCCTCGATTCCGAACTATCGCGACGCTTCGATCTCTCCTTTGATTTACTGCGATCACGTTTCTTACTTCTGACGCGTTTCGCGGTACCAACGAGACTCGACGCTACGCTATGCACGAAATTTGACGAACAGGAGGATACAGCGTCGTTCGGTGTGTCCGTATCAGTGTGCTGTTGTTTATGGGATATCGTTAATTGCGATGACGTTAGATCGACGATCGTGGGATGAATGGAAATTTTATAACCGTGAGATATCGGTGTCTGTTCGTCGTTGAAGTGAGCACGAGGATTATTCGACCTCGCGCGACGTCCCGCATCTTTGAAATCGTAAGACTCGTAAGTCTCCGTGAAACTCGTGTCTCTTATGGCGCTTAAGCGCGACGTAATAACGCCCGTTTCTTTGCCGTCCCCGTGCTTATCATCGTCGCGAGTCCTAGCTGCGCCTGGTATACGAAGAATCTCGTAGTCAGCGCTACGTGATGCCTGATCGTCGATCAGATTATTCGCCGAGGAGTACAACTTTCTGGATGTTGGGTTACCTATTTCCTGAAGAAGAGGGGAGCGTTGCGCGCTTGCCAGCAGTGCGGTACGCAGCGGGGTCTTTTCGAGATCCGGTGCGGAACGCGACCATCTTTTCCCACCGGGCGATGAGGGATTCGGCGGTTGGGTGATTATTGCACCGCGCTCACGCTGATGAAGAGTCGATGGACCCCAGGTTTTACCCTTAACTCCGTCTGCCGGTACTAGACGGGAAGAACAAAAAAACAAAAATTCTACTCGCTACTCATTCTATCTACTCCAACTGCGCACGCTGACAAATTTTACACGACGTATCAATGATCGTTGTCGCAACGCGTCCCGTAAAATTGAATTTCATGGTTTTAGAGATCTTCCAGAGGAATATTGCAATTTTTTCAGAGCTTCCTGCGATAATGTACGATACAAAAAAGTACACGAATGCATTTGAGATACATTTCAAGTTAAAAATCGATGAAAAATTGAGTAATTAATATGTTCAAATCCAATGGCAAGTAGCAACCATGAATGACGATGTCTCAAAATCACTTGTCCGAACGGTTTCTCAGCGTGCGCAGTTCGAAAAACAAAAACGAAAATCGTACTTGAATGAAAATCGAACAATGGGTGGATTGAAAAAGACATAGAAGGTAGAAAGAAAAAAAATGCACGAAACGATAAGTCAAAAAATAAAATTTACAAAAAATGGTAAAGCAACATCGCTCATGAGCGAACAGAGATAAATAGTAGGCGTCGATAACGAGATTACTTGGTTTTTCACACACCATGCCGTTATTTAAGTAGATAACAGATGCTTGTAATTCTTTTCGTTTTTTTTTGTATACGAAACGAACGAAAAAACGATGACTCGTCAAACGATTCTACCACTAAAGCACAAACTTTTGCATCGTCTCGTTTGTTTCGAGATTCCCTTTTTATGGGATCTGTTGAACAACTTTTGAGGAACACACGTTCAAGTGTATCAACGACTAACTTTAATAGTTTTTTTTTCTTTCGTTATTTATAGTACGAACGGCTATTAGATAGGGGCAAAACAATGGAGGAAAAATTTTTTTCATGACTCACAGGCAATTGCTCGAAGACGTGGAATGCTCGGTGAGCCAGGTGGGCTATTGGGTCTCGATGGATTTCGCGTTTTTCCACGATCCAGAGCGGTATGCTGCACCGTTATCGTGTGACGGAAATCTGTGGATGGACACGAGACGAAAGACGAGGGTGATAAATTGTCTCTCGGTCATAAAATAACATCGATGTGACACTTGTGTTTTTCAGAATTTTTTTTTTTTTTTTTGTTGGAAGAAAATGTACGGCGAACTCACCCGAAGGAGCGCTTATGTTACTACCAGGCTCTTTCTTATTGAGTTTTAGTCTCGACTTCTTGAACTTTCCCCGTCTCTTATTAGGCGTAGGCGTATTCTGCTGTTGTATTATCATCACTGTGAGCTCACGCTCCAAAAGATCGATTTCACGTGCGGCTAATTCCTGCTCTCTCTGCCTCAGAATCTCCTCGTTTTGTCTTTGTTGCACTTGTGCTTTTGTCAATTCCTCTTCTCTACAGCGCAGTTCCTGGGAGAATAATAAAACGAAAATTCGTATTTATCAAAACACTTGAGATTCATTTCTTTTAATTTTTTTTCGCTGGGTCATTCGCACAATGAAGGATTTTTCGAGTTTGTGTCTTACCTCTTCTAGAGATCGGCATGCCTTTGCAAAGCATTGTCAGAAAAAATGTTATTTATTACTTATTTTATCTACAATTCGTAGCTCGTTGTGCCAAGAATATTGAGGAATGAGGCGCTTCGAAATTTTGCAAGTATGATTTTTCTTGAAACGTTGTTTACCTTTTCCTTCATGCGCAATCCGTGAAGAACTTGTTCGATTTCCAATCGCCAGTCGTCCTGCATCGTATGAAACGATTCGTGGGGAGTTGCAGCGAACGCGCTTCTTACCTCGTCCAAGGCTACGAGAATTTCCGCGAATCCTGGTCTTCCGTGACTGTCCGATGACCAGCAAGCTAAAAATCGTACGTCAAATTAATACGAAGGATTAATTTGTCGCCCTCAAGACTCTAACTCTGAGAAAGATAAAATCCCATTAAAATAAAATAAATTTGTATTAGATTTTTAAAATCGGTCAAGCTAGTCCCTCGAAGAGAAAAGAATGGGCAAATTTTTGTCATGCACGGTTTTCATTATTTTTCCTCATTATTTTGAGCACAAACTTTTCGTACCTTCCATCAGAAATCTCCATGGCTGTGGACACGTCGTGGGAATCGGCAGAGTTAGCTTGTTCACGGCTACACCGTACGCAACGGCTAGAGCATCGATGCCTTTGTAAGGCGTCTCACCGGTCAAAAGCTCCCACAGGAGCACGCCATAGCTAATAAGTAACATAAATTTTTTTAAATATGCTCTTTGTGGTTGAAGAAAAATTAAAAATTCAAGAAATCTCACCTCCAGACGTCGCTGGCTTTGCTGAATGTACTCTTTTTAATTACTTCCGGTGCCATCCAAGCGTACGTTCCAGCGGCTGACATTCGCGTCGTTTTGTAAACTTCTCGCGCTAGACCAAAATCCGTGATCTTCAAGGTCTTGTACTGAAGATCGTCATTCTCTATGGGTTCGCTGAGTAAAACTGCAAAATAAAATGAAATATAAAATGTATTGTGTATTTGCTATCGTCTATTAATCTTGACACAAGCATTTTTATAATTAATAATTTTACATATTAAATAAATAATTTTTCGTACCATTGGAACTCTTTAAATCTCGGTGAATGAGACTGATCGGTGCTTTATTGTGAAGGTAGTCCATTCCGCGGGCAATCTGTATTGCCCAATCGACGAGCACGTCGGGTCGTATTTTTCGACCGCTCAAAACCCTATTTAAACTGCCACCTCGTGCATACTCCATGACCAGACACATGTTCGGCATTTTTAAACAAACACCCTCGAGCTGAACGATATTCTCGTGCTTCAGGAGCCAAAATAATTTCGCCTCTTGTCTCACATTTTCTAATATTACGCTCGGCTCCTCATCCGGATCCTGCCGTGCCGCTTTTACCGCGACCTCGTGCTTCTGCCAGAATCCTCTGTGCGAAAAAAAAAATGGTAAGATCGATGGAAAAAATTTCACACCCGATATTCATATTTTATGTACTTGAAGTTCCAAACACACCTGAAGAAAAAATTTACAAATTTATTAATTTAATGAAAAATCGGAAAGCTCCGTTGATACTTGATAATTAATTCTTGAAAGTTTTTTCATTGTTCGAAAAAAATTATTGACCAAGTATCGATGGAGGTCGCTAAATTTTTCGTTAAAAAATCGATTCGTAGCTTTTTCGATTACCTGAACTTTCGAATAGAGTACATGATAATCCATATGGGATTTTATTTGGGGAACGAACCTGTAAACCTTGCCAAAACCGCCTACGCCTATTACTTCCTCTAACTGCAACTCCAGAAAATCGATCTCGATTGGTTGTACTTTGTCGATCACCGAGGACACCCTGTCGATACTTTCCGCCTCGGCGACAAAATTCGCCGGAAATATACCGACTTTGCCGCGTATCTTTCCCGTCCACCAACCCTCGTCACCCGAGATCTTGGTGTCTTTGGATAAAACCTAAAACAGCAAAGATTCGAGTTTTTTGAAGAGTAAATTATGACGAATAGTTCGAACATCTTCGCATACATTGTAAATGGCGAAATTGGATGTTCGTTATTTTTCGTCTTACCTCCACAGTCTCTCCTCTCTGCAGGGAAAGCTCGTCCTCACCCTGCGCGACATAATCGAACAGAGCTGTGAAAATCGTCGAGCTGTTCTCCTGCCTCGAGTGAGAGGATGAATGTGTCGCGTGCGAAGGACTCGTCTGCTGAGACACGGTTCTAGCGGTGTCTCCGCTATGCGTGTCCGAAACGCTGCTATCGGACATATTGTTGCTAGACGTACGTCCATACAAATAGGCGTAGCTGAAAAGAAATTATAATTGTAACTTTGTTACGTTTCCTAATTTTAAGATGATCAATAATATTCGAATAAAATATCAAAATGGATTGGTTTCTTCTAATGTTATCTTTCTATTACTAATATTCTAGACTGATTTAATGAAATACCTTTGGGATTAATCTTTCTTAACTGTAATCGTCGATTGCTTTCGGGATTCTTTCATAATCAACAAGGGCTGAATCAAATAACATTAGACTGGGTCATTTTTCTTTAGTTCTTTTTTGTAATTATGTTCTACAGTGATTGAATAAAATTACTTTAAAAATAATTATTCTTCTCTATTTCTTAATATTTTCAATGATCGTCTATGGAAATTATGTAGATGATAGATGCCTTTTCAATGAATTACTTAACAATTGAAATAAACGTAACGAGTTTAAATTTCTCATTATTTCTCACCACATTATGTTAGACAAGTATCTAAAACTAAAAAAACATATATTCAGAATGGATTATTTTTTGCAGTTTCTCATTTTCATATTAATAGCGATTGAATGAAAAAATTAGAACATCAAATTTTGTTTTTTTTACTATAGAAAAATATGATAGGAAGGAAAGAAATTTAATTTTGCAATTATACCTAGAGGAGTAAGTGTTTCCTCTTGAGGGATGCTGATATCTCGGCGAGGAGGCTGCTGTACTTGGAGTTTGGGGGTGTGAGGAGCCATTCTCCGGATAAAGTAAGAACCGCTCGCTCCGATGACGAGCATCAGGGTGTCCGTGGTCCATCAATGTAGACAAGCCTCTCGCCGATAGCCCGGCAGGCGGCATCCGGCCTAACACTCGCCGTAATTAGTGTTTTCGTATTAAAAAAAACCTAGTATGCTTTCCGCTTGGCCGAACAAATTTTTCCAAATGATCATATACGCCTATTTATCGTTACACCCGCCTATCTCGCACTTGTCCCGATTAAAAAAAAAAAAAACAAAAAATATACATAACAGTCTTTGACTAAGATCGTTTGGTCAAAATCTTGCACGAACAAGACTCGACGGTTCCAGTTTCTCTTCTCTTGGCTCCCATCGTTTTTTATTCGTTTATTGCTCGAAATAAAATGTAAAAAAATCATCAAATTCGATTTTCATCCCGCAAAAAGTATAAATATATGTATTTCGTTGAAAATGATTATCACACGCGTTGAAAAAGATTGCACGGAATTTAAAGGGCCTCCTTCTCGTGTGTGCGTGCCGAGGAGATCAAATAGGGGGGAAAAAATAGTCGGTGCGTTGTAAAAGAATAACACGAGGAAAAGAAAGAAAAACGCGAGAGGTGCATAAAACACACCTTCTCCGTTTTTTACCCCGTGGTCGAAAATACTCGGACGATTGCCGGCATTTCAGCGAGTATTATCCACGATTGTGGGCCATCGCCGTTTTTTCCTCGGCGAATAAGGTCGTCGCGATCCGAGATCTATGAATTTTCTTCCGCCAAAATGAGACCGGGCTACGAGAAATTGAACGAAAAAAAAAATTTCACCGTGGAAAACACACACTATATCGGTGTGGAGGCCTCGCGTCAGGGTGTGTATGTATACCCACAAGCCACTGTTTACGCGGCCGTGCTGAAAACACCTTTCTCACGAAACTCTGTCACGATTAACCGTCTTATCGGGGATCTGAGCGCGGCGGGGACGCCTCCCCGAGGACGCGGAACACCGCGTCAGGCCGCAGAAAGCCCGGATATACAGCATCAACAGCCGAATAAACGAGCAGAACTCACGGCGATAACCTAACGGACGCCATGTTCGACTTTGACGGCCCCACTCTCTCTTCACTTCGCTCTTTCGCATGGACGTGCAGCGCTACTCGCTAGGACGGCTATTTGCGAAAAGGAGCGACCCCTGCATTCGTTTTGGAAGCGTACGCGCTTGTGAGCGCCACATCCTGTAGCATTTTATACCTCGATGTATATCTATACATACGTGCTGAAAGCGCGTAAGCGTCCAAAACGAATACGGCTGACGGTATATCGCCTAAAGCCTGATTTTCAACGCTAGTTTTCACGAGCGTTTTTAAAATCAATCATGGCCTCGATGACAAAACTCGCAAAAATGGTTCAAATTTGGACATGGCTTCAATTTAAAGGATTCTGACTTCCTGTTGGAAGTTTTGCATCCGAAAACAGCTTCTATGAGAACGCAGAAATTATTTACGTAAGAAATATATTTTCAGTTTTTTTTTATTAATCAATCCGACGGGGTTCATTAAATCTTACGTTTGATAAAAATACATTGAATGGCGAAATGGTCGTGAAATGCGAGAAAAGAAAAAAAAGAGTAAAAAAGAAAACGTTAGACGATCATTTCCAATTCTCTGGCGTAATCGATCGCGAGAGTCGCAAGATCAGCGCTCGGTATCGGATCCTCGGATTTTTTCTCGTGCGGCGATGTGAAGTAAAAATTACCATCTTTTTTGAGAGTCCAATTTTTCTTGGTGGCAAAAGCTATTGTATCCTTCTCCGAGCTCAGATTCAGCATCCTCGAAGCATCCTTTATGGATACTTTATCATAAGCACTTTCCATACAAGCACCTATCTCGTCTCTGACCGTGTTCAGGAGAATGTCGATGAAAAAATTGTAGGACGCAGCTGGAACGTTTCCTTTGGCCAGAAAAATTTTGTTGTAAGAACCCTCCATAAGACATTGCTCCAGACTCAGGGGATGTCTTATATAAACGTTAGATTGTATCTGATCGGATGGCAAAAGCTCCAATTCGGTGTGAAATTCAGCGACTCTGTTCTGCGACAGCAGAAAGAGAAGATTCAGACCGAGAAGTTGATACTTGTAAGTTGATTCTGGCAGGCCTGATTTATAATCGAAGTAATAGCACTTGAGTTGAGCCATGTATCGTTCGAACGAGGGTATATCCTCCGCAGAGATGCTCCACTGAGCTCCTATCTCGAGTATGTCACCTGCGGAAAACGTTTGTTATATCGGCGAACTTGTCGTTCGAAATTACAAGTTCAAGTGAAAAAAATCACTTACGTGCAATGAGCAATTCGTTTTGGGAAGCTACGCTGCTGGAAGTCGGTAGAAACATCAGATGCGTGAGTGCCAACTGGAAAAATTAAGTTGTCAAGATTTATCAGAATTAAGGGGCAGTTTAAGACGCTCTACCTACAAAAAATATAAGTTTTCAATAAGAATTAAAGAATAAACGAGAAATAGTAGGGCCATTGATACCCGTTAATTATGAGAGCGATCGCACTATTCGTTTCGCATTCTATTATATTGTATTTATTATATAGAATGTGTAAAAATTACTCAAAATTACTTATGAGGTTACATTGACCTTCGTCCTCTTCTTAAAAGGGAGAACAGTCCTACTATTTGATTTTTAAGGAGGTTCTATCGCCATAATCATAATAGTATATAGAAAGTAACGGCAAAATCATCAGATACAATTTTTCTAAGATAATTTTTTGAAATTTTACGTGAATCTTCTTGAGCGTCGTATTATAATGTGTAAAAAATTTGAGAAGGTTTCATCGTCCGGTAATCGAGATATTCAGTGTTTAAAATCGCAACTTTAACACAAGGTCTTATGGGAAGTTACGAAGAAAGACTATATTTTACAACAAATAACTCGATTTCTAGACGTTCAAACTTTCTCAAATTTTACCCACAGTTGAGTATGATTGTTGAGAAGGTTCATACGAATTTTAAACAATTAAACTTGGAATTTATCTAACGCATGATAAACGATAGAACCTCCTTAATTCATTGTTCCATTTTAGGCAAGAATGTGTTGAAAAGTTCTCGAGCTTATGTTAATTTGCAAAACCTCCCATTGTTAAACTATTTTTCACGGGGAAAAATAAAATCGAAGAAATGCTGCCGCAACGGTATGAATGATGACAAGACGTTTTGACAGAAATTAACTACGAGGTTATGTTGACAAAAATTATCGAGGATAAACAGAGATGAAGATAACTTAATAATGCACCTTTAGTTGATCGAGTATCTCGCCGCATTTCTTCAAATTGCACGGTGTTTTTGTCCATTCGCGTTTTAAATTTTGATAAATTAGAACGATATCCTTGAGAGCCGCCATGTCCTTACTAGCTGCTTGAACCATCGTGAATTGAGTGGCGAGTGTGTTTTTTACAAAACCACGAATCACGTATTCACGTCAAGAAAAGAGAAGCGAAGCAGTAGCGATGACAGAAGACACAGCGGCGCTTTCGAGAACTTCTTTCGGTCCGCACTTAAAACCTGCATTCGTTTTGGAAGCTTACGCGCTTGTGAGCGACACATCCTGTAGCATTTTATACGTTGATGTATATCTATACATACGCTCTGAAAGCGCGTAAGCGTCCAAAACGAATGCGGCTAAAGTCTCGTACGTATGAAACGGAAAGACTCGTTGATTAGCTGAAACTGATAATTATGCCGTTGAAAATTGGTCCAAGGGACCAATGAAAAATTCCGAAATGCACGACTACGCGCGAGATCGAGTGCATTCCAAGTTTTTCCCGTGTATTATTGATCACGGTAAATAACAAATACGCCTCTCATTGATAAGCGAATCTCTTATCAGTGGAGTTGAACACGCATTTCGCAAATATAATTTCAGCAAACTTTGAGTAGCCGTCATTAACAATTTTGCGAAGGAAAAAATTTGTTTCATTCGCACTCGCGCACTCAAGGGGCGCACTTGAATGTTGGATACTATTTCAGAGTGTCATCTTTGCCGGCCTTCGACTTCCTCTTCCCGTGCCACGATACAATGGCGTCCGGAGTGAGTGTCTCCCATGCGACGTTTTCACCCCTAAACATCGCGGTTATTCGTAACTCACGGTTCAACCTCAATCGCTAAATATCAAGCCCCGTTCGTCATTGTTATAATGGTTACACTATTTTTTTCAGACTCTGTACACGTACCCGGAAAATCTTAGGGATTACAAAGCCTTGATCGCGGCCAAGTATTCCGGCGCACAGATCAAGATCGACAAGGATTTCGTATTCGGCGAGACCAACAAGACAGATGCTTTCCTCAAAAAGTTCCCTCTGGGCAAGGTCAGTGAAATATTGAAAATGGAAAAAAATAATTTTCCGCCGTAGCGAGTGTTTCAGTTTTCAGTCTAAACTGTCGCAAAAAAAAAATGTCCTTGCAAACTAAAATAACCCGGCCCTCGCGAATTTCTGACATATGTCTCGTTCGTGTTGGAAATGTTGGTCTATTTTTGTGAAGCTCGGTGCTATAATTGTTCTCGCATAAATTCTTCGCTGCAATTTTTCAATGCAATCCATTCCAGATGTTTTTTTTTTTTCCTTTTTTCAAGGTACCGGCTTTTGAAACTTCAGACGGCAAGTACCTCACCGAAAGCAACGCCATTGCCTATTACCGTAAGTAGCTTGTTCTATGTTTCTTATCCGTAATTAGGAGAACATGTCATTTTGGAACTCGGAGCCTGAGAGGTCTAAAAATATCATCGATACTATTCAACAGTGGCCAACGAACAGCTGAGAGGCAAGTCTGATCTTGAGAAAGCTCAAATCATTCAATGGCTGAGCTTTGCCGATTCGGAGATCATCCCAGCGAGCTGTACATGGGTTTTTCCACTGCTGGGTATCGTGCCCTACGAGAAACAGGTAAAATTGCTCAATGTGTTTTTTGAGACTCATCGATATCCCTGATATTTCTCCCCTAAAAGGCGAATTTTCGAATCAATCTGTTTCGATTTTCGTAACGAAGGGAGATACAGAAAATGCGCCGCCGGTAGAAATTGATAATTGCACATTTTGCAATGTTTATTTTACCTGCGCTCACAGCTACGGCAAAGAAATCACAACTGTACAAATGTTCGCTAATGTTTATATTCGCATAAATTTGGATTTTTACACTGCTTTGTTATTTTTCGCTAATTACAAATCTTTGGTGGATTGCAAGTAACAAGGTGAAATCATCTTGCAACTTCTAATTTCCACGATTATTATCTCTATTTTAAATTAAATACCAAGCGCTCTCGGAAGTAGTGTTTTTTTGCGAAAATTGAGCTGTTTAAATATTTTTATAAATATTTTGTTGAATACTTTTTTCCCACATTTTAAGATCCATTGACTCTACTAACATATAAAGTTTGAAAAATTTCTAGTTTTTAATGAAAAAAGGATAAGAATTAGAAAACTTAAAAAACAATTGAATCTTTCAGACTGTGGAAAGCGCCAAGGACGACGTTGCTCGTTTGATGACTTTCCTGAACGCTCATTTACTCACGAGAACTTATCTCGTCAGCGAGCGTCTGACTCTCGCGGATATAAGCGTCGCCGTTACTCTGATGCATCTGTATCAGTTCGTTCTCGAGCCCAAGCTACGCGCGCCTTATCAGAACGTAAACAGATGGTTTCAGACGATTGTGTACCAGCCCGAGTCCGTCGCTGTTATCGGTAATTTCAAATTGGCCGATAAAATGCTGGAATACGATCCAAAGAAAGTAGTCGATCAGGGCAAATCATTGAAGAAAGAATCGAAAAAGGACTCTAAGAAGGAGGCCAAGAAGGAGAAGGAACCGAAGAAGGCGGAACCTGTCGAGGAACTCGACGCGGCCGACGCTGCTCTCGCAGCTGAACCAAAATCTTCGAATCCATTTGACGCAATGCCGAAAGGTACCTTCGACATGGACGATTTCAAACGTTACTATTCCAATATGGACGTCGACAAGTCCGTTCCATATTTCTGGGAAAAATTTGATCCGGAAAACTACAGTATTTGGATCGGGGAATACAAGTACAACGACGAATTGTCAAAGGTGAGTGTGCGATAGAAAAATCTTAATAAGGACAGATTATGTTCGTCGAATTGGCATTTTTATCTGTACGCGATTACTTTTGAACATGTATTATATTACAGGTATTCATGTCTTGCAATCTCATCAGTGGAATGTTTCAACGTTTGGACAAAATGAGAAAGGCCGCGTTCTCCAGTGCTTGTTTGTTCGGCTCCGACGACAACAGTACCATCAGCGGAATTTGGGTGTGGCGCGGGCAAGATCTCGCTTTTACCGTGAGTAATTGTTCACTGTCTTCATCAAGATTCAAATATTTCGAAATACGAATTTTAATTCGTACAATCATTTTTATCCCCATTTCCACTCATCAACTGTACCAAGCTTAATTATGTTTTCAAAAGTTCATTTTGCCATAAGGATTCAACTTTTTTCGTGCAACTTAGTTGCTGAAAGTTTGAGCATTCATCGGCATACTTTGGCAATTTCGAAACTTTACAAAATTAAAACCGATGAAATTGAACCGATACTTTTTAAATTCCAGTTAAGCCCTGATTGGCAAGTCGATTACGAATCGTACAACTGGACGAAGCTTGATCCATCCGAAGAGAAAACAAAGCAACTGGTTGAGCAATATTTCAGCTGGACCGGCACAGACAAAGAGGGACGAAAATTCAACCAGGGCAAGATTTTCAAGTAAAATCCGTCGTACGCTTTATAATAAGAAAAAAAAATCCCTATTCACACGAAATAAAACTTAAAAAGTGATCGCGTGATCGTACACAATTTTCGCACGAATGATGAAAAAAAAACCATTACCGAAACGAAAACTAAAAACAATCCCTTCCATAATAATCATCCTACTCATACCTGCGAGGGTCTCGAAGTTCTTCGTGAATACAGATTATCATTATCTTTATAATTTACTCTGATCTCGACTCGGTGATTTTTATCACCACATTTGTGTTTGTCATCTTTCTAAGAGACATTTGTTTTTTTTGTACTTGTAATCGACGCTTCAAGATATGTAAAATTTCGTTTCATCTCTTTATGGTTGTCTTTTTTTTTTGTTTTCAAAATTACAATCGCGGCAAAACCCGTATTTAGGAGGGTTGAAGAAGAATACTCAAGAATCCCTTGGTAAATGTAACAGCGATTTATATTTCAATTGTGATTAAAAGAAGATACAATATGGGTCATTTTAAAATCCTTTTTCACTCAAGAATTTCCGACACAGTGAGACATAATCGCCACGAAATTTAATGAGACTCGCCGGTTCGTTGATCTGAGATCCTATTACCTTGCGGGCCTTCTTCTGGACGTAGGCCCTCAATTCTTTCTCGAGCAGCATTATGTCTCCCTGAATTTTACGTATCTTCGTTACTCTTCTCATTCCTCTGTCCGATCTTACCAGATACACGGGTATCATATAATTTCTCGTACGCTCCACGTAATACGGCAATGATTTTGCTTCAGCTGAAACGTCCATAAATGTTATCTGTGTCTTTTCACAAAAATTGAAAAATTCCAAACAGCGGGACAAAAAAACTTACCCGACGCAGGTTTCCATCCCGATGGGAAATGCTCTCGATCGCTGGGTGGTTTTGGAATAATTTTAACCCTCAGGGCCCAATCGACGAATTCCCATTCCTTAGGATCTCTGGTGACTTCAAATTCAGGTAATTCAATGCTCTTTTCCTTTTCGAGGCGCACGCTCTCCCATCTTTTCTGTATCTGCGTTACTCAATCATCAAAACAAATATTATTTCAAGGGGATACAGTAAAATGTCTCGTTTTTAGGTTATGTGGATACCAATCGAAACGCGAAAAGCGCGATACAATGCCCGTCATCGACTTTCCACATGGAACAGATGCATTCGCATATTACCGCATTATGAAGAAATCATCCGCGCTACGAATAAACCCTTTTTTTCTCAATTCATCGCGATATTTCGTCCTGTGCTCAAAAAGCCGAAGCAACATGTGGTTTACGTTTTCGCGATGCAAAATCAGAAAGCAAAAGTGAATCGATCAAGGATCAAAGTGAAAAACATCTTATGATTGTTCGAGCACTGTCATGGCCTAAAAATAACGACGAAATCGTGCAATGAAAAGGAAGAGAGAAAAAAAATAGATAAGGGTTCGCCGTGAGGCCCTTCACTCCGATAAAACGCCTACTCGATGTGCGCGCGGCCATGAATCCACGGAGCGACACTCGCGACGAAACTTTTGGCTTAAAACTACGCAAGTGTCTCGTACCTGCAAGGCAGATGGAAAATGATTTTTCCAAGAATCACCGGTTATTCCTGTCGCGCGAATCGCCGAGAGTGAAGAACGTGCGAAAATCCGAAGGGCCGCCATTTTGACTTCGGTAAATAAGGGTCGTTCGCCGCCATTGGTGCGCACGGGCGCGTCTTCCTTCCTCGTTCTCTCCGCTCCATCACACGACTTTTCCGAGTCAACGTGTGGAGACGGTGTTTTCTTTTCCGCAGAGTGATTTTTCCTCTCGGAAATCTGACGCGTCTACGGGCTCATCGAATTGCCCATTTGTCGAGTGTTAAACCGGAGAGAGAAACGATATTGCCAAGGGCGTGTGAAATTTCGATCGCGCAAAGTGTCGACCAGTAGTTAGCTCAAAGGTACTTTAGGGTGTATATGGCAGTAGAGAAGAAAAGTGCCGCGTTGTTCCCCACCTTTGGCATGATTTTTTTTTGTTCCGTTCCGTAAAACCGAGATGAAATTTCAATAACTCGAGAAAGAATGTCGCAACCTTTTTGAATTCACGAAGCTCGCGCGAATGTCAAAAATTTCGTGCATCATTTTTTTTTTTCGTATCCCCGTGAAATAATAATAAAAAAGTCAGTGGACAAAATTTATGACGAACGGGATATATGTACGAGCAACGACGGTGAAAGGTAGTGTCAATGTCCATCAGATGGCGATAGTGTGAAAACAGTGGAACAGAGCGCATAGACACCCTGCCAACGGTACTGTGTTTTTCACGGGGATAATTATTCCCGTTTGTACGGAAAAACGTCGATTTTTCGGGTGGATTTTCTGCCTCAGAGGTGAGTAAATCTCGACGCGAAACATTTAAGACCAAAATCATACGTCGCAACAATCTCAAAGACGTTTAAATAAGCCGTCGAAGTACGTGCCACTGAGTTCCGACCTTTTGTTTATTCGTCGCGATTCACACTCTGCTCTCGTTTCTCTTTGTTGTACAATTTTCCACGCAACCCTTCTCGTCAACCCTCAAATTTATCTCTCGTTACTTAAATCGCGTCTTTAGCTTCATCGTGAGACAAAAATTTTGACGATAGGCCCAGCCGCGAGTGAGATATCCGTTGAAATAAAACGAAGCCTTTTTCATCGGGCGGCTAGAAGAGAACCTGAGAGGCTCACGGGTTACATCCGTGTGTGCGTGCGCGTAAATGCAAAACTTTTGTCACGTAATTTTTTTTTCTCGCTCGTACAACAGGGCCGCTTAGGACACGACCCTACTTTTTTTTCTTTTCGCACATTGCTCGATAAAATACCATCATCGAAAATCCATCTCACCGCGCAACCTGGGCCTGACTCAATATAGGTTTCATCACTCAAGATTATCCTCTCTCTGTCTCTCTCTCTTTCGCTCTCTCGCTCTCTCTCTCTCTCTCTCTCTCTCTCTCTCTCTCTCTTTCTCTTTATGCCTCCCTCTCTCTTTCTCCCTCTGTGTTGCGCGTTACCGTAGATCTTTGTTCCTCCCGTCTCGTTTCCTCCCTTCGAGCAATCTCACGGGAATGGAGTCGTTTTAACGCCGCTCTCTTTCTCTCTCTCTCTCTCGCTTTTTTTTCTTTCTATGCTGCTTCACGTTCGCGTTAACATCCGAACCACGCGAAGTTCGCGAGTAGTACACACGCGATATCCTTTGTCGCTTTACCTGCTCACGTAGGTCGTTTGATTGAGGTGAAACAAAAATAAAGAAAATAGCGAGAGAGAGACAAAGGTTCGCAACCCTTCTCTTTTTTCTCCCCAGTGACGCTTACTCAACCTTAATCTACCCTCCTTTCCACTAGCCTCTCTGCAAAGGGGACACGGAGGGTTGTATTACGAAAAGTAGATAGTTTATACACTTATATGCATTTGCACCTGATATATATGTGATTACATGTATATTACACGTTCCAAAACTGACCTCAATTATAGTGATCTAGATCACTGGAATAACCTTGAATACCATGGGATACGACGTTAATTGAATGCCTGCAATGATTTTTACATTTATCATTTTTCTTCCAAAGGCTGTCGAGCTCTTTTTATTTTTTGAAATTTTATGACGCTTCATTGGAACGCAATGGAAAGGGGGGTTTTTTTTTTTTTTAAATAAAATTTACCGTACCAGAGCACGATGAATTTTCCAAGTGAATATGTTTGAAATGTTTAGTGCGTAGAAGCAAAATTAAAGTTAAAGAAAATAAAAATATTTTCACCGTGTTCCGACGATTCAAACTTATCTGTAATGAAATTTTGACTACGTTTGTTTTCTCTTTTACATTTAATTTGACTTATAATTGGTTTCTTATAAAACCTCATTCGCCATTAGTATATCTTCCATTTTTTTAATCGCGGCTGTACATATTATTGAACGCGGACTCAGATATCCATCGACGTGTGTGATTTTTCAGCTCCCAGCTCGACGGATATCCAGAGAAAATCACACAAGAATTATGGAATTCCGTTTTCAGGAAGCCCAATGTGGGCTGAAGTGAGATGGCATCCAGGGAGAAAAGACCCTTAGCGCCTTCAAAATCAAAGCAGAGGGCTAACAATGAGTCTGTCCTGCCGACGTCGGCGCAGAGCAATCGTAAAAGGTCCCGGACGGCGCTGAGATCGCCGCAATTGGCGCGTAATATACTGGAAGCTGTGGCGAGCGGCAGTCAGCTTGCGCAAAAGCTAGAAGCCTCTCTGCCGAGGAAAAAAGTCTTAAGAAGCCTGAGAAGGAAGCAAAAATTGCGCAACGCCAAGTCCAATTTGATGAGCGTCAAGTCAATGAAGAAAGTACCGATAAGCAATATTTGTAGAATAGCGGTGGACATTAAGAAGGGCGTCAAATTGAAAAAGGTTAAACGACTCGTCGAGGCTGACAAAAACGCGAGGAGAAACGACGAACAGCAGCGCGTCGTTGTCGATGATAACGTGACCGAGGAGAAGGAGGACAATAACGTGGAGACGGAGAACGAAACGGGCGGCAAGATTACGAAGAATAATCTACGAACTAAAAAGACGAAAACGAACATTAAAATAAGCGAGGAATCGGATAATTTGGGTGAACGCGAAACAACGGACACGATTTCATCCACAAACGCAAAGAACAGCCCAAAAACAACAAGAAAATTGAAATCCACGGAAACACCGGATACACCGTCGAAGAGCAAAACGACGAAAAACACGATCAGAAGAAACGCGAGCAAGGAACGCGAGAATATTGGAAAATCTCGGGGTGCGAGCAAAGAGAAAGATTCACAGACGAGCGGAAGTAGCGGCTCGTCCCCTGATACGAAAAACTCTAAGAAAATCTTAACGACGAGCAGCAGCTCGATCGATTTGACGATCGAAGAAGTTGTGGCATCGATGATAAGCGACACCGAGAACGAGGATTTTCAAGCTGCGAGTGGTAAATTGACGAGAAGCCGAAAAATGCTTATTGACGAAAAAATCTACAGCGATTTTGAGATAAAGAAAGAGGCATTGGAAAACGAAGATGCGAGATTAACGTCCGAAGAAGATCGTTCCGAGACCCCCCAACAAGAAACACTAAATTCCATACAGCTGAGAAATCGTGCGGGCAATTCGTTCGCGCAGCGAAGTTTGAGAAACGGTAAATTGCGTCAATTGAACGACAGCGGGACCATCGGCGGAGGAACATCGGAGACGGAAATCGCCAAGAAGAGACGTTGGCTCAATATGGATGAGTCGAATACGACGGAATCGGGGGTGTCGGAAATGAGCGTGGATAATATATCGGACGGTAACATCGACGGTGAATCGTCGTTCTCGGAATCGAGCGGCAATGAAAATCCGAGCAACGTAACGTCGGGCAAGGACGACACATCGCCGTTGAAGCTTCTCGAGTCACCGGTAGACTTTGATCGCGTTATCGAGACGAGTATAGAGCTCGAGAATAACAACAACGCGTCGGGCGAGGTTGGGCCAATTTTACGCTCGAAAACGAAAGCCAAGAGCACCGAGGTTGAGATCAAAATCGACGATACCGAGGAACCTCGTCCACTCGGACGAAGTTTGGCGAATCAATTGGAGCCGCGAAAGAGCGGAAGCTTGGATCAATTGCGAAAAGACAGTTTGACGAAGATCGTCGATTGCAAGCCACCAAAGTCACGTCGCAGTAGCCTGAACATCGACGTTAAAAAGACAATGAGCTCGTTCTACGGCAACGAAAAATCTGAGAATGGCTCGAAATCTCAGATCGATCAGATGATCGAGAATATAAAATTGACGATTGCCAAATCGATCGAGAGCAAGATATTCGGTCCTGAGAAGAGTCTCGTGCGTAATAAAAATTTCGAGATCCCGAAGATCGAGGAAATTGTCGCGCCTCTGAGCGCTGATTCGCAGAAACACAGTATGGAGGAGACAATCGTCGATTGTGAAGATGGCGTTGAACCAAACGTCTCGAACAGCGATAACGCACCGTCGAACAGTTCCGAAAATTCAGTGCCTAAAGTAGCTGACACTGCCAAAGAGATCGAAAAGCTAGTCATGGGTGAGAACGAGCTTGTCGATACGCAAAACAGCGAATCGGCGAATATCGAAATACCCCGGGACGAGCAACAGGTCGTCGAGCATCGTGATATCTCAAATGACAATGAGGAGGTCAATGAAATCGACGTCGACAGCGAGAAAGGGGAAAAAATGGTTGAGGAAGAATCGTCGAGCGAGACTGACAAGATGCCTCTCGGTAATATCGTCGAGGATAACGAGAATGATCAACGGGACACTGCGAAGAAATCAATCGTAACAAGAAAATCATTGCGAATCAGGAGCTCGAACGAAAGTATCGCCGATATTGGCAATAGCGGTAAATCCAACAGTAATGTGGACGATTCCGATAAATCTATAGTAAATTTAACGACCCAAGTATCGCACAAGGAGGACACTACTGAAAATAATGATTTTAGAAATTACCGCCATATCACGAAGACGATTGACAGGATTATCACCAACGAAAGGTTATTTTTTCAAAATACAATGGCGAATGAACGCTTGATTGACGAATCTCCGGTGTTCGATACAAACTCCGAAACGAAGGATACGATTGTCATTGAGAGAAGCGAACCGTCAATTTCTAATGCTCCATTGAATTTCGAAGATTCGGAGACACTCGAGAGTATCTCGAAGGAGGTGGAGAGACTCGTGGGTGAGACGTCGAATACGATTGAGAAGACAATCGATAATTCGGAAAAGGACTCGAAAGTCGAAGAAATATCGAATGACGAAAAATCCAAACTATTGGCCGTCAGTGAGGATACAATTGTGCATGAAAATATCAATGAAATCGTATCGTTATTCAATAACGAGAAAAATGATGGGAATACAACGTCGCACGTTGAATGTGAAATGCCCAAAGCAACGGACGACGATAATGAGACTGTGGAAATACCAGAAATGCACAAGACAGAAAGCTGTTCGTACCAGAGCCAAGGAACTGTCACTTCGGAGAATATTGATAAGAGTAACATCGATGAGATTGTCGAACGTAACCAGGAGAACGTTGAATCGCGAATGGACCGTAGTTCATCGAGAAACGAGAAGAATATGGAGGAACAGAAAACTAGCGCCGAGGAGAACAGGCGAGTTTTGAGGGCTCGTGACAAAATGAAGAAATCGGAGCCCAAGCAGGGACCTCGCCCGACAACGGAGATGAACGATACAATGTCAAAGCCTGAAATCGATGTTTCTCGGGATTCCGCGGTGATGGACGAGACGCACGAATATTCGTCGGAGGAGAGAGCAACGCCGGATAGCAAGCAGGACAAAGAAACTGAAAATCCTGATACGGGAGAATTGACGAATAAATTAGAAGACACGCCGGTACGAACACGAAGAAGTCGCGAGGTCAAGAAACGCAAAGAAGAATCGTCACAGCCGCAAAATATTCTGAAAAACAAGCGCAGTCGCAAGGACGTGAGAAAATCCGATCAGCAGAATAAAGAGGAGACTCTCTTGGACGATGAGGTTGCTACGATAAACGAGAACAATCGTTCTCTCGTCGATAAATATTCCGACAAAGTTCACACCGTTGCCGATAGCCTTCGAGGCTTTTCCGAGGGTGGCCGAGGACCCGTGGCCAAGCTGCAGAATAACACGGATAACAATCGCAGCAAATCCGAGAACGACATTGAAAATGTCAAGCGCAAGTCCGAGTGCAGTGGAAGATTGTCACGCCAGAGAGCCGAGAGCGATACCCTCAAGGTCAACGAGAACGTCGATGGTGCGTCCGATATCGAATGCAAGATTTCAAAGATACCGGAAACACCGCCAAAGGACTCCGACGATGCTTCCACATCCGGTGAATCGTCGAGCAGTCTCACGCTTGGAAGCTTGAAAATCGACGAGACTCCCGAGGATAGAGCCAAAAAAGAATCCATACTCCGTTTATTGGGACTGGAATCGTTGGAGAAAGCTGCCGAGAGGTTGAATCATCAGAAAGCTAGGAAAGAACAGTATACCGGGACACTCAAAACCGTTATAAGGGTTCAAAAGGACAAGGACAAGAAGAGATCGAGATCGCCGCTGAAAATGGTGCTGAAACAGGGTCGCGGTGACGGGGACGGAGACTCGCCGGAGTTTTATACCATTCAGAAGGAGGTACGTTTGCAACATTAAAAAAAAATTATTATATCCTTGAAGTTTCGAACGTACAGCTGGAGCATAAACTGCAATCGACGTGCGTTGATTAGACAAAAAAAAACGCAAAAAAACATTTTTTTTTTACCCAAAGCAAAGATGATTAATTTTCGGAACGTTTTCCATTATTAGCAATAATTATTTACCAAATATTGGCAGGATATTTCAAATTTTTATCAGAGAAATGCATTTATCGATTCTTCGTACAAGAATTTAAAACCACACGGATATTTTTTTATTTAGATTAAAATAAAATAAAAAATCGTTCATTTTTGTTAATAAAATTTTTACTTTTTCTTTGCAGTTTGGGACCAGTGGTTTGGGAGATAGCAGTTCTGGTGCGAACCGAAAGTTCTCTACTAACCACAGACACTCTTGCGGTAATCCTGGTTGCGGGCATAACGACATTATTAATCGTATCCTCATCCTCGTTAACCCGCTTAATTATTTATTTTTCCGATTATTGAAAGAAGCATCATCCTGCATGTTTCGTCGTCGCCGTGGCGGCTATGTGTTACCCTCCAAAAACGCAGAGAGCGTGAAAATCGTATTGGCGATACAGCGAGATTCTCGTTTCATTCCCGTATTGCGCACATCAAGTTCGGAAATTTTACTTTCACGAAGAAATTCCCGATTAATGAATGAGACGAAAAAAAAGAAACACACACAGCATGCACAGTAATCCCTTCATTTCCTCCAATTCTTCATGCTTTTTCGTAAAACTTTGCCGCTATTGAAATCCTTATCCAACCCCCGCACCACTCAGCAGCACGCTCGAGACATTGTCATTGTTCATGTTTGCACGCTGTTTGCCCCCTCTCACGACCTATAAATTACGATTAGCAGGGTGATACTATTTTGACTTATTTTTCAGTTTCCAGTCTCACATCCGGTATATATATTTGTTTTTCTGAGATAAACGATCCTCACTGAGTATTCAGTCGGATTAAAACTGTTTTATATTTTTAATAATTTTGCACATAAGAAATGTAAGTACCTGAGAACACCAAATAATATACCGTCAATTTTTAGGAAAATTTCAAAACACTCGATGTGATTTCCAATCATTTTTCTCCAGCTGGAGCTGTCGTAAAGAAATTTTTTGAATCAAAAGAAATATATCTAAGGGATGAGAGACAAATTAAAAACAAATTTACGTCGAAATAGTGTCACCCAAATGTCTAGCGAAAGAAAATCACGCGAATGTGTGACGAACGATCGGTCGCACCTTTTCATCGAGGACTTTGTAATCACAGACGAGGACAACGAGGAAGCACCGCCCAAGGACCGTCAGTCACTCGTTATACCCGAGAAATCATCGTCATTCTCGATTCATCCTGGTCGTCTGTGCGCCGATGTATGCTGCTACTGTTTCGGTAAATTCGGCTCACTCGATACGCCGATGCATCTCGCCCAAATGAAATCCGACGAGAGACGACAGAAAATACTCGGTGTTGAGAAACATCTCAACAAGGATTCCTGTCTGTGCGATGCTTGCTATCGTCACGTTGATCGAAGGGTAAGATCTTTGTTGGCAAAAAAAACCAGCGCTGAATTTGAAAGAAATACTTGGGTAATATTTACGATTCTGTTTTTTGCGTCAATTTTTCTAAAAGGCGAATACGAGCCCGACGAATATGCAAACCAAACCGCAGAGGCAGCATCGCCAATTGATGGTATCGAAATGTTCGGCCCGTGATTGTCGGGAACCAGCTAGACATCACGTCAAACGTCGCTGGCTATTAAAAGTCAAAGCTGTCGTTCAACATCAGGTAAATCATCATATTTTGCTCCGGAAAACAAAATTCTAGAAAAATATATTTCTCCTGAAATATCTATCAATTATGCGTTTTTCACAGGTGGACATTAATTGGGAATCGAGTCAGCATACGTCCATGTCATTCTGCGTCGATCATTACTCAAAGATCGAGCCCTATCTCACATGTGCACTTTGCAAACGTCGATTGGCCAAAAATCATACTCATCCGCTCGCTGCATCGGAAACCGACGAGCTCAATCAGCGTTTGGGTCGTCAAGGAATCCCGGTACATCTCGTAGGTGGCACTTTCGTTTGCAAGCTCTGCCGATATTTCACCCAGCTACAGCTGAAATACAAGTACTCCGAGAACATGAACGCGAGTCATAGAAACTTTTGCAAGACTTATCGTATTAGGTGAGACCATTTTTTTTCTACACAAAACAATATATCTTATTTCATTGTAGAAAATTGTATCAAAAACATGATCGTTTCTCGTCAGAATCCTGCACTGTCACGACATCGAGGTGTTCGACGCTGAGGATGACGACGCCGCCTTCGCGAGTACATCGAAAGACAAGGAGAAGCGAAAAAAGGTAAAGTGTGCTCAGAACAAGAGTACGAGTATGTCAAAATCGCCGGATGGTATGACAAACTCACCATCGGAGAAATCAACGCCCGAGCCAACGACGAAAAATTCCGATATTGGAATATCCGAGATCCACAATGTCAATCGTATGGCGAAGGTAACGTCGAACGAAGATGTTACAGGGCGTAACGTTCAACTCATGGACCTCGAGAGCACGGTTGAAAAATTAAAGAAGCGCAAAGCCCTCGAGCAACTCGCTTATACGAGCGAGCCATCGCTCAACGTAGAAACGCGCGACAACGACGTCGTGCAAATTCTCGCAATGGACAAGGAAGTAACACTCACGCGATTGCCAAAGAGGCCACGCGTGGCCAGTGACATAACGCCGGTTGTACAGAGACTCGGTGCAAACCCATCGATAAGCGTGAGAACATTGTTTCCCGGTGAGGAGGAGATGAATCTTCACGCTAACGTTGAATTTGCAAATGTGCGCGAGATAACGCCACAAGGTTGGGAAAAATGCGCAACGATGATACAGTACGATCGTGACACGAAAATTTTGTGGCAGGAATTACAGAGGCCTTACGGCAATCAAAGTTCCTTTCTTCGGCACTTGATACTCCTCGAGAAGTATTACAGATCCGGTGATTTGGTACTCGCGCCAAATGCTTCGCGCAATGCCATCAATTACTCGACATCGGTGCAAAATCGTTTGATATCGTACGAGGGACCGGAGAAAATGGACGAGCCGATAATGGAACCGATATCGTCGGATTACAACAGCTCGAGACGAATGAGCGGCGGTTACATGATGGAGAGAGAGAGACTTTCGTTGCCGAGCACGAGCACCGTGTTCGATTCATCCGTCACAAAAACGACATTGAGCAACAGCGGCGGTACCACGACGCAAACGGCGACAACGACCCTGACAATTACGACGACGACGACGACGACAACGACAACGGCGCCAATGCCGATGACGACGAGTATCGCGACCGGTCAAACGCTCAAAATTGCTCCACCGCGGATTCTGAAGCTCACGTCAGGTGTCTCGATAATTAAAAAACCACCGCCGAGCTTGCAGCGATTAAGTTTACCGTCCGGTAGCTCGAGCAACGGTAACGCCAGTTCCGCTGCTGCCGCGGTCGTTGCGAATGCCGCGGCAATCGCCAAACGCAAGGAATATACGAACAAAATACCCGTCACATCGGGCGGTAAACTATTTCAGCTTACCGAGGCGGAATTTCGACGTTTGCAAAATTTAAAGAAACAGAAACAACAGCTCAGTGAACAGAAACAATCCTCGAGTCCGGCGAGTAACGTTGGTGCGAGTGCGAGCGTTGGAAATTCACCGAGCAACAATGCCACACCGATTAATTTCAAGGGTACGACACTCTCAACGCAATATCAAAAGGCACAGGTAGCCGCGCAATCGCAATTTCAAAAACACCTGAGAATGCAGCAGGAAATGCTCAATCGTCAGACACGCGGTGACTTCGAGCCATTGATATGCGACGTTCGTTCGCTCGTCAATGAAAATACACCTACGCAAAATTTATTGAATACACTTAATCTACCGAAATCTATACAGGTCACGACCAAACCCCCAAATCCAATACCGATATTGCCAAAAATTCCAAAATCTCTCACCGTCATACCGCAAACTATGGCGAGACCGTTGGACAAGTGACAGGGGCATCACGACGATTTTAGAATCACCGACGAGATCAGAGCTTGACAATTGTCACCAACGACCGACGATAAATTCCGTACCTCGCTCACTTGTTTTCAACGAGCGAGAGGCGGAAGAAGAGGAAAAAATAGAAGATTATTTATTCTTCGTTATCACATTAGAGTCGTGACGACAACGTTGCGTAGACACTCGCCACGAACAATCGAAGCGCACTGCTATTGGCTTCGTCGATCATGCGGGAGAGAAAGGCCGCTGGAAAAGACGCGAAAATTGATTTTTAAGAAAAACACACCCATATACATTTACGACGATTGTGAGAAAATCTTGAGAAACTATAGGCGTCTTTGAGCGTTTATTGGGATGGGACGAAGGGAAATGGCCGCTACAACGTAAACTGACCCGCGCCTCTATGAGGCTCCGGTGAAGGGCTATATATTAAAACGTATACGGAAGCGCGCTCGAAATCTCGACGATTATATTGCCAATCGTGCCTCGTCGGAAATCAAATAGTGTGTGTGCGGGTACGCCTACCGGAGAGAAGTAATAAAAAAAAAAATTTAAGTGCCTAATCTTCACAATTAATGAAGTGAGATTGTGTGTGCGTGAGCGCGTGCGTATGAGAGAGAAAGGGAGACATAGAGAAGCGTTAATTGTTAATAACTTAGACGATAGACACAGTGACCTAGGACGGTTTACACATTATTATTATTATTATTATTATTATTATTATTATTATTATTATTACGAAATATCGTTCAGAAGGAACCACATCAGTCACCTTATCTAAGCACCGTTCTTTTTTTTCTGTCTTCGCGTTTCTATATCGATTTAGTAGAATTTCAATTATCGGAGCGAAACGTTCCAAACTCGAGACAATCGATAAAGGTCTTTTTTTTCTCCTCGTTGTTGGATAACAGTTGGACGATATCCTTTTTACCAACGAAAACAAAAATCGTAACGTGTATTTTATAAATTTGCTTGCTTTCTATTTTATTCAACGAACGTATTTACACCGGGGTTGGAAAAAAAGTTCGATCCAAAACGCGCGTGACAAAGATCGTTTCTCGTTTATAGTAATTTCTTCGTATCATCCGATTTCCTTTGATCACAATTCAAGTTGAGCGCTGGTCAGTCTGCGGGGACTGACAGTGGGCTTTCCGTTCAGGCGGGTCAGTCCCTGGACTGTTGGTTGACTTAACTTTTCGTTTGGTCGACTCGCTGCCGCCTGAGCAAAAAGTACAGCAAAATCGGCGCCGCACTCAACGTGTTAAAGATGGAATAACTTATTTGACACACACACACACACACACATGTACACACATTCAGACGCTGCTCTGCCCGAACACGCGGAGCGTCGAAGAAACAAAGAAACAAAAAACAATAAGAACAAGAAATAATGAAAAAAAATTGTATTTGTATTTATACGCCACATCTACAACCACGAATACATAATTATCACGATACAAAAAGCTTAGAGCACGGGAAATAATTTTTTTTTTTTCTTAATTTTAGTGAGGACGCGTTGAGCTTATTTATTACGTTGTAACGACATAATGACACTGTACATAAACTGATTATAATATTTGTAAGTAATGAACGAATGAATTAACGAAGAACCATCAAAGAGTCACACGAAAATGTCCTATTGACTGACGAAGATTCGAACTAAGAATGGAAGGCTCGAAGAGAAAATTTTGAAATTTAACGCCAAGAACGTAAAATTTGTTCGTATAATTGAATCGAAAAAAAGTGATAAGTAAAAGCGGAGGACTTAACAGGACGCAGGAAGATAATCGATGTGATCGCGAATAAAATTACGTACGAGACACAGAGAGAAAGAATTGAAATTATTTGTCTCGCGAGTGATAAAGAATAGACGTGTAAATAAATAAATTAGTGCCGTAAGTTGGGTGTACAAGAGGCGAACGGCTCGAGAATACGTGTGAGCGATATGAACGAGCGTATAATCGATGAATTTTGGTACATATGTTGAATTTTGAAGGAAGGAAAAAGAAAAGTCGGGTCGACAAACGAGAATGCGATTTACTTCGGTTTCTCGAGTGATAACGTTATAATCAGGAAAAATGCGGTTTGTGTGCGTGTGTGTGCGTGCGTGCGTACGTGTTGGGGACGCGGGGCAAGCTATCATGGTTGCAGGTTGACGACACGCTCCCGAGGCCCATCAAATATACATATATACATATAATTTTTTTCCTCGTTTCTTTCTATTTCCGCACGTGTGAAAAGAAGGAAGTAGATGAGAAATAAGGAAGGATGAAAAAAAGAAATCGAGGAAAGAAGCGAGAAACGTTTATGCGAAAAATAATGACAAGACTGCCTCGAATGCAGAAATAAAGAAAACTTGTTTTTGGTGGCGAACTGAGCTCAATGGAGCGGGATCGAACTCGCTGATAATTTCAACCACGATGGAAAAAGGTTCGGAGAGAAGTGAGAAAATTGCTTTTCCATATTTTACGAACCTCGGGTTAATATATATATATACATATATATTCATATATAATACATACATATTATATACGTATATATATAAATATATATATATATATAGTTTATGAACTAAAATAGAAAGGTACTTGACTGGTACACATTATATATATAAAATGCTCTATTTTACTAAGGATATTTTTGATATATCTATATCAAATTGAGAAAAAAAAAATATTGCAGTCGCTTTATAATCAATTGTTATTGACGCGGTTTGTCAGCACCTTGTAAGATTAGTCCTCTGTTTGTAAGATTTTGTTGAAAAATTACGTCGCTACCTTCTAGATACGTAAATCGTGATATTGGCAAACTTTTTTTTTTCAATTTGTTTAAAAATCGTGATATCAGCTAATGTGGAGAGAAAAAAAAATTGACTAATGTATTCTTGCGTCTCGAGCGCCTCTACCATGACTAATCTTGCACGTGCTGGCAAATCGACGAAACTTAAACGGCGCAAGATGTATGCGATGTGAAAAACAGCGAACGCGAACTGAGTTTAAGTTTTAAGAATTCTATTTTTCTGGTGGCAGAGGGTATAATTATTGTGACATTGAGATTGAAAATGAATGAGAAAGATATAAGAATGGAGAGAGAAAGTAAATATCACTTTAGAGATGAGGAAGAAAAAAGATTCGACCACGCGCCGATTGTCGAGAGGATCGAGTATTTTTTTAAGCGTTTTTGAACCTTCGAATCTGTTCGATTTTACGATCCGATTATTGTCGTTTGCTGAGCAAAAATTTATCTGCAATCGCGCGTTGGTAAACCTGGTCCAAGACTTTGTGTATCGATGAACGAGTCAGGGATACGAAATGGAAAAACAAAGAACGAAGCTGATACGATTTTTAAAAAAGGATAAAGATTATACGAGCGATTTGTAAACGAGTGGAGGAATTTTGTTTCGGGAATAAGATAAACTTGTTGTGCCGTCGAGGAAGATTGAAAAAAAAAGAAACACGCGATATTTTACACAAGCAATAATTTGACCGATTAATAGAGAAACGTTGGAAGCGAAAGAGTGAGCGAACGAACGACAGAGCTGCCTTGGATGAATTTTAAAGGATTTTTTTTTAAGTGAAACACGGCGATCGCTCGTCGTTGGCTCGGTGATATTCTTTTTTCTTTATTTCTCCGTGTCTTCGGTTCACCCCTGGAAATTTCGATCCGAGCTGAAAATCTCCGGCTAACGACTATTTTCTCTTTTCGTGTCCGGCATTCGATTTTTTTTTTCCTTTCTGATTTTTCATGCGATATCGATCGTGTTGACGAGGGGCCAGCGAGTCTATACGGGGGCACTCGACGAAATTTCACGGGTGAACGATGAACGAGAACGAGAAAGAAATCTCTACGAGCTTTGGCATATTAATCGGGATTTGTATTCGAAAGGAAAAAAATGAAATATTACGCCTGATTGAAAAACGTGTACGAACGACGATCGACCGTTAATTAAATTCAGCGGACACGGGACACCGCGAATTATTATATTATGTTATTTAAATTAATATTAACAACACGTTATTACTATTATAATAACCTTTGTTTATTTAGTTATAAATTGTAATAGTCATTTAAGTTCTCCATCCTTTGTATATATTCGCAACACTCAATAAAAAATACAACAAAAAAATTGACGCACGAATTAAAAAAAAAAAAAAAAATGTCACCCATTTTATTCCTCATACGATGGAAGCTGTGAAATCTGTGCTAATAAAGTTTTTTTTACTCGCAAAAACGAGCAGCATGTATAATTTACGTCCAGAGAACTGTCAAACTGCCTACTTTTAGGTTAAGCATCATTTTTCCGACCCAGTTTATAAAAAAAAAGGGAGGTCTACGTTTGCTCACGCTTGTCCTAAGATTATTTACACGTCTCGCGAAATAATATATCACGCTGGCACGCGCGTTTATTTTAATAATCTTGCTTTATACAGAAATAATGAGGCGCGGGAACGCTTCGAATTACCTCCTTGCGTGTCATGTGCGCCTGATCTTGGCGGAGCGAACTCGGTTGAAATGTGGATGACTGCGGCGTCGACGCACAGGGGAGGGAGAAAGGGTTCTGGTATACCTCCTTGCTTGTCATGTACGCCTAATACTCGTCGAGCCAAGTCTGTAGAAAAGCGGATGGATACGGCCAGTAGAGGAGAGAGCGCATTGAGATACCTCTTCGCGCATCATGCATGCCTGATACTTTCAGAGCAAAGTCGGATGAAATGTGGACGCCTGAGATACAGACACGGAGGGGCATGGCTAGAGCGCGTTGATATACCTCTTCGTATATCATGCGCGCCTGGTACTGACTCAGCAAACTCGGCTGAAATGTGATGACCGCGGCACATGCGCGCCCCGGAGGGGGAAGGCTTTCTGGTTTACCTCCTCGCGCATCATGTATGCCTGGTACTTTCCGAGCGGAGTCGGATGAAATGTGGTCGACTGAGATATAGACTCGGCGCGGGAGAGAGTACGTGTACCTCTTACCTCTTCGTATATCATGTACGCCTGATACTTACAGAGCGAATTCGGATGAAATGTGAAGGACTGGAGCGTAGCCGCGCCGGAGGGGGCGGGGCGTAGCCGTGCGAATCGATAACCTCCTTGCGCGTCATGTTCGCCTGATACTCGTCTACCCAACGTGGATGACTGACATACAAAAATATTCTACAAGCATCACTGCAAGTAAGACAAGATGAGAGTGTGCGTGTCCGAGAAAATTTGAACTCGGCTCAACGTCGAGAAATTAATGCGTTAATTAATAGGTTAAAAGAATATGTTTTTGTTGTTGTTAGGAAAAGGGCAAAATAAAAGAATTTGTAATGTTTTTTTTTAAGTTTATTCGTAGTTTTCTCGTATAATTGGTAACTGATTTTGGATAACTAGTATACTAAAAATCTAAACAATGTACGAAACTTTATACATAGCTAATTTTGTTGTGTTTTTACTTAAGGATTTCTCCGTTTTGTGTTTATTTATTTTTGTTTTTTCTTTACGGCAGCTATATACAAAAAATGTTTAATCACGGTTGTCATCGTGAAAATTTACGAATTAACAGATTCATCGAATCGAGCGTGATTCGGGCACACTCCGGAAGATTAGATTTTTGTGTATATCTCTTCCCCCCGCGCGATCTCACAATTGCCTGCTCTCGTTGTATTTTTCTTTTCCTGTTTCTGTATATTCTTTTCGATTTTTTTTTGTGGAATGTCCGATCCAGCGTGAAAATTTGAAATTCATTCGAGTACAATTTTTCTTAAGTACGCGGATGAAAAAACGAAAGGCCTTTGTACGTAACTTTTTTATTTTGGATTCTTGTAAAAATTTCATTGTGCGACGATAAAATTTCTCATCTGGATCTGGATGATTTTTTTTTGATATACAAATACATTTTCGACTCTTTTTTTTTTTTAAAGCGATACAAGCAGAAATGGTTTCCTTCGTGCGCGGGTATTGCGTGTTCATCTGACTCTCGACACAAGAATTCCGACATTGTATCAATTTTCCATCGGAGAGAAAGGCCGAGAGTATATACACACAATCGTCCAATTGACCTGAACTCTGATCTTCGGCATTCCAGTTCCGATTAATCGAGAGTATCAAGTAACATTAACGTTCTTTACGCATTTGACTTGATCACAGGCCGAACTTCCAGTCATTAGATCGATCAATTAGTCATTAAGTTCGTTCAAAAACGTTTTAAAAAAAGTGTTATTTTTGCAATTTTTTTCGACTCCGGTTTGTGTGTGAAATCGATTTTTTTTTCATTCAAAAAATTGTGTCGTATTGTTGGAATATGCAATAAAACACTCATAAAGTTATGAAAAAAATCGTTTTATTGAAAATGAGAAAAAAATTGCAATACTTTCCTTCGCGTTCTGATTCAAGTTTTTCTCTGAAATTTGTATCCTCACGTTTTCCTCGAGCGGATTTTTACTCTCATAAATTGATATGAAAATAAAAATTCAAGTTCACTGTCAACTTGACAGTGAACTTGAATTTGAAGTTCGATCTTACGTATGATTATGCGATAAATCCTAAGACTGAAAATTCGAGCCTCGGTATTCATTTTTTGTTATTGTACATATTGCTCGTGACATCCGAGATTTTCGTAAAAAGGCCGGGAAAAAAAATCGTTAAAAATTCACGATATCGGAATAATCGTTGTTCACCAACTGATAATACGAATCTCTTCTGCATGTCACGATTTCGAGTATAAATAACATATCATGTATAATAATTAATTGCGTGCGGGGGAAACGCGAGAATACGTTCGCTCTAGAAGCTACGGCGTCTTCTTTAAAAATAATGGAACATCATTACGTGTAACAGAAATTATTATTATTATAAATGTGAATTAACTAAGGCCCTGTCGCGCGCGACAACGATAATCCATTTTTTTAAATAATCAAGAATGCGCGTAATACGACGCACACTCGCCTTCCACATTTTTTCTCTCCCTTCCGTTTTTTGCATTTTTTTAAAATTATTTTCGTTATTTCGTTTTCTCTTCGTACTTATTTAATTATATGTACATGAGCGCATTTTTCCGGTAAGTCCAACGTGCCGTTAAAAGAGAAAAAAAAGTAGTCACGAATTTTTTTTGAATGATTCTCGCCCCTGGTGTACAAAGTCCTGATTTTTCTCGACAACGTTTACATACCGCACAGCGGGAAAATGCTCTCTTTAAAATATTATTTCTATATATACAAACAGTATGTGTACAGCGTGTTTTATATATATATTTATATAATTGATATATTAAAACATTCGTAAATGACGGATGGTCATTCGCTTCCAGGCGCATTTAAACGTAAAACTTTATCCGTCGCTCACTCGCTACGGCGAGGAAACAAACGTCGTGATCGTTGCCGCGACGAGTGGCGAATACAATGATATCGTTAAAACGCGTTTCTTATCCGTATTTTCGGCTGTGTGTGTATGTGTGTGTGTGTGTGTGTGTGTGTGTGTGTGTGTGCGCTCGGAACTCACGGAGAGAACGACGAAAATTCGGGCATTTAGGTTTTATGAAAAAAATATTAATTATCGGGAATAATTTGATACATATTTGATCGATCAAGCACAGTGACCACCGGCCGAGGAAAATTCACAAAATCCTGAAAAGGATCAAGAATTTTTGTCATTTGTGATGTATAAGTCAAGAAATTTGGTTAATTGGTCGGAAAAAATGTATGCTGATAAGAATCTAGAAACAAAAATTCCTCCGCGAATAAGGAGAATAAATTTTAATAATAATTTAAGAAAATTATATTTTGTAATATGCAAGCGGCGTTTTCACAAATTTTATGAAAGAAGAATTTTCATATGCAGATCTTTGGTTTAGGAAACAATTGTGAAAAACGGAGGAAAATCAATAATAAGTAATTTTTCATCGCCTTTAATTGAAGCGTTATTCGTATCAGCGCTGTTAGTTGGAATTTTATGCGAATAAAAATTACGATTCGGTAATGGAAATTTGTTTTTCAACCGTTTTTAGTGGCCACCGTGTAACGATTCGTCGCTGGAAAACCCTTCAACGTAACTTTGTGCTCGAATATATGGCCTCTGATATTTCTTATGGAAAAATTTGCGCGAATTAAATCGAATACCACCGAATAATCGTTCGACGACTCGAGAAATATTTGTAGATTAACCCGGGATACAAAAATCCCCCGGAAGGCCCTGCTTTGGTCGTCATTACTCTCCATCTCGCTTCAATCTCTCGCTCTGTCTTTATCTCTATCTCAAATTATCTAAGCCGTCGATAAGTTGGTCGTTCGGTACCTCACAGGACTCTCTTTACAGCGGGCCGTACCATTGATTTCCGAACTCTCGTGGCCATGAATCATTCACTCGTCGATTAACAAAAATTCATCGGCTTTTTTTTTTTTGTTTCTCGCTCGATATTTCGACGTGAGCGAGGAGGGGAAAAAAAGTTAATTATATACAATAACAACGCAACAAATTTGTCGAACGTCGAGATAACGCCGAATCGTCGTCAGAATTTCTATTCCAGTCTCATGCTCCATTTCGGTATTAACGCATTTTTTCCCCGACGTTTATTTTCCCTCCTCTTTCTCCGCTGTCGCTCATTCTCTCTCTTTCAATCACCGTCTAGGTCTCGAGACCCGGAACGAGACTGTGAAAGGTCTGAATATCGTGAAACGCTCGGCCGCAACTCTGATTGTTGTTTCTCTCGAATTTCGCGAGATCAAAGTGTTCGTCGAGAGATTGGAGCTCGACGAGTCTCTCCTCGAGGGTCTTTGCCGAATCGGCGAATCTCGCGAAATCACAAATTCTGTCGGCCTCGTCGCTGACGTCCATGAGATTGACGTCGCTCGTACGGTCGAGCTGTGACGCATCGACGAGATCCTGCGAGCAATAGAGGCCACCAACGTTGCTCGTACACGTCGACGATGTTACATCTCGCGCGTCGATCGAGCCGAGACGATCCTCGTGAAAATTATTCATCGTGTGGGGCGATTGTTGATCGTTGACGTCGTCGATGTGCGACAGCAGCCGGGGCGTTGGTGGTAATATATAAAAATCACTGAATACGTCATCCTGAAGATCCAAATCCTCGTGCCTCTGTCTCTTCGGACTCGGACTCTCGTTGCTTCTCATCTCGTCGCCCAGTCTGTAGAAAAAAAACATACGGTTAAAAATGTGTTCAATTTATTTTTCGTGTCATCTTCAACATCGGTAATGCATGTTTCCCAAAGGGTTTAGCCGGATAATAATTTTTTCTTTTTTTTTCTTTATGCTAAATTCTATTTTTAATAATCGAATCTTCCTTTAAAAGCATCATTTTGTAGCGAAGAGATTTTTCTACTATTATGACAAATATTTACATGATTTTACTCTTCATTCCCTACATTTAAAAAAAAAATTCTCACAAGTTGGGATTGAATTTGGGAAAAACCGCTCAAGAGGTTCGGTGTGAAATTTTTTTTTAATTTTTCGCAAAAAATTTGTAAGTTCTCTAACTTTTGTAATTTTGACTCTATCGAGCTGATTTTTTTTTGTGACGATACACTCAATGACAATGAAAAATAATACCGAATTTCATAAAAATCGCCCGAGGGGTTCGGTTAAAATTTTTTTTTGAAATTTTCATAAAAATTTTGTTAACGCTCCAACATCCGCATTTTTAGAAGTATCGAGCTAAAACTTTTTGCACGAATACACTAGATGATAAGAATGGTTAGGGTTGAATTTGGTGAAAAACGCTCAAGATGTTCGTTCGCAAATTTTTTTTGAAATTTTCGAAAAATACTTGTTAACACTAAGTTTCCTAATTTAGCAGCTATCGAGTTCACTTCTCTAGCACTAATACACTGGACGACAAAAACAATTAATAATGTAATTGAACGGAATTGCTAAAAAATCATGCAAATTAGAAATTTGCACATAGCTTCTTCATTTGTTTCCGTCGTTCGTGAAGCTTCCTTTATGAGGAAGCCATGATAATAAACATACATGTCATAAAGGTGGTCAAGGAGATCCTCATAAAGGTGGGTTGACGAACGACGGAAAAAAATGAGGAAGCTATGTGCAAATTTCTCATTTTTGTTCAATGTGTCGCAGGTCGAATTATGGAAATTATTATTATTTTTTTAATATATGAAATGAAGAGTAAAATCATGTCAATTTTTGTCATAATAGTAGAAAAACCGCTTGGCTACAAAAAAAAATTTTTAAATGCAAAAATCGAAAAAAAAACTCTTTTTTGAGCAGTAAGAAGACCCCTCGGCATCGATATAGAAACCTGTAATTTTGCACAAAATTATCTTTTTAGGTTACGAACTTTGAAAAAAATCGACTCCGCAAAATTCGTTGTGGGCCGATTCACCATTCTTATCCGGCTAAACTGTTTATTCGAGCTCACATTGAATCTTTGGATTCAATTTTGAGAAGCATAATAATTGTCCTTGATTTTTTTTTTCAAATTTTTGAAATCCTCCGACAATTGCAACTTGCCTAAATTCTCATCTGATCTTGATCAAAGATTTTCTATACTAATTTATCTTTAAAATGTGTACATGCTATTTCTCGCTCGGTACTACACAGATTTAAAAAATAACCAGATTGGTGTCGGTGAAAAAGAATGATTTTAGTCGATTCTCACCTCTTCTTTGACGAACTGTCCGTATCCATGTGATTGCCACTGACGTTATTCTCCTTTGACGAATCATCGAGATAGCTGACTATCGGTAATCCATAATTTCGGGTTTTCTCGTCTCTGTTCTCACGTTGCAAGCGTCTCACGGCGTTGTTTATGAGAACCGAACGACAGAGGCTCGCTTCGGGATCCTCGATGCGTCGTAGCTTGCCGGCTGATATCTTCAACAAACGTCTTCGCTCTTCGCGTGCACGGTACTTGGCGGATATCATGGTCGGTCGACTCCTGCGAATCACCAGATCTTCTTCCAATCTCATCTTAGCGTCTGAAATCAAAAAATTCGTCCAATGATGCAACTGTCTTTGAAGAATGCATTTGGCGATTGATTTTTCTTTCTAATTACAATTTTTTTAAATATCAGCGTAATTCTCAAATTCCGGAGCTCGCATCCGGAATATGAATCTTTTTTCAAAATTTAATCAAATATGACGAAACCTTTTTGGCATATTTGATTCTGAGATTCTGGATTAAAAAAAAAAGATAAAAATTAAAATACGATTCGGAGATTGCTTTTTCTGATCAAATTTATTCAAAAAATTTTTAGTTTTTTGTTCTTAATACTCAATGTTCAAGACTGATTTGGTGCTCTATTTGTTAACATATTATGCGTTGACACATTATGAAATGAAGATGCAATGCAAAAAAAAAATGGTATTCCAAGAAACAAAAATGTATCCCAAAAAAGCGTGATAATAAGATAAGGAAAGATACGTGTAAAAAAATGTGATAATCTTTAAATCTTCAGAATTTCCTAAGTTTTTTATGTAATTTCTTTTAATCTTCAAAATTTCTTCAGATTTTTATGTAATTTCTTCAAAATTTCCTGAGATTATTATATAATTTCTTCAAGTCATAAAAATTTCTTCAGATTTTTATGTAATTTCCTCAAATCTTCAGAATTTCCTCAAATTTTTATGTGATCTCTTCAAATCTTCACAATTTCCTCAGATTTTTATGTAATTTCTCTAAATCTTCAGAATTTCCTCAAATTTTTATGTGATCTCTTCAAATCTTCCAAATTTCCTTAGATGTCTATGTAATTTCTTCAAATCTTAAAAATTTCCTCAGATTTTTGTGTAATTTCTTCAGATCTTTAAAATTTCCTCAGTCTCACTAATTTCTTCAAATTTTGGGACATTTCCTCAGACCTGGCAACACTGAGTCCCTCGACATAGTGACTATCCGGTACCTGGGAGCGACATGCTCGAGATTTTTTTTTCTCTCTCTCTCTCTCTCTTTCTCTTTTTCGAGTAACGGTATTACAAACCGATAGTAACGCAATACCTCGCTCGCGCTCGTCTTCGTTTTGCCCTCGACCGTTCCCCTTCCCTCTTCGCTTCCCGGTTAGCGGTACGACGTACGTAGTACGGCGAGCAACGTAATACACACGTACTCGGACAGCGAAGAAAAGCGCGGTGCTCGTCGGCCGAGGAACGTCTCGAGAGTTCGACTGTGCAACGAGCCTTGCGCTCACCCGATCACTGGGCGTGTAGGAACTCTCGGCTTTTTCCTCCTCTCGTCGACATTCGTGACTGACCCACATTGCCGACTTTAACGTCCGCCTTCAATTTTTTTCCCCACCCGAGTATCAATGACAAAGACAAAAAACAATGTCCGAGCGCGTTGATTTGGACTTTGAAAATATTTACATCTATTTTCAATATGCATTAACTCCGAAAAATAATTTCTATTTCTGATTCAATGTTCCAAGAGACGATTGAAAAATTCCTCAATTTTTTCGCTTCGATAAATGCACGAATAAAATTTAAATAATTTTAAACGACACTAATTATTTTATTTTTAGCAAAAGTGTTTTCGTCGAATGGGGAAATAATAAAAATATTGATATGATTATAACGATCTTGAGTTCCGATTCAAAAATTAATGTATCTCGCGAATCGTCCAAGGTCTCGAGGGTATGCAAACTCAGAAATAATGTGGCGCGATAGTCTTTCGCGTTATATATTTCGCTTATTCGCTGCACTCGTCGATCATTGTATATTTTTTAATCTTCCCGGTATGGATGTACACGCAGGGGAGGTGAGGAACGACGACTTGGACGTTACTTGGCAAACTATATGCTGAAATAAATAAGTACGACGAGAAGCGAGACAGTGTCCATTAGCTCTGCGCTGGCACACACTGATACGCCTCTAATCTACTTTATGACGTTGCTCGCGCGACCCTTCGTCTCTCTTTCTCTCTCTCTCTCTCTCTCTCTCTTTCCCGATCTTCGCGTGACGCACACACAGCATCGAGCTGCTCGCTTTCCAGTGATACTCCCGACAGAATATTTCTCGTACGATTGCATCTGTGCAGTGAAAAATGTTTTCCACCTCAACTACGCGATACAGACGCATAAATGTATATTTTATGTTTATCTTAACTCACGAAACGCAATACGAAGACAAATATGGATGACAAAAAATGTTTTTCCGAGAGATTATTGCGGCGATTTTACGAATTATGATTTATCGCTTCCGCAGAGAAGAAAGTTTGACCAGAAAAAAATAATTCAAAATCTTGCTGCTATGGACGGCAATTTTTTTTCTATTCGGGGAGAATCCATCGATTATGTAAAATTATTTCGATTAATTTTCAATCTATTTTTATGGTGATCCTAAATTTCCAAAACTTGTTTCGAGGTAAAATTGTTACGCACAAATTTATTGGGTGAAGATTTCTACCAGCATTCGCGAAAATTCAAGTTAATTAGATTACCGAATGTATCTAAAAATACATTTACAAAAACTAAAAATACCGTATTCTGGATTTCACGAAGGGTAGTGAAGGAGTGTCCTCGTTGCACGCAGCTGTTGGAATTTTTCGTAAGACTCGAGATAAATGGACGAAGGAGAGAAGGAAGAAGCGAGGAGAAGTTGCCAGATCCCACGGATCGTTTCAATATAGTTGTGAGACACGCAGAGAGGATGCGCGTCACTTCCCGTTAACGTATTCACTTCCGCAGGTGCGAAAAAAAAGCTTCTCGATCGAAAATGAGAGCGAATATCGAAAAAGTGATTGCATGTACAAATATTGTTTTTTTTTATGTTCTCGAAGAATTTAGTTTGAACGAAATATTGAGATTTCCTCAGAAATAGCCCCGCTCTCAAAATTAATCTCCATGAAAGGCTCCAGGAACGAGAGAAACGAAATTATATTGAACGATGAATATATTCTTCACGTTTGTAAAGTACAAAGTGGATGACGCGTTTGAATACGCGCGAGTAGGGAACGGTTGATATATTCGCTGACGACAACGAAACGCTCGAAACGTTTGTTTCGTGAGTCACAAAATTCAGTCTTACATACTATCGTCGCTAATGGCATAAATAAATTGAGCACGATAAATGTACAAAATGTCCGGCACCAAGATCTTTTATCAAAACTCTTGTTAGTTTTCAAAGTCCAATTTTAAAATTATTCGAGTCAGCGATTCATTGGAACATTGCTACGAAAAAGTGAATTTTTCGTTATGTGCGAATAATTTACCATTCAGTATTATAAATAAGTCAATGAAAAAAAGGGGTGCGTGTGGACCGGACTCTGCACGTTTGTTTGAGTGTGTGCACCGTGTAATCCGAGGAGGGAGTGAGCGACACTTGTTGCCAAACGATCGTCCTTCCGCGACTTAACGACGTCGCGAGGCCATCCTGCGAGGTCCGCCAGGATGCCGGACCTCGGTTTATCTCTCGTCGCCTCTTTGCGCTTTATATGGCTAATATATATATATATATATATATATATATATATATATATATATATATATATATATATATTCGCGATGTTATCTCGGTGGTATCGGCCATCGGGAGCGTATTATTTCTTGGCTCGACGAGTGCTCGAAATACAAATCGTCAACGCGCGCATTTCTCGAAACAATAATAGTGCAACACAATCTAACAAAAAATAGATTGTTATAATAGATAATATATATTTATAATAATAATATAATAATTTTCATTACCTCTTTTTTTCGGGAATAATTTTTTTTTGCACAACAACTTTGCTTGATTTGGAATCAGCGATAAATTATGCATCAAAATATGTCTAAAACTGTATAACATTTTTTTTTTAATTCGACCAATTTTTTGCCCCATTTTCAAAAACCTTAAAATAGCGAAATTTCTTTTTCGTACGCAAAGGTGGTCACTAAGCTCAGAGAATGCTGTTTGGTTCATCCCGATAATTCAATTTTTGGAGAAATGAGAGCAGTTCGAAAA
This sequence comes from Alloplasta piceator, assembly GCA_946863875.1. NCBI lineage: Eukaryota > Metazoa > Arthropoda > Insecta > Hymenoptera > Ichneumonidae > Alloplasta > Alloplasta piceator. The sequence continues at coordinate 1,478,190 of OX333080.1, forward strand.
TCGGCCTTGAAAAAATTGCAAAAATCAATGGTCCAACTTTAAAAATCTGCCAAAAATTGAAAAATGATCGGATGATGTAGAAGCCGCAATTTTATCTTGAAAACAAATTACAGACATTTTAGTGAACCGATTCAAATTTGGCCAAAATGCAAAAAAATACATTTTTTTAATTAATTTTTTTTTTAACTTGAATCGATGTATTTGTCTCCCTGAACGCGAATCTACCAATAGTTTTCTCAAAAAAAAGAAAATTTCATGAATTTTCACCAAAAACTTTTTTGCTCAATTTTAGCTCCATTTTCAAAAACCTCAAAATAGCGAAATTTCAAGTGCTCGTAACTTTACTTTGGTTTCATCGATTTGTAAATTTCTTTTTCGCAAGTAAAGGTGGTCACTCAACTTAGAGAATGCCGTTTGGTTCATCTCGATAAGTATTTTGGTAGAAATAGGAGCAGTTTGAAAATCACCGAAAAAAACGGAAAATCGATGGTTCAACTTTAAAAATCTGCCAAAAATGGAAAATTGATCGGAATCGGATAAACTAAGCGAGGTTTTGAAGCTTGAATGATTACGAAGAGAATGAGCTCGTGTCCAAGGCGCAATTCTATCTAGAAAAGAAATTACAGCCATATCAGTGAACCAATTCAACTTTTGCCAAAATGCAAAAAAATAAAAATTTTAATTTTTTTTTCGGGCCATATATCGATGTACAACACAAATATGCCAAAAATTTTCCCAAAAACTTGAAACTTGTATGAATTTTAATAATAATTTTTAGAAAAACTTTTCTTTTCCATTTTTTCTTGCTTTTGTCATGGATAATTTCTTTTTCAACAGAAATTGTGCGTGATTCGAAACCAGCGTTGAATTCTGTATTGAAATAATGTCCGACCGTGCGTGAAAAAAATTTTCGTATACAGATTTGTCGATTTGAACAGTTTGAACGTGTAATATAAAGGGTGTGTACATTAAGATAAGATACAGTGTTGGCCTGACAATGTGAGTATTCGATTTACGTCGAGAACTTTTTTTTTATCCAAGGCTAAATACAAAGGCTGGTGCAGGATATTTTTCGTTGCGGGATACATCTATATATGTTTAAGAACGCTATGAGAGTGCGAAAATCGCGAGCTACTCCATGATTTTATGCTCGACGTGAGCCTAGGCCAACTTTCTCCGGGTGGAGGCGCGCAGCGACGAGGGAACGAAGAAAAAGAGAGAGAGGGGGGGAAAAAAATCAGAAAATAAAAAGAAGGCGAGCGGAGTTATCTAACTCTGTACTGGTGTTGCCGTTCCTCGCGAGTGGCACGCGCGCCCAAGTTGTGTGTGTGTATGTGTGTGTGTGTGTGTGTGAGAGAGAGAACGAGAGAGAGAGAGAGAGAGAGAGAGAGAGAGAGAGAGAGAGAGAGAGAGAGAGAGAGAGAGAGAGAGAGAGAGAGAGAGAGAGAGAGAGAGAGAGAGAGAGCGAGAGAGAGAGAGCAGGCACGCGAGAAGTCTTTACCTTCCCGTTCACCTTTTTGTTCCAGAATTTCGTGCCATGGAAAAATCTTTCGAATACGGAATATGGGAAAAATTATTCGTCACAGTGGAGTGTTTTTCTTTTGGCATAAATTTTTCCGATTTTCAATTCCAGTCGCAGAGAAACTGGAAAAACGAGTGAATAGTCGTTTAGAAATCGAACTCGATCTCAAAGGATTAGTTATAGGCAAAGAAAAAAAATTCAGTAAACTCAAAATTAATTCCAAGTATTTGTTTTGCGCTCATTCGACATCACGGATACGATCTACTTTGGAAAAACTGTTCCGGTGAAAATCTTACCGCGTTAAACCATATTCAACGTGAGAGACGAAACAAAGAGACTCCGCGATACAAATCAATTATCGATAAGGAGTGTATTTATAGTACGAATGTTTCACGCTGAACATCGAGGTCAATGATTTTGATCGCGGGTGCGCAAATAATTCGAATATTTCATCGATCTTATTTTTATCACATTTAAGAATATCAATGACTTTTGAACGAGGAGAAATTTTTTTCAATTTTTTTTGTGTTCGTGGTATGTCCGACAAATATTTCCTTGAACATACATAATGGATGGAGAATTTATTGCCGCAATAAATTGTATATATATGTATATTTACTCCACGAGGGAGTAATTTTGTAATTGGAAGTACGAAGCGCTTGGCAGGCGAACGAAGTCTTGGTAAACGGCGACAACGACGGGCATTTTGCCGCCATGTTGCCCCAATCGAAATAGAAAGTGGCCTCGTCGAGGATAGAGAGGCGAGTGGCCGCACTCTCGACTCTCGGTGCTCTCGAAGGGCCTTGGATGGAATGCGCCAGCGTTCACGCGGAGAGCGAGTCAAAAAAAAGGAGAGAGGGGGCAAAGAAAATTACCGAATGCTTACGCGGTTATAATTAAATTCGGGTACGCGTGTGCGCTCGCTTATCAAGTTCGAGATCGCGAGTATCGATCAGGCACGAAAAATCACTTCACCATGTTCGTCGAGTTAATTTATCCGACTTATTTAAGAGTCGACACTTTGGTTTGAAAAAAAAAAATGTTAACTACTCAAATAGAATTATCCTTTCATGACGTTCATTTTTTTCGCACCCATCTCTCTCTTCGCAAAGAACGCTTCCGGCAAAGACATACCACGCGTCAAGGTCACCACTTGTGCTTGCACAAACGTCGTTGCTTTATAGATTAGAGTATCCCCCTTTTTATAACTCCGCCAATGTCAATTCGTGATCAAACATTGGGATTTTGAATATTTTTTTGGCGACTATTGTCATTATTGTTTATATCATTTGTTATTATTGTTTCTTTTATAATCGTCGAATTGTACAATACGACGTACGAATTAATTACGCAACATTTTTACCTCTTTCCGTCTGTATTAAAAAATATTTTATATTCACGGTGAATAAAGTACGAGGTGAATTTGAAGTTTCATAATATCATTGTTTCAACATTCAACGGGAGGTTTGAGCGTGAAACTGCGCGTTTCTCGGTAAGTCCCGCGTGAATGACGATGTCCTTTAGTTCCGCGTTAAGATGATAATTGTATACAAATTTATTACGCAAATTAATTTCGCCTTCCCGAGCTACTACCGTTCGTGCGATACAAAAAAGTCGTTTATGCACAGCGATAAAAATCGCGAAATCAGTCGTACATTGATTACCGATAAACCGACGCGGCTCGTATAACGCCGATGGTCGATTCATAATTTAAAAAGAGTCGATTCGAATTACGAGATAAATTGGTGAAAAATGTTATTCTAGTATTGAGCAGAAAACTCGTGTAAGAAAAAAAAACACACACACACACACAGACGCACAGTCTGCATTTATATTATTTCGCAAGACTCTTAATTACATACGACGACGACGACCAACCGAGCGCGGTGGAGGAGGCAGAAAAAAAAGGTGAACGTCGAGTGCACGATAAATCGACCGTGACATCGAGCTTCTCCGTGTGGCGAACCTCGACGAGCTATATAACGTTCGATATCTCTCGCACGAATTCTTATCAGTTACGCGCACACAGCTCTCGACCGCATGGAGAAAAAAAACCAGCGTATAAAAAAAAATAAAAAAAAAACGAATGTCAAAATATGAGAATACGCGTGGATTTTATTGCCGCGTTGTATAAAGCTTTTTAAAGCATCGTATAGATGAGTTTCTTTTCTTTTTTTTTTTTAATATATGTGAATAAATCCGTGATTATTCGTAATAGGTATATAATTCTCCTTTTTTCTCCGTTCTTATCTGTCCCCGAGCCGATATTATCAGATTGCTCGAACGACTCTGGCCGAGGCGCCTGTTGCGCTTGATCCACGCACCAGCGAGATCGTCATTAAAAAAAAAAAGTGTATTTTATTTCCCCAATGTAGCTCGAAGCTCGTTCACGAGACTCGGAATCTTTTTTATGTATTTTTTTTATATCAATTGAAAAATATTCGTGCGGAGTCATTTTTTAAAAATTATATTTTATTATTAAACTCGTTGATCGAGAATCTCCGCGAAGACTTTTTCTTCAATGTTTCGGATCGTTTCGGTCGCGCATACGTTCCCGATAACGAAACATAGTTTGCACTGTAACACGCGTCCTCAATTGAAAAAACACTATATTTCAATGAGCTGTCATTATCGAGGCTTTGTTATATTTGCTCACGCGAATTTAAAAAAATCATTTCAACGATCATTTTATCAATTCGAAAGATTTATCGAATACGTTCCGAAGTGAGAGACAGGCGAGAATAATAAACGGCCTAATTGGAATCGCCGTGTGTACTCAACTGTATTAACCGAAATTAATCAACCAAATCATTTGCGTAAATCGAGGAAAATCAAAATATTTAAAAAAAATTAGTGACAAGTGACCTATGAGTAGAAACAATTTTTGCGGAAAATCCAAACTTGCCGAGTTCACAAAATCATTGGGATAAATATTTTTTTTCAATTCGAGTGAATTAATAATTTAGTTCGGATTTGAGCGTGAGAGAGAGAGAGAGAGAGAGAGAGAGAGAAGGAGAAAACAGAGGTGGCAACAATAACTGGTCTATACCGGGCTCGCTGTGTGTACTCAAGTGTTATTAACTATACATATCCATACTGTAAAACTTGGCAAAGAAACCTGCACTCGAATAACTGGTGTGTTGACTCTTTACAGGTATGTACTTTACTGATATAATACCCTCACTCGTTATACCGTATATTATAAACCGTGAGTTCTCTAGCACTTGTCCGTTCTCTCCCTCTCTCTTTCTATCTCTCGTCGTGGATTCCGGAGGGGAATCCCGCTCTTCTTCTCGCGCTCCTCTCTGTTATAAAACAGCGCGCACCGCAAATTGTCGAGCGGAGAGGGGGGGGGGGGGGATACGCTCGGAGAGAGAGAGGGAGCGACTTGATTTTCATGTGGGACGCGATACCGTAAAGCCGGGGGCCCCGTTATGATTTTTGCATCCATCTTTGAGGCGTTATATCCGTGCGATTTATCTTTCTCTCTTCGCGCAACTGACAAATAACCCGCGAAAATGTCGCAAATATCGAATAGAATGAATAAAAATAATTGACTCTATTTATTTACAGATTGTCCGGTATATTCAACGTCGATGATGATCTCAGCGCGTTGAGCTTATAATTCGAGCAAAATCGAACTTTTCCACGAACTCTCGAGTTCGAGCTCGTATTAATTTGCATAGTCGATGGCCTTGAGATTTCTCAAACCCCTCCTCCTCCGCCTCATTTTTTCTCCCCTCTCGAGCGCGCTTCTTCGCGATACTCGTTTCGCCAGTGATTATTTTTAACGCTCGAGGTTCTCGACACTGGGGAAAACAAAATTTTCGTTCTGTTTTATTTCTCTTTTTTTTCTTTTCGTTTCAACATCGGCCGACGATAATAAAAATCGTGATATTATTTTCTTTGTTCGTGGTCGAGCGATACGCGTGTGTTCGATGTTTTTGTACGAGCGATATATCGCCGAGCGCTTGGCCCTCGTTAAATAGGCCGTGACCATTCGCGCGACTTTCTCTCGGATCATAGACTCGCGCGACGACGCTTACGAGATAATATAGTTAAATAAAATAAAATCTGACACCAAACTGCAGAGGTTAGTCATTAATGTGGCATTCCCATAGCTCTTTGTATTCCTTTCGAAGAGACCTTTTTTAAAAGAACTTTTCCTTTTTCTAACGTTGATAAGAATTTAAAAAAAACAACAATATTGAATTGTTTTTAATTTATCGAAAATTGCGCAAAAACATTACCGCTAATTACTGGAATAAAATGAGTCATTCTTCTACCAATTCATATCTTTGTAGATTTTTGTAACTATAATCCGATCGAGAAAGATGCTCCATTTTCAGTATTTAGAATTTCAGCACGTTTGGACTCTTTACGCGATTCAAGCGCATGATAATTCCGCAACTTTTTCGAACGCGTTGTCACAAAATCGCTTATCCGCCGCGAACGTGTCTTTTTTTCAACTCGCTCGTCGTTACGCCTTTTCTTCGCGGATTCGTCGAGGATTTTGAGTTTGTGAAAAAACTCATGTTCACGTGACCCAGTTTTCCGACGCGTGAGGTACGGTACTAAAAAAAATAAAGTAACTTCCGAAATATGGCTAGAATCCAAACGCGTTTTTCCCCTCAATTTCCTTATCTTCCTGTACGAGACTCGACGGCCGGAAATTCCGACGATTCGTATTCAAATTAAAAATGAAAACGTAGAGAACTGGAAAAGTACTGGATTGCTAAACAGAACTCTACAGAGGTGTGATTCGTAATTAATGCTAAATTGCCCATGACAAAATGCATGCGGATAGATTTTGGATAGAAATAAATATATCTCGCACGGTTGTAGAGAGCCGAAATGAAGGTTAATTCAATTATAGAGCGAGAGAGACGGATAAAGAGCTCAAAGCATCAGAAATGCACCGGTCCAACGGCCACCTCGCGGAATCCCCGTATGCTTTTCGCCCTCGGAGAAATATCGATATATATATATATATATATATATATATATATATATATATATATATATTAGGGTGATTTTTTCCGAATTTTTTTATTTCTTTCACTCCCCACCCGAAATTCTGTTGCACATGTCTGAAAGAAAATTCCCTGAAAGTTACAGCTCTTAATATTAATATTAAGTACTTTCCCTTCGCGTGATAAGTTTTTCCATCTAAAATAACGTAAATCAAAAACTTTTTTCTTCAAATTTTTACCACTCCGCGATTTTTTATGCTATCGCATTGATTTAGGTCGCAATTTACGCAGAATTGAACGATCTTTGAAAGTGTCCTCAACAGTGTAAGTGTAACTTACACTGGTGAGACGGTACAAGGATACACATTTTATACCATAAATAAGTTAGGGTTCAATATCTCAAGAAATATTAATTTTATCAGTTAGGTCTAAAGGACCTTTTTTGTAGGAAATAAAATTTCCAACAAAATTTCCCTTTGGGATTTTCCGGTTAAGTTAATCATTTCGAAGATGACAGCAAAAAATCCAGAATTTTGGGTAAAAATCAACTTTAGGGACCCGTACCATCTTACCAGTGTAAGTTACACTTACGATGTTGAGGGCACATTTAAAGATCGTTCGATTCTACGTGAATTGCGACCAAAATCAATGTGATAGCATAAAAAACCGCGGGGTGGTAAAATTTTGAAGAAAACACTTTTTGATTTACGTGTATTTTAGATGGAAAAACTTATGACGCGAAGGGAAAGTACTTAATATTAATATTAGGGGCTGTAACTTTCAGGGAATTTTCTTTCCGACATATACAACCAAATTCCGGGTGGGAAGTGAAAGAAAAAAATAAGTCAAAAAACAAAATCACCCTAATATATATATATTACATATCGCGCAACGATGCCAACGCCATCGTGCAGGGGCAACTGCGTTCGTCGGCGTTGTAGTGTGTGTAGTTTATCGAGTCGTCAGGTCGGAAACGGTCAGTGAGATCGGATCGGCGCGGCGACGAGTGGAGGAGCGCGCGGGAGTGCATGGCAGAGCTCTCGGGTGGTACGCAGGTGGAACCCTCACCCGGTATATATATACCAGGCAGGAACGGTGGAAGTGCATCAGGCGCACGCGCACGTGCTCAGAGAGAGTGAGAGAGGAGAATTACCGAGTGGCTTGCCAGCCAAAACTTCCCCACCCACTTCCTTTTTCCTCTTTCACTCTCTCTCTCTCTCTCTCTCTCTCTCTCTCTCGTTCGTTCCCATGCATACTACAAGCCGTGCCTACATATATCTACACCGCAACGATCCGTTTGGACCGTGGAAATAGCAGAAAGAAGGGCTTCGGCGTCCCTTCTAGGGGGAATTATTAACCCTTAAAACCTGGAATGGGAGACTCTTTCTTTTGTCACGAAAGAAGCCGCGAAGAAATTTCTCCTTAAATTTTTATGCCATTACATCGATGTAAAAGATTCGAAATTACACGAAAAGTTGCAATGACAGTATGAAAAACCGTGAATTTTTAGTTCGCAATCGATGATGATATGGAAGAGGGCTTTTTAGGCGCATTGTGGAAATTTGAAATAAAAACTGTCTTGACTATGATCGAAATAATGTCGGAGATTCTCTCGAGGCTATTCGGAGAATCGACGAGAAAACATTTTGAATCTCTTGACCGAGCAAAAAAAAAGTGGCTCTCACTTTCTCTGCTCGCTTTTTTTCTCCCCCTCCAACGAGAGGAACTTCTCAGTGAAAGACGAGAGCTTCGACGCGTCGAGCCCACGGATGGATTCTCTCGTGAGCTTCCCTCTCGTGAATTCGGTACATCGGGCGAGAGAGTGGAAAAAACCTATCAACCGACGTTCGGATATTGAACTCCGGAGTCTACTTTTTGTCCGGTCTACGCGCGGAATATTCGTCGATGACGACAACGATCGCGGGACAATTCGTGATTAGGCATTCGCGATTCCAGAAGGTTCAAGGTTCGAGGTAAACGAACTTTGTACACCCAGAAAGAAGAAGATCCAGTTTATACTCGCATCGTTACCAAGTGGAAACAGAATACGCGCAAGAATGTTTTCAATATGAAAAAAAATTATTTGACACAGGCACAAAAATATTGGACATAAAATTTACTTGAAAAAAAAAAATTAGTTAATATTATTTTCAGCAAATTCATCATTGTGTATATGAATAAATTATAAATTTATAATACAAATATTGTAATTTTATTTTTTAACTATCAATATTTATTTAAATCGGCAATGGAAAAATTTGAGTGTGCTGCTCTTACGTATGAATAAAAAAAAATAACAATGAACCTCAATGAATAAACGTCAGTGCAAACAAAGGGGCTAAGGGGGGCCGTATCGAGTAGAAAATATAAAACCACGAGGATCCTCGCAGAGTGGACCGCGAGGGCGCGTTGAGCGAACACGCCGGGGCGCTTTGCGAGAGAGGGAGAGAGAGAAAAAAGAGGGGATGCCCACAGGCGAGATGAAAAAAATTGAGGCAGGTAAGTATCGCGATTGTTTTCACGTTCTACCGCGATATTCGAATACTCTCGGACGCGTTTGTTCTCACCGCAAATCGGCGTATCATCGATCCGATTAAATCGATGAGATCAATGAAGTTAATTCAATTTGCAAAATCTAACGCTCAACTCGATGGATCGTGCAATTGCAATGGATATTGCAATGAAACGACGGATATAACGTGGATGAGAAATGAAAAAGAGAATCGTGTGAGAGAAGAGAAAGAGAGGGGGAAGAAAGGAGATCCGTAAAACCTACTTTGTTGGCGTGGCCCGCGCGCGCGAGCCATAAAGCCACATCAATACACGGCAATCACGCTAAGAGCAGATGTTATCCCCACTTCTGTGTACGCGCGCGCGCGTGTGTGTGTGTGTGTGTGTGTGTGTGTGTGCGCGCGCTCTTCGAACGGAGCGCCCCGGCGTTCTCTCGACCGTGCTGTACAACCGCCACCGCTACTACTCCAATACGTGTTTCTTCTCTCCCCCCGTCACCGCTTTTCCCTCACTCCCGTTCGCATCTCCATCGTTGTATTGCCGCAAGCGTGTGTTTGTGTGTGTGTGGACGACGCTCTTTCGGAAGTCCCGTAGGCGTCAAGGGGGCGAAGGAAATCAACGAAAAACACATAATTTTCTTTTTTTGAGAAAAAAACTTTTTTTAAAAATACATCTTGCATACGATCAACAAAAAATTCGAAGGAAAGAAACTATTTCAGAATTCAAGTTATTTAAGGACCGATCTTCATTCATTATTCTTCGAGAGAGCGATTGAAAATGCACCCAAAGGAATTTATTCAAAAAATAGCTAAAATATATTATTTAACGAAATTATTGCGCGACCTTAAAAACATTTTCCGAAGATTTTGGTTTTTATGTGAATTTTCCGTTAATCCTTCTGCTATTACGAAATTTATATGTAACGAGGCAAAAGAGACCTTTACGATATTCTGTGCTGTGAGCCCGTTCATTAGTAGTGGTAAGTAAGTAATGCGGCAGTTTGCCCAACTACAGGGTCGCCTCGGCCTTTTACCCGGAAAACGTTGTACAGAAATTCCGGTTTCACCGGAATCTCGATTCTCACAACGAGACGAGAATATCGATCGAAAATATTCACAAAATCGTAGCTTCTGCGAATTGCAATTCTTTTTCACACCTCCCAACCGGATTGATCACGAATTTTCAACTTTTCAGTTTAATGCTTTCGAAAATACTGGGGGGGAAAGTGCTCGTCTATCTGGTTTTCCGGCAATCCGTGCGACTCTTTCTCTCTCTCGGTCGCCCCAATCGACCCGATATATTATTCTCTCCCATCTCTCTTCCTCCACATTTTATGGACTCTCCGAGAGCGCTCGGCGTTTGTGCCGGGCTCCGGCGAATAGGGAGAAACTCACGACAAGCGCAACGTTCGGAGGCGATATTTTCTCATTCTACGCTTCCCGCGATGCTCGTGCGAGTGCGTTGAGTTTTATATCCGACGCTGTTGCGGTCCTCTCGCGTCGTTCCGGCTGAGTTAGAACCGCGAGAGTCAATGCACAAAGTCGTTCCAATCGTGATTAATATTTTTAATGAATTCGTTTGGTTTTTTTTACATAATTCATTCCAATTATTCTCGTCGTTTGATTATTCATGATATATCTCTTCGAACTATTGATATTCAATTATCCGCGGTTACTTCGTCATTATCGTACTGTACGACTGACAATCTCATTTTTCGCTCAATTTCGCGTTTTGTGCACCGTATCCTTCGAATTTCCCGCCGTACGTTCTTCTTTCTCCCGCGAAAGACCAGGTGAGGGGTGATACCGTATAACGGATGCAGCATGGACTCGAGTCCGTATTATGCACGTGTCGTACACGCATTATGTGTACTATATGTGGGGCATTCCACGCCAAATCGACCACTTTTGAACCGGACCCCTTTCGATTTGGCTGAAAGTTTTTTATCCTTTTCTACCCTATGAAAAACGTTTCTCAGAATTTTTTCAAATTGTTTTACCCAACCAAAAAAAAGTTATGAATTTTTTTTTTTTTTAATGGCTTTTTTTTTTTGAAATAGCTGTAACTTTTCCAAAATTTGACTTATCGGACCGTTTTATTTTTCCAATTTTTCGTTTTTAAGTTTACTTTTTGAAAAAAAGAATATAAAAAGTTATTGAAATCCATCTTCATCGTTTTTTTAGATTTTTGGAACAAATCAAAAATTTCTCGATGATTACCATTTTTGTTTTTTTTTCTTTTTATTATATCAAACTTCGACATTTTCTGCAAATCCTCAAATTTTTTCAGAGTGGTGTCTTTTATCTCTATTTCTTTTTCAAATTGAAAAAAAATTTTCAACTAGCCTTATTTCTCGTAGCACCATTTTGAAAATTTTTAAGGGTGTTCAGAGAATTTCCAAATTTGAAAAAAATAAAACAAAAATTGAAAGTAGTAATTATGGAATTTAATTTTTTTCGCAAAATTAAGATAAAAATAGAAGGAAGCTCTGAATAATTTTTTTGTATTTTCTTTCAAAAAGTAAATTTAAAAGCGATAATTTTGAAAAAGAAACCGTTCCGATAAGTCAAATTTTGAAAAACTTATAGTTATTCAAAAAAGGCCATTTTTTCAAAAATTCATAATTTTTTTTTGGTTGGGTAAAAAAATTTGAAAAAATTCTGAGAAACGTTTTTCATACTTAGAAAAGAATAAAAAAACGTTCAGCGAAATCGAAAGGGGTCGGGTCCAAAAGTGGTCGATTTGACGTGGAATGCCCCATATACATTGGTGAATATAGTGCGAGTATGTATGGGGAGGAAGAGAAAGAATAGACGGAAAAGGGCTGAAAGACACGAATCGCGCTCTCTCGCTTTTTCCTTCTCTTTCTTTTGGATAGTTCGTCTACAAATGAGAGAATTTTATATCCACGTTTGTGTGCGCCCGTTTGTGCATGTAGACTCTCGACCCGTTAATTTAAGCGGCGCACGCGCGAGCTCGAGCGCGCGCCTATACTGCTCTTTCTGTTTCTCCGCGCGCTCCTTCGCCCTCTGTTCTTGTTCAATCCTCCGTCTCCGTCTCTCTCTCTCTTTCTCTCGCTGCTTCTCGCACCAGAAGCGATGATAACGATTGTCTCGAGCGATAAGCAGTCGCTCCAGCTTTCTATAGACACCTTTCTCTCTCTCTCTCTCTCTCTTCTTTTATTTTCTCTAATAAAAAATGCGCATACACTTCGCGTCTGTGGAACTTGACCGATTGAATCGTCGAAAGATTTTAAAAAATAAGCACGGCGATGTTCGTCATAAAATTTCACGAACTTTGTTTATAAAATTTTACAGATTCATTTTATAATTTTATAAAATTTAATATTCGACTATAATAATTTATTTTCAATTCTCAAAACTGCTGTTGCGAATGTGCAAGAATAACGAGATAATGAACTTGCGCAAATTTAAAATTTCCACGATTTTTTTAGTCTCGTTTGTGAAAATTACGAAAATATTAATGGGGCATTAAAAAAAAAATAATAATCGCAGCGTGAGAAGATGATTTTTCGTTCGGGCTTGAAATCCTGACCCCACTGGAATATTCAATCGGGTGAACGACTTCCAAACGGGAGAAACGAAAGAGAGAGAGTGTGTGTGTGTGTGTAAAGCTCGCGTACACACACACAGAGATCGATTTCCATTGGAGCGGAGATTGGCGCGAGAGCGACGAACGCTGCTGCTCGACGTTTCTCGCACGCCACCTCTCGCTTCGCCTTTGTCCTTCGTCCATACACGTGAAAACCTGCGCCACCTGTCCACACTCACCGCTATCGCGCTCCCTCTTCATTTTTATTTTTCGCTATCCCCCCGCGCTTAAGCTCACGATTTTACCGTCGGAAATCTCTCCCTTTTATCCCGCGTTATTCTCCTCGGTTTATCCCGCTCGTGCAATTCTGCGCTATACATATACTATATGTATATACGGTAAAACGCAACGGGTGAACGCATCGTGCCCTTGCTTCGGTTCGCTGCGCGCACCGACGCGCGAATATATTCGCGCCAGTCCTTTATAGATCGTTACGTTGTCAGAAGCGGCAAAATCGCGGTGGAAAGTACTCGCGAGAGAGAAAGACAGAGACCGAGGGACGAGACGAGGAATGCGAGGGAAGAGCGAAAAAAAGGAAGATGGAGGATTCTCGCGAACGTTTGTTTCCAAGCGCGTACCGGCGAAGAGGGAGCACGCATATGTATATACACGTTCTCGAAAAAATCCTTTGATCTTTCTTACACCGCTTCTGCCGCGATACATACTCTCCTCTTTCTTTCTCTCTCTTTTGCTCTTGTTCCCTCTTTTCGCCTTCCCTCTCTTGCATTCCCCGCTATTCCTTTGCCTCCCCCACTCGTCGTTAATCCCACGCTCAAACGCGAATATCTCTTTATTCACCGGTAAAAGAGTACCCGCGACTCTTGCCGAGATCAAAGTGCCAAAAAGAGCCAAGAAGGATGGGCGAAAGCGACGATAATGTATTAAATAAAATTCTCCGATAATGATTCACGATTTCCAAAGCTCGGTGGCGAACGACTCACCGATTTGACCTCCAAATTATCTTTAACCTACAGAGGAATCAAAAGGAATTGTCGAAACGAAATTCGACAGATACGTCTATAATTAAGTCGCAAATGTGTGATTCAACTGGGAAAAACAAAATTGATGAATGGAGAATTTCCTTTTTCAACGTTTTTCTTTTCGTTTCCATCAATTCTCGTCCCGAGGGTGTATTATGGTACCCGCGGTGGCGTCCTGAGCATTCCGACGGAAGCTTGCGGTTTGTCCAAACCCATATATATATATATATATAATATAGTATAGATATACAATTCGCACAGTATGCAGCTACTTTTGCTCCGAGAGCTGTTTTGCTTGCGATGTAGTCGAGCGAGAGAAGGGAGAGAGAGAGAGAGAGAGAGAGAGAGAGAGAGAGAGAGAGAGAAGGGAGTTCAGTGTAACACGCCCGTAGTTCATCCGTAGTGTTATATTCTCGTCATCGAGTGTACGAAGTATCCCCCGAGCTATTTTAACGAACGGATTCACCGTGGAATGAGATCAGTGAGCTAAATTTACGATCCGTTTCTGACTCTTTGCTTTATATCGCAATATGCGCGCGCACACGCAAACGCTTCATACGAACTACAGATTCTACAGTGTTTGATACAATTTTCGACGTATACGCCGAATACATCCCTTTTTTTTTCTTTGAACTCGTAATTAAAATATTTCCCCGGCAGTTCCATATTCCAAGAAGTATACGTTGATAATAATTTATTGCGCTCGTACGACTGAAAAACTTGTTGCGTAAATCATAAATCTGCGTCTTTCTTTTTTATCATAAGTTTATCTCTGTGTGCGTGCGTGCTTTATAGTCTGTAATACGGAGATGAGATTCACGTTCGTCCCATCGTCGTTGCGCAGCATAGAAATGAGGAATCTCAGGTGTATCATTGTGTACATATATATATACAGTCATGAATATATGTATATATATATATATATATATGCACATTTATGGTACCGAGTACCGTTCGAGAAATTCTAGATTGAGAACACTGTGCAAGCACACGCGACTATAGGATATAAAACGTACGTACTGTACTTAAATATATACCAGAGTGTATAATACACCATAGATGGGATATATATATATATATATATATATATATATATATATATATATATATATATATATATAGGAGCACATAGGTCTACGGTCAAACGAGAAGCGCGATTCCTCGCTCGGGAAACGCGGTGTTAACCTTTCTCCGAGTCGGGGAAAGGGGCAGAGCAGAAACGTGTTATATGTATGGAAAAAATGCCGTTTTTTTTTTTAAATTAAAAAAACTCCACATTTTGAATTACTCTCATTCGAAATTCGCTCGTCATCTTTTGGGAGTTTTTTTTGCCTAGAATCTGACTAATTTTTTCCATCCGATTATTCGGTAATGGGAAAAATGCACAGAGGTCAGTGATCGTTTGCCTCCTCTTGTTTTCCTGCGAATCGCCACTTTCGCGAGGATTCTCGAGTCTTCGGCAAGGAAATCGCGAGAGGCAGGCACACACACACGTGCAATGTCGAGGGCTTTTACGCTGTATAGATTTTTTTTTTCACGTCGATTGCGCGTGTGTGCGGGGCGATGCGAAAGGGAAAGAGAAAAATAAGAGAGGCTTACGATCCTGAGGCAAGGGCCCGGGTGATTCGCAGGCCAGTGCTCCGTTGCAGAAACATACGGTATAAAGTATTATATATATGTGTATATAAATGTATGTATATATCATACAGGTATATACGTATATGTATAATATGAACGTGCAACGTCGAGCGAGTGCACGGCCGAGTAACTTTGCACTAGGAAGTTCCGGCGCTCTCTCTCCCTCTCTTGTTCTCTTTCTCTCTCGCTCTCCTCATCTCCCGTTCTCCGAGTCGCCGCGAGAGCCATACAAGCGAGTATCCCAAGCCAGCCATTAGAGCCTCGGCGAAACCTCGCGAAATTGAAATCCTTTGATTCCACCTATGCGCCCATAATATATGCTACAGCAATAATAATAATACTCTTATCGAGGCATTGAGCTTTTTCATCACTCCAAAGGAATTAATGGGGGCTTCTAACGGAAAATTTCCCATCGATAAACAAAAAATTTACTTTGCTCGTTGAAATTCGACAATTTCGACGGTAAATTCGATCAAAGAGGTGAAATTGATTTTTTTTTTAGATATTTGAGCATGAACTTTTGCACGGACAGCGGATATCGATATTCAGGTGATCCGTGATTCATTCGTGCATACTTTGCAATTTTTTATAAATAAGATGTAAACTTAATTTTTAAAAGGGCAAATTTATCAATGCGAATAACTCGCCAGTGCACACAAAATTTGTCGAAAATTTCAACTTTTCTTCCTTTTAATTGGGCTCGACTCTTCAAGGATCTTCAATGGCGGACAGTGAATTATCGATTCGAGTAATCGTGAAATATGTTTGTACGGAGAACAAGGAACGCATTTATTACGCTCTAACCGGAAATACTCGCCGAGCGGTATTATAATGCGACGGTTTACGTATTGTATGTTGTATACTTTTTTAAATAATAATAATAATAATAATAATGAAGCGATTTTAAAAACACGTATGTACGAGAAAAGGGGCTCGTGAGAATATCAAACCACACATACTAGCGGAGCTTGAAAAGTCTACCTTCGCGACAGAGAGAAACAGCGAAAGAGAAAAAGAGAGGGAAGGATCGCGGCCCACTTTCTTTACTTTCACGTTCCCGAGACCGCGCTTGCCGAGAACCGACACCTCGATCGGATATTCTCTTTTACCATCACCCGGAATTTATCAAGGAAACGTTTGGCACTCGTTATTGTTGCGATGTAATATTTCATCGAAAGACAAAACATTTTGCCGCAGAAAAAAGGTCGTATTATTTACACTTCATTTTAAAATCAACGATCGCGTGTACGAGGATTTTTGTGTCGCGAGGAATAATGGAATTTTCATTGAATTGAAATTCTTATCCCGATAATTAGGTACTGAATAATGAAAAAACTTCAAAATCTGGAATTGAAAGAAATAAAAATTTCACCGAGTCTTCCGAACGAGTATTCTTTTTCAAATTGAAACAAGACTCTCTTATCTAATGAAATTGAAAAAAGAAATTGAGCTCGTTGGATTTAAAAAAATTTTTTAGTCGATTGACATTTTTCTCAATTCATTTTTAGTGAGATTTACGTTTTGTTCGTGTATCTAAAATTCCAAGTTCTCGATAAAGGCCCCAAAACACAATTTAACGATTCTCCATTTTGAATATTCCTCAGAACGAATTT
This sequence comes from Alloplasta piceator, assembly GCA_946863875.1. Classification (NCBI taxonomy): domain Eukaryota; kingdom Metazoa; phylum Arthropoda; class Insecta; order Hymenoptera; family Ichneumonidae; genus Alloplasta; species Alloplasta piceator. The sequence goes on from OX333080.1 coordinate 1,495,039, forward strand.
TATTAAAAAATAAATTATATCAACGCTGCATTAAACCGATGCTAACTTCGGCATCGTGAGAGATTAAGAAACTACGAGAAAGAGATGTGTCGCAATGTAATTGCGGACTTCTCTTTTGCCGTATAACGTTTGAGCGATTGCGGAGTGAGGGAGAGACGGGGAGGGACGAGTGGCGGGAGATAGATAGCGAACAGACTCGACCAGTCGCTCGTGCGACGAGTCGATTCCTCGCGAGGTTACGCGAAAGAAGTAGGTCTTGTATCTCTATCTCTGCCATTATACCTCTCCGCCCCTCTCAATCTCCCGCTCCCACTTGCCGCTGAAAATCTTTTTGCTATTCCATTGCAATCTCGCTCGAACCGATTCTTCTCTCAAACACTCTCGCTCCCGCCCTTATTTTCATCCACATTAATCTTTATCCCAGAAGGATTTTTAATTTTCGTTATCCCGTTCCCCATTCTCGTCGCAATTGACCGATTAAACAAAACAAAAACACGTAAATTACAAAAGCAACCACAATAAAAAATACACCCTAAAATCAATGACAAAATAAACTTTCGACAATTCAATGACGCTATTTTTGAAAATGTTTCCTTCATGAAAAAACATTGAATTAAAAAATAATCGAGGAGATTTCCATCCCCGCTATTTCGCGCGACTGTGAAAAAGTGGGGGGGATAAAAATCAGAAAACACGGAATGACGACGTTGATTGCTCAATCGGACGTAGGTCTGACGTCGCCGTCACGGTCGATCCGTGAAAAGCAATAAAGGAGCGTCGCTCACGTGGGTTGAAAAAAAAAGCGCATGACGTCATGCGTTTTGCGTCACGATACTTGTTTCCTTCCGTGCCGATTAAAATGGTCGAATACTTTTAACGAGGATTTTCTCCACCCTCGACGCGATAACGATATTATTCTCGTTTCGAGGATTCCCCTTTAATTTCGTACGGGCTGAAAGCAGCGAAGATCGTGCCAGCGCGGCGATGCGACTCTTCCATCCGAATTTTGCCGCCGGAAAAGTGGAGAGTCCGCCGAAAATTTGGCGCGATGAACGATACGGGATAATCAGGCACAAAGATCGTTTACGGTGCGCGCGTGCAAACGAGAAGGAAGAACAAAGAGGAGCGGGGGGGGGGGATACTCGCAAAGAGAGGGGGGCCAAAGCTGAAGGAGAGCGGGTGGTAAACGTCGAGGTTGCTCAACTCTCTATAACGCCCGAGCGTCACGGAAATTACATTACCTCGAGAGTCGAAACGCCGCCGCCGCCGCCGCGCGACGAGCCGATAGTATGTGGCCGGGGGGGGGGGGGGGACAAGCAAAAGAGAGAGAAGAGTTGCTGCGGTGGTGTCGCGCAACGGGGTACACACATACACGCAAACACGGTCAGGCTGTCGAGTTTCTCGTACAATATGACGCTCGTGCGAAGAATAAGAAGAGTGGGAGGGAGAGGGGAGGGGAAGGACGTTTGCGTCGTTTTTGAACCATTACGCTCGCAGCGTTGTTTCTTTCGCGAATAAAAAGAGTTTTCCTCAATGTTTATTAAAACTGTCGGAAAACCGAGTAACCCTGCTTCCTCCCCCCCCCCCCCCCACGAGATCCTCTCTATTAACGGATTATACCGTTTTCCTTCGAGTGCTCGCTTTTTCCCGCCCGCTAGTCTTGCGTCGTTGGAACGCAACGGAAGAATACATTTTCATTATTTTTAGCGCAACAATTTTCACGAGCATTCGCGGCCTCGGAGATTCAATGGAGAACTTAAAAAAAATGTTTAATCAAAACTCATTGAAACCTACTTAAATCACGCTCCAATGATGCAAACTTCAATAATGAACGAAAAAAACGTTTTTTGTCGATTATTGAATTAAATTCCAGTGGCTTTTTTTTAAGACAATGAAGTTTGGAACATTGGACAGAAAACAAATTTATATTTTTTTTTCTTTCAGTATCGTTCGCGTTTTGCTCGAGCATTTTTTGGTGTGAACATTTTTTAGCCCGAGATTCTCAGAGGGGATAAAAACAAAAATTTTTGATCGCATTCCAACGATGCAATATTTCAAGATCTATATTAACGGTGAAACATGTTTGACATTTTTGTGTAGAGCGATAATTTAACGAATGATCAACTTACGCTCGAGCTTTGTGTATATTCCTCGTCACTCGGTTATCACGAAAGACAGTGGTATAACGGTGTGTTAATGCCCGACTGTTGTGGATGTGTAATCGTCACGAGAGGCAAAGTAGGAGGAGAGACAACGTCAATGGCGTCGATGTCCACTCCACTGGTGTCCAATTGCCCGTATAGAAGTTTACGTTCTCTCTCTCTATCTCGATCTTTTTCACTCACCGCGATGTATATAGTCGACCCCCGCTCTCCTCTCCCACTTCCCAACGCACAGTCTGTCAATATCCGTTTCTACGACTCACTGTTACGATTCTCGGTTAAAATCTCTGTAGGATCGTCGATCCAATGTTTTAGTGTTTATTTACTCTCCTCGCGTCCCTTCTTTATCTTGCTTCAAACTCTTTCACAGTTTCATCCAAAGCACAAACACTCTCTTGGCTTCACTGTTCTTATCACTGATCGATGAAATTAAAGTTTTCGATAATTCCAATTTGGAGCACAAATTTCGCGCATAGAGCGATCAATTTTTTCGACGAACGAAACTATTCAGAGTTTTCTCTAAGATGCGAATTATTTCGTTGAATAAACGTATATTCGCGCGCGCCCACGGTTATCGTAAACACTCTCTCGGTTGGTTAAAATTACGCGTGTGTGTGTTTTCGCCAACGAACGAGAAGGGAGCGAAGGTGAAGAAGATCGGGATAGGAGGGGGAATCTACGTACGACGTAACGGATGTTTACTCGAGGATAAGAGAGAGAGAGATCCGTACGCGACCGAGGACCGTGCGCGACTGAGCAGCAACTGGCCCCCGTACAGAGATGACTACTACCGACGCACGACGACGGCGACGGCGGTGGCGGCAGCAACGAGTGTACTATACGGAGAGAGAGAGAGGAGTAGGTAGTCGCGCGCCGCCGTGAGGACACGGTAGGAAACCAGTGGATGCCTGGCTAACACACACCGGCCGACGGAAAGACTCACTGAGAGACGGAGAGCGAGATTACTCGTCTTTATCCGTATCTATATTCGCTCGCGCGCTCTCTTTCTCTCTGGCACTGAATTTTATCCTTCTTCGTTGGGTGGCTCGCGCGCGCGAGTAGCAGCGAACGACCGATGCCAGTGCACGATGCCACACGATGCGGAGGAGATGCGGCCCCACATACACATCGCCTCGGTGCTCGGCGGAGTCTCTCTCTCTCTTGCTCGCGCACCCCTCTTTCGCGTGTATGAGATATTCCGAGTCGACTCGACGGTACCTTTGACCCTGAGTAAGCCTCTGGGATTTGGTAAAGATTTAGTAAAGATTCGAAGCGCCACGCGAATATGATAAATTTTCCACCAAGTTTTCCAGATGATTTCCGATTCGATTCTTCAAGAGATCGATTCTTTTGAATCGATTCTTGACCGTAAAAATCGAAAATTCGATTTTTTATTAAATTCATTGACTATTAAAGATTGGCAATTGAACAAAGATTAACAAAAGTCTATGAAACCTCAACGTCAAGGCCAAAAGAAAAAAAAGTACGTGAAAATGTGAGAAAAAGAGTAAAAAATAAATAAAAGTTAAAATATTGAAAACACGATCCAACAAAAAAAATAATCAGAAGTAAAATTATACAAAATATCGTAAAGCAATAGAACTTGTGTAAATGAAAAAAGTCTGATTTGCTAAATGTATTCATAATATTTTCAAGGATATATTAAAAAGTGCAAATGTGTAAAAGAATCAAACTATGTTTAGCCAGAATAAAATCTGCTTTATATTTGTTATCTTGTATTAAAAATAAATTAATCCAATTTAATCATTTTCCATAGCAAAAACTTAATAAACACTTGCGTAAGCTTTAATTGGCAATTAATTTTTTTCTACGACTTTTAAAAATCGATTCGTTGGATTTGATTTTTCATGAAAATCGATTTTCTTGATTCGATTCAGAATCGATTGGAAAATCGATTCTTTCCAAAGAATCGAACACCCCTATTTTCAATTCCAGGCTGACGAAAAAAAGTTTATATTGAAAATAGACACCAACGTGATGGACGAACAATTTATTTTTATGCGCGGTTGTAGATTTTGCGTTGTAAATTTGTCTCTGTGCGAACTATTTACTCGCGGACGACTCTCCTTCGAATTCTGAATTTCGCTTCTCTTCATTCGTCTCTTTGCTACCTTTATTCAGCACCCCCGCACTTATCGCTCGACATATTTCTCATACTTTGCCACTTGGACCGCTTGATGCCCGCCTGTGGCTCTTTGCGCTCGCTCGCGCGCGTTTCTCGCTACTCTTTCGTCGCGAGCACGCGCGCTCTTATCCTGTCCTCCACGTCATCGGTCTAAAAGAGAAACCGGGGGTAATGCGGATCGGGCACTTGTTACGAAGAATTCGTCGTATCAGAGTCAATCGGCGGAAAACAAAGCGATACAATGGAGTTTCTCTTTATGGAATTTTATCACCGATGCTTTCTCGATATTGATTATTTTTTTGGGATCGCACCCTGTGTGAGAATAATTGATATCGAGTAACGAAAAATGCCGAGGAAGTTACCTGCAGATTCTAATTCGCACGATTTTTCAAGCCCGTTTTGTTTCTTTGTTCTTTACTGCGTTTTGCCTTTCAATCCTTTGCGATACTCCACGATTCTTCGTGCTTGTGTTTTTTTACATCTCGCTCTTTAATCTTCCTTTCTTCCTCTATCTTTTTCTTTCTCTCTGTCACGAAAAAACATTCTTTTTCGCCTTCCTAAAAATTTTCCACCACGAAGGGTGAGACGCTCTTTCGTGCTACGTTTCGACGGTATTACAATTCTGTGTGTGTAAATTTACGAACGATGCACAACCTGAATTTTCTTTAATCAAAAGGGGGAGAAAATGAGTTCTTTTTGGTTTTTTTTTTCAAGCCACGAGTTCACTTTCCTCTGACTCTTCTCCTCCCTCGTAATCTCGCTCCTCTTCTCCCTTTCTCCGTCATTCTCTCGTTCTTCTCATCCTGCCCTCGCGCGCCACGGGGCGAACGACCAAGCTTCACGGACCGAGTGGAACGACCGAATTTTAAGTGGAAGAGCGCATCTCTCTGCCACACATTCACTCCGGCGCATCCCTCTTTTTTCTTCCTATCTCTCTTTTTCTCCGCTTATATATACTTGTGCCTCATCGTTCTCGGATCTCTTTCTTCTCCCTCGACGGGTCTCAGCATCCCGCTGATCGTGTTTCTCAATGTTTTTCTCGTGGATTCTTTGTACTCGGAGAGTCCTCCCGGAGTTTATCTACACTTGTATCCTCCGGTCGTCGGGAGCTCGACGGACAAACGATTTTATTCGATAACTCGCCAATGGCATTTAAAAAACTCACGCGCCCGATCGGGTGAAAAATATCTCGTGACATTTTCGTGATTGTATCCCGGAGCTCGAATCAACGGAAATCCCGATGATGCGTCGTATCGTCGCCCTTTGCACGCCTCGATAAATAATGAAGGAGTGAAGGTTCGAAGAAAAAAAATTCATTCGCTAAATTCGTAATGAAATTTGACTGAGCTATGATTGCCCGTTGATCATGAATATAACATCGAAAGTGACTCGAATGTTCTTCGAGACTCTTCGGAGGTTTCGAGGATTTCATTGACTATTCAGTGAAGAGTCTCGATCGGCCATTCGTACACTCGCGTGAAACGAGAAGGAGAGGGACTGAGGACTTTGGAGCCAGAAGTTTCGAGTCCGCATCGCGTTCTTCTTCGCCCTTCGTTCTTTCTCTATCTTTCTCTCGCTCTCTCTCGGTTCATCGGGTTCGAGTGTATGCATTTATAAATATTACGCGTATACATCACGCATGTATATACTCTTTTTCTCTCTCCCTGCTTCCAGTCGTGCCGTGCGCTCGCCCTACAGTCTCATATTCTCTCTTTCTCACCCTCGGCCCTATATTTCTTTTCTCTCTTGAAACGGGCAATATCTTTCTCGCTCATTCTCCTCTCGTTGTCGCGGTGCTTCCAAGCAGCTACGATATTTTTCCCCACGAAGCAACGCCATTTTTCACGGCAACCGGGCCACGTAGATGTACGAAGAGAAGAGACACAGACCTTTATAGCTCTCTTTCTCTCTCCCTCTGGCCTTTTTTTTTCTCCCCGCGTTATACACACGCTCGTGTTAACGTTTATGCTGTATAACATACACGAGAGAGATCTCTTGGCTAGGGACGTGCGGTCACGGGAACCAGGGACGTCGCGATAGTGATTTCGTTTTATCTTTCTTTCGCTCCGATGGGAAAATAAAAGTAATGGAATAAGAAAATAGAATGAGCGCCATTTTTAATTTCCTCACGAAGTTTTTTTTCAGTAATGGTGTCGAGCAAAATTTCATTGAATATCCTCGTGGAATTAAATTATATGCGACGTATACGGAAAATGTACTATTCATGTTTAAGCTTAAAAAAATTTTTTTGCATCTTGACCGAAATTGAACTGGTTCACTAAAATGGCTGTAATTTATTTTCTAGATAGAATTGTCCATTGGCCATATATTGTATATTATTACTATATTATTGATAATATAATATATATTATTATATTATATATTTTTTTAAACGTCAAGTTTTTTGGAGCGGAGACGTTTTTGATGAAAATTCTTAGAAATTTTGATTTGTTGAGAAAACTATTGGTAGATTCGTATGCAAAAGGGCAAAAGACATCGATATGAGTTAAAAAATATATAAATTTAAAAAAAAAAAATTCCTTTTGACCAAATTTCGATCGGTTCGCTAAAATGACAATAACTTTTTTTCCAGATAGAATTCCGACCATTTCTTCGGCTTATTCTCTTTGTAATTGTTCAAGCTTCAAAACCCCGTTTGGTTTATTCAATTCAGACCATTATTCATTTTTTGACAGATTTTTAAATTTGAACCATCGATTTTCGCAAATTTTCCCTTTTCATTTTTTTTTGCGATTTTCAAACACCTCTCATTTCTAGATAAATTGAGTTATCGAGATGAACCACACGTCATTTTCTAAGTTTAGTCACAAAGTTTGCGTACGAAAAAGAAATTTTCAAATCGACCAAACCGAAGTAAAGTCATGAGCACTTGAAATTTCGCTATTTTGAGGTTTTTTAAAATGGGCCAAAATTGAGCGAAAGAGGTTTTTGATGAAAATTCTCATGAATTTGGATTTTTTGGGAAAACTATTGATAAATTTGTATTCAGGGGAGCAAAATACATCGATAGAGCGTTAAAAAATAATAAATGAAAAAAAAAAAATTCTGCATTTTGGCCAAATTTAGATCGGTTCACTAAAATGGCTGTAACTTTTTTATAGATAAAATTCAGGCTTTGTCTTAAGCCTATTCTCTTCATAATCGTTGAAGCTTCAAAACCCCGCTTGGTTCATCCGATTTCGATCATTTTTCGATTTTTGGCAGATTTTTAAAGCTGGACTATCGATTTTTGCAAATTTTTCCATACATACCCCTTTCCATTTTTTTCGGCCATTTTCAAACTGCTCCCATTTCTACACAAATTTATTTATCGGGATGAACCAAACGGCATTCTCCAGGTTTAGTGACCAGCTTCGAGTACGAAAAAGAAATTTCAGAATTGGGCAAACAGAAAAAAAGTTACGAGCACTTGAAATTTCGCTATTTTGAGGTTTTTTAAAATGGGCCAAAATTGAGCGAAAGAGGTTTTTGATGAAAATTCTCATAAATTTGGATTTTTTGGAAAAACTATTGGTAAATTCGTATTCAGGGGAGCAAAATACATCGATATAGCGTTAAAAAATAATGAATGAAAAAAAAAAAAATTCTGCATTTTGGCCAAATTTAGATCGGTTCACTAAAATGGCTGTAACTTTTTTATAGATAAAATTCAGGCTTTGTCTTAAGCCTATTCTCTTCATAATCGTTGAAGCTTCAAAACCCCGCTTGGTTCATCCGATTTCGATCATTTTTCGATTTTTGGCAGATTTTTAAAGCTGGACTATCGATTTTTGCAAATTTTTCCATACATACCCCTTTCCATTTTTTTCGGCCATTTTCAAACTGCTCCCATTTCTACACAAATTTATTTATCGGGATGAACCAAACGGCATTCTCCAGGTTTAGTGACCAGCTTCGAGTACGAAAAAGAAATTTCAGAATTGGGCAAACAGAAAAAAAGTTACGAGCACTTGAAATTTCGCTATTTTGAGGTTTTTTAAAATGGGCCAAAATTGAGCGAAAGAGGTTTTTGATGAAAATTCTCATAAATTTGGATTTTTTGGAAAAACTATTGGTAAATTCGTATTCAGGGGAGCAAAATACATCGATATAGCGTTAAAAAATAATGAATGAAAAAAAAAAAAATTCTGCATTTTGGCCAAATTTAGATCGGTTCACTAAAATGGCTGTAACTTTTTTATAGATAAAATTCAGGCTTTGTCTTAAGCCTATTCTCTTCATAATCGTTGAAGCTTCAAAACCCCGCTTGGTTCATCCGATTTCGATCATTTTTCGATTTTTGGCAGATTTTTAAAGCTGGACTATCGATTTTTGCAAATTTTTCCATACATACCCCTTTCCATTTTTTTCGGCCATTTTCAAACTGCTCCCATTTCTACACAAATTTATTTATCGGGATGAACCAAACGGCATTCTCCAGGTTTAGTGACCAGCTTCGAGTACGAAAAAGAAATTTCAGAATTGGGCAAACAGAAAAAAAGTTACGAGCACTTGAAATTTCGCTATTTTGAGGTTTTTTAAAATGGGCCAAAATTGAGCGAAAGAGGTTTTTGATGAAAATTCTCATAAATTTGGATTTTTTGGAAAAACTATTGGTAAATTCGTATTCAGGGGAGCAAAATACATCGATATAGCGTTAAAAAATAATGAATGAAAAAAAAAAAAATTCTGCATTTTGGCCAAATTTAGATCGGTTCACTAAAATGGCTGTAACTTTTTTATAGATAAAATTCAGGCTTTGTCTTAAGCCTATTCTCTTCATAATCGTTGAAGCTTCAAAACCCCGCTTGGTTCATCCGATTTCGATCATTTTTCGATTTTTGGCAGATTTTTAAAGCTGGACTATCGATTTTTGCAAATTTTTCCATACATACCCCTTTCCATTTTTTTCGGCCATTTTCAAACTGCTCCCATTTCTACACAAATTTATTTATCGGGATGAACCAAACGGCATTCTCCAAGTTTAGTGACCAGCTTCACGTACGAAAAAGAAATTTCAGAATTGGGCAAACAGAAAAACAGTTACGAGCACGTGAAATTTCGCTATTTTGAGGTTTTCGAAAATGCCAAAATTGAGCCGAATTTTTTTTTTTTCAATGTAACATTTTAGAAGCATATTTTGATGCGACATTTATCGCTGATTTCAAATCACGCAGAATTTCCGACGAAAAAAAATGTATTAATGAGAAATTTTTTTTAAAATTATTTTTAAAGAAAAATCGAACAATTTTTAATTTTTTTGTAGAAATTATTGGTCGATCAGTGTTGGTAGCGGAAGTGGAATCTACTTTACGTATGGGCCTCATAAAAACAATAAGCAGAGAAGGAACATTTTTCGAAGATCCTCGTAGGTAATTATGATTTGTTTGTCGCGATTATAAACTGTTGCTCGATATAGCTCGTATTATATGTGTTATAATGTAATATTTCAATGTAGGTATCCATTATTGAGGCTCGTATAGTAGTCCGGTCAGTTTGGCCTTCTCTCTCTCTCTCTCTCTCTCTCTCTCTCTCTCTCTCTCCCCATCTCCTTGGAGTGCGCGCGCCTGTATGTGTAAATACTCACCGCGATTACGTAGAGCCGGAAGAGGCGAACGGTAGAGTGCAACACCGGGAGAGCCCATAAGCCCAGCGGGCGGCTCGTATAAACGAGGCGAACAAGGAGCGAGCAAGATACGAAGGGTTTCATATTTTTCGTTCTCGTTCATTCGACCAAAGCCGTTGTACAGACTTGCATGTACATTTTCGTAAATGGATACACGCATACATTTGTATTTGTGTTTCAGTCGTATCAACGCTTCTCGAGAACAACCCTTTTCTTCTTCAACGCGGTCACAGTTTATACGACTGATTCTTTGGATTGAGAGATTGCTCCTAGATTTTTCGAGGAATCTTCGTAATTTCGCGTAACTAATATTTTGGAATTGCAGAAAAATTGTTTGTACCATTAGAGAAAATACAAAATGTAATGGCAACCAAAATTTCGTCTTGTATTAGGGTCATTTCATGTCAAATCGACCAAGAGTTGGAATCGACCCCTTTCAATTTCGATGAAATTTGGTCAGAAGTTTTCGTTTTCAATAAAACGAAGTTCTACCGAAGGAAAGAAAGTTAATTTTTTTTTTTCGAAAGTTATGCAAAATTCAAAATTTCACAATTTTTCAAATCTGTCAAGTTTATTTTTTAAATATCTTGAAAACTATTATAGTTACGAAAAATCGTTCTAAATTCGTTTTAAAGGGTATACTTGGGGCTACGAAAAAAAAAATATTCCGAAATTTTTTTTTGAAAAATGATGAATTTGGAGGATTTTGAATTTTCACAAATCGTAAAAATCCAAGTTCCATATTTCATTTTTTGTTTAATTTTTTTAATACAATACCTTGTACTGATCTTAAAAGATCCTGATATTTTCAGAGTTTTTTTTCTCTCAAAAATATAAATTTTTTAATTTAAAAAAATCGTGCAAATCCACGATCAACATTCGACTTGACGTGGAATGACCCGTTAAGAAAAACTTACTTTACCAATGAAAAAAGGAACACTTCGTGGCGTTATATTCAGTACAGTTGATGAAAATAGTAGAAAAAAAAATGCGAGAATCCTCATGGACAGCCTGCGTTGACCAGCGAGGCTAAAGGAGGGTGAAAGACCTATAGAAAGAAAGGGTAGTAAGTTGGATGTTGGAGGATGAGAAGCGGATTGTGTGTGCGTGTTTGTGCTGCTCCCCGACGAAATAAAAGGACGAGCGCGCGAGAAAGACGACGAGAGACGCCGGGCGAGAAAGGGCAGGGAAGAGGGGCCAACACCGATCGATTTTCATCAAGTTTCAAGGGTATCGCGATCGTCTAAGAATTTACATGCATCTAATTCACGCGAAAATATGTCCATTATTGAATTTCTTCGAGTTTTGCAATCAGCGAATAGGGTAATTTTATTCCTTACCCACGAATCTGGGTTATTTAAAAATCGATTGTGATCGTGATATGAAAAATCATTTTTGTGAGCAACAAGTAATGTTTTATTCTTGAAGTAATATACGAAATATGAAATGTCAAAATATTTCAAACAATATCATAATTATTACGAGGCACTGGAATATTTACGATATCAAATAACCGAGCATAATTTTCAATTTGGAAATTAATAGGCAGAGAAAGAGTCGTTTGTTCGTGCGTTTAATATTTAACCCTCTTTCTACTGGAAAATTTCACTGATTTTGTGGCGGTTGCTCGAGGAAACAGCGGCTTAACTAACAATGCAGTTCGCTTCTCGCATTACGACGAAATTATCGGTGTGTGCGAGTGTGTATTTGGTTCCGTGTGTGTGGGCGGAGGCGAAAGAGCCCACGATCGCTATTGCGAGAGACAAGCTGCGCGACCATGAAGGGGCGATTCCTCGGGGTCGTTTCTGTCGTCGTGTGTGCGACGAAACGAGCATTATATTTACCAACTTTCTTCTTTCGGTATCAAAAACAATCCGAATAAAAAGTCAACATTTTTGTAGGATTCTATTTTGTTATCTTTTCGTTCGATAACGATATTCTGGACGTTTTCAGGTTCACCGTAACTATATTTTACGAAGTCATGACGGGGACAGAGATTTTAACGCCACAAAAGTTAATAAATCAATTTCTCATCATTATTTTCCGGTGCATATAAATAATAATTAATTTTCTTAATAAATATAATTGCAATACCGTTAAACTATTATTATCGAAAATTAATAAAACCAATAGCCCCATTTGTACACCTTTTGAGAGAAACGAACGAGCGGTAATTATAGCTTCTCGATATTCTCAGTTTAAAACTGTCTTGCTGTACAAATTTTGCCTCTCGATGCGATTTCTAAAAGTTTCGAGAGAGCGCGGAGACAACTAATTAGCAATTCGATATATTGATGGAAAAACTACGAGGTCGTTAAAAATGAATTTTGAACGAGTCCCGTTTGGCTCTCCCCTCTCTCTCTCTCTCTCTCGTCCGTTTAATTCCGCGCCTAACCAGGGTTAATCGTGCTCGGTTATTCGTAAATATTGAAAAGCGTGTTTAGTGCGTTCATTGCTGGGATCCCTTTCCTCACTCTCGGCCTGCCTCTTTCCCCTGTTGCTTCCCCCTTTTCAATTTTTCCTCGTTCTCGCCCTCTCTCTCCCCCTCCTCGCTCTCCTGCGATATCTCCCTTTCCCAACCATCGAGGCATTACCCCCCGAGCGTGGTTCCCGAAGCTGGTGTATACTGCAAGGACGACGATGACGACGTCGACGACGACCCTTCGTCAGACTTTGAAACTCTCCCTCTCCCTCTCTCTCTCTCGCTCTCGCGTCTCACCCGGTGCCGAGAGAGCTCTGCTTTGAAGGTTCTCAATGGGGCTTAGGGCGTCATATATATAACATTATGGCACAGCTATATACACCTATAGATCTATAATGCCCACTATATGGCTCGAGTTTGAAGCTTGTGATGCGCGCGCCCCTCTGCCTTTCCTCTCACACCACCGCGTACACACTTGCTCTCACCCCGTGTGGGTAAAATGCCTCATCCCTTCGTCATCGTCCTGGCTTATATCGAGACACGTACATGGGGTACTCCGTGTCAACTCGACCAAAGTTTCGACCCCTCTCCCATCGTATTCACTGTTTCTTCTCTCATTGTAACAAAATTCGTAATCCCGTAGCGAGAATTTCAAAATAGACCAGCTATGAAAATGAATCCATTCTCCCCGAGGGCTCAAAAATTTGGATACGTAATTGTGGATTTTTTGACATTTTATTCCAATTTCTCAATTACAAACTATCTGTTCCAGGGTAAAAAAATATCAACGAGAAACGGCTGATGGAAAAAATTCGGAGTGCCCTTTATAGCTTCGGTGCGAGCGTGGAAAAAATTAGAATCCGAGAGGGTGTGTATCGCACGTTCGTCTAGTCGACCTGGAATATCCTGTATATATACGTGTGTGGGGTGTACCAGGGTGTACAACAGGGTAAGTGAAGCTTGCCAACGTATGGTATATAGGCCCAACCTACGCGTAACCTTTGCATCGACGCTGTGACGTAATTATATATATGGGGCGTTCCATCCCAAATTGGACAGTTTGAAAAACTTTTTTTTTCTTTCCTCAATTTTTTTATACTTTTTAGTACCCGTCAAAAGACCCTTCCTCTTAAATTTTGAAAATTTTTTGATTACCCGTTCATTCGATCAAATTAACAAAAAAACCGCCCTTTTTTTGGTATTTTGGTCATAACTTCTTTAATAATGGTCCAAATTAAAAGTTTTTTTTTCCCCAAAATTTTGGTTTTTTATGGGCTATTCAGAAAAAATACAACAAAAATATTCGACGTATTTTTGAATGAGTTTTTTAAGTTTTAAAATTTAAATCGCGTTTCTGAAAGTGAGTGCCATTTTTGATTTTCTTTGTAATTTTTTGTTTTAAACATCTATCTATTCAACAATTTTTAAGACTAGTCCGATCGTGGGATTTCAATAACTACTATTTTTTTCGATTTTTGAAAATTATTATTTTTTTTTTAATTAATAATTATGAATACCAATTTTTGTTAGTGTATAGTATTTTTTAATAAATATTTTGAATTAATTTTGACACTTTTTCATTGTGAACAGATTTTAAAAATTAATAATTAATCGATGAGCAAATAACAACAGTTCAAGAATTGTATGAATGGGCGTTAAACCTAAATAGTCTACCGAATATTGCTGTCCAATTTTCACCTGAGAAACTTTATTTAGATGCAAAAGAAAGATTTTATTTGCGATATAATACTGCGAAGTCAATCACAGCGGGACACAAAAATTTCATGCAATTATTCCAATGAGCAACGGAACCGTATTGGCGAAGGAATATTCTAATTCAGGAAATAATGTAAGGTTTTCAAAAAAATACGTGAATAAATAAAATCTATTGTTATTATTGTTCATAAACGGACTTGACGATTAATTATTAATTTTAAAAACCTGTTAACAATACAAAAGTGTCAAAATAAATTTTAAATATTGAAAAAAATATTATACAGTACCAAAAATTGGTATTCATAATAATTTATAAAAAAAAATGTTTAATTTTCAAAAATCGAAAAAAATAGTAGTTATAGAAATCCCACGATTGGACTAGTCTTAAAAATGGTTGAATAGATAGATGTTTGAAGCAAAAAATTAAAAAAAAAAATGACACTCACTTTTAAAAACGCGATTTAAAGTTTAAAACTCAAAATACTCCCTCAAAAACTCGTCGAATATTTTTGTTGTTTTTTTCTGAAAAGGCCATAAAAAACAAAAAACTTTTCATTTGAAACATCATTAAAGAAGTTATGACCAAATTACCAAAAAAAGAGCGGTTTTTTATTAATTTAATATCTTTTGAACGGGTAATCAAAAAAATCTCAAAATTTAACAGGGAGGGTCTTTTGATGGGTACTAAAAAAATATTAAAAAATTGAGGAAATGAAAAAAAAAGTTTTTCAAACTGTCCGATTCGGGATGGAACGCCCCATATATATATACACACGTACAGTTTGTCAATTAACGGGTTAGAGCAAAGTTGAATGAAGATTCATTAAATTCTCGGTTCAAATAATCGTCAACCATCGTTTTTTTTCATCCTCGTGCAGAAAAAGACGTTCACCCACTATCGTATCAGGTTTTGAAGGAAGTTTTGTGACTCGGTAATCCGGAAATTAAAATTTGCATTTAATTCGTTAAATGCAGCTAATTTGATTTTTTCCAATTTCCAATTGGAAGAAGTTGACTCGTTATCAAAAAATTTTGACAATCGGAATTGTATACGTTCATTCGAATTCTCTCGGAGTTGACCGGGAAAAACGTGGTCGAAGAATATGTACGATGATTTTTTGAGTAAGAGGTTTTTATTATATCACGATCGCGCGACGATGATATTAACGAGGGAGGTGGGATATCGCGAAAACGAGAAAGACCATCGATAATGCTAATGAGACTGTGCCGACGGCAGTCGTTCGAGTTCCAGAGAGCAGAGTTTCTCTCTCGCTCTCCTCCTCAAGGGTCTCATCGTCTCTCGCTCTCCCGCATTGGCCCAGTTGTTGTAATTACTCCACGGGTCATACAATCGTATATATATATATATATATCTATAAACCTATACTCGGAACTCCCTTTGCTCGGTTCGGTCGTTCTCGCTACTCACCCTCAGTCGCTTCGTGCTGTATATGCCTCTCGCGCATTATAGGGGAGTTTGGGATCGATTATCGAGCGTCCAGGAATTATATTGTCTATATACCATTCGAGAGAGTGCGGGAGAGAGAGAGAGGGAGAGTCGGAGCATGACGCCCTCAGAGCTTTGAGCGTAAAGTGAGAACAAAACCTCGATATATACAGACATGTGTTTATGTATGTTGGTACCGTTTTATATGTATGTATAGGTTGAAAAAGAAACAGCGAGGGTGACGAGGAAGCGAAAGGGCGTTCGATAATCTGATTGGCTCTTATCGTGTTCCACGAGTCACTCGGCCATTTAATTATCGTGAACGGTGTTTGGTTTTTCCGGATAAATACTGGCATATACATCCTCGAGTTTGTCATTCGATACCGTATCACGGAAAAAGTAAATTAACCCCGGAAATTTTGAGGGCTGCCGAGAATTCCTGCCCGATCATGGTCGCAACGTAATATTGCTCGAATTTTGTAATTTTGTATATTTTTTTTTTTTTCAAAATCCAATTATCCTGATTGAAGATTATCAAATTTTTCAACAAAGTGGTACGTATCTCGCGAATGAGAGACGCTGTGCTTTATCATCGTAGAGTGAGAAAGCTTGACGTTTTCAATCGTACAGATTTGAAATTTGCAGGCTTTTCGAGCAATTTTATTGTCTCCGCGGACGTGTAAATGAGGATAGAATGACGGGAGAAGAAATGGAGAAAAAAAGTGGCGGAGAGGCAAGTAGGAGAAGGTGGAGGAAGGAAGAGGACCAGGGAAGGGGAAGAATCGCGCGCGATGGCTGTGCCTACGTGACGTCGTGGCGGCAAACCGGCGTCGGGGTCGTCTGCAGGGGTCGTGCGATTCCTGTGTTATTTTACCAGGGGCGTATGTCCGCATTCGACATGTACACAGGCGCACACAAAATCCTCGCCGCACCATACACGTATATCCCAGCCCGATTTTATTGTTAGTCGGGAACATTTCGCTTTTCGTTGTCAGCGCCACGCAGATTACACGGGTGAATATTTCTCCATCTCCCTTCAATCCTTCGTTACACACTCTCTATCCGTTATTTTATTTTTCAACACTCGAAAGCCACGAACAGTGCACAATTTTCGAATTCAATCAATCGATGGAATACACCCGGAAAAAAAGATCTTGTCGTAGGTACTATAATCGTTTAGTTGTTTATTTTTTAGTTACTTTAAAGAAAATTTTCTTTCCATCCAATTTTGGGCGATATTTACTTCCACTATATTTATTTATTTATTTGAATTCCCTGTAATCGAGAAATAGGCGTTGAAGAAAAATTCTATTCGTCGTTACTAAATACCTATTCACCCGTAATCTCTTCCGATCATATCTGCAGATTCGTCAGTACCCCAAAAATCCGCCAGGTGGCTACCTCTCGCACAAGCTAACCTGCCTCTCGACGCCTATACCCTTTCCAAGCTCGTGTATGTTTGATATCCTTATTTCAGTATGGATATTTAATACATTGAACATTGCGGCAAAACGCAAGATGGTCGAATCCCCGAAAAGGATTCCCATAAAAAAGGGTCTTTTTTCTTTTCCCTTCTGTTAAAGACAAGACGAAGCTTTACGAAATTGTAGACTTCATTTGTGTAACTATACATTCAAAGATTGAAATGTTTTAAAATATATATTGTGTAAATATTAAAAAAAAAATTATTTCATTTAAATACATATTTGTTCAGTTTGAAATAATATTTATTAATATTAAATAAACATTTATTAGAACGCAATATATTTTCCTAGTAGCAAAAAAAAAAATTCGTTGACACGAATAGAGTTGTATTAGGCCGGCCTACAACTAAAAAAATTTATTTGGCTTGACTAGGATTTAGTTAAATGTACTAGATCTTTTTTCTCGGTGTAAACATTTTTCTTTGTCGATTAATGTATGGAATGTTTGTGGCATTTTATTTGGAAATGAAAATAATCCGATGCCGAAAAAACTATCAATCCTTGCTTTACTTGCGAATTTGGAATAAAATTCATAAAAAATTGGGTTTTTTTGGGAAAATCATTGGCAGATTCGTGTTCAGGGAGAAAAAATACATCGATCTAAGGTTCTAAAAAAATTAATTAAGAAATTTTTGTTTCCGCATTATGGCCAAAATTGAATTGATCTACTGAAATGACTGTAATTTTTTTTCTACATAGAATTGAAGCTTCTGCATGCGCTCATTCGCTTCACAATCGTTGAAGCTTGAAAACCCCGTTTGGTCCATCCGATTTCGATAATTCTTCGATTTTTGGCAGATTTTTAAAGTTGGACCATCGATTGTTGCAAATTTTTGCATACATACCCCTTTCCATTTTTTTCGGCGATTTTCAAACTGTTCCCATTTCTACACAAATTTGATTATCGGGATGAGCCAAACGGCATTCTCTAAGTTGAGTGACCACCTTTAAGTACGAAAAAGAAATTTTAGAATTGGTCGAACAGAAAAAAAGTTATGGGCACTCGAAATTTTGCTGTTTTGAGGTTTTTAAAATGGGGGCAAAATTGAGCAAAAAATATATATTTTTTTTAAATCGTTTGAAGACCATATTTTGATGGAAAATTCATCGCTGATTACGAATCATGCAGAGTTTTGGTCGAAAAAAATTGTACTCATGAGGGAGAGTGGAAAAAACACATAATGGAAAAATTCACTTATATTCGGTTGGCTCGATATATCTCGGGGCATAAATTTCGTCGAGAAATGTCTCGTCCGAACGGCATCGCTGAATATCTTCGAGATATATTCTCTATTTACGCGTATATACCCAACTTGTGGTATTTTTATGACGATAAAAAATTAATCGTCGATATAATGTACGTTGTTATTCTCGACTCTCGTTTAAAAGTTCTTCCGGACGTTTTTTTTTTTTTTTTAACGTTCATCTTTTATGCGGTAGCCACTTCCGATGTTCTCTCTCGAGGTTGCAGCTCATTCTCGCCTAATCCGATTATTTTCGTCCGGGGCGTAAAACTCGCTTGTTATCGGTCGTCCCTCTCTCGCTCTCTTGTTCTTTTTTGTAATACAGCAAAGGGAGCGAGGAGACTCGCGCTTTGAACGTTCTACAGCGCGTTGTTGTGTGCTTGCGTGTGTCGAGATTCGATGGAGAGTCGAGTCGACGACCAAGTCTCGGTCGCAAGGCAGGGCCACTCGACGACGTGTATAGTGGGCCAAGCAACGGCGGGTGAGCCGAGGGCCGCACACGTTTTCATGGTTAGACGCCTAACCGGAAGATCGATGAGTACGAACGGCCCTCTACCTCCCTCACTCTCTCTCTCCCTCCCTCCTCGCGAAGCCGATTATATATCTGTATAGCTACGCAAACGAGGGCGTTCTCTCGCAGCCCTTGCCACCAGAGACTCTCCACCGTCACAGGAACTCCGTTTTGTTAGAACGAGAAGAAAGAGATACCCAAATTGTCGACATGTTGATCCGATTTCATTTATTCGAATCCAGTCGCCTTTCTATATTTTCGCTCGATTCATCGACCATCTATCGGGAAACAGGATCGGCTCTCGTTCATCCGGATCGCACAAAAATCACAAATTCGACTTTACAAAACCTGCGCAAAAATATATTGGTCATTCCATGTCAAATCAACCATGAGTTGGAATCGACCCCTTTGAATTTCGATGAAATTTGGTCGGAAGTTTTTGTTATTAACAAAATGAAGTTGTACCTAAGGAAAAAAATTGAAAAATTTTTTTGCGAAACTTACTCATAATTCAAATTTTCACAATTTTTCAAATCTTTCAAGTTTGTTTTTCAAATATCTCGGAAATTATTATAGTTATGAAAAATCGTTCTGAATTCGTCTTAAAGAGTATACTTGGGGCTATGAAAAAAAAAATCTTACGAACAATTTTTTTGAAAAATCATGAATTTGGAGAATTTTGAATTTTAAAAAATCGTGAAAATCCAAGTTGCACATAAAATTTTTGGTTCAATTTTTTTTATACAATACCTTGTACTGATCTCAAAAGATCCTGAAATTTTCAGAAAGGTATTTTTTGTTTTTTCAAAAATATGATATTTTGAATTTTTTAAAATCGTGTAAATCCACGATCAACACTAAATTTTTGGGTAAATTTTTTTCATATAATACCTTGGACTGATTTTAAAAGATTCTGAAAGTTTCAGGATGGTGTGGTTTTATTTCAAAAATTAAAAGATCCTGAAATTTCCAAGATGGTGTTGTTTTGTTTCAAAAATATAAATTTTTTAATTTTTGTAAGCAAATTTTTTTTTTTACCTGAAAATTTCAGGATCTTTTAAGATCAGTCCATGGTATTGTATTAAAAAAATTTAACCAAAAATTTAATGTTGATTTTCACGATTTTTGAAAATTTAAAATTCTCCAAATTCATCATTTATAAAAAACAATTTCGGAATATTTTTTTTTCGTAGTGACAAGTATACTCTTCAAGACGAAACCAGAACGATTTTTTCGTAACTATAATAGTTTTCGAGATATTTAAAAAATAAACTTGAGAGATTTAAAAAATTGTGAAATTTTGAATCTTGCATAACTTTCGACATAAAAATTTAATTTTTTTCCTTAGGTAGAACTTCGTTTTAATAAAAACGAAGACTTCTGACCGAATTTCATAGAAATTGAAAGGGGTCGATTCCAACTCTTGGTCGATTTGACATGGAATGACCCATATAAATTTTCCGTAAACAGACTTATTCTTCTGTAAAATCATGTATTACTCTCTACACAAAGTAGAAACAGCTCGATCTGGATTCACCTCGGTCGAGAGGTGTGCAAACAATTTTTGAAATTTCGGTATTCAATTTAATCGACTGAAGGATCACCCTGATACTGTGAAGAAGAAACCGGATTGAGAGTAATAAAAAAAATTGAGAATAAAATACCCTGGCAAATTTTTATGCGGACGAAAAAGTCCGAGGAAAAGAGTGAATCGCATCAGATGATGCCTTATTGTGCTCTGTGCAAAAATCCAAAGTCAAAAGTGTAAGAATCTCCATATCGCCGCGAATTTTGTTCCCAGGACGATTATACGCAACTATGGAAATAATATACAAACGTGTGTACAATCTACGCGGTAAATATTATGGGACACGCTTTGATTCGAGCTCATCGAGTAAATTTAACCGGATATGCGTCTGACGTTCTGTCACATTGGCAAAGGGGGACAACGGGGACGTGGGAGCGAGTGAGAGAGAAACGTGCGTGGTTACGCGAGTATCGATTCCCACCCTAGTAATTAGGCGAAGAGCTTTCTCGCTTCCGTTCTCCCGGTACGAACGACCCATCTATATATTTGTGTTTATACATATCACCGCTGAGTTTAAAACTGTACGTCAATAAACAATGCGCGTATTATGCAACCGCAATATCTAGTTATTTTATACCTCTGAATTATCAGCGATAATAATAATTAATCGATAAAACGGATGTCGGGGGTTTTAGAAAACCGATCATTTTTAAATCCCTCACGATAAACGACGGAATATTTCCTTCCGTCGTCGAGACACATTTATTTTTCTGCTGGTTTTACCGTCGAAAAAATGGGAAACAAATATTTAAAAAAATAAACAAAAAATTACCAGACTCGCGAATCGAACGAGTTATTTATATATATTACATATTTGCGGCTGTATATAGACAGGCATCCATCGGGATTCGAACGTCGTGTGCATCGGTGGGCTATCGCTCGTTGGCTGGAATTCGTCTTTATTTTCAGTTGGCGGGAGAGGGAGAGAGCATCGCACTATTCTTAGGATGCTTCGGTCACCCTCTCGCATGTGCGTCCCTCTCGTTCAACTCGGTGTACCAGAGCAGAGAAGAATCGAGATACAGAACCCAAGAGTGAGAGAGCGAGAGAGGGGGGGGGGGGGGGAGGAGATGAATGAAAAAAAAGTGTTACGAGAACGAACGAGAGGCGAGAGAGGGAGTCGACTCTGATCGACCGTTCCGAGTACGCGAGGAAAGTCCCTTGCCTTTTTAAATCCAAAGGCCGATCCTCGAGCAGGATGTGAGCCCCGAGAACTCGACGCTGGAGTCAATGATCCCGCCACCATCGAAGTAACTCGAATTATCGACCTCGGAATCGTAATTCCTCGGCGAATCATTTCCACAGACTCAAACAAAGGACCCCTGATGTGCAATGATGAAATAAAATTGCATCGATCCTGGAAAAATCCTTGACTCTTCAACCTGCCA
The DNA here is from genome assembly GCA_946863875.1 of Alloplasta piceator. Taxonomy (NCBI): domain Eukaryota; kingdom Metazoa; phylum Arthropoda; class Insecta; order Hymenoptera; family Ichneumonidae; genus Alloplasta; species Alloplasta piceator. The sequence goes on from OX333080.1 coordinate 1,516,773, forward strand.
ATTTCGGACTCCCATAATGCAGCGACGAAATAGAATCGTACACCGCGAGTTTGAACGTTTAGCTCAGGTCAGTTGAACCAGATTGAGTTATCGATCAGAAGCCCTATCCACGGATTAATATCACTGTGCCACTGTGTTACACGCGTATACTTTTGTATATATTCATACGAACGAGTTCTGCATATTGGAGTTACAATTCCGTTGAACGTGAGCCACTGTAAGCTGCACCTTGTATCGAAATGCAGAAACAAGCTACAGAGAGCGAGAGAGACGGAAGAAAATAAAAAGTTTGTAGCAAACAAAACGAGGCGAGCATTCGAGTCCACGATCTTTGGCTGTATCGAAAATAGCGAAAAACGCACGGCATTTAATTATAGTTCGAGCTTGGTCGCCGATTCTCTCTCGCTCACTTCAGCATCGTTGAGAGACCGAGAGAGAGAGAGAGAGAGCGAGAGAGAGAGATTCTCAAGTGTGGAGGATATGAAGAGAGTGCAGATTGAGTGAGACAAACAGAGAAAAGAAGTCATCTCCGGTGTAGAGTGCAAGAGAGAGAGAGGGAGAGAGACGGAGTGATTCGTGCAGCTGTTTAAATAGCGCGTACACTACGTCGACGCGCTTGATGACGACACGATCGAGAAACACGGACTATACGCGACGACATATACGAGTCACGTGACCGAGTAATGTACCATCGCGGCTCTCGAGAGAGCCTGTACTGATCGTTGTCCCGCGCGAGGAGTCTCCGAATCGTGCCTGTAATTCGAATAATACGACGAAATAACGAGAGCGCCAAGAGTCATATTTTTTTGGTCAGTCATAAACGTTAAGACAATTTAATTTAATATTTGTCCTGTAACGTTTTTTATTCATCAAGTTCCTCGTTTAACCTTGTCGAAAGTTTATCGTTAACAGAGTTGTAAATATTGCATTACCTTGATAATGCATTACTGTATTTATTACCCATTACACTGCATAATGTGAAATGGATAAGTGTACCATTACAAATTACAAAAGTAATGTGTAATGAATGCGTGTTCCATTACAAATAAAAAAAGTAATGTGTAATGGATGCATGTCCCATTACAAATAAAAAAAGTAATGTGTAATGGATGCGTGCATCTCATAAAAATTACAAGTTACTGACACAAAACTTGTCGCTCTATTGAATCCCTAAATAATGTGCATGTTCTTTTTTTTAACTTTATAGATCAGTTGTGATATTTGTGGATGAACTTTTAGTGAACGAAATAAAATAATGAAGCGGCAATATGCAAGTTTCTAATACGAGCACGGCAATTCTTCTATCTGTAATGGAATATTCTCCACTGCAAATTACTTTTTTTAAAAATTGTAATTTGTAATGGAACGTGCATACATTACACATTACGTTTTTTCATTTGCAATGGGACATGCATCCATTACACATTACTTTTTTTATTTGTAATGGTACAGGCATACATTACACATTACTTTTCTTATTTGTAACGGCACATGCATCCATTACACATTACGTTTTTTTATTTGCAATGGGACAGGCATCCATTACACATTACTTTTTTTATTTGTAATGGAACATGCATGCATGCTTTTGTAATTTGTAATGGAAAACTTGTCCAATACACATTGTTTAGAGTAATGGGTAATGCATTGCTATTCCTTTACTATTTTCCCAACTCTGATCGTTAAATGGTCTAAAAAAAGCGTCGCGACTGTTAAATTATCCAAATGGCACATCGAGAGAATACTTTTTTCTTTTTTTTCTTTTCGCAACAACGATGATGCTCATCACGGTCGCAGTGACGAGCTCGCGCGGTTTTGCAAATAGGGCTCCGCCACCGCGGACGTTCGGGGGCGAGAGACAATGTGAAAACAATGTCCTACACGCGAATGAGTAATTCCTTCCTTTCACTCCGTATCTTTCTTCGTCTTGTCAAAAGTAGCGGGCAGAGAGCGAGCGAGATGGACAAGCCGGTGCGTTGAAGAGAGAAAGATGAAAATACAAAGAGAGAGAGAGAGAGAGAGAGAGAGAGAGAGAGAGAGAGAGAGAGAAAACATTGGTTGGATGTCCCGAGGCCCATCGAACCGATGGTCCCACGCGAAAATGGCGGAAAATGCTATTCTCAAATCCACCCGTTGCGCCCTTCTTCCACCGAGGCAGTGATATACTGTATTCTCTTAGTCACACGCGTAATGCTAAAGTCGAGATAGTCGTCGACGGCCTACACACAAACGCGAATGTTCAACGTAGAATTCGAAACCAAGTATGGTGCGCCCGAGAGAGAGAGAGAGAGAGAGAGACCTTGTGTTATCGGAACTCCGAGTACCATCGTGAGCATTTGCGCATATGAGAAATTCCACCGATTCTCAGATTATATACGTCTAAAAGTATTTATCATTACAATTATTTTTATTTTAATAATTAAAATAATTATTTCAATTATAATAAATATTATTGTATTATTTTTCGTAATGACAAAAATTATATCTATTCTTTTTTTTATTTAAAAACAAGATTTTTTCGCCAATTGATGCACGAAAGTTCCGGCAAAAATTGTTATTTCTTTTTTGATTAACTTAAGTTTATTGAAGCAGTGATCGGCAAAAAAAATCTATCTATTTTTATTATGCAATTTTTTCAAAAAATTAATATGAGCATAAAAATATTACTAATTTTTCTAATAAATGAGTAATTAATGACGAAATATTTCTAATTTTTCCAAAATAACGATAAAATAATACTAATTTTCTCCAAGAAATAGTAATTGGCGAGAAAGATATTGCTAAGTAACCAAAAAAATAAATAATTTGTGGAGAAATGTTGTATTAATTTTGGAAAAAGTGAGAAATAGAAAAAATTACTAATGCATTTTTTAATTAGTTCTGATTAAATATTCGTATTAATAATAACTTATGATATCGTATGACATTCGATACAATAAATACTAATGTATGAAGTATTCAAAAGATTTAGTTATTATAAAAAATAAAACAAATTTTTTAATACAGTTGTTTGAGCTTATAACCCTAACTCAATCCGTACTCACAAATACGTAAATATACACAATACTTTTCTACAAATTACTGTTTTTTTTTTATTACTTGGTAATATTTTCCTTACCAATTGTTATTTTAGAAAAAACATGGTAATATTTTTTCGCTGATTACTAATTTTTTAGAAAAATTACTAATATTTTTCCACCAATTTTCAATTTTTATAAAATATGAGTATTATTTTTTTACCAATTATTTTTCGAAAAAATGATTAATATAATCAATATCGTTGACGAAAAAATCGATACTGCCGACTCTCGTTGGATATAGCAGGATTCGAAAATAACGACTGAATGAAAATTTCTGGTCCCCGAGAATCGGTGGAACTGGTCATATATATTTGTGCGTTTGTACATAAACACATGGAGTATTTTATAGTGAATATACGCAGGTAGGTGTACATGTAGATACGCAGGTATATAACGTTAAATATGTTTGTAAATGCGTATAAACATGTATAGCGTATAAATTTATATTGGAGTAAAGAGAAGCGGGAGAGAGGCCAACTTCTCGATAGCCTCGAAGACTCCAATGTTTATCGCGCGAGTTTTATATCATAATACAAATACTTCTACATAGAGATTAGGTCGCTGAAATTCAACGGATCCGAGTGTTTCGCGCGTTTCCTATCACCGGGAAAACTCCGAGGCACGTTTTACGAAAAAAGTGGTCGTACGTCGTCAAGTCGATTTTTCACGTATATTTAAAAAATCACCATTATTCTCACGTGCGCTGGAATAAGTTGGAAGTCTTCCGAGTACGTAAAACACACGCGTGCGCACGCGGATGAACCTTTTCTCGTCGTATTTCGTTCGTTACATCTCTGTATTCGTGAAAGGAAACCACCTTGACGATTATTTCTTAAGGAGAAAGTTTTCTCGTTCGTATATGCATAAATGTATATAAACACCATTATTACGAATATGTATACATGTGTCCCATATACCGGTGTTACGAGACTGTTGATAATTTCACGGACTTTTCCTCGATGCGTCGTGGAATTCGGTAAAATTATGATTCAGGCGATAAACAGCGTGAGAAAGGGAAAGATACATCGCATCGAACGCTTTTAGCTAAACGACTGAAGAAAATATTGAAAATCGTCGTTCGATCGCGAATATTTGATCGGAAACATAAAATTTTCACGCGAATAAGTCGTAACATGAAACGTTTTTCATGCACTTGAACCAACACGGTTAGTATTTGAGGTTCAATTGTGGGGAACGGTTTTCCAACAATTTGCAGAAGTGTCTGATAATTTTGACGATTTATTTTGCGTCCCGCGCGAAAAAAGGGATCGATACAGTTCCAAATCGATACGCAAAAATCAAAAAGACGCATTGACTTTCCATTTGGAACGAAATCGGCGGAACTCTGGCATTAGGTCATCGCTGCACCCAGAAAAAAGATCTAGTACGTTTAACTAAATCCTAGTCAAGCCAAATAAATTTTTTTAGTTGTAGGCCGGCCTAATACAACTCTATTCATGTCAACGAAATTTTTTTTTTGAACGGCCTACTAGGAAAATATATTGCGATCTAATAAATTTTTATTTAATATTAATAAATATTATTTCAAACTGAACAAATATATATGTATTTAAATGAAATAATTTTTTTAAAATACTTACACAATATATATTTTTTAACATTTCAATCTTTGCATGTATAGATACACATATGAAGTTTACAATTTCGTAAAGCTTCGTCTTTTCTTTAACAGAAGGGAAAAGAAAAAAGATCCTTTTTTATGGGAATCCTATTCGGGGAAAAATTAGGATATCAAACATAGACGAGCTTGGAAAGGATATAGGCGTCGAGAGGCAGGTTCGCTTGTGCGAGAGGTAGCCACCTGGCGGATTTTTGGGGTACTGACAAATCTGCAGATATGATCGGATGAGATTACGGGTGGATAGCTATTCAGTAACAACGAATAGAATTTTTCTTCAACGCCTGTTTCTCGATGACAGGGAATTCAAATAAATAAATATATTGGAAGTAAATATCGCCCAAAATTGGATGGAAAGAAAATTTAAAGTAACTAAAAAATAATCAAATAAACGATTATAGTACCTACGACTAGATCTTTTTTCTGGGTGTAGGTCATCGCTGTAGTTTGATTCTTTAAAGTCGAAAGGGCTCATTGACGCCGTGTGAGCGAAAAATCGACGCCATTTTGGCACTGATCCATCGATATACGTGTACATGCATATGGCGTTATACGAGAATCTCGTTTCAGGAGTGCACGTGTTCTCCGGGCTCTTTTCTCAACTGCGTCCATATTTCCACGCTGCATGTCGCATTAGCAACGTATACCGATATCGGAATATCCATGTACAGATATACAATATGCGTAAGTGCGAATACCGTGGAAGCGAGAACGTTGAACGTACGTAGAGAGTGTATAAACCTCCTCTACTGTTCAGCTTGCGTGATATTCACAACCAAGAAGAAGCAACGAGGTTCACCGAGTGTGTGTGTGTGTGTTTGTCGCTCGAACACAAACTCTGAGAGCACACAGTGGGTCGTCGGGCAAAACGAGAGAGGAGAGGGCCTCGTCGCTACAGTCACTCGGGTCGATCCTCTTCCTCGATCTATATCTATACGTCTATACCTCTATCTCGCTCCCTCATTCCACCTCCGACGAAATATGTGGCGGCGGACGTTTGCGCATCGGTGTCGAAGCGGTTTGCCGTACAGACGGACAGACACACTCACACGCACACAAGAATACCGGAGAAGGTCTTTACGTATAGTGCGAAACTCGCGGATATACTCAGATATACTTGTGCAAGGATATACACAAAACAGAGAGAGAGTGAGAACACCGATTTCTCGTTTTTCTCGTATTATCTCAAAGATAGGCTCGTTATTCGGTAGAGTTGTTCCGTGAAAGTTGTTTTTTGATATTTTGAGAAAAATGTCTTATTCAGTTCGAATAAATAAAATTTTATTCAAGTATGAGCCTGTTGCTTCAAATAAATCCGAAAATGGGATGAATTTTTTTTTCTGAGCATTTTTCGGTAGAGATGTCCGTCGTTGGAGTATTGACCGGTAGAGGTGAAAGTAGCTGCACCTCTGTCCCTGTTGCTTTCTATATTTCTCATTCTGCGGGCGCGCGCGCAACTTGTAATATCACAGAGTTCTCTCTGGGATACGCTACCGACTCGGACACGTGCAAACACTTTTTCCCTCCACCGGAGCTCCTTCGAGGCTTCGAGAAATTCTCACACCGGGTTGCGTCTGGAAATCACGCTTCGGTGTGCGACTGGCACACGTGTATTCGACGATGTATCCGTGTATTCACGCGTGATACCCCGGCAAAAGAATACCTCACGATCGTTGTGCGTGGATAAACGTACGAGTAAGGGTATAAAAAAGACACAATGGTGGTGAAGAGCTTATACAGTTTAGCCGGGGAGTGTATTACGTTGTACACTTTTGTGTGCGCTCGCGGCTATCCCCCGACTCTCCCTCGGTCAATTTGTGTGTGCGGGGTTTTTTTTCTCCCCCTCCTGCGACCTTTTCTCGCACGCACATCGACTCGTCGTTAAAATCGTAACGGCATACTTTTTCAACGTTCCTGCGATGAAAATACGCCCTTGCGATTTCGTATGAAGGATTCCTGATAAAAAAAAAACAGGTCCGTGACCCCTCTCGATTTTATTCAGAATTTTTCTTACGTTTCGTGCGTCTTTTCACCGACGTCTGATATTCAATATTCATCGGCTAACATTTTTTTTATGCATCACTCAAAATTCAAAAATTTTCTTCCAATTTAGAAATTTAAAAAAAATCCAAACGTGGCAAAATATTCGCTGATATTGTACAAATGGGCCGAAATTTATTCTCGTCCATTCGATATTCGGGAATCGGGGCTTTGAGATTGGGACGAAAATTTTTTATGCAGAGAAAAATGATTCGAACAATTGGTTTTGAAATAGAATTGGGTCAGGGTCGCGGGTAGAACGGTTTCGACAGGAATACCTCGTATAAGTGTGCTCAATGTATATTATAGTATACGGAGAGTATATAAAATGGCGTTCACCAGAAGCAAGAATTACCCGCACTTATTCATCCGTCCGACTAACGTGACCCCGCCTATCGTATCCCTTCCTCCGTTACAGCTGTGTTATTATTATTATCATCATCGTCGGTCATTATTATTATTCGAAATTATTACAACGTCACACATCATATCGATCGGAATGCGCTTCGTGTCAGCGGCTCGTTGAATCTTTCGTGGAAAATAATTGATAATTCAATGATCCAAATCACCAGCGTGATTGATCCTGATTGCGGAGTAATTATCGAATCGGTATAATTTTTCAACATGAAATAAATGTCATTTAACCTAACAGTCGTAACGGCAGGGTTGCAAGTAATGCATTACTTTTTGTAATGCATTGTAATTTTCATTGCCCATTACAATGTAGTGTGTAATGGAAAAAAAATTCATTACCCATTACAATGTAGTGTCTAATGGAAAAAATTTCCATTACCTATTAAAATGTAGTGTGTAATGGAAAAAAATTTCATTACCCATTACAATGTAGTGTGTAATGGAAAAAATTTATATCACCCATTACAATGTAGTGTGTAATGGAAAACATTTTTATTACCGATTACAATGTAGTGTGTAATGGAAAACATTTTTATTACCGATTACAATGTAGTGTGTAATGGAAAACATTTTTATTACCCATTACAATGTAGTCTGTAATGGAAAACTTTGTAGGTACCTTAAATTCTAAGTCTCCGGTCAATAAAATGTAACGCGAAATTGCAAACATTAATTCATTTATATTTTTCCATTCCCAAAATTGCAATCAAAGTTTTGTCCATTACACATTACATTGCAATGGGTAATGGAAATTTTTTCTATTACACACTACATTTATAATGGGTCATGAAATTTTCTTCCATTACACGCTACATCATAATGAGTAATGAAAAAATTTTCCATTACACACTACATTGTTCCAATTTTAATGGGTAATGGAAATTTGTAAGATCGGTGGGAAATGAATGAAAATCGGAAGGAAGCGGTGAAAGAAGAAAAAAAAACAGCGTTGAATGAAAAAAAGAGTGAAAATGCGCAACAGGAATGAAAAAGGCCTGCAAAAGTGCATAAAACGTTGCGGGACAACGACGACGACAACGACAAGGAGCATTGTCCACCTGCCCCCCCCCCCCCCCCCCCCCCCACTCCGTCGACACCCCTCTCCGGCGAACCTCCCCACCAACGCAATCGCCACCCTCTCGTTTCCACTCTGTCAAACTCCCCCTCGCCGCGCGCGCGCGCGTACGGCACCTGCGTGACGTCACAGCCAAGGAAACAGCTGGTAGTTCCTTTCTTATACCTGCCTCGTTCGCGCTCGGAGATTTTTTTCTTCTTTTGCCTCTGTGTGGGCCTCGACGATGTACGTATGTATGCGGTCTCTCGTCGCGCGGCGAATTCGGGGGACAAGCCACGATCCTGCACACTGTACAGTTTGGTATACATACAAATGTATACACACTGTCTGTGTTTCGAGTCTGTGGCCGCTCTCTTTCTTCGGTCTATCTCGACGGCCACTCGCACACTTTTTCGTTTACCGGGCGAGTCGATGCGTGCTTTTTTCTAAATCTCAAACTCCCCCACCAATATCACGTTTGTTTTTCGCTCTCCCTCTCTGTCGCGCGCGCGCGCACGCTGGACTTTGTTCTCGCATTATGAGTAAAGCCTTTCAACGTGGCTGGTCAGGGACGTAAAAGAAAAATCGCTCCCCAAACGACCTTTAAATCCTTCTCGACCAACTCGATCGTCAAAATACCCGAGCAAAATACATTCGTCCGCATTTTCCCAACGAATACTCGTTAAATATGCAAAATATATGGATTTTTACGACCCACTAGACTGGAATTTTGAATCTTCTCTTCAATTAAATGCTTTGTATTTTGATTGTTGTTTTTCACATCGTCGTATTGATTTTGAACGAAAATTACTGTCTGTGAAATAGATACAAACGAACTATATCGAACGACGATGATGATAATAATAATAATAATACGGGTTTTGAGCAACAGAGTGCCTGAGAGAAATGAAACCGCCGAGCATCTTTGAGGGGATACAGAAAAGACAAGAAAAATCGTTGTACATTATCCTATTCTGTATGTTTCACTCTCCCCTTCTCCCTCTGGCTTTATCGTAGCCAAAATCCTTCCGAATTCCCTTTTTCGATTATTCTCCTCATGGAAATATAATATATGGGGCGTTTCATCCTAAATCGAACAGTTTGAAAAACTTTTTTTTCCTTTCGTCAATTTTTTTAAATATCTTTCAAGTACTCATCAAAAAACCCTTCCTGTTAAATTTTGAGATTTTTTCGATTACCCGTTCACAAGATATTACATTTTTTTTAAACCGCTCTTTTTTCGTTTTTTTTGTCATAACTTCTTTAATAATGCTCCAAATTGAGTAATTCTTTTTACAAATTTTTTGTTTTTTATGGCCTTTTCAGAAAAAAATACAAAAAAAAATTTTGACTTGTTTTTGAATAAGTTTATTGAGTTTTAAACTTTGAATCGTGTTTTCAAAAGTGAGTGCATATTTTGGTTTTTTTTTTAAATTTTATTTTAATCTTCTATTTATTCAACAACTTTTAAGACTAGTCCGGTCGTGGGTCCTCCATAATCACTATTTTTTTCGATTTTTGAAAATAAAAATAAAAATTCTGTTAATTAATATCATTTACAGAATTTTTTTGTTTGTTTAATTTTCAAAAATCGAAAAAAAAGTAATTATGGAGGGCCCACGACCGGAATAGTCTTAAGAGTTGTTCAATAAATAGAAGTTGAAAATAAAATTTAAAAAAAACCAAAATATGCACTCACTTTTGAAAACACTATTCAAAGTTTTCTAACTCAAAAAACTTATTCAAAAACACGTCGAATATGTTTTTGTATTTTTGTCTGAAAAGGTCATAAAAAATCAAAAAAAATTGAAAAAAAAAACACTTCATTTGGACCATTATTTAAGAAGTCGTGACCAAAAAATCGAAAAAAGAGCGGTTTTTAAAAAATTTAATATCTTGTGAACGGGTAATCGAAAAAATGTCAAAATTTAACAGTAAGGGTCTTTCGATGGGTACTAAAAAATATAAAAAATTTGAGGAAATAAATAAAAAGAGTTTTTCAAACTGTCCGATTTGGGATGGAACGCCCCATATGTATTCCACATAATCAAATTTTTCAACATTTATATATATGAAATTTGCAACTTTTGAAAGAAAACGTATCAAATCTATTAAAAAAAATATTTTATTTCTATGAGGGTACGACATCGCTGTTGCCTTTGCGATGGTTGGAAAAAATGCATACCTCCTAAATGAATTGGGACGAAACTCGTTGTGTGTTTTTAGTTTACAGGACGAAATCATTTGCTTCGGGTGAAAAATTTCTTGACCTGCGAATCCTTCGAGTTTGTGGAATGGCCTCTTTATTACACACCGTAGCTAAATACGGTAATGCAAACAAGAGAGTTACCGGTAATAAAGTGAGAGTGTCGGTGAAAATGTGCAGAGTGGTCGAGCTACCAAAAAGGTTTAAAGGGCCGCCACTCGTGGCTACAGCTCCTTCCTTCTGGAATATACACCATGACGGGGCGCGAAACCAAGTGAATTATGCCTCGGTCCAAGGATTCTCGAAAAGGCAGTCCAAACGTTCGTCTACCTAGCACTTTCTATCTCCCTCTCTCTCTCTCTCTTTCTCGCTCTTTCTCCAACCATCCGTTCTACGATACTCTTCTGACTTTGTTAACTTTTTTTTCGCCACTTTTTTTTTTCTTTCGGGGGGCCAGAATTCTACCGCAACAACGGACAGCAGTTTGGCGAGGTGTTCGCCTTGGTCTCATCGCTGTTTCTCCTCGCACTATACGCACGTATACATCAGGGTGGTGCAGAGTAATGTCTACTTTTTTCGGTCTTGTGTACAAATGTTGCTCTTTTGTATGCATAACATTTTGAATAAAGTAATTTTTTTAATGTACAAAGGAAGATATAGAAAATATGATTTTTGACCTTCGAAACTCATGTAACCCCTTAGTAAAATGAAAGTATCGGGAACGATGAGAAACATTCTCAAAAATATGTATTTTCTTAGTCGGATTGGTATAGATAGAGGCATGTATACGTGGAGTTGAAGCTTGAAACGCGGTGAGAATGGAATTCAGACTGGTCGCGGAGCTGTATCGAATCGTTCGGCGTGCTCGAAGCAGACCGAAACTGTATATTGACCAAAAATGTTTCTATCCCCGTGGCAAACGTCACTTACAAATATGTATCGTATGCATATTGCGGTTAGGTATGCGCGTATTCGTGTGTTTGGATATAGGATGCATCAAGTACGCGCGATGAGCTGGTCGACGGACTGGGGCAACGGATATTGACCAAACATTTACCTTTTCAGTGACTCTCCCTCCCTCTCGCCCTTTCTCTCGCGCGCTCTCTCTCTCTCTCTGCACATGTATCAGTGATATATTGTAATACATATCGAATAAATATTCTCAGGATTCGATTTACGGGTGTAATGTACGAAAATATGCATTATTCGTTTCCTCGAATGGTTATGGTTCATTCCATGTTAAATCGACCAAGAGTTGGAAATTTCCATGAAATTTGGTCAGAAGTTTCCGTTTCTAATAAAACGAAATTCTACCGAAGTAAAAAAATTAAAATTTTTTTTTTCGAAAGTTATGCAAGATTCAAAATTTCACAATTTTTTAAATCTGTCAAGTTTATTTCTTAAATATCTCGAAAAATATTAAAGTTGCAAAAAAATAGTTCTGGGTTCGTCTTGTGGCTACGAAAGAAAAAATATTCCGAATTTTTTTTTGAACAATGATGAATATGGAGAATTTTGAATTTTTAAAAATCGTGCAAATCCACTTTCCGCATTAAATTTTTGGTTCAATGTTTTTTTATATGATACCTTGTACTGATCTTAAAAGATCCTGAAATTTTCAGAAAGGTGTCTTTTTATTTCAAAAATATGAATTTTTGAATTTTTAACAATCGTGTAAATTCACGATCGACATTAAATTGTTGGTTACATTTTTTTTTTTATACAATACCTTGGACTGATCTTGAAAGATCCTGAAATTTTCAGGATGGCGTTGTTTTGTATCAAAAATATAATTTTTTGAATCTTGGTAAAAATAATGTTTTACCCAAATTTCAGGATCTTCTAAGATCAGTCCAAGAGGTATTATATAAAAAAAATTGAACCAAAAATTTGATGTTGATCGGGAATTACACGATTTTTAAAAATTCAAAAATTCATATTTTTGAAAAAACAAGAAACACCTTTCTGAAAATTTCAGGATCTTTCAAGATCAGTACAAGGTATTATATAAAAAAATTGAACCAAAAATTCAATGTGGAAAGTGGATTTGCAGAATTTAAAAAAATTCAAAATTCTCCAAATTCATCATATTTCAAATTTTTTTTCGGAATATATTTTTTTTCGTAGCCACAAGTATACACTTCAAGACGAACGCAAAACGATTTTTTCGTAAGTACAATTGTTTTCGAGATATTTAAAAAATAGTAAAATTTTGAATGTTGCATAATTTGCGAAAAAAAAATTAATTTTTTTCTTTTGGTACAACTTCGTTTTATTAAAAACGAAAACTTCTGATCAAATTTCATCGAAATTGAAAGGGCTCGATTCCAACTCTTGATCGATTTGACATGGAATGACCCATATGCATTTTGTAAATTTACCATCTGCGTCAAATGCATTTTTTTCGCGATCAAAGTTGACAGTGTGAAACGATCTCGATCAACGAAATGAGATTCGATGGTCATGAGCTCGAATAATAATTATTTTTCAGGCGAATCAGATGCGAATATTTTTTTTACGCTATCAAAATGTGTTCCATTCGAAACGCCGATACTTTTTGAAAAATCCATTTGCGGTTGATACAATAATATTTTGTGCATTGAATTTTCGATGCGAGTTAATTTTTTTTCGATCCACAGTGACTGAAAAGTATCATTCGCGAGTTTGTGACACTTGAAGAAATATTCCGAGCATTCGATGTCGAGGAGGAAGGATAAGTGACGGAGAAAGAGAGAGAGAGTGAAAGGGAGGGAGGTGGATAAACATTCTCGGCTTCATAACACACGGTTGAGCGCTGCTTCGAGGAGCTTTTTAAACGACACGCCAGAGAAACACGTACGAGTAGAATAGCACCGGGCTGCAGAGCTCTGCTTATCTCAAAAATGTGCCACGTGTCATATCCCAACCAGCTCTTGCTTTCCATTCTTTATCTTTCCATTTTTTTCCCTCCCCCCCCCCCCACTCTCAGCGTGTATATTATCTTTTCGGCTCGCCGTACTCGATTATCCGTCGGTCTCGTCGTTGTCTCAACGTTTCTTTCATCTACATGTAAATGTATCTTTTTGAAAAATAAATTTCGAAAATTATGACAGCATTGTTTCGACTCGATGGAATTTCATTTTCTTTTCAGTGCATAGATAAATAATAAATACAAATTTTATTATTAATTACGTTATTATTAATTAATTACTTTATCGATTTAGCCAGAATCGGGGAGGCGAAAATTCTCGCCAAAGAGAATCTCGAGCTCTGGGGTTAATTTTCATCCATCTCCCATTTGTAAATGATTCAGTGGCGTTAGAAAAAAAAAAAGATTGCGTTTCGGTTGCGCGGAGGGAACGCCGACTGGCGGTGGCGTCGGTTTACTGCACGCGCGACCGCCGAGGCAAAACAGGCGAAACGGAGAGAGAGGAAAAAAACGAAGGATCGGAGAGCACAGCTCTACGAGGATGCAGAGGCGCGCGTCGTCGTTTTCTCCAAGGCAACGACACAACGCCATACACTCGTAATGTACGTGTGTATATAAATATTAGTGTGTGTAAGAATACATATATATATAATACGAACTAGTCATGAGCTCACTCTCGAGTCTCGAATAATCGTTTCTGAGCTCTGCTCCTTCTATTCTCTCTTTCTCTCTCTTTCGCCACAAGCACACTCGCAAACGACCGCGAGAAAAGAGCCTTTTCTCTCTCGCTCCATCGCCAGAGCGATGCAATGCTAAAACTACAGTTAATTCACTGTGTGCGAGCAAATTTCTTGGACGCGTCCTCCCTTGGTTTACGCCTCTATGCTCTTTCTCCCTATATTCAACGTTTATACACACACACGGGGCATTCCATGCTAAATCGATAAATTTTTAATCCTGATTCTTGGAAATTCGATGAAATTCCCTCGATCAGAGATGTTCGATTCTTTGGAAAGAACCGATTCTCCAATCGATTCTAAATCGAATCAAGAACATCGATTTTCATGAAAAATCGAATCCAAAGAATCGATTTCGTAAGAATCGATTTTAAAAAATCGTTAAAAAAATAAATTGCTAATTAGAGCTTACGTAAATGTTTATTAAGTTTTTGCTATGAAAAATGATTAAATTGGATTAATTTATTTTTAATACAAAATGATGAATACGAAATAACAAATATAAAGCAGTTTTCATTCTGGCTGAACATAGTTTGATTCTTTTATACATTTGCACTTTTTAATATATTCTTAAAAATATTATGAATATATTTAACAAATCAGCTTTTTTCTATTACGTAAGTTTCTATTGTTTTACGATATTTTGTATATTTTCACTTTCGATTATTTTTTTCGTTGATTCATGTTTTCAATATTGTAACGCAAAAGATCTTTACGAAAAATGTTTGCCGACACGGATTGTATCTCTGTTATCAGACGCCTCGATTTTATTTATTGGGATAGCGATTTGGATGCGAAAAAGAGAGTTCTTTCGAGAGTTAATTGAAATGATATAAAATATCGGCTTGGCATTGAAAGAATTGGGATTATCGACATTATTGAGATGGTTAAATTCTCGCTTACAAGGGCTTTTTGTTTTTGCGTATGGAAATCTGTTTCGGAAAGACAACGTGCGTTTTTGATCATCGTGAGGGCGACAAAGAGGTAGGAGCCACCGGTAAGCCGTGCTCTCTGCTCTCGCGACTGTTTTCCACGCTATATCCTCCTCGCTGTTGCATTCATCGCCGTCGTCGTCGCACGCACTGACCCCGGTACTCATTACATACCTCGACTCGGTAATCTTGAGGAAAAACCGGTAATGACGAGCCGTAAAACGTGCAATAAGCGCATACTGCCGAGCATTTTTTCTTTTTCGTCTCGGAGCAAGAAAAAAGTTGAAGATTATGGTTTTTTTTTTTTTTTAGTAGACAGAGTTCCTCGACTCTGGAATCAAATTCGTGCGAATTAAATTGCTTCTTTGATTTTAATGCATGTGAAATTTTCGTAATTTCTTTGGTAGCACGAGCGTCGAAAAATCGATACTTCAAGTTTACTTTTATCTCAAGTTTTTTTAAATTAACTTTAAACGAATTAATTTCTTCCTTCCGTATTCCAGAAAACTATTTATCGCGAAACGACCGAGAGGCGAAAAAAATTGCTGTCGAGTTCCAGGGTCAACGATTGAAGTTGAAAAATCACAGATTTTTTCGAGCAAACATTTTGTTAAAGGTTAAAATATGATGAGAGAATTGGCAATTGTTATTTTGCTATTCTTTTCGCTCTTCCGAGTGGCCAATCACCGTAAACCGTTCTTAGTCCACTTGCGTTGAGTCTTTCTCGTACTACACATCGATATTGCGGTACACGACGGTATATTGCGCGTGTTTGTGTGTGTATATGTATAAATGTGAAACGGGAGGCTCGAACACACGCGAGTGTCGGAAATCGGTGGCGCTCTCCTGCGCGGGCGCGTCGCGGACTCTCACACGAGAGACCGTAAACTTCCCTCCCCTCTCTCTTTCTCTCCTATATTGTTCTCCGTGTATATAAACTCGTCCCGTTCTACCTACACACACACACACATACACGAGTCCCAACACGGTGCTGATGCACTTTGCTGCTTGCACTTTGGTTGTCGCAGCTGCTACGATAATTGCGGGGCGCTCTCCCGCGATAGATCGATATTACGTTGTTGCATCCGTGATGTTTTTTTCCTTTTTGTTTCTTGACTCAAAAAAATTTTTGTTGCGGACCGGCCGAAATTTTTTCGAAAAATTCGAAATCTCAGATTCTCCGGCGATTTTGATAAAATTTCGACATTTTGACGAAATACGATTCCATGAAAACAAGACTCTGCTAATGCGGAAGAAAAATTATCTCGCGCGAAGTAACACGAAGACGATGGATCAAAATATAAATTTTGTTATGCCTAAATTGTTACGTGTGGGTCGAACTCGGTGGGTAATTCGTTTACGTCATCGCGCGCTCTCCCTCTTCCTCTCTCAATCTCTTTCTCTTTCGCTGTGTTACACGTTTCTTTTGTGAGAAACGAAGGGGCCACGAGTCGAGAGTGTGTGTGTGTGTGTGTGTGTGTGTGTGTGTGTGTGTGTGTGTGTGTGTGTGTGTGTGTGAGAGAGAGAGAGAGAGAGAGAGAGAGAGAGAGAGAGAGAGATGACGAAGAAGCGAGAGATTGTGGTAAAATATGTATTACGTTTCACGGCATATCTCTCTCTTTCCTCGTCAATGTGTGGTAAACTGCGTATGTACGGTAGATCGACGAGTCGCCATTGTCAGACCCTTCGACCTCACGCACGAATAGATATGTGTATACGCACACGGTCTATAATACATGATTCAACATTGATCGAGAATACGGGTCCTATTATGTAGACGCATGTATATATATACAATAAATATGTGAGAAAACCATGAGAAGTATTTGAAAGATATTTCTATGACGAATCTTTGACTAAAGAGAATATTTTCCCTACGGTGGAATCTGTAATCCGCAATAACGATTAAAAATTAAAGGGAAAATCCAAATAATGAGATTGAAAAAAAAATTGTTTCGCCACTTATATTCATAAACAGTTCATGAAGCGGACTTTTCCAGTGGCGAAAAAATCATTGCCTTTGCCGAGAAATGAAATTAAAAATGATCAGCGGATACATTAACGATCCGTTTTAATATGATCATTTAAGAATACTTATCTTGCTGCAGAAGTTTGTAATTATTGCGAAGTGCAATTCATCGGAAAGGCGCATCCCAATTTTTTTTTAAATTATATTTTATTAGA
Organism: Alloplasta piceator; assembly: GCA_946863875.1. Taxonomy (NCBI): domain Eukaryota; kingdom Metazoa; phylum Arthropoda; class Insecta; order Hymenoptera; family Ichneumonidae; genus Alloplasta; species Alloplasta piceator. The sequence continues at coordinate 1,533,967 of OX333080.1, forward strand.
TAATGATTTTAAAAAATTTGCTAGGGGGAGGGCTTTTTGCTTAAAAAAAAAAATAATTGATAACTTTTTTGAAAAAAGGAATTTAGCTACTAGAATATAGATATCCCCGTTGCAGAGTTTCTGTCGTTTTGTGGGTTTGATAAAAAACGTTGGAAAGAAAAATTATGAAAAGTTGATTTTATATATGGGTCAAAATTGGGCCGCATGGTCAACGATTGTTTTGTAACTTTAGGGACGCATTGTACTGTATGAGAGTATACTCTGGATTTTTTTTTTGGATTTTTAAATCAACCAGTTTCACTGTACCGACGACGTCATTTTTTTGAAATTTCTCGAATGTCATGTTTTAATCAATTTCTCTGGACCCCGGTAATAAAAAAAAAAATTTCGACATATACCTTCATCGAAAAAGATCTCAGCTTTTCAAAAAAAATATTTCCAAATACGTGCCAATTCATATAAGCATATAAAAATAGGTTTTTTCCTAAAAAAAGCGTTTTCTCGATGAGCCTATACTTCAGTTTTTTCATAATTTTTTCGGATTTCTAAGGTTTTTTTACACGGAAAAACCCTTTTTCCAGAGTGGGACCTCTGCGGCATCAGACCGTTATCCATATCCATACTAATATTATAAATGCGAAAGTAACTCTGTCTGTCTGTCTGTCTGTCTGTCTGTTACGTTTTCACGCCTAAACCGCTGAACAGATTTTGATGAATTTTGTCATATACATAGAATGGACATTCAGAATGAACATAGGCTACCTTTTGTTGGCAAATTAAATTTTAAGAGGTGAAATAGGGAATAAAACAAAAAAAAAACGGTCTGGTTGACGCGGTGCACACTTCAGGTGGTACGTAGTTTATAAAAATGTATTAAAATCAAATAATGAAGTTTCATTAAATCTCATTCGATGAATTATTTGCCTACATTTTTCAAAAATAATTCAAAATAATTATTATACGTAGAAAAATTAATAAATAAATTGATACTCTTCCAAAACCTGAATTCCACGCGGGCGAAGCCGCGGGCACAGCTAGTATTAAATATAATCCGAAATGCTATAATCCGAAGTGCTGAAAGCAATATAAGATAACACGATTCCGGGGAATGGGTGTGTAAACAAACTTTAAAAAACATCCATTCATCTTTCATGAAAATATTTGTTGACGCATGTTTAATTTTGCGCAAAAAAAACAAATATTTAAAAAATTTTACTTTTTTTACGTCGGTTGATTTTGAGTATATTAAAAAAAATATATATTTAACAATTTTTTCGCGCAAAATTAACCATGTGTCAATAAATATTTTCATGAAAGACGAATGGATGTTTTTCAAAGTTTCTTTACACACCCATCGCCCGAAATCGTGTTATCTTATATTGCTTTCCGGGTATTATTATTTTTTTCCGTGGTCAAATCCTTATGTTACAGTACTAATAAATAAAAAGCTAAATTAAAAACCCCATAATGATCTCGATAAAAAAGGATAGTAAGAATACGATGCAATACTAGCGCAGTAAGCACTATTTTTTCGATATTTACAGCACTTCAGATTATATTTAATATATAACGGTCCGATGCCGCAGAGATCCCACTCTGGAAAAAGGATTTTTTCGTGTAAAGAAACTTCAGAAATCCGAGAAAAATATGAAAAAACGGATTGGAGTATAAGCTCATCGAGAAAAATCCTATTTTTATATGCTCATATGAATTGGCACGTATTTGGAAATATTTTTTTTGAAAAGCTGAGATCTTTTTCGATGAAAGTGTATGTCGACTTTTTTTAATTTTTTATTGCAGGGGTCCAGAGAAATTGAACAAAACATGACATTCGAGAAATTTCAAAAAAATGACGTCGGCTCAGTGAAACTGGTCGATTTAAAAATCCCAAAAAAATCCAAAGTATACTCTCATATGGTAGTATGTGTCCCTAAAGTTACAAAACAATCGTCGACCATGAGGCCCAAACGCATGCTGTCTTTCAGAATTTTGACCCATATATTTTTTTAATCCATTGTTTTTTATCAAACCCAAAAAAACAACAGAAACTCTGCAACGGGGATATCTATCCTAGTGACTAAATTCCTTTATTTTATTAAAAAAAAATTATAATAATAAATAAAAAGTTGGTCCCCCCAAGGTAATATTCATTTTTTTTATCATTATCTATAATATAATCAAAACAAAATTTGGAATGCGCCTTTCCGATGAGTCGCACTTAATTACCCAGAATTCAATCTCATTAAGAAAATCAACAATGCACACGGCACTTTCTTCGATCTCGCACCAAAAAATTCTCCATTCGTGTATATTAATAATTCTGCTTCTTCCAAGCCTCTTTCACTATTTTCCATTTTTCTGGTTCTCGCTCTGTGCATACACGCCATGATTCTCATTCTTTCTCTCTCGTTCACCTGTGTCTCGTTGTACAGTTAGAACCCCGCAGGTTTGAGCTCTTCCATCTCTCTCGCTCTCTTGTTCTCTCGAGTACGTACTCCGTGAGATTTGCCGCTGATGGAGGGGCAAGAGGAGAGAATGCAAGTGCACGTGGGGGAGAGGGGAGGGGGGGGGGGTGGCGGCAAAGTCGCCTCGAGGATATCCGCGCCCGCGCGCGCTCGCGGATTCTCCGTCTCTCTTTCTCCCCAGCACGTAAAACGAGAGGATCGCGAGTCGAGCGAGGGACTCTCGGTTGCTTTCAGTGCTATACCGCATTACTATTACCAATACCAGTGTGTTGCATAGAAACGCTTCGAGGCACGGAGAATCGAGACTCCGACGACGACAGTCTCACGTGGAGAGCGAACGAGGAATAAAAACAAAAAAAAAATAGATATATATATATATATATATTTATATATAAAAAACAGAGAGTTTCTCGCGAGATCCTTTGTTCCCCGGAGTGCAAACGCACAGAAGAAATATCCCGAGGCTCTTGTTTCTCTCTCACCTGCGAGCCCGAGATTTTTTATAATTATTTCCAATATGGCCGATTTGTTTTCATCTCGACGAAAAATATCGATCCCGACGTTAATCTCCACACCTGTGTTTTTCTCGTTCCAACTATATCAAATTGCATCCAAATATTAAAATGTAAACTATTTGTCTGGAAATTTTCATCTCGTTTGTCGTTAATGACTTTCGGATTGAATAGTTGATCGGTCTTTTGGTCGACAAACGACAACGTCACACGAACGAAACGCGCAACGACGTCTCTCGAGTTTCCTCGTCGTCTTCGTCGTCGTTGGTACATTATATTGTAGACTCGACTTTTTCGCCTCGGCCATTCTGACCCAGAAACCCACTTTCGTCCGAATTAAAAGCGAAATCAACGAGTTACCTCATTCGCTCCCAATTTCCCGGAGGAGCGACAAAGAAAGAGGATTCATTATGAAAAAAGTGGGGCGGAGGACACGCATCCGGTAAACAACGTTAGCGCACAAGCTCTCTCTCTCTTACTCTTAATTGTTCGGTTTAGGTCGTGGATCTTCAATTCGGTAAACCCGAAAATTATTCCGTACCGTTCATTGTAATTTCTTTTTTGTTACGAATTTATCGCAATATCAAGAAATCAGACTCATCACGAATATCCATTTACGAAAATAATATTAAGATATCGGTCAGGCGTTATGGGCCTCCGAAATATCGATAATTTGACGTTTTTTTTATTGTTCCCAATTGCATTGACGCCCGCCAAAATCTCTATTCGTGTGTAGGCTCGTTGAGCTCTTACCACTCTCTCTCTCTCTCTCTTTCTCTCTCTCTCTCTCTCTCTCTCTCTCTCTCTCTCTCTCTCTCTCTCTCTCTCTCTCGTCTACGATAGTTTCCGGTTGCGCGTTCAATTGAATCCGAGGCCACGTGTCCCTCCCAATTATAAATGGGAAATCCCATTAGAAGAACCGCTCGCATTTAACACATGGCACAAAAACTTACAAGTAATTACGCAAATTTATTTTCGTATGTGTGTTTGTGTGCATGTATGTGCGTGTGTGTTTGTCAACGATATCTTTGATCATCGTCTAAAAAGTTGCAGAACTCGGTCAAAAAAAAAGATATTCGAATTTAAAGAAAGCGTTTTGACGGGAAGGAGTTCAGCTTTATTTCCTTTTTTAAAATTTTTTTAAATGATTTTTTTTCAACCCGATATGCACTTTTGAACGTCACCGTTTTTTCGCCTTTTGTCGACCATCGCGAATTGGCCGCACATCTTAAGGACATTTTTTTTTGTCTTTTTTATCTACGGCACATTTAAAAGGGTTAGCAGACGCTAAATTTTTGTTTTTTCAAAATTTTCGTAGGATTTTTCCTTGCAAAGATATTTCACTTTTGGCTAAAAAAGACAAATTTTGAAAGATGCAACGTAAGAGTTTAAAGAAAAATGTCAAGTGTGTAAAAAATAGCGTAGGTGTATACGGATACGCCTGGAATTATTTCAGAATTTCCCTATGACATTTTTTTTTTACTATTTTTGCTCGAAACTCTGATGATGACGTCTCAGCGAAAAATTGTATCTGATTGAAATTTCCGTACTTCGCGCTACAATAAAAATCTGCAAAAATTCACCAACACTTTGCATACTATAAACAAAAATTATCAATAATAATTATTGATCATTGTTCATCAATAATAATATTGCCAGTAACAAATAGTTTAAACAATTGTTTAAACGATTTATTAATAACTTTTGGGCAATATTGTTATTGATAATTGTTGTTTACAGCATGCCAAATGTTGCTGAATTTTTTCAGCTTTCTATTGTATCACGAAGTACGGAAATTTCAATCAGATACAATTTTTTGCTGGGACATCATCGTCAGAGTTTGGAGCGAAAATAGTAACAAAAAAAAAATTCATAGGAAAATTCTGAAATAATTCCAGGCGATTCCGGGTATACCTACGCTACTTTTTTCATACCTGACATTTTCTCTTAAACTCTACAGTTTTTGAGTTACGTCGCATCTTTAAAAATTTGTCTTTTTTAGCCAAATGTAAAATATCTTTGCAAGAAAAAATCGTACGAAAATTTTGAAAAACCAAAAATGGAGCGTCCGCTAACCCTTTTGAATGTACAGCAGATAAAAAAGACAAAAAAAATATCCTTAAATTGTGCATCTGATTCGCGATGGTCAAAATAAAGTTAAAAAAAACGGTCACGTTAAGAAGTGCATACCGGGTCAAAAAAAAATCATAAAAATTATTTCAAAAAAGGGAAACAAAGCTGAATTCCTTCCGTTCAAAACGCTTTTTTTTAAATTCGATTATCTTTGTTTTTGACGGAGTTATGCAACTTTTAGTGCGGCAAGAAATATTGACTGGTGTTTCCAAACTTTTCCTAAAATTGTACTCTGCATCTATCGCGAATTCGGGATGCGAGAAGAGAATAATGATCGGAAAATGTTTGAGAAAAAAAACCAAAGTTCGAAAGCGTCGTTCATATCGCGAAAGGGGGGTAAAAAGAATAGAGACGAGCTCGTCGGCGAGTCTAACCGTGGTTTCTTCGTGGCGAGATACATCGAAGGGATGGACTCTGCGATGTTAACCGGAGCGTCAACGCAGACAGGGAGCAGGGGAGAGGGAAATAAAGTATAGCATCCCTTTTTCCACCCCTTAGAATCGTTATAGAGTCTCGTTCGTGTCATCGCCGTTCGCGTGAGCTCTTGGCCTCAATTTTTACATCCATCCCCCATATATTCATACGAGGGGCGTTTTTTTTCCAACGCCCAAACAATTGTCCATAAGTTTAAATAATTTTTCATAATTTATTTCACCCAAACGATCAATCGAGGCGAATCAAACGGGTAATAAATCCGTTATTTTGTTATGGTGTCCATTTTGTCCCCCCTCCTCTATATGTCTGTACGCATTTTGCAACACGGAATGTACGTGCGTTTTATCGAACGAATCGAGGACTCTGCTCGGGCGGAGAGCCGGGTTTTTGTGCTCTTGATACCCAACGAATGAGCCAAGAACAGCGAGCAAATGAGTCTCGCTACAGAGAGTAGAACAAAACAAGACAGAGAGAGAGAGACAGAGAGAGATAAAGAAATAAAGAGTTCGTCGTCATCGCAGCGTCGTCGACGATTCACGGCCTTGACGTTCGCCGCTTGTCGCCAAGTTCCGGTAGCGGCCTTGCAATAATTCCTTCCAGACTCTCGCGACGTTTATCAAAATATGAAAAACAATTTTTTTTTCTTTATTCATCGCGAGTGAGCATGATGGAAAAAAATAGACTTAAAATTGAATAAAATAATTGCGCGAAAATATTGGAACACGATTCACTGCATGGGCGAATTTGCTGTTACAGAGCGAAGTAACAACGGTCTCACTGCGGCCCTACTTTCTATTACGTCAGTCTTTGCACGCGGGAGGAGGATGAAGAGCGAGAGAGAGAGAGAGAGGCCTCCGTAATAAGTGTGCCACCATATCGGAGGGAGGGAGTTTTAGGCACGAAATTGGTAAAAACCGTGAAACTGACCGTTTTGCAGAAACGCGTATGGAGGATTCTTCAACTTTACAATTTTCTGGTTTTATTTTTGAAGAAATCATGTTATTTTCGAAAAAGGATAAAATCAACTTTTTCCTTACGTTTTAGAATAGACATTTTGTATCGGACAAAAAAATCAACTCTCGGGCGCCTTTTTCATTCGCCATTATTTCAAGAAATTTAGTAATTTGAAAATCGGTGAGGGACCAAAATCCGTATGATGAAAATATTGTATTTAAGGGAGATTTTTATACGAACACAAATTTCATTTAAATTGAAAAACCCGTGCAAATCCGCGACTGGATTTTAAATCCTTCAAATTATCCGAAATGCGGTTGGGATTGCGGTAATTTTTTTTTTACACTATGCCAATCTCTTTCAGGGACTCTTTGTGCTCAGAGAGGCTCCTAACCGCGAGACTTTTTCGACTGACCGAGTCTAGGCTACCTGCTATGTCACTTTCTCCTCAGGAATTGCTGTTAAATAGCGCGTCCTCGACTGTATTCCAACGGTGTACCAGATCCGCGTGAATCGATCCATAATATCATCCACGATTCACGGATAAACGTAATATTACACATTCAATTCTTGTTTTTTCAAAAATTCTTCCATCCATTTACGATGGATGATAAATTAATTTCCGCGAAGATCGAGATGGAGAAAATTCGTGCAGAAGTTTACGAGGAACAATTCTAAAATCAACGATTGATTTTATGTCTCTCGAGGAAGGAAGAGTTCGACTATTTTTTTTTTTTTATAATTGCTACGCGCATTTGCACCCGCGTAAAATGGGTGTAAATTAGACCGTGCGGAAAAAACATCGATATTTTTTTTACGGTTGCATCCACCAAAAGAAGGTGAATTAAGGTAAAAAATGAAGAACCCCCGAAGGAAAGCTCAAAAAAAAATTATTTCGAACGGCGCGCTGCATTTGAATATTTTCCATAAGAATAACACAGGAAAATATTGGCACTTCTGAACGTCGTGGTAGAACTCTTCAGAAAAAATCTCACAAAAATGTCATTATGATATTCCGATAGAGAATTGAATTCCCTACAAAAAAAAAGTCCTTGCGAACAATTAGCTTGGAACAACCGTTCAAGTGGTATCGCTGTTTATTGGGCACAGTGCAAAATTATCGACAAAAATACCCCAATTGCAAAAAACAGACTCTTAAAAAGAGGAACGATGATTATTAAGCATTGTAATGTAAGAACAAATTATTCAATCTTATTATACCAAATTCATTCAATAAAACTTTTGGAAACACGATCAATGATGGACGTCGTTTCTTTCATATGTCTTGTTGTACTTGATTCTTTTTTGTACCAGAGAAATATTTTGAGAACGATTCCATGCAAATTATATGTTAGAGCAGAACATTCCCTACAAAAAAAACCCAAAAAGTTTTTTCGTAAAGCGAAAAATTCGAAAAAATCGATTTTTCAGCCTTTTTAATTTGTTTTTCTATCAATTCAATTTCAGACAGCGATACCACTTGAACGGTTGTTCCAAGCTAATTGTTCGTAAGCACTTTTTTTTGTAGGGAATTCAATTCTCTATCCGAATATCGTAATTACTTTTTTGTCAGATTTTTTTCTAAAGAGTTCTACCACGACGTTCAAAAGTGCCAATATTTTCCTGTGTTATTCTTATGAAAAATATTCAAATGCAATGCGCCGTTCGAAATAATTTTTTTTTGAGCTCTCCTTCGGGGATTCTTCATTTTCCCACCTTAATTCACCTTAATTCACCTTTTTTTTGGTGGATGCAACCGAAAAAAAAATATCGATTTTTTTCCGCACAGTCTAGTGTAAATACATCTTTCAACGTTTCATTTTATATTTTATCTAATGACGCAACGACCTCCAAAGGAATACGGGGGATCTCCCGTTGGTAACGCGCCGCGGCCTCGAGGCGCACCTTTTTTTTCCTCTCTTCTCCTTCTATTCCTTCGTATTACTCTTATTAACGGCTCGGATAGTTCTTTTATTTTTTTAATTCCCGATACATAAGAACGAGCATTTCGAAATATCACGTGGCAAAATATAAACGCAACCCTGCGTATGTCACCTTGACATGGTGAGATAGGCTGAAGGGCAGTGATAAAATGGTCGGGAAATTTTCATTCGATAACGAGAAATCCTTGTTTGAAAAAATGTATTATTCAAATATCTCGCTAATTCGATTATGTATTTTTTACGTTCCATTCGTTTTACGATTCGTCGATGTGAGGGGCACAAATAGTCATTATTCTATGAACAACTTGATCTGCCACAAACGTTTACGAAGTCGATGATTAAATAATCGAGTATAGATTTTATTATTTTTCGGATAACGCGGAAAATTTTCCGAAAATGTCGCCTCGATATCATTGGAATGTAGTTCGGAGTCGACTCTCTTTGGGTCTCTTTGACTCTGATTTTGCGCTCCCTTTCTCTCTCTTAACCGCGACAACTTGATTCTCAGCGTGACAGAGACTACTTTTCTACGCGATATACTTTCACGACAATCCGCTCTCGCCCGCAAAGAGCTCTTCCAATATAAACTAGATATATATATATTTCTGTCTATCTTTCCATCGCGACGCTCCAGCAACACGCAACACCCACCCCGCGACGTCTACTTTGTAACAGTCACGAGAGAAAGAGAGAGAGAAGCCTCAAAATCGATTTAACGCGAGGGTCGACGCAAAATTGAATGGTTTTTCAAACGATCGTTTTACAAACGCTCATTCAATATCGAAGCAGAGAAAATAGAGTGCAAATCAAAGACTCGGACTCGGAAATCAGTGCATTCGCGTTTTTAGCGAGAAAAAAAACCTTAAAATCGATCGTTTACAATTTTCATCCTATTATCTTCGACACTCGGATCCGAGAATTTTTTAATTTTTATACCAAATTTTCATTTTCATTGCAAAAAAAATGATTGGGTAAAAACGATATTTGAGAACTCGAAAGGAATAAATTACTCAACACGTCTGATTTTTTCCACAAAGGCAAACCGATTAATGAATTTGTGAAAAAAGTTTAACGAAGCTTTGAAGAAATGACGATTTTTTCACAAATCATTGGATGACGGATTTCCGATACTAATTTCTGTTCTTTTTAAGTTTTTTAATTTTTTCCAATTTCTTCTTCAATTTAGAGATTTAAGAAAATGAGATGAATTTTTTTTTCTCAGACGCCGCATCCTGCATCTTCGAGGCTTCGTTGGTGCTTCGCTATCATTCTGCTGTAGGGAGAGAAAACCCGACGAGTCACACCTGTCACGGCCTGATCGTATTCTCTCTCTTTTTCTCTTACGCCTCGTATTAGGCATGGGCGCGTGCTGTACGTACGCAACTCCCCGCGAGAGCTCTCTATCTGGTGTGGCTCGTATACATGGAGCATTCCATACCAAGTCAACCGGAGTGTGACCCTCGACCTCGCTGATTTCGTTTACGATTTTTTGTATGATTCTTCCAACTCAAAATAGCATTCAGAATTTTTGTCAGATTTTTAAAACCAAATTTGAGCACGTTATGATTTTTTGAACATTTTTTTCGAAAACCTCGAGACCGTAATTTAAAAATCTGAACAGATGCTCAAAAATCCGGTATCAAGAATGAAAATTCTTGACCCAAATTTCATGATGTTCAGGATTTCCCTTCCCCCTCGATTTTAGGTTTTTATGAAGAAAACGTGAAAAAAATAGATGCAGAAATTGATCTAACGTAAAAAGTGGCTTGAATCTTTTTATCGTTAACCAGAAATTTCCAAAAATAGTTGATTACTTATTGCATCTATTTTTTTTACGTTTTCTTCATAAAAACCTAAAATCGAGGTGGAAGCAAAAGCCTGGACATCATGAATTTTGGGTAAAAAATTTTCATTTTTGACACCGGATTTTCGAGAATTTTTTCAGATTTTTAAATCACGGCCCTCGAGGTTTTCGAAAAAAATGTTCAAAAAATCATAACGTACTCAAATTTGGTTTCAAAAATCTGAAAAAAATTCTGAATGCTATTTTGAGTTGGAAGAATCGTATAAAAAATCGTAAACGAGATCCGCGAGGTCGAGGGTCACACTCAGGTCGACTTGGTACGGAATGCCCCCTATATATACGAGACGGAGCGAAAGAGAGGAAGAGGGAGAGATGGGTATACACGCAAGGAGGACCGCAACACCTGGCGCTTTCGCTCCTCCTGCTTGCATTCTTCAAGCTCGATACACGTTACCAATACGATTTTGCACCTTTTTCACTCTTGATTGTTCAACAAGTCAAGTTTCCAACGGAGCCAATTCTTTTCAAATTTGGTCATTGTTCAATCACACCACTTTAATTTGGGGAAAAAATAAATGAGGACAATAAAAAAATGTCATTTTTGCAATATTATTCTTCTTCGGTCCGATAAAACTAATCTTTATGAAATTTTGAAATTTGAAAAAAAAAAACAATTTATTTTACAGAAATATTCAAAAATTCTGAGAACCTAAAGATTTTTGATATGAAATAGAAAAAAACACAAAAAATCTAAATTTGTACACAATCACTTTCAACGTAAGGTGGAGTGTAGAACTGCCCTTTTTTCAGTGTAGTTATTTTGGCCAAATATGAATTTATATTTAGCTGGAAAATTCACCGCTGATTTGGTATCACGCAGAGCTTCTGTGATATAAAATTAATTCATCAAAGAAGGAAAAATTGAAAGAAGCAAAGAAAAACTGGAAGACATTTTTTTAAATAGCAATTCCTTAAATTGTCGAGATTTCGAAGAAATCGTTAATATACTTGTGTTCAGTGGGAAAAAATATATCGATATAAGACTTTAAAAAACTAAACTAACATTTTCTATTTTTTTGCATATTGGCCAAATTTGAACTGGTTCACTAAAGTGGGTGTAATTTATTTTCTAGATAGAATTGCACCTTGAACATGAGCTTATTCTCTTTGTAATCGTTCAAGCTTCAAAACCCCGTTTGAATCATTTATATCGGGCCATTTTTCAATTTTTGGCAGATTTTTAAATTTGGACCATCGATTTTTGTAAATTTTTGCATACATACCCCTTTCCATTTTTTTCGGCGATTTTAAAACTGCTCTCATTCCTACAAAAATTGCTTTATCGGGATGAACCAAACGGCATTCTCTAAGTTTAGTAACAGCCTTTAAGTACGAAAAAGAAATTTTGGAATCGTTAAAACTGAAGTAAAGTTATGAGCACTTGAAATTTCGCTATTTGGAGGTTTTTGAAAATGGAGCTAAAATTGAGCAAAAGTTTTTGGTGAAAATTCATGAACTTTCTAATTTTTGGAGAAAACTATTGGTAGATTCGTGTTCAGGGGGACAAAATACACCGATAGAAGTTTTTAAAAAAATTAAAATTAATTTTTTTTTACATTTTAGCCAAATTTTAATCGGTTCACTGAAATGTTATTATATGTTATTTTATTTTCGAGATGAAATTCTGGTTTCTACATGCGCTCATTCTCTTCGTAATCGGAGCTTCAAAACCTCGCTTGGTTTATCCGATTCCGATCATTTTTCGATTTTCGGCAGATTTTTAAATTTGGACTATCGATTTTTGCAAATTTTTCCATACGTACATTTTTCCATACATTCCCCTTTCCATTTTTTTCGACGATTTTCAAAGTGCCCTCATTCCTACAAAAATTAAGTTATCGGAATGAACCGAACGCTATTCTCTAAGTTCAGTGACAGCCTTTAAGTACGAAAAAGAAATTTTAGAATTGGCCTAACAGAAAAAAAAGTCACGAGCACTTAAAATTTCGTATTTTGAGGTTATCGAAATTGGGTCAACCTTGGGCAGAAAAATTTATTGATTCTTTTATTAATAGAGTTTGCTTGTTTTTTGAGTGATTTTTGAGGCTGTTCAATGCGCCCCGGTCTCCTCTACATACATGTAACTTTAGTTCATGTGCATGTATATTGGATGGCACTTCCGATTCGGATAACGCTGCGCTTCGAAACGATATGAGGATGCCTACCCATAGATGTTTTACATCGTAATATAAATTCATATACTATATATTCCCAACGGAGTCGCGAAGTATATTCACGACTTGCGCATATGCGACTCCCTTTTATACGGATATCGAATTTCATGGAATCAGCTACTTTTCACCCACGATTAACCACGCCATATATATGTATATGAATATTAGTGGCGGCGTTTATTATATGCCTGACTAAAGTGCACAGCAATTAATAATGCAATCTGTTGCACCATTTGCCAAATTTTTCATTAAATTAATAGCATATTTGTTATCAGCGGAACGTTCGCGATCTTCGAGTCTTGGAACAAAAAAATATTTTATAAAGTGTATCATCATTTTTTAAATCAAAGTGATCATGGAATATATTTGTTGAATTATCAGAAATAAAATATTCTATTATTCTTTCACTCAATTTAATTTTTCAAAAGTGAGGCAACGTTCATGAAATAGACTTTACCAGTTTTTGTAATAGCATGAATTCAGAAAATTTGAAGAAATTGTATTAAAGTCGTATCGGCTGTTCTCGAGAGTTGCAAAATTAGTATAATCTTCGATTATTATAATTTCTAGCAGAATTTGGATATTCAATTCGCTAGAAAATTGTTATCCGGGAATGAAAACGTTGAAGTTGGGGAAAAATTAAATTTTGCAATGGCGAGACTCTTCGTGAGGGTTATTTTTCGATCCAGTCTCGAAATTGATGTTTAAGTTGGGATTTAACGCGTTTTAGCTACTCTGAGAGTATAATATCGGGGGTGGGGGGAGATAAGGATCGAGTAAGGGATTGCAATGATCGGGCGCGTCGAAACAAATCCCTCTCTCTCTCTCTCTCTCTCTCTCTCTCTCTCTCTCTCCGAGCCAAGCGATGCTATACGATTTGCACAAACGTGTGTGCGTAAATCGAGGGACATTCCCCGACTTGGCCGACCTTCGCGCTCGATACTGACGCCGACTCGGCGCAGAGTCTCTCCGTTACCTCGTCGAAGCCGCCAGTGCTCTTCTTTGACCAACTATATGTATATTTCGCTTTTGTGTATTATCGCTCAGTAACAGGCGTGAATATCAAGCTCAAATTCTCTGAATTCAAATCAAAATTATCTATCCGATATTTGCTCCGATTCGCGATAATTTAATTAAATTTTTTTCCCTACGTTAATACGAATATTTAATTTCTCATCTTTATCCCGTTCCATTTTTCATCGCTCGAATAATTATTTGAATAAATGAATAAACAGTTTTTTCGGGACGACACAAAAATGCCTGCTCGAGCTTTTTTCTGGAATTTCGAAAAAATAATTGATAAATTGTTGCTTAAAAATTGTTTCAATCAATATTTGTAATTGATTCTAAAAAAAATTATAAAAATTTCAATAGAGCATTGCTCTGAATTCTTATAATCGCGGTTTACCGCCAGACGTGTCTGCGAAATATTTTTCGACGTGTTTTTTTCATTCGTACCATCTTTTTCTCGAACGAATATGACGCCTGTTATGATTTTTATTTTTTCTCATGGAAGAGGGGCAACAAAAATTCAACAGGTTGTACGAGTGTGACCCTGAGAGCGTTACTTCTCTCTCCCGCTCTCTCTCTCTCTCCTGTATCCTCTCGTTTGTCACTTGGGTTTATATTTTTTTTTATTTTACGCGTTTATCTATATATGTATGTGTCGTCAAGTTCCGTCATCGTTGGGTATATATTGCCAATTACGCATGCGACAAACGTCAATCGAATCATTTTCAGGGTCAATTGAATATCAATTGTAATATTAATAACAAGAAAATATGAAATCTGGAGTAAATAGATATTTGGTCATCTCTCTGAATGGAGAGAATCGTTGGCAACATTTTTTTACTGATAGAAGTAATCGAAGATGTGTCAAAACGTTAGAAAATAATATTTTCAGAAGTTTGCCCTATTGCGTGTTGTAACCTTGATTAATTTCAATGGACAAAGGTGGAGAATTTATCGAGCAGAAATATTGCAAGATAATTTACCCCAGATGCGTTTTAAATTTAAAAAAAACTTTAGCGTCTGTGACAAAAAATCGGTCGATTCGAGCTTATCTTATCGTCAACTCCTCGCGCGACTATCTCTTCCCCTCTCCGTCACGATTTCACCTGTTTTCACTTTCTCCATCTCCATCTCGAGCTCCATCTACAGTGGAGATCCACAGCGCTCGGGTTGCTCGCGAGAGAGAGAGAGAGAGAGAGAGAGAGAGAGACTCGAGAAACTTGTGGGCGAGGTCAGTGAGCCTCCCCCAACAACAGTATCAACGGAAACATAAAGATCTTTACCGACAACGCGCTTTTTCCAATGCCAAAAAATCATTCGATCGATATCCCTGTTCTGTTTCAATTTTTGACCCACCCTGAAAATCGAAAATTCATCCTCAATTTCGCCCTATTGCATTTTCCAAATAATACATCGCCGAAATAATCATCATTGCCTTAAAGAACGATTTTTCTTCAATGTACAATTTGAGAAAAAGCTCCAAGCTCGATCTAAAAAAGATTCACGATAAAATTGTGGGAAGACAACATGAACAAATTTTCGTAAAATGTGTACATTTTATGGTACATAGATATTAGGGTGAATCGAAAATTTTGAAAACTGTTGGTTACCCTCAAAAATCAAAGATATCGTTGAAATAGAGGTCTCAGTGCAACGATTCGATTTTTTGATAGTACTGATAAACGGAAACAGATCATTCAAAGAGTTCTGAATTTCTTATATAAGGTGTCCAGATATGTACTCTTTCAAACCCATATTTACTAAACATCAACAAATGGTTCATATCTTCGAAAAAAAATCTCTGAGAATCAATATTTTCACTATTTTTCAATTAATTATATCATTCTATATTGATTCTTCTAAAACGTTTTTATATTTCTTCTATCTTTTTTTTGTAAAACTCGGTATCAGTATTGCTTACAATGCGAAAATTGATAAAAAATAAATATTTATTTTGGAAATATTCATATTATATTGTAAAATATTTAATATTTAATGTAATATTTAATGATATAATTGAAAAAATAGTGAAAATATTGATTTTCAGAGATTGTTTTTCGCAGATGTGAACCAATTGTTAATGTCCAGTAAATATGGGTTTGAAAGAGTACATATCTGGGCACCTTATATTAAAAATATAATATAAATTTATCAGTGATAAAGTGAATTTAACGTAAATAAAGTAATAAAGTGAATTTCCCGCGCGCCCTCTATATATTGTCAAAAAATCGAATCATTGCACTGAGACCTTTATTTCAACGATATCTTTGATTTTCGAGGGTAGCCAACGGTTTTCAAAATTTTCGATTCACCCTGATAGATATATATAAACGTTGCGTATCAATCGAGTAAGAAAAAAAACATTGTCAAGGTCATGCGCACTCACCCTCAAGGAGGTGCAAGTCCTCGTCGAGAGAGGCCATGAGAGCTTGCGCCTGGTTCGCCTGTTGTTCAAAGTCGAGCATCCTTCTCGCTGCGGACAGTTCGTCCCCTCCAAGGTTTTCCGCCAAAAAGACCAGGGAAATTCTTTCCGTTTCTTCCTTGCGAAATTTTTTTTTTTTTAATAATAAAAAACAACACCAATCGCGTTTATTTTATCGCACGCCGGGACACACTCAACGCGACAGTCCTCGCTGTATAAATCAACAAGTTCTTCGTGGAGATCGTAGCGCGGACCACGAGCGACGAGAATCACCGATATATACAGAGATATATCAACGAATGTCTATGGACAAAACGAATCTGCGCAATTTACCGAACTACCTTTTACAGTGTTATTGCCGCTCGATGACGTCACGGCGTTTCATCACCGTCAACAGAATTATTCACGCGTAAAAAACTTGAAATATCAACGCGAAAACAATAGATTATCTCGCCCTGGCGTTCCCTCTATCCCGCACTGACCTTCGACCGAAATAAAACTCGTAAAACGACGACGATACATGGATGTTTTTTTTTCACGAATATTTTCAACCACTTTCAGTCTATTTTACCGTGTGCGACATGCGCGATTGGAGAAGCCTGCGGGAATTACGTCTATCGAGAGTATTTGCGTATTGCAATAAAAATGGCGCGAGTCAAAAATAAACGTAAACAATGAAAAATGTTCGTCACGTTGCTCGTACCGGCTGCTATTTCCGCACCTGTGGCACGTTCGCGAATCTCCCCACTGATGGCGCTACTGGAGCGAAGTGACAAAAACTAAAGTATATCGCAAAAAAAATATTTCAACTTTCGTCAAAATGTATTAGCGAACTTTTCACGATTGGCGTTTTTTTTTTGCACGAGGAAACGAACTCTGAGGTAGAATATGAATAAACGTCGGGATATTTTTGAGATTTTCAAGATGCCGATCGTGGAAAATTTGTGCAAAAGAGCACGAGTATTTAACATCCGCGTCAGTCGAAGTCGATTACTCGAGTATTCGCGGGACTCGAGCGCGCACGCGCTCACGCCTTCTTCTCTTGCATGTGCTCCATCTCCTCTCTCTCTCCTTCTCTCACGCGATTGTTCAGTCGACAACGAAACGTTACGATTCTTTGCGCGCGCGGTGGCTATACTTACTTCGTTTACGATACGGTATCCGTCGAGCGGACTCTCGTGCGCGCCATTTTGTCCCCCTCCGTGCCGTTCGCCACCGGCAAGCTCACTGTTGCCTCTCTCGCCTTTGTAAACACACACGCACCCACGACACGCATGCCGCTCAGTGCTGCCTGTCGCAACAAAGTATCGCTACACTCCCTCCCTCGCGTCTCACCGCGGATCCACGCGGTACTACGCTACACATCGATGAATTTCACCACGGCTTTTTTTTCTTCGCGCTGATTGCGAAGAAATAAGCGATTATTTCTCACACATACACACATACTCGCATCTCCACCCCGAGCTTGTAAAACTGTGACGTTGAAATTTTCACCCGTAATTTTTCACAATGACGTAGAATTTGTCGAAATCGCTGACGTGATAAACGCTCGTCAACCCCCATAGCCGCGTGACGAATGAAAAAATATATATGAATCATTCCATGTCAAATCGACCAAGAGTTGGAATCGGCCCCTTTTCAATTTCGATGGAGTTTGGTCAGAAGTTTTCGTTTTTAATAAAACAAAGTTCTACCGAAGGATAAAAATTGAATTTTTTTTTTCGAACGTTATACACCTACAACGATTCAAAACTTCACAATTTTTTGAATCTTTCAAGGTTATTTTTTAAATATCTCGAAAATTATTATCCTTACTATCATATTTGTAGCTGCGAAAAAAAAATATTCCGAAAATTTTTTTTGAAAAATGATGAATTTGGAGAATTTTGAATTTTCAAAAATCGTGAAAATCCAAGTTCAACATTAAATTTTTGGTTCCATTTTTTAAATATAATATCTTGTACTGATCTTAAAAGATTCTGAAATTTTCAGATACGTGTTTTTCGTTTTTTCGGAAATATTAATTTTTGAATTTTTTTAAATCGTGTAAATCCACGATCAACATCAAATTTTTAGTTAAATTTTTTATATATAATACCTTGTACTAATCTTGAAAGATCCTGAAATTTCCAGGATGGTGCTTTTTTGTTTCAAAAAAAAATTTTTTTGAATTTTGGTAAAAAAATTTTTTTATTTACCTCTCAGTTAAGTAAAGTTGAGCAATCATGTAGTTCTGTAATTTTGAGCAGTAAAACAAAGTAAAAGTAACAGTATTTGAATACAACAAAAACAATTTTTTTTACGGAAATTCAAAAATTTATATTTTTGAAAAAAAAAAACACCAACCTGAAAATTTCGGGATCTTTTAAGATCAGTACAAGGTATAATATAAAAAAAAATTTAACAAAAAATGTAACGTTGATCGTGGATTCTCACGATTTTTAAAAATTCAAAATTCTCCAAATTCATCATTTAAAAAAAAAAAAATTTGGAACATTTTTTTTTGTAGCTACAAGTATACTCTTCAAGACGAACCTACAACGATTTTTTCGTAACTATAATAATTTTCGAAATATTTAAAAAATAAACTTAAAAGATGTAAAAAATTGTGAAATTTTGAATCTTGCATAACTTTCGAAAACAAAATTTTTTTAATTTTTTTCCTTTGGTAGAACTTTGTTTTATTAAAAACGAAAACTTCTGACCAAATTTCATCGAAATTGAAAGGGGTCGATTCCAACTTCTGGTCGATTTGACATGGAATGACCCATATATATATATAGGATTGCGGATCTAGAGCTGTTGCTTTAAATTACTACGAGAAGGACGAGGAGCGTGAAGCGACTAACCACGTGGATTTTCAGATTCCCGCCGACTTTCCCCCCACCCTCCGATGATATCCGCTAGAGGACCTCGCAGCCTTCGACCGTTCGACACGGGAAATTTAAATTTAGCAAATGAATCAGCAATAGTCACCCAATCAGTAACGGGAGGTACGAATAACGATATTTTGATATTGGGGGTGCAAGGACAAGCACAAAAAAATGTTTTTCCCAAGGTTGTTGGATAATTTACAAAAAAATTTAACCCAATCTTCATCCACAATTTTTTTTGCTGACCATTTTTCGTTTACAAACTCGAAGGATAATTTTGAGTACCGTGAATCGTTTGTCATTCGATATAATTGTTGTAAGGGATATTTTGCGAAAATTGCATTTGCGGCAGAGTTAATTTGAACTCTGTAAATGGTGATATATTTGTCGTTATCTGTAAACATGGATGAATACGTACGATCGTGTCGTGAGTACGAAAGCGTTGAATCTGGAAATCATGACTATTATTTCCCCTATCGTACTTGGCACAGCCGAGCAGGTCTCTCACTCGCACTCACTCTCTACCCTCGTTCTCACTCCCTCGCCCTTTGCGTTCGAATATTCTACATTCATATGTATATGGGTCATTCCATGTCAAATCGACCAAGAGTCGGAATCGACTCCTTTCAATTTCGATGAAATTCGGTAAGAACTTTTCGTTTTTAATAAGACGAAGTTCTACCGTAGGAAAAAATTATTAATTTGTTTTCGAAAGTTACGCAAGATTCAAAATTTCACAATTTTTTAAATCTTTCAAGTTTATTTTTTAAATCTCTCGAAAACTATTATAGTTACGAAAAAATCGTTCTGGGTTCGTCTTGAAGGGTATACTTATGGCTACGAACAAAAAATATTCCGAATTTTTTTTTTTTAAATGATGAACTTAGAGATTTTTGAATTTTTAAAAATCGTGCAAATCCACGACCGACATTAAAGTTTTGGTTCAATTTTTTTATATAATGCTTTGTGCTGATCTTCAAAGATCCTGAAATTTTTTGAAAAAAATTATTTTTTTTTACCAAAATTCAAAAATTTATATTTTTGAAACAAAAAACAACTTTTTGAACATTTCTGGATCTTTTAATATCAGTACAAGGTATTATATAAAAAAAATTAAACCAAAACTTTAATGTTGATCGTGATTTGCACGATTTTTAAAAATTCAAAATTCATCATTTTTCAAAAAATGTCTTCGGAATATTTATTTTTTCATAGCCACAAGTATACGCTTCAAGACGAATCCAGAAAGATTTTTTCGTAACTATAATAGTTTTCGAGATATTTAAACAATAAACTTGAAAGATTTAAAAAATTGTGAAATTTAGAATCTTGCATAACTTTCGAAAAAAAAATTTTAAAATTTTTATCCTTTGGTAGAACTTCGATTTATTAAAAACGAAAACTTCTGACCAAATTCCATCGAAACTAAAAGGGCTCGATTCCAACTCTTGATCAATTTGACATGGAATGACCCATATACATACACACACACATTTATATCTCTCGGAAACTTCGCCTGTTCTCGGATTCCCGCCCTTTTACCTCGTCGCGCCACTATACTTATTACATAGGCCGGTATATAACACACACACACACACACACACAACGAGTTCTTCGTGTGTGCCATCCTACCCACTCCTCTCCGTTCTCTCTCATCCAGTCGCGCAACTCTCGGCTTCGTTACCGTTAATGTAGCTCCGCCGTAACTCCTGCAGAGCTGTGTTTCTCGGAGTTTCGAGAACAAAAGAGACGAGAATGATTTCTTCGTTTAAAATCTCTTCTATAAACTCTCCCGCTTATAGAATTTATCTCGTTTCCTATAACAGGGCGAATCTTCTCCCGTTCAGATGCATCGCACACACTCAGCTGCATCCCCCTTTGCAGGTTTCTCTCTGCGCGTCCATGCGGAGTCTCAATGTCTCATTCCTCACGTTGTCGTCATTCCGCGTACTAACCGGCAGTGTGTTGAACGCTAGATAGAAAGGAAGAGAGAGAGAGAGAGAGAGAGAGAGAGAGAGAGAGAGAGAATCGTGAGGGAGTTGAAGGACCCGTGGAATTCGTCGAAGAACGGTGTTTCTCTCCCGGTCGGTGCACACGAGCAGCCCTACCAAATGAACGAGAGGGCCTAGCGAGCATATCGCAAAAGCGAGCAACTCGATACATACACTTTCAATGCGAGAGAGAGAGAGAGAGGGAGAGAGAAATAATCCGACACATGCACCGGCAGAGCAGTCGCTCAACCGGCAAAGACGCAATTTTTGCCTCCTCGTTCTCATCTCGTTTCTCTCAGCGTGTTACGATACCCAGAAACCCTCATTCTACGTCTCCATCATCCACACACTCGGTTTAATGTTAAATTAAACGAAACAGGGAGAGAGAGAAGGGATTGCGGAACGCGCACGCCAATTTTGCTTCTGTATCAGCGCGCGGATTCTCTCTAATAAAGCCACATATCTATTTTTATCCTTACACGCGAAAGAGTCTCGCTGCAGACCGCGTTTCGAAGCTTCCGTCTCTCTCATGCATCCTCCCCGAAACAGCACGATACATAAAATTTATCGTCAGCTTTTTTATACGCGCATGAAAATATCTCCGCCGATCGAAACTCGGTAACGAGCTTATCCGTGACGATACACGAGTCGCCCTCTACGCTCGAAATTCGTCATTATATGCAACTGAGAGATAATTTTCATGCGTCGTACATCGATGCATCGCATTATGTTATCGCCCGAGAATGGGGAAAAAAAATGATGATCGCTCGATCGACTCGGCACAAGGTTCCTTTTTGTTTTCAATTCTGCGGCGTGTAATGTAGCGAATTTCATTTCGCGTGTATATTCTTTCCGAGTCAATTAAAATGTTCGAGCGTGTGCTCGAAGACCTAACCTGAAAGCCGTTGAGAACCGGAGCATTCGTATATGTATAAAATGTCATGCGTGTAGGAAAAACGACGATTCGCGTGCTTACATACGGCCCTGATGCTCGAAAGACGCGCGTCCACCTCGTCATTTTTTCCACGCCCGCTCTCCTTCCCCCTTGGCCGCCCTTCTTCTCGGTCGCCGGCCGTCTAAAAGAGCCCGCGGCGCGATACTCTCTACACTCTGTGTGCATTCACGCTCTCTGTCAGCCTCGTGTCAAACAAATCCACCGAGAATCCCCACTTATTTCGCCGCTCCTACTCCATTGCTCCTCGTATCGCGTTTTGGGCCATGCGGAGCGTCGCGCGATGTACGTGTTTCCATCTCTATCCGCGTCCCTTTCTCTCTTCTGGTGTGGCGCGTGCTCCATGCTTCCCCCTCTCTTCACCCTTCTGCCGTTCTCTCGCGATCCGTTGTTCTCACTCTCCCCGCCGCGCGCGCGCGCGTCGTAGGTTGTCGGTGTCTCTACTCTCTTGCTGTCTCTTGCTTTCTCTCTCCCTCTGAGCATTAGCGGTCCGCTCGGCGTACCGGATGGTCGGACGAGCCTCGTACACGTACACACCACACAGATCGGACGCCATCTTCACAGATGCTTCGTCGTAACGCTCTCCCTTTGCCCCTTTGTCGAACTTCCTCAGCAGAAGCTCGATGATCTCTCTCTCTCTCTCTCTGTGTATACTACCGGGCCACTCGAAGTAAAATCCGGCGCTTCAACCGTACGCGACCATAGGATCAACAGCGGTGATGTATACACACTTGGAAATGATTTTTTTTTCATCCCGGTGAGTAGAATATTATTTTTCTCCATGATTTTCGTCCGTGATAAACAACCCTCCGTACTTGCCGTTTATGCATCGTAATTTTTGTTCATAAGAAATATCAATCGTCAAATTATCGTCCCTTTTACCTTTTTTTTCAATGAAAGTGACCTTCGAGAATGAGCACGATGCCGCGCAACGTGGCCTTCTTGCTTATTATTAGGCACGGGAGGATAGAGTAACGCGTGACCTTCTTTTTCTTTATTATTCTACGTAGATATCTCTGAGTAATCGTAGCAAAAAAGGAAATAGGGCCTCGATGGCGAATCAAGTTCTTTTTTGTCAACATTCTGGTAATAGATTTCGTCATTAGATGGAAAAAATGCATAGAAGAAGCGAATTTCAGCTCGATTCTCCTAGAGTGGCGCGTATAAGCGTTTTGAGCTGAGGATAATGTATATTACACGGTGAAAGTCTGACGGCGAGCGGGTCCGTCACAATTTTTGCCTCGTGCGCATTCGTCACGTGCGCTATCTATCGCGATTATGACGTTATATATACGTATTACGAGGTCCTGAGTGGGTGTAGTTTAGGTATGCGTGGCGCTGCGATCTCGCGCGCGCTTCGTAAATCGTAACGTTAAAAATTCGCATTTCGAAAAAAATAAAAAGATCGACACGTTCCTACAGTCTGCGTAACAAGCGGCACGCTCGAGTTCGCAGAGGCGAAAAAAAGCAGAAAAACATCGCTGGTGACAAGTATTGTTTTACGCAAAATTTCATCGACAATTTGATATGTGTATATGTATACGTATAACACGTGAAGATAATGTGAGAGTCACAAATTCTCAGGCATATTGGCCTTGATAATAAGCCTAATGGAGGACACGTTTATTTTGTTAATAGACGAGAAAAAAACGGAACATGGACATTTCACGATTTCCGTAAAAATCAATATTTTGTCTTGCGAGTGAATTCTTTCGAAAGAAAAATGAGATAGTTCATAACGCGAGTGTGGGGATGTTGCGCTTCGTAGACCGATGACAAGGGCTCTGATTTCTGTAATCGATTCATTCCCTGGCGTTTCGTCATTCGCGCATATTTTGCTCGAGAAATAAAAAAAGACGCGAACGACGCCATCTTGCGTGCGTCGCTCTCTGTGAAAGCACATGTACCGTATGTCGAGAAAAGAAGGCGCCCGCTTACCGATTGATGGAGCGCGTGGAGGGGGCGCAGCGAGCGGCGCGCCGAGCCCGAGCCGCCGAGCGTCAGTTTTCCATCAGCTGTTGAGTTCGTCGCGTCGTTTCTCACAATCAGTGTCACTGAACTCAACGTATTCCGGTTTTCTCGCTCTTCTCCCTTCGCAACGGCTGATAATCACGGAAACTCGGCCTTTCGCAACGCACAGCTGATCGTGAGTATTCGTGAATGTTTTATTTTTTCCGTTCTTTCGTCACGTTACGCGCTCACGAATCTCACATAACCTCAAGAAACGCGTCGAGGATTTTTTCGTACAGACGCCAAAGATTTATACATATAAAAAGAGTGAAAATGTGGTCCGTTACAAAAAGTGCCACGAGATTCGTGTGGATAGCGAGAAATTTCGCTACAGCGAATGAAAATATCGGTAATTTAGTAAAGGTTAGTTCGATCTATATTTTTCACCTCAATCTCTAGCCGGCTCGAAAATTGGTAGATGCGCGATGTTTTTGTTTGAATTTTCCCGTTTCAGAAGAACAAAATCGTCGTTTTTATGAAGGGCATACCGGAAGAACCCAAATGTGGTTTTAGTAACGCCGTGGTTCAGATATTGCGAATGCACGGCGTCAAGTACGACGCTCACGACGTCCTGGCGGACGAGTCCCTTCGACAAGGTTATAAAAATACAAAAACCTCGTCAGAGGAAATAAAATCGTTTCGCGTTTCTTTACAATTTTTATTTCATAAGAAAATAGTTGTAGAAAAATATGGTCAATATCTAGTTCCGTGACCTTTCTGAACTTTTCGTGTCTTTTTATTCAACGATGAATATATCCTCCAAAAATAAGTTACCAAAACGAGGAGAGCAAAGACAAATTGGTTATCGGTAAAAATGAAAATCTCCGAACGGTCGTAGCGATCTTTCAATATTTGTCGTTTTGAAGATTCTTGTCTGTAGTATTTTTTTTTTTCATCGAAAGAAGTATATCTCAGGAAGGAGACTCGAAATAGTGCCAACCTAACGCGTTAAAAAAGGTTAAAATATAATGAAAATTTTGAAAAGTCGCCAGAGCTCGAAATTGACCGAAATTATTATTCACCCAAAGGGCGGTTTTTCACTACGCCGAATTCTGTTTTCGATCGCGCAGGTATCAAAGAATTTTCCAATTGGCCGACGATACCCCAGGTCTTCATAAACGGCGATTTCGTCGGCGGATGTGACATTCTTCTTCAGATGCATCAGAACGGGGAACTCGTCGAGGAACTCAAGAAAGCCGGAATAACGAGTGCTCTGCTAGAGGCTGAAAAAGAGGCTCCTGAAAAGACAAAAAAATAGGCCAACAAAAATCTCATTGTACGTCATCGTTATTTGTATATAAGTTTTGAGGGATGAATAGATAGTTTTTTCGGCTTTCCTTATAATAAAATTAATTGCGCGAAAATTTTAACACACGAGTCAAAGAAAAAAAGTTTCCGTCGTTTTTTTTTATTGAAAAAATTTTGGTGTACCTCCGTTACAGCAATTTCGCGAGTTCCCTTCGAAGTATCTTTCCCGCGGCGCTTTTTGGTATTTTTTCGATAAATTTCACGCCCCCAAGACGCTTATACTTTGCCACACGTTCGGCAACCCATTCCTGAATTTCTCGAGGATCTATTCGCGCTCCGCTCTTAGCCACGACAAACGCCATTGGTATCTCGCCGTATTTTTCGTGCGGTACACCAATCACAGCGGCGTCGGCTACTTTCTCATGACCTTGAATCAAATCCTCGATCTCCGCAGGCGCGACCTGATAACTCTGCACCTTTATCAGCTCTTTCAGCCGTCCATTTATGTACAGAAGACCTAAATGAATTTTTGAAACACCGTCAGATTCTCCCTGTACTTTGCGGATATAGATTTTTGGTATTCGACCTTGCGAAGAGTTGAAAATTTCAAAAACTTGACATTTTTCCAAAATAATTAAAGTAAATATTGAATTTCTTGAGAGACTCGGATGCTGAGAA
The DNA here is from genome assembly GCA_946863875.1 of Alloplasta piceator. Taxonomy (NCBI): domain Eukaryota; kingdom Metazoa; phylum Arthropoda; class Insecta; order Hymenoptera; family Ichneumonidae; genus Alloplasta; species Alloplasta piceator. The sequence goes on from OX333080.1 coordinate 1,559,632, forward strand.
ATTTTTAATCGTCTTCAATTCGTTCAAATTGTAATTTTTTATTTTTTCCCTTCTATTTTATAATTTCTTTTTCTTTGCAATGACTTTTGCGTTTGAGTCTGAAGCTTCGCAGATGAAAAATATCGTTAAACCCGAATATTTTGTCTAATGAAAAAAAGAAAACATTCTCTCACCGTTCTCGTCGTAACAACCAAGATCCCCAGTTTTGAACCATCCGTTTTCCATGCAATCTTTCGTAGCCTCCGGATTTTCGTAATAGCCCTTCATCACTTGAGGCCCTTTGACGTATATTTCGCCAACTTGCTTGAAAGACAAATTTTTGCCCATTTCGTTCTTCTCGTAACCGACAATTCGTATTTCCGTATTGGGAACGATGTGTCCGGTTGAAGCGGGAGGTGCGTCGTAACTCATCGATACGACCGGTGAACATTCTGTTAATCCGTAGCCCTGTACGATTCTCGTGGTAGATGGTATTTTGGCTTGAAATTTCGCCAATACCTCATCACCGATCGGCGCCGCTCCCGATACTATTCTTCGTATCGTTTCGACATGATGCCGTTTCAGTCTCTCGTCATTGGCGAGCAATTGTACGAGAGGTGGAGCAACATAAAGCAGTGTCGAACGATATTCCTCCAGAACTTTGAACAAATTTTCGGGACTAAATTGCGGTACGCAGACGATCTTTGCCCCTGAACTGCATTTTTTAACATTGCGAAAAAAGATAAGAATTTTATCAGGTAAATTTGAAAATGGTGTCGCAAGTCGAGTCTCAATGTTTCGAAAAAAAATTCTTTTTTTCGCTACATTTAAAGATTTTAGATATGGGTCATTCCATTCCATGTCAAATCGACCAAGAGTTGGAATCGACCCCTTTCAATTTCGATGAAATTTGGTCGGAAGTTTTCGTTATTAACAAAACGAAGTTCTATCAAAGGAATAAAATTTAAAAAAAAATTTCGAAAGTTATCAAAAATTTACAATTTCACAATTTTTCAAATCTTTCAAGTTTATTTTTTATATATCTCGGAAACTATTATCGTTACGAAAAATCGTTCTAAATTCGTCTTGAAGAGAATACTTGGGGCGATAAAAAAAAAATATTCCGAAATTTTTTTTTTTTAACCATGAATCTGGTTTTTTTTTTTTTTTATATAATCCCTTTACTGATCTCAAAAGATCCTGAAATTTTCAGACAGGTGTTTTTTGTTTTTTCAAAAATATGAATTTTTGCATTTTTAAAAATCGTGTAAATCCACGATCAACATCAAATTTTTTGTTTAATTTTTTTCATACAATACCTTGGACTGATCTTAAAAGATTCTAAAATTTTCAGGATGGTGTTGTTTTGTTTCATAAATTTATATTTTTGAAACAAAAAAAACACCATCTTGGAAATTTCAGGATTTTTTAATTTTTGAAACCAAACGACACCATCCTGAAAATTTCAGGACCTTTTAAGATCAGTCCAAGGTATTATATAAATTTTTTTTTTTTTTTTAATGTAATGTTGATCGTGGATTCACGCGATTTTTAAAAATTCAGAAATTCATATCTTTGAAAAAACAAAAAACACCTCTCTGAAAATTTTAGGATCTTTTAAGATCAATACAAGGTATTATATAAAAAAAATTGAACCAAAAATTTAATGTACAACTTGGATTTTCACGATTTTTGAAAATTCAAAATTCTCCAGATTCATCATTTAAAAATTTTTTTTTTCGGAATATTTTCTTTTTCATAGCCCCAAGACGAATTCAGAAGGATTTTTCGTAACTATAGTAGTTTCCGAGATATTGAAAAAATAAACTTGAAAGGTTTTAAAAATTGTGAAATTGTAAATTTTCGATAACTGATGAAAAAAAAAAATTTCAATTTTTTTCCTTTGGTAGAACTTTGTTTTGTTGATAAAGAAAACTTCTGACCAAATTTCATCGAAATTGAAAGGGGTCGATTCCAACTCCTGGTCGATTTGACATGGAATAACCCACATCGTAGACGGTTATATTCCGAGATAGTTGAGATTCTTGAAAATTTATTCCCATATTTTTCATAAAGATCGTACGATGAAATAAGAAATAAGATAAGCGCCTGTAATTTTTTTCCATCAATGCGTTTTCGAGAAAAATGTTTTACAGTTTGATATTTCGAATGTTTCAAAACATGGACGTGATATTACCATAAATAAAGATTGAGACAGACGACCGAACCGTAAATGTGATACACCGGCAAAATTAGGGGTAGAATTTCCTGATGATTTGCCGTTGTTTCCATGGATATCGATACACCTGGGGAACTCAACTGCACCATGCAGGCGACGATATTTCTGGGGAACAAGAAAGTAGAACGGAAATTAAATAGTTAAAAAACCGAAGAATTTTTTACAGTTTCAATTCTTTCCATACCTGTGAGACAATTCCACGCCTTTCGGAAGTCCGCTCGTGCCGCTCGAATATGGCAATAGCAGAGTATCCTCAGGATCGACACCGGTTTTCTCATCGGTTTTGCTAAATTCCTCGATGTTGTCTCTTATCAAATCGCGGAATTTAATCGTTCCCTCGATTGCCGGAGAGTTTTCATCGTCGATAACGATGATCGGTAATTTAACGTTTTTGTTATCGACTATACTCTCCAATACCGTTGAATGTTTCGACGGTACCGTAATAATTGCCGCTGCTTTCGAGGCTCTCAGCTGATTGCGAATTTCGTTGGTGGTATACGCTGGATTTACCAGAGTTATCTGTATTCGTTCAAACGGAATTTCATCAAAACGAGCTTGCTCTTTTATTTTTGCGAATCACATTTTGTCGGGAAAAATATGTACCCGAAGTCCAGCCTCGCTCGCTGCCAATATTAAAATTGCATATTCCGGTACGTTTGGCAAAATCGCGGCTATCGTGTCCCCCGGACGAAGATTGTTCTTTCTCAATGCGGTTGCCAATCTTCCCGACAATTTTCTTATTTGAGCATAAGTGTAAGATCGTCCAGTTGCCGAGCATACCTGCCGATTTACCATGAGGAAAAAAGACAAAATCTAAACGCGTCGAAATTATTATTTGTTTGTACTGAAATGAAATAATTTATGCTTTACGAACTTCGCGGTAACTTTGACGCCGGTTTTTCGATTAACCGCTTTTACATTTTATTGATGAGAATTTTTGTAAAGGAATAACAGAAAGACGATATTTTTCGAATTTTTTAAACCTGATATCTCGTATTCTGCAAATACGATTCATACCTTTAATGGAAACTATTCTTTCGCGATATAATCTTGATACCAATCGAAACATTAACACGATAAAAAGTAATATTTGCGAAAATATCCTCCCATTTACAATTTCCGGAACATGAATTAAGCCATTTCGGTTGTTCGGCAAATTAATAGAATTTCGAAAAAGTTTCAAAGCATTATTGAAAGCAAATCCTATTTAATTATGTATCGTTATGCGTATTAAATTATGATTATATTTCCCGTATATTTGGGATAGTTATGAAACATATTCTTGTCCATATATATTGAAGATATTTTTCGAAACATACCCAAAATTTCGAGCATTCAGTATCTTTGTCAAATCGACCAATTAAAATTTGATAATTAGAAAAAAATGAAAAAAAAAACACACTAGAGCCGTTTTATCGTGCCATCGGTCCATATTCCTCCAGACGAAATCGTGCATATAAGTATCGGTAAAGTTTCCAACATCCTCAAAGGGACTTCTCAGTACATTGTTGGAATCGACGTTGGCTCTTATCGCTGAATTCGCGAGTGCCGAGACGCTGAAGAATCTCCGTCCAATCTCGACGTTGAAAACACTTCTCGCAACGACATCCGATCGATAAAAATAATTGGTGGAACCTCGGATTATCGTTGCCGACCCTCTGTTTATTAAATTCGACGTAGCTCGAAATTTTGTCAAGTATAAATTGGCCATTGTTTCTCTTGTTTTTCTTCGAAAATCTTGACGGCAGTTTATCGCGTTCCGAGCCGGGAACTACTGAACCGACTCGCGGAAACGTCAGCGTCGCCCGATAATGATGATAATAATAACGATAATAATAATAGCGCAGCAGCAGAGCGCCGACATTTATTCAAGTTCGCAAAAAAGGTTTTTTTAGGTCGCGTCACTCAGCTTTTACGTAGGCATACTGAAGTTGTACAATTTTTTGGACTCTCGAACCTTATGAAGTGCATACTTCTGCAGTGTCCTGGTATTTGTGATTTCGCATAAATTACTTTCCAATCGCCCGTCAAGCTCGGTTCTGCGCGATACATTTTTTATTATCTCTCTGTTTAACCAATGCGCTCAATATTCCCGAAAAGTTAACGAGAACTTGGCTGAATGCACGTTCATACAAAGTGTCCATTGTAATTGACGCTTGAAAAGATTTGAGTCCGAATTCTTTTAGATTTTCGTAAAAAATTTGGAATTGCTGCATTTTTTCAAATTCTTATATCCCGATGAATACAACGAAAACAATTTTCCAGACTAAAATCACAAGAATAAATAAATCAAAATCATTGCAAAATCTACGTTAAAAAAAAAATGAATCAGGTTCAAACGATGGTTTTGGAAACGGGGTTTTTTTTTTTAAATTAAAAAAGTTCAAAAATAAAGGCCTTGGAAGACATTTCTGGCCGCCACTTTTGTAACCATGATTTAAAATTTCTACCTTATCAATGATGATATAAAATTTCCCCCTTATCGAGAGAAATAACAATAATTGTCGAATGCTTAAAAGGTAACTTGGCGATAATAGTGAACTCTTGATATAAAATTAGGTAGGTAGCGACTGTATCGACGAACGTGTTTTGCAGTTTCCTTCCGTCCGATCCGACCGATAAAACACCAATAAAACAAAAAATTATCAGTCGTGTTTAAGATGTAAAAAAGTATATATGCAATATTTTCTTGCAAAAAATTCAACATTAATGTGATGATATTTTTTCAGAATTTTTCACACCATCGTTCGGTTAACCTCGGACCATTATTCATGGAAATGGATTCCCCCGGGCTGCTGCATGGGTGAGTTATTTTTCATATTATCTTTTTTTTACGATGAAAAAGATATTTCAATCGACACCGGTGGCTTACGCGACTCCCAATTTCTTCTCACATATACCGCGTTATATTCTCGATTCGATTGTACCCTCCGCGCGTCCTCGAAAGTGCCATATTCCGTATAACGAATGATACGACGATATCGGATAGTCTCACACGCCTTGGGACTCATTCGTCAAATTCAGAGTTACACACGACTAATTAATACAGATCTCTCCGAAGCGCAAGAGAGAGAGAGAGAGAGAGAGAGAGACGGAATATTACAGAGTCGGCATTTACGAGGACCGTTTCACAATTAGTCTCCTTTATCTATAGTAGCCCTCTATATAGAGTTTCGTACATTTTCACGATCGGTACTTATATGAGCCAACGGATCGTGAAAATCAACCATCCCCAACCGAGTTACATCTTCTCGCACAACGTGGATCAGAAATTTATCAAACTATATATGTACGAGGTATTCCCGCTCATCGGGACCCCATTTTAGGCCGACCTCTTTCGAATTGCTTGAAACTCGAGTATGTTTTAGTGTTGCCTGAAAGTATATTGTACCCCAATTTTCAGATCTCTAACTATAATACTCTTTGGAATACACCAAAAGTTATATTTCAAACTTTTTGCGTATTCAGCTCTTCGGAGCTTAGGCACGGCGCGAAATGAAATCGAAAAAATTATTTTCCAATAGCTTTCGATCGGAAATTTCCTGCGCTTTTCGAAAAAAATATCAGCAATTTCGAAAAAAAAACGAATTCATTTATATTTCAGTCGAAAACAGAAAAAATTTATTTACAAAAAAAGAGCATAGTTTAATTCAGCGGAACAATGTTTTTCATGTTTTGTATATATCTGAGAAGTCACGATATAAATTTCAAGTTGCAACTCGCATCCGTTCACTGATGCCAAGTCTTTTAGTAGGATACAAATTCTTAAATATCGTGTTTTTCGTATTTAAAAGTTCTCTGATATATTACAAAGGTTTTTTTTACAAATATCGAATTTTATAAAGTTATTAAATTCGAAACTTAATAAATTTGATTTAATAAATTGCATTTAATAAATTTAATTTAATAAATTTAATAAATTTACTAAATTCAGAGAACAGTTGAATACGAAAAACACCATATTTAAGAATTTTTATCCTACTAAAAGACTTGGCATCAGTAAACGGATGCGAGTTCCAACTTGAAATTTATATCGTGACTTCTCAGATACATACGAAACATGAAAAAAATAGTTCCACTGAATTAAATTATGCTCTTTTTTTGTGAATCAATTTTTTCGGTTTTTGGCCGAAATTTAAATGAATTCGTTTTTTTTTTCGAAATCGCTGATATTTTTTCCGAAAAGTGCAGGAAATTTCCGATCGAAAGCTATTGGAAAAGAATTTTTTCGATTTCATTTCGCGCCGTGCCTAAGCTCCGAAGAGCTGAATGCGCAAAAAGTTTGAAATATAACTTTTGGTGTGTTCCAAAGAGTATTGTAGTTAGAGATCTGAAAATTGGTGTACAATATACTTTCAGACACACTAAAATATACTCGAGTTTCAAGCAATTCGAAAGATGGGGGCCGGAAAAGTGGTCCCGATGAGGGGGAATCCTCATATGATGATTCGATAACAATAATGTTCTCCTTTGATGACTCTATGGGTAATTTTAATTGGGATCGACCGATCTCGATTAATTTATCAATTGAGTTTAAGATTAATTCGAGCCAACTAAATTATTTTCTTCGATACTCCAAAAACATTCCTGACTGTTCAATGATTGAATCAGCATGTTTGCAATCGCTGATCGATTCCTCACCGATCAAATATCCGATTGCATAAAAATACGATCTTTGAATGCTTGGATTGACTTGCCAGATATTCTTCGACTTGCCGGATTCACCGCAAACATTTTTTTCTCATCAAAAGAAATATATTTTGAGTGGATGTAATTTTATTTCCACGTGCACTTTACATTCGAAACTACGAAAGTTCGGAATTCTTGAATACTCGGCTAATTGGAAGACAATTTTAAATGAACTTTCGAGCCATGAGTTTGCGTCTTTATGCACGCCGAGTTACCAATTTTCCTAAATCGTGAAATTTCACTAATGCACATTTGTGCATTCACATATGTGCACGAATGTGCATGTATCAACCGTGTGTGTGCGCGTACACATTCTGTCTCAGTGTCGGTATTTTATGCAAATTAAGGAGAGAGGATGTGTAATTTCGTTGATGTCGCGGGACGAATAGAGCTATCTAGCGTTCCAACGAATTGTAGCGTAAAGGAGGGCGCGTTTTATCGTCGATATAAACCCTTTGGAGCCAGTGATACAGCGCCGCGTAGTCTGCTCTTTCTATCCGTATTACAACGAAAATTACGACAATTTAAATTTACGAAACGAACGTAATTTCAGATTTTCTCTCAATTACCCAATTACGAATAATTGATACTATTTATTCTTTTTTTTTCATAAACATTAGTCACAACATTAGTCAGTTCTCGAAACTCTTTCGTAATGATCCAGGTTTATAATAATATCATTGTACAGGGTGGCCACTGTCAGGGAATTTTTTAAGTGTCAAGGAAAATTTAAACAGAACTCGTAAAAAAATTTGAAACAAGAAGCTTTTCGCAATGAAAAAATTGCGGCGTTGAAAAGTGCAAAATGGTTCTTACGTTATATAATATATTGTTTCCAAAGATATAATTTAATAAATAATACCAAAGAATGAATAATAATATAAGAATGAATAATAAACATATGCAATGTTCTTACCGTGTTACTTTTTTTTTCACAAATCTGAATGTTTTGTCAGGGAAATTTTTAAAAATACCAAGTAAATTTCTGGGAAATGTCAGGGAATTTTTCAAGTGTTAGGGAAATCAGGAAAATGTCGGGGTATTTTTAAAGTTTTAGGGAAATCAGAAATGTCAAGGAATTTTTTTTAAATATCTAGTAAATTTCACGGAAATGTCAGAGAATTTTTTAAGTGTTAGGGAAATCAGGGAAATTTTTAAAATATCTAGTAAATTTCAGGGAAATGTTAGGGAATTTTTTAAGTGTCAGGGAAATATAAAAAGTACTCGTAAAAAAATGCGAAACAAAAAGCTTTTCTCAATGAAAAAACAGCGTTGAAAGATGCAAAATAAGTACTTTATTGCTTCCAGAGATATAATTTAATAAACAATATCAAAGAATGAATAATATAATAAACATATGCACTGTTCCTACCGTGTTACTTTTTTTGCACAAGTCTGAACTGTTTGTCAGGAGAATTTTTGAAAACATCAAGGAAATTTCCGGAAAATGTAAGGGAATTTTTTTTGTCTAATTTACTGGCCACTCTGTTCTAAGTCATCCGTCATTACTCATTAAGTTTAAGAACTTGGATCATATATTGTTCCCATATTTTCGCTCGATCTTTTCACGTGGAAAAAATTTGTCTCTCCGATCGAAGATTTATTTTCAAAAACGATACGATCACGCTGATAAATTGTTCACTCTGCGAAACGTCGAGAGAGTGCGTTAATGCAAAGAATCGACTGTTAAGTGGGTCGCGCATTGCTCGGAATGAAATCGTACGTAATATTCGCGTTATTCCGCGCGGCAAGGTCGAGGTTAACAACGTAACATTAACCGCGAAAGAGTAACAAGAGTTAAAAAAATCTATGGATGATGTATATATCTTTCTTGTGTACGTGTTTGGGAAGAAAGGGAGCGAGAGGCGACGTCACGCGATCTCGCGATTTTCCATATATAACGAATTGCAGCAAGGAGCATGACGGGGACGCGTGCCGTTTCTGTTTTTTCCTCCTTCCTTCTGTTATTTCATGCTTATTCACCATTAAAACTGGCAATTCTATCCCCGCCGTGCTCGGGTAAAAAAATTCTTCCCCTACGATTTTCCCTTCTCTTTTCCTTCAAAAACTGCCCTCAAGCGATCGTAAATTTCCACTGATTACAAACATGACGTATAATCCTCATTTTTTAAAAGTGCCACCTTAAAGTCGAGAGATATACAAGTTTAGTGCGTTTTGATTTTTTCCACGATTCGTGAAATGACTCGATGAATTCAGCGGTCGCTCGCATATTTAACGTTGCAACTGCGGAATACGACATGATACAATTTTTTCTTCAGAGTCCCTCGGCGAATAATAGTTTACAATTTATATATACGAGTAAGAGAGGAAGGGGCAGAAGGGCACGGCGTCACGGAGTTGATATGCATTTTTACGAGGGCATATCGCGAAAGAGTTAAGAGAAGATGTGCGTTTAAAGGAGTCTCTCTCCCTCTCTTTTTCAAGCCCGCTTTTTCTTCCTCTATCGCTCGAGGTCTCGTCGAAAAGCAGAGAGGGAAAAAGAGCATGCGTGCACATCGCGGCGTGTCGCACCAAAAACACGTAAAACTCCCCACAGAAAAAAAAAACCATCCCTCATTATTACTCATAGACGTTTCTATTTCTCTCTTCCGGAGAAAAAGTCCAACCTTGATCTACTTTGCGGCGGAAGAATTTCTCATCTCCACTTTACATCTCATTCGTATCCTTGCAATAAATCTAGTCTTGGGTCATGTTTTCGAGGGGGAAGAGTACGTGTAAAAGTGCAAATTGGGTTCGAGAAAAAGAACAAAGGGGCGAGAAAAGAGACACGGGACGAAATGCCCCGATTTAGCCCGGGGCCCGTGTTGACCCTCTTGTCCAATTTTCGTCGAAACTTTCGGAAGCGCATATCCCTGTTTCTGGTTTAATTTTTTTTCTCGCCTATTCCCATGTCAATATGTATATATATTTTAATATCTTTAAAGTTTCGGACCTTCCGTTCTCTTTCACGATTCTATATAACCGGTATACATATAAAATGGATAAAAATGCCAAGTTTCTCGTGACGCCGAATGTAAATTGAGTTTTTCGTCCCTCTTCGGGCGCGCCTCCCCCTCGCTCTCCTGTCATTTGCGATAGAACGCGAGAAACTTTTTTTTCCAATCCCGTTGTGCGTTCTCCATGGAATAAGATCCCGCGAGACGAGGGCAATTTTCTTTAATCAAAATTTATTTACCGCGAGAAAACGCGAGGATCCCGAGCGGATACGGTACAGAAAATCTGAAAAATCATTTCTCTCCCAAACGGACGGATCCGATCCCAAACGATCGGAGTTTATTGTTGATCGTTAGAGCGAGCGTCTCTGGGAATTCTCGTTACAGGAGAACATAACGATAAGGGGAGAGAGAGAGAGAGGGAAGGGGGAAAAGTGCGATTACAGAATGAATCGGTTGGATAGTAACGAGGAGGGCATTTTCTCTGCACGATTGAACGATTACGAATGTGCATCCCCCTCGGTCTCGCCTTCGACCCTATTGCCAAATTGCACCCTCGCGAAATTGCCATCCGACTTAGCACCAGACTCATTTTTTTTCTGAGCAGTATCTGGCGTGCGATTGATTTTACAGGAGATTATTTTGATCGGGATTGCGAAAAGAAAATGATCTCACGGTTCTTGATAAACCAACTATATTTTGGATATTATTTTATATCATCTTAACTCATTAGGAGCGTAATAAAAATAGCGCGAGAGGGAGAATGGGCCGCTATATTTGTGCCGTCGATTTCTTCAAGGCGAGATTTTTCGGAGCGGGTTGGAATCGAAATTTCGATCATAGAGGGATTTCAATGGGATAATGAGGAACATTTCCGTGAGACGTGTGAAGAGTCGTATAGAACCCCACTTTCCATTCCCTCGAAGGTCCAAAGTCGTGAGAGCGAAGAAAAGAGAAATACTCCTTCGTACTCCATGGTATATATATATATGTGTGTGTGTGTGTGTGTATTACACATTATATACATATTACACGCGGCATATACGTATAGAAGAAAACGTGCCGATCGATCGACGAAGGTCTCGTATCGTTTCGCCGCGAGCGCCTCTCGGTTGTGTGTACAACGACCAAGTAGCAAGAGCAGGGGAGAAAAACGCGGGCGGGTAGACGATGAGGTCGAGGTTTGAGGTGAAAAAGGGAGAAGGAAGAAAACTAGGGAAGAAACGAGTTACAGGAGCGCCTGTAACGACGCACTTGCTCAAGTATAAATAGAGAAAGGGGGGAGAGAGAAAGAGAGATGAACTAAAAATGCAAATCAGGAGATCTCGACCATCAAAAGTCCTTGTGCGCTGTTACAAAAGTTCTATACACGTTGAAACACAAAGTTTCTTCACGATTTCGAAGACGAGAAGCCAAAGGGAACATTTTGGCAAACTTTGAATGAATGCGAAGGAAATCGATTAAAATCAAACAAAAAATAGGAAATTGGCTGAAAACTTTTTACAGTAGGATGAATCAATCGTCACCGGTATTTTTAGGGAGCAAATAATGCAGTGCGAACAATGCCTCGTTATCGGCAATTCGTGTCAAAATATTTGTCGCGTGTCAAGTCCGATTTTTCCTGTCAATCGATACTTATAGTATTGTACGATTATTATCGTCGCAAAGAGTCGAGTCAAATTCAAATTTGTCGCTATTATACGCCGTATATATGTATATAATTTTGATGGGGAGAGAATTCACATTTAAACGGCTCGCTCCTTCTTCCTTCTTCTTCCATCCCGGTTTCTCTTGGGAGAGGGTTGTTGGAAAATGGGGTTGCCGGCGAGGTGGCGCCCTCCCTCATGCCTTCGATCGACCCTCTCGTATTTCCCTCTCGTTCTAACTTCGTCGTCCCCTCTTCCTCTCTCTCTCTCTCACTCCTCTTCATCCCCCAATGGGATTTCTCACACGCATACAGAGAAATTCGCACACAAAGTTGGGGGAGTGACATCCATGCACGTTTTGTTCCATCGTCCGAGCAACGTTGCCTCTCTACGTACGTTCGGCAGTCCGTTCGTCGTCGCAGAGAAGAAAAAAACGCGGGTACAGCGGGGGGTGGTGATGGCGGTGGGTGAGATTCGACACAGAGAAAAGGAGGGGGAGAGGGGTTGGTAAAAGGTTTTTGTAGTCAGCGCCACGACGAGTCGGCAGTCACCATTCGGTCACCCTGCTATACGGAAGGGTGTTTGCACGATCCGCGATCCCGGACCGTTTCGTTGCCGAGGCGGGTAGGTATATAATAAACCACCACCTCCGTCGATTCTCACCCTCTGTCCGCAATTATAATCCTGGAGAAAATCTAACTTCCGCGCGAATTTTTCTCAATTTTTTCATCCGTGATCCATAGCGATTTTTTTCATCCCCGAACTTGTCGATCTTTCCACCCTCTGGATCGCTCTTATCTGCACCCCCGACATATTATCGTGCTGTTTTCTGAGAAATCCTTCCTCCCCTCTTCGCGAGTCCATTCTTGTATCTTCTCGTTTGGCGCAATCGTGGAAAATCGGTGATTTTTGATTGTGGAGAAAAAAAACACAGTGGCCACCGATTTATCACGGAATCTGCGGAGATCGGAGAATACGAGGGAAAATATGATGGGATCGAGTGTGCGATAGAGTGCAAAACGGAATGAGGATCTTCAACGTGAAAATTTCATTCTCCCCGTGCACCCTTATCGCGAAACACGTCCTTTGTTCCTACTGCGATAGCGAGGTCACCCTTCCATAAATCCCTCGTGATCGTGGAACGTGATACATACATATGTATGGATTCATTTTTTTCGTTTCCTTCTTTATCTCCTCGATGTGTACCGCCAGCTTCATTTCGCGGAGAAAATGATCGAAGCGACCTGCGAGTGGAGACTCTCGCGGCGCAAGAACGAATGAAAGAATCGTTCTCCCTCTCTCATATTCATCAAGATTATCATGCTTCCCGCATTTCTGATTTTTCTGGGCGCTCAAATGCGGAACGTTCTCGATCCAACTTGCAAAGGAAAAATCGACCCTTCCACCGGTACTTTCTTTTTCTCCAACTCCCTCCTCGTAAATACAGAATCATATTCCTCGAGGATTTTGCATTTGAATTCGACGACTTCTTCAATGGGGCATTTTTGACGAGTCTCGGGGTGGAGAAAAGGTCGTATCGTCGCGTTGGGAACAATTGGGAATGAAGGGAGTCTTCGACGGAGAGACGTGTAGGCATATTGTGGAACTGGTTCTACGGGTGATTAATCGAATTGACTAATTGCCACGAAATTGGTGTGACGTGGGAAAGGGGCGGCGAAAGGGTTGTATAATACGTAACTGTTGTCTCTGCAGGCAGCTTACGATGAATGTGTGTGCGAACACACGTATCTGGACGATAAACCGAACGTATTTGTGTGTATACGTGCATTTATGTATACATAATGCGAGTAGGCAGTGGCCGAAGGATATAGTCAAACGTCGAACGTGAACGCGACACGCGCGCTGGGGGTTTCCGGTGCTGTAAGTGGAGCGCTCGGATGAACACGTGTCCAGTGTATCGGTTACGAGGTCTCTCGCTCACTCGACGACGCGATATGCGCTTTTCCTTCTTTTCCTCGACCATCCCCCTCGAGCACCTCCCTCCGAGACCCGCACACTCCGCAGGGGGCTATCGAGCGACCGAGCCGCGTGCGCGACGCTCCTTTTTACCACCTTTTTCTCCTTTTATTCCATCTTTTTTTGGGTGATATTTCCGCAACCCAGGTGTGCTTCCTCGTCCACTCGATGCCTCGTGATCCTCTTTGGTACAGCGATGGAACGAGATGGAACGATGAAGATCCTCCGCAGGACGATCAATCGTGGAGTCTTGTCACTTTGCAAAAATCTCTGACAGATCCAAGAGGATCTGCATTACGGATTGAGATAAGAGGATCTTCACCTGGCTCTGCGAACCGAATGTGCATATTACCACGTGCTCTGCACTCTTGTTTTGTTTTTTTTTTTTTGCAAATTAACAATTATATCCTTCTCCATCTTCTTCCATTCGAGCTTTCGATTAGACGCGTTGATGGAAAAATACAATGATGCTGAAGTTTGCATCGTTGCGATGCAACGAAAATAGATTTTTTAAATTCATTTTAGTGAGATTTAAGTTTTGCTCGTGCATTTGAAACCTAAATTCTTAAGAGGGGAAACCCATATAAATGGTCGAAGATGACGAGGAATTCCGGGATTTTTTTCCAACGCAACTACCGGACCAATAGTTTTCAACTTTGGAGGCTATTTTATTGTACATTCGAAGACTTGAGACACATTTTTTTAAATCGAAAATAAGTGTTCATCAGCAGCCTGCAACCAATCGTTGCTGAACGAATTTTTCCCGCGATGTCAAATTGCGGCAGTTGTATTTTTTTTGTTTTCCATTAGAAACAAAAAAATCCGAAATCATTACATTCTATATGAAAGAACGCTGTCGATAAACCAAGAAAAAGTTTGAAAAGTTGAATATTGTAATAATGGCGGCACTCAGAGAAAAAAGGTCGAATTTTTACCGAACATTTTTATGCAAAAAATGATTGTTAAATTATTTTTTTTTTAATAGAGGTTTATCGACGAGGGTTTGCAATTATGTGTCTACAAATATTTGGTTGAAATGAATCGGATGAATTAAATTGCAAAAATGTAGTTTCGAGTAAATCGCTTTTAAAAGTTAATCAAAGTCTCTGGTACCTTAAAAAAATGTTTTTCAAGTCTTCGAATGTACAATAAAATAGCCTCCAAAGTTGAAAACGATTGATCCGGTAGTTGCGTTGAAAAAAATCCCGAAATTCCTCGTCATCTTCGACCATTTAAATGGGTTTCCCCCCTTAATAGAGGTACAAAAATAAATTTTAATGATTTTGAATTTGAAAATTTCTTAGAATGGAGTTTTATTGATAAATTGACAATTGCCGTTGCATTACAATGATGCAAATTTCAGAATCATAAAATACAAAGGACTTTATCGCCTGACGTTCCCTCTTGAAAGTATAGTCTAAGTCATGTTGATGGAATATTAGGATCCAAAAAATTTTCTCTTCGGGTTCATACTGAAAAATTAGTGTCAACTAAGATGGATGTGATAAATATGACTTGACTAAAGAATAGTTGAATTTTTTAAGAATTTCGTGAGTACAGAAATGTACAAACTATTCTTTATGCTTATTTATCCTTGCAAACAATTTTTTAATCTCAAATACGCTATTTTCTCGATTCTACCGGAAGGACTGTTCCAAGATCGCGGTATATGTATACGAGGAAAAGGATTCGGAGTAATAAAGAGGGCGAAAGATCCCGAGAAAGAAGTCGGACGCAACGTACGATGGCGCCGAGAGTCGTAAAGCTTTTTTCCGTTCTCCGTCTCTCTTTCTCTTATTCTCCGTTTCGACGTGCGTATGTTATATCGCGTGTAACGCCAGGATCTCGAAAAACGTAAAGGGGTCACCCTCGCGTTTGTATGCGAATCTGTGTTTTTCGTTCATACGAAATTTCTCACAAACGCGACGATACGTCCGCGACGAAAGCGTCTGACGCACACGGAACGGATTCTCCATTTTCCATTACTACTTTTGCAAGTATCACATTTCTTCAGAATTTCGTTCTGATCCCTCCAATCACGATGCAGATGGAAAACCTTCTCGATTGAGAATACTTGAAATCCTTTCGAAACTTGGTTTTCACCGGAGGTAGAGAGAGAGATAGAGAGAGAGAGAGAGAGATAGAGAGAGAGAGAGAGAGAGAGAGAGAGAGAGAGAGAGAGAGAGAGAGAGAGAGAGAGAGACAGCGAGGAGGAAAATTGAAAACATTTGAAAAATTCTCCTCTCCTCCATCTTTATCTCTCGTTTGCCATTTCGCGCGAATCGCACTCGCGAACAGCGAATAATCAGACTGATGGAAAGAACACATTGATCTTTTCTCACGATCGAGAAAAACATGTGTTTTTTTCTCTTATATTTTCATTTTCCCGAGTGCACAAGATTTAATGAGGAAAACAGTTAATTATCTTCAGTTTTTTGAGAAATTGTCAATTAGCTTTTGTAATATTTTATCGGCGCTAATTGGATTTTAGGAGCTCAAAAGTAGAAATTTTTGTTCGTAGATTCGTTGGGGAGATGTTTATTGTCAAAGGAAGGTTTTGTCAAATAATTCTGTCGACTTTTATTGTGCTCAACGCTGTGAGAGTGTAGCTTAGGAAGTTTTGAGCTGGTTTTTAATCACCCGCAGACGTTTGCAACTAATATTTATGAAAATTTCGAATTTTTGAGAAAATCGTTGCAATATTCGTGTTCGGGGGGACAAAACATATCGATATAAGTTTAAAAAAAAAAAATTAAAAAAAATTATTTTTTTGCATTTTGGCCAAATTTGAATCGGTTCACTGAAATGAATGTAATTTTAAAAAAAAATACTATTTCGGTTTCTACATGCGCTCATTCTGTTCGGGATCGTTCAAGCTTCAAAACCCCGCTTGGTTTATTCGAATCCGATCATTTTTCAATTTTTGGCAGATTTTTAAAGTTGGACCATCGATTTTTACAAATTTTTCCATACATACCCCTTTCCATTTTTTTCGGCGATTTTAAAACTGCTCCCATTTCTACACAAATTCGGTTATCGGGATGAACCAAACGGCATTTTCTAAGTTCAGAGGTTACCTTTACGTACGAAAAAAAAAATGTAGAATTGATCGGATAGAAAAAAAGTTATGGGCACTTGAAATTTCGCTTTTTTGAGGTTTTTGAAACTTGTCCAAAATTGAGCAAAAAATTTTTTTAAAATTATTTTTACGCTTATTACAAATAACGCAGAGTTTTTGTCGCATAGAATTTTAGTTGTGGCAAAAATTAATACAAAAGTAAAAAAAAGTCATTGAGTAAATTCGCGAGGGCTCAAAAAGATCAAAACGTTTATCGAGTCGACTTTGAATGTCCTATATGCCTTTATTATCTTCCTCTTGTCTTCTCACTTATACGATCTTCTATATAATCGAGCAATATAATACAGAACTTTACTTTTTTTCGTCATGTGTTGTTTGTATGTGCGCGAGATTGGACATTCAGAGTCGATCGTTTTCCATATGTGGATGTGTACGTGTATGTATTCCCATTCTCACTGTATCGGAGCAATTGCCCCATGGTCGAGTCTCTGGAAAGCCCGTTTATCGAAAAAGAGCAAAGCGAGATAAAAAAAAAACAACGCGGAAGAGTGTTTCGTCCTACCAGCAACCAAAAAAGGCCGTTTGGAATAAATTGCAGAACAGAAAAAATAAAAAAACAGGGAAAAAAGACGAACCGATAAGTGAAATCAGCGTGAAAAAACGATCACGGTTCGGGGGCTTTTTTCGATTCAAGAGAGAATTGAAGAACAACAAATGGAACAAAAAAACAGTTTATTTGATCCCGACTCTGCACTAACAACTTAAAATTGCGAATTCGTGGATCGATCGAGTATTTGAGGAATCGTTTTTCACGCGTTATCACTTTACTTCGAACCAGTGAATGTCAGAACTGAATTTTTTTGTCAAAATTGCGCAGTGTCTTTTCCCAAAACGGAGAAAAAGTAATTTTCGCGAAAAACACTTTGTTGGCGTTGGTTATCAAGAGTAGGGGGTAAGGTTTATCGGGAGGAAGTCTTTCACGGCAAACACGTATACCTTAAGATGGCTCCACTTCAGAGCACGAGATAGGTCGACATCATGATCGTGTTTTCGCGTATCTGGCGAGTCTTGATCGATCCCAAAGCGAGATGCGTCGAAGTCGCGACGGTCGCGGAAGTTAGCGACCTCTGGCTTCGATGATGGCGCAATGTTGGATCAGAGTGAAAAAAAGACGGAAGAACCATCGCGAAAAAAAAATAAAAGAGTCCAATAGTGTTTGATGTTGCCAAAAAATTCCGCCCTCGGAAAAAAATAACTCGACAAGAGCTTTTACCCAATGCTTGGAATTAGCATTTTTTCGATAATGGATAATGGAGTTCCATTATTCATTATTTTTATAATAGGCAATGAAATGCAATCCATCGTCCATTATTTTGGCAAAGGGGAATAAATTCTCATCCATTATCCATTATTTTGATCATGGGTGATGGAATTTGATCTATCATTCATCATTTTGGTCATCGATTATGGAAGGTGGGAATTTCAAATCATTGATACATTTTTTTTTACAATTCTGCTACAATGGTACATCGATGCATGTCTATATCCCTTTCAGATTCGCATACAAACGGGTACAACATGTCGGTCAAACTCGCAGCGAAATATAGCACGCAAAATACGTCAGTGGAGAAATCGGGGTAACCTCTTTCCAACGGGGCTATCGCCCCTTCTTGCGACTTCGTCTTTTTTTCTACTCGCTTGCTCCCCTCCCATCGAAGAATCGCACAACCCTCCGAGGAACGTATGACGACGATGACGATGACGAGACTTCTCAATTACACTTTTTATCTTCCAGCAGGGAAATATCTCGATTTTCCGCTCTCCCATCTTATCGCTGTATCGTCCCTGGACTTGCACGTAGGCCATTATTTCCTACATAGTTTTGGAAAGCTTGCGCATGTATCTTAGGATTTTAAGGGAGTAGCGGAGTAGAGAACGATGACAATGGGTGCGAGAGATTTCTACGGTGTTCCTCTGCTGGACTAAACTCTTTCGTCGTTTCTATATAACTAGGAAGCTTCCAGAGAGGAATCATTAAGGCCCGTGTGTGTGTTCGTGTTCGTGTGCAAGGTCTCTTCGTTCGAGGAGAGCTGCCCGTTTATCTGGATCTTCTCGAGGGCTCTCTCGCTCCCTGCGAAGCGTCAAGAGAATGAGGAGCGAAAGGGCTGGAGAGTGCTTTCTTCTTCAAATGAGAAAGTCTACCTCGAAGCGATAGTGGATTAAGTGACTTTCTCACTTGACTCTGGGATACGATCAACTTGTTTAGCCTTTAGTCCGTGTTATTGTTTTTTCAAATCATTTTTGGATCATTGACCTCGCTGTTTCAGACCAACCGTCCTTTTGAAAAGTCTTTGGGATCCCTCGCTTCGATGATTAAATATATCAATCAATCACTCATTCTGTGATTTCGCGCCTCGCGATTAAACACACGAAAAGACACCTGCGACGCTTCGGGGATTCTACAAATCCGCATAGCTACTCTGTCTCTCTCCTCTTTAGCCACGCTAAAACGACTCGCGACTTTTGGTGCATTCCATCTCTCCTCAGACCAAACTGTCTCCCGCTTTACTGGCTTCGGAGCTTTTCCCTCCGAACTTCCGGACAACTCGAGGATTCTCCAACCGCTTTGCATTCTCCTCTCCGCGATATCTCTACGGTACTCCGGGGCTCTTTCCCTCGAAATATCTCGAGACTCTGCGGCTCTCCTGATTTTCCGTCATATCTCGTGCATCCTCAAGGATGTACATATATACTTCGAGTCAAATCGCTGTCTCGCGGGAACGGCTCGATTTCTCGCAAACTTTGCAACGACGCTACTCTCCCGAAAATCTTCCGATCCACTAACCACGAAGATAGTTTCCATGAATTCACATTTTTCGTATCAACTTACCGATGGAATGGAGACCGAGGGTGAGAGATTAATTATAGTGTTGGACGAGTTTTTTCTCATTTGCAGAAACTTGGTTTGATTTTAATGCTTCTTCTTTTACTTCCTCTCCGCAAAGTGTTACAAAAATGCATCACTCTCTCAAAGACATTTTTACAAGTACTACAAAATTCGTAGCTCAACTTTTATTTTTTGGCTATCGCATCTCGGATTTTGCTGTCTCGTTTTCGAGACTATTGAGTCTTTCCGATGTTCCGCGATATAATGTGAGAATCGGTGGGTGTTTGCTCGAACGTCGTGAAAAGTTTATACGTGAGATCTCGGTTCGTCGTCGGTTGTCTCGATGTGAAAAGAGTCGAGGGAAGGTCCAACGAAGACAGAAAAGAGAGAGAGAGAGAGCGATAAAAAGAGTAAAACACGCCGAGCTTTCTCGTTCAATTTCGAAAAGTTTGTTCCGATTGTTACAACGTTATTGGCACGCGCGAGAATCTTGAGTTTTTTGTTACCTTGAATCGCTGGGCGGAGATTCCTCAATTATCATTGATTGGTAAAAATTTGGTAATTGATTTGGAAATTTGTTGAAAATTATTTCTCGATTAGCTCGAACGATTTTTAGAGCAAAATCGAGCAGTTTGACGAACCATCATTCTCTGCAAAAAAAAAAAAAAAATTCCGATTCATGCGAAACGTCTTTCACCTTTTTTTTGTTCCTGGAGAAATTTTTGCAAAATTTCCAATTAACCAATCGGAAGTTCCGATTGTGTCGGGTTAGTTTTTATCGTCGAGAGCGAGCGCGTCGCGTCACACGTTGAGCCATACTACTTACTTTCTTCTAGGCCAACTGGTCGTGGTCGTGGTCGCTCCGCTGACGACTCCCTATCCACGTTCCTTTTTTTTCCTCGTAACTTTTTTATCGATCACGACGAGACACATCGAGTATGTGCTATACCCACGACGATAATAGAGAGAGAGAGAGACAGAGAAAAGCGTGAGAAGGAGATGGAAAGGCTGTTTTGCGTTGCCCCTCATTTTTCTATTGCGAACTTGCGCGAGAAGGTCAAGAATCGTTCGGATATGTGTAGTAAAAAATAGCCCTCGCTTTATTTATCGCAATAGCCGAGGCATAAAGTATATATATATATATATATATATATATATATATATATATATATATATATATAGAGAGAGAGAGAGATAATACACACCTTTCTACGCGAATGACTCGACGAAAACCCTCGACGCCTTCCTTCATCGCTCAGACACCATTTTTGCCATATATCCCACTACAAATCCATTTGATTGATGACCTATGGCACAGATACACACATTCGCATTTCTGCACACATTATACTTGCTCAACATAGAGAGGAACGTATATATAAATGCAATTTTACAACAAAAGCTTTTAATTTTACAATTCGAAATTGTTTTCGCGCATGTTTTTTTTACATCAAATCTTTTAACATTCAAATTTCATCAACATAAGGACATTTACGTTCTCCGTGGCGAAATATTGGGAATCGACGAATGGCCCTGGTTACTGGAGCGATGGTAGGAAAAAGAGAAAGGATTCTCACGAGTGTGAGGATGAATATACAACAGAGTGATCGATCGATTTGGCAGGGACAAATTGCAAATTATTCTGCGCTGGTGTATTTTTATTTTCACTCTCGTTGTGGCGCCGTTTGAAAAATACATTCGATCGTGTTTTATTGTCAAAAAAAAAATGAACAAACAACGCTGGACAAAGGAACCCGAGAATTATGGGAAGAGGTAAAAAAGCAAAGATCATTTCGTAGGACACAAAGAGGGAAAGCTAATCGTATCGTCCGTTTGAAAATCGGTTGGTGGTGTTTTCGCTCGGTGAGGGGGATTTTTGCTTCAAGGGTCACGAGACCTTTACCGGTTGACCCTTTTTTCGGCTAAAAATAGCATTATTCTCTGGGTGATCGCCGTACAATCGTCAAAGATCCATGGCAATCACTCCTCGATGTGCATTAGCGCGGCATTATCGTACTTCATGGAAGTAGTAACACAATGTCGCTGTGTACGTAGAGAAACGAGAAAATTACCCCACTTGTTCGCCAGTTATATAACGCATTCTCGATGCCTGATCGCAGCTCGTAACTCGTGGCTCATTTTCTCCCTGACATGTACGTATATCCTCGTGGCTTTTGTTGATACACATTGCCTCTGTACCTTTCTATATACATGGGGTATTTTACGCCCGACTATGTAAACCACGAGGGTCGATGAAACTGCACAGACTTTCAGGGTTTCTCGCGGCTCGCAGAACTCTGGGTCGCTTAATGAGCCAAACAAAACGATTTTTCGTCCATTCACTACCAACTATGAAGCGCATGAGCGTAGATCTTGTAAGTTCGCACTATGAAAGGCAAGATTTATTTAATAGTAGTAATTCTATGTTTGACAATTTGTTAAACGAAAAATAGCTTTTTCACCAATTAAAGTCTAATCGTCCTGCGGTGGTAATTCACTTGTAGATCAAATCCCAACAATGTCTCTGCGGCTATATTTGGTATCTCACACTGGACTGACCAAACCAGGAAGTCGAATGAAGCTCAACAGAGTTTTGTAGTTCAGCGGAATCTAAAATTCGCGATTGTAAAGCAACAAGCGAAATAACAGCACCAAAGCTGTTGCACAATGTATTATGGGGTAGAGCGAAAGGAACATTATGAAATATCGTTACCCGATGCAGGAATTACTCGTAAACGAATAATTCGAATGAAACGATTCGTCAAAGGCCAAATGGCTCAATTCCACGACGTAAATACATCGATCAGTTACAATGTAATTTCTCTCCTGTAATGATTCCATGATAAATTTAATCTCAACAATGTTCCAAGGCCCGTGACGAGTATTTTCCACCGACTAGCCCAAACCGCTGTGTTAAATGAGGCCAGACACAGTTCTGTGGTTTCACGGATTTCAAAACTCGGGAACTGCGCCGAGCAACGAGCAACAAAACAATTTCTAGCTGTTCCACGATGAATTACAAAGCAAATAAGGGACAAAAAAGTACAAAGTGCCATTGACGAATGCACGACCGTGCTACGAAGAACAAAACCGAGTAGAACAATTCTTGATTTTACAAAGTAATCGATTTATCAATTAAAGCCTAATTATCGTCCAATGACAATTTCATTCTCGTTTCCTTTGAATATCGGTACGAAGATGAAACTTTCCCGGGCAAATAGGCACTCGCGTGTGTTTGCAGTTGCGCGATATTGTCCGGAGAACGTGAGAAAGAGCGAGAGAGACAGTTTTCACACCGGAAGGAGACTTCGATATTCGTTTCCTTTTCCTCGGGTATTATAGGCAAAGTGTACTCTCGTATGTACGAATTAGTTATGTAGCTATTGCCGGTTCGATGGCTTTTGCCGACTCTGGGTGCACAAACGAAACACACATGCATGGGAAATTGTGAAAAGGGAAGTCGCGACCTCCACTTCCGCTCCATTTGCCTCACTGAAAAGCTTCAGTGTATTCCACCGTCGAGCCAGTTGCGAAAGCTCCTCCGACACGTTTTACATATATACATGCATACCCTTAATCTACGTATGTTTGGTACATGTCCATGATGTGGGAATACGAGCACGACAATGCACATTGTATCGAAAGAGAGGGAGGCTTCGCACAGGCTTTTTCCTCTTACTCACTCGTTTTGTCTCCTCCACACACGCGTATTATCCAATCGAAATGGTTTACATTTTCTTTCCTCCCTCTCTCTTCTCTACTATCGTACCGTGAAAAACAATCGCATTGAAAACTGAAACACACTTGAATTCAGTCATTTGCCGCATTCACTGTGCACCGAGTGTAATGATTTATCATGTCTGTATGGTAGTTTATAGCAGAGATGTCAACCCTCGTTACTTTTGAAAACGTGCTCTTTTTTTATTTTATTACTTGCTCATAAACAATTATTTTACTAAAATAAACCACAGTATATTTGTAACTGCATATGTTAACTCTGCACTTCATATCGTAAATTACTACGTTTTTACCGCGTTGCTGAAAAAAAACATTAACAAGAAATGTAACTAAACAAGTAACTGATCAAGTAACGGAGCGTTACTTTTGTGCGTTACATTGCTTTTGCATCATTTTTTGCAGAAATACAGTACAAAAGAAGGTCATTCATTATATAAACTAGAGAGCTAACATATCCAGGTAGAAATACTGTGGGTTATTTTTGTAAAATGATTGATTATTACCAAGTAATAGAGAAAACAAAAAAGAACGCGTTTTCAAAAGTAACGAGGGTTGACATCGCTGGTTTATAGTAATCGAACATAAACATTAGGGCGATTTTTCTTTCGACTTATTTTTTTTCTCACTCTCCACCCAAAATTTCGTTGGATATGTCTGAAAAGAAATTCCCCGAAAGTTACAGCCCTTAATATTAATTTCAAGTACTTTCCCTTCGCGTGAAAAGATTTTCCATCTAAAATATACGTAAATCAAAAATTGTTTCATTCAAAATTCTATAACTCAACGGCATTCTGTGCTATCACATTGTTCCTGGTCGCAATTTACGCAGGATTGAACGATCTTCAAAAGTGTCTTCGTACGTGTAACTTACACCGGTGAGATGGTACGGGTCACTAAAGTTGATTTTACCGAAAATTCTCGTTTTTTTGCTGTTATCTCAAAAATGATTAACTTTACCGAAAAAATGAGAAGGAAAATTTTGTTGGAAATTTAATTTCCTACAAAAAAGGACCTAATTGTTGAAGTTAATATTTCTTGAGATATTGAACCATAGCTTATTTGTGGTATAAATTTTTTATGGTCTATCGCACCAAATATTTTAAATTGTTGATATCTCAAGAAATATTGATTTTAGCAATTGGGTCCACCTTTTTTGTAGGAAAGTAAATTTCCAACAACATTTTTCTTCCCATTTTTTTCGTTACATTTAATCATTTAGGCGATAACAGCAAAAAAACGAGAATTTTTGATAAAAA
Organism: Alloplasta piceator; assembly: GCA_946863875.1. Classification (NCBI taxonomy): domain Eukaryota; kingdom Metazoa; phylum Arthropoda; class Insecta; order Hymenoptera; family Ichneumonidae; genus Alloplasta; species Alloplasta piceator. The sequence continues at coordinate 1,584,076 of OX333080.1, forward strand.
TCAACTTTAGTGACCCGTACTATCTCTCCAGTGTAAGTTACACTTACGCTGTTCAAGAAACTTTTGAAGATCGTTCAATTCTGCGTGAATTGAGACCAAGAACAATGTGATAACATAAAATGCCGCTGAGTTATAGAATTTGGAATAAAATTTTGTTTCTTATACGTGTATTTTAGATGGAAAATCTTTTCACGCGAAGGGAAAGTACTTGATATTAATATCAAGGGCTGCAACTTTCAGGGAATTTTTTGTCCGACTTATCCAACAAAATTTCAGGTGGGGAGTGAGAAAAAAAATCGAAAAAATCGCCCTGATAAACATAAAGCAATTGCGACAGTGAAAAATATAATAACTTGGATCAATGGTCATTACCGGATGATCATTTGATCGAAGTTACAATCTTTACCATTGGCCAATTAATTCTTCTTGTTTAACCCATAGCTTTTTTTCTCGTTTCCGGTTTCGTCGCAGTCGCCTGCAGTCCAAAAGGAAGTTATCACCATCGTCACGTCTCTACGAAAGATGCATTCGACCTCTGTCGAACATCGCGAAATTGGATCGCTGCCGTAAATTGCCCGATAGAGGTGAACGCGTTGAAGAAAGAGCGGGTTTTTTTTTCCTCCACCGCGATTATCCTTTCGAGGTGTGACGATGTGAGGTGATCGCTGTGGTAAAAATCTCGCCGCTGATAGAGCGCGTGAGAAATGTCTTCGTCGAGCTCCACGGACGACGAGGACTCGGAGGATGTCGATAAGGATCGTCGATGGGTCATCGGCACTGGCTACACGTTTAGTTTTATCGGGGATAATCAATCGAGCGGATCAGAATTTTTCTTACCGTCGTTCTCATCATCGCAGTTTGAAAATCGAGAATCCTCGGGCCTGGAAGGATTGCGGCTAGACGAGCGGCATTTTCGTCGATCTCGGGCGAATCCGCGATCATCGAGGACACGACAGAGAATCCTGAAGAACAATTCGCGCACTGGCGCCATTTAATTCGTCGGTATCGTCGAGACGGAGATGGCGAGATTCTCGATGAACGCTCGTCGAATCGATCCGAGACTCGTCAGGTGACGAAAGTTCAATCGTTAAGGGGGGACAACGCGTATTTCAAAGTTGCGAGAGAAACATTGAGTGAAAGTCACGTGTTTCTTCGACACATTCCATTAACGGTAAAAAAAAATAATAATAAGTCTTTTCTCGTTGATTCGCGAAAAATTCACGAAATTCGAAGAATTTTTGTCTTCTTTTCGCGGGAATGGAAAATTCCTCACGAGTTTCGATAAAACGTGAAGGGAAAAGCGGCGGAAGACGTCGAAGAATAAATTGTCCGTTGACGGACAATCTCAAATATCGCGAGACGTCGTCGTATCCGCGTTGCAAAAATTGGCGCGATTTTACGAGTAAAAATTGTCCACTGAGGCCTTCGAGGGGTCATTATCTCGAGGACAAATCGGCGATACGCAGCCGAAGAGCGAAATACAAGAGTTCGCGAAGCAAAAGCGGTACATCGATTTATTGACAGAGGAAAAAAATAAAAATAAAAATTCGAATGAGACGCTGATCATCGAACTTGAGTTGGAGGTTTGAAAATTGAATAATTGAAAACAAAAAGTGTCTTCGACGTCTCACGGTTGTGATATTTTGAATTTACGGTGTTTTGTGCGCGAACAAGTGGATTCTCGCGTGTTTGATACTCGTTCCTCGTCTTTCCTCTTCCGGCTCCCTCGAGGCTTTACGATCGTGTCGCTGACGATCAAATTTTATCCCATTGTTCCATCCCACGTTAATTTCTCTACGAACTGTCACCGACTCTTCCGCGGTTGTGTCGGGGCTGTGAAATTGTGATTTGTGAAGAAAAATAAGCGCCCCGTCGTTTCGTCACGGATAATCGGAGAGAAGGAGAAAGGATAAAGGTGCATGCATCCGAGGACGTCCTGAGCGAGAAAGCGCGGGGTCGCAAACCTCGAGCGAGCGCGAATTACGGGGAGTCATAAAACTATCAAAGGATGCCAGGGGGTCGAAGGGGCCTGGTAGCCCCTCAAAACACTTTCTTGGAGAACATCATTCGACGCAGCAGCAGCCAACGTGAGTTTCTTTTTGCAAATAAATCCATTTTCTACGTATACACTGCCTACCAAAAGTTTGGAAACACTCGCCCCGATTCCACGCCACACAATAAGTATCACTGCTTTTTTAAAAACCCTGCAAATTGAAATTTGCACATTGCTTCCTCATCTTTATCCACAGTTCACGTAGCTTCCTTTGACACACAGTATGGCGGTCAAATTTGGCTTCCTCATAAAGGAAGCTTTGCTAACTATTGAAAGATATTAGTAATCAATGTGCAAATTCGATCGATTTTCGCCAAATTTGATAGCGGACAAACCTTGATAGCTGTACAAGTTCTGTCCAAAGTTTCTGTGAAATATATTGAAAATTGTGCGAGTTAGAGCGCTTGCAGTATTTTTTTTTTTAATTCAAAATTTCATAAAATTTTAATCCCTCGATAGATTTTTTGCCAAATTTAATAGTGAACAACCTCAATAGCTATGTTAGCTCTGTGCAAGCTTTCAATACAATATCTTAAAAATTGCACAAGTTAGAGCGCTTACGCTATTTTTGAAAAAATTCAAAATTTCATAAAATTTTAATCCCTCGATGGATTTTTGCCAAATTCAATACCAAACAACCTTAACAGCTATACTAATTCTCTGCCAAGTTTGAGTGCAATATCTTGAAAATTGCAGAAGTTAGAGCGTTTGCACCATTCAGAAGTTAGAGTATTAGGGAGTATTACCTCCAATTTCGTCTTTAAAAAAGTATCCTACAATTTTTTTCGCAAAAATACTCAATTTTTCGCAAAAAACGATCATATTTATAAAATGTAGCGTAACTCTAAAACTACTGAGTTTTCGTAAAATCACTGAGAGGGTAAAAAGTTGCATACAATCATTCTGGATTCAATGAAATTCTTCCAGATTTTTTTTCAAACATTTTTTTTTCCAATTTTTCCTGTAAACGAGATATCTTTTTATTTTCAACAATCGGATCTCTTACCTCATCGACTTGGCTTTTTCATCGAAAAATCTCATCTGCATGGCTTTTTCATCGAAAAACCCGTGTAGATGAAGTAAGGGCTCGATTGTTTAAGTAAAAAAAATATCTCGTTGACAGGAAAAATTAAAAAAATATATATATTTACAAAAAATCTAAAAAAATTTCATTGAATCCAGAATGATCGTACGCAACTTTTTACCCTCTCAGTGATTTCGCGAAAACCCAGTAGTTTTAGAGTTACGTTACATTTTACAAATATGGTCATTTTTTGCGAAAAATTGAATATATTTGCGTAAAAAAATCGCACGAAACTTTTTAAAAAACGAAATTGAAGCTAATACTTCTCGCCACAAGTTTTTCATGCGAGAAATAGTTGAAAAAAAATTTCATGGATCGTGCGCCAAAATTACAATGTCAAAATAAGGCGAAAAATGACCATGTTTCAAAGGGCGTATCGGTTTTCAAAAAAACCGCAAAAATTTTTTGGCAACAGCGAAACGAAACTGAATATGTCCCCTTTAGAACGCCGCTTGGCGAATCTAAATATCTTCATTTTTTAAAGAGCAGTGAAACTTTTTGTGTGGCGTGGAATCAGGGCGAGTGTTTCCAAACTTTTGGTCGGCAGTGTATCTTTCGTCAATATCAATCGTTTGTTATTTTTATATCCGTTAATATTTTCCGTTCCATTTTATGGTAAAATTAATCGATGGGCAAAAATCAATGTCAGTCGTATGAATTTTCAATATCTCTCGTCTTTGTGAAGGTTTAAAAATTTGAGAAAACACGAAATGATGAAAAAATTTATTTTTCATCAATCAATCGTGTTCTTCCGATTCGTGAAATTAGCCTGATATTTCTTATGAAACGAGACCTCGGCAGTGGGAATACGGAAAACTAGAGTTTCTCGAAATCTCGAAGGGTCGTTTGTATAAAAAGAGAAAAAAATTATATTTAGATATTTAAAAAAATTAAATAATTAAAAATAACTGTGCTGTCGCAGAGGTTATGATTTTCAAGGATAACATTGGGGTTTGTGAAAACTCAAAAATATCACCGTAACTACGAAAATTGAAACCACGATCAAAAGAGTAATGGCGCTTCAAACGTAAACTGTCCCCAAACTACCTTGTCGTAATTTCGCCCATTGCACGTTTGAGTCAAGGAGCCGTATCAAAAATCATAATTAGCGATACCGGGGTTGCCGGCACGTTTATAATTCACGATCGATAAATCTCGAACGTGATGAAAAGCTCTCACCCTCTTTCTCTCTCTCTCGTCCCCCAACGGGTTTGTGTACAGGTTCACAGCGAACGTTAAAACTCATCGTTCGACGAGCATACATTTTATCGTGCATGGTATGGATGTGATATATGCTCAATGGCCCTAGTTCAAAGCCAAATGCACCAAGTAGACCATAAACGGGGTCTGCGTGAACTTATGGTCTTTGACTAAATTGCCTCATGAATCACGAACAAGTTTGTACTCATTATCAATTCATCAGTAATTTTCTCTGGTATTTCAAGAAGCGTTTCCCAAGTACTTTAGCTAAAATTTCTTCGGTATATCGATAAAAAATAAGCCAAACTCATTGATAATTCAAAAAGCACGATCGTGCGATTTTTCTCAGCGCTGAAGCAAGATTGATAAAAAAATGGCTCGACCAAAGAGTTTGAATTTCCGCAGTTAAAAGAAAGAAAAAAAAACCTAACCCAATAAGAAAACCCTCGTCATCTTCTTCATCTCCGTAGTCGTTATACTTCTCTTTCCCTCGTAACTCCGAGGACGAAAAGCTCGTGTCGAGCTCGTACGACAACTCTCTGCCTCTTTATTCTCTACTCGTAATTTTTTTCCCTTTTTGTCGTGCGCGCACTTCTCCTCGTTTCAATTATCTCGCGAGACGAATTAACGAGCCCCGGCGCTCGGAGTGCAAGTGTCGAGTGCGAAGAAGCGCGAACTCTGCCTCTTGTGTCTTCTTCGTCAACAGCAGATCTCATCCGCCTCGAGCTTTGGAGGCGCGAGAACATGAAAAAAAAAAAAAATTTCTTTCATCACATTACACTACAATGTAGCGTGTTTTTCGAGAGTGAGGAACTTGTATGTCGTGCAAACTATGTGATTTTTATTTGGTATTCCATTCTTTTGATGCATGCCTTATTCGTTTCTCCTCTCACGATGGAATTGCTCAAAGTTGCTCACAAAGATTTGGGGAAGGGAAGAAAAACGCTGCGGGAAACTGTGTGGAAATTCTAATACGCACGATTTTTTTTTGCGCTCTATTTCGCTCGGCTGCGTCTTTTTATTTCACCATCTCTCCCCCGCGATCCTCGGATACGTTTTACAGCGTGTAATTCTTTCGCCGAGACAGAGAAAAAAAAGAAAGGTTCGCGGGAGATGGATGACATCGTATTTTTGCACGAAGAGAGGCGATACTCAAAGGGACGATCTACGATTTTCCGGTTCTACGATTTTTTCAAAATCCACACTCGAAATATTCATTTGGTCTGTTACTGGTCGTTGAAATCGAACGATTGGATGAATTTTTATGCGCACACACGACATCGGTAGCCCGAGCCAAGTTCGTCGAGGCACAATGTTGCATATTTCAACGTTATTGACATGCGAATATTTTATCTTTTCCGTGAATTTGTTTGCTGTACTTTGTACAAACCTTTCCTACAAGCTTTGACCCACCTTGTCTGACGTCATTCTGATCGAACTCGGCGATGAACGAAAGAAAAAACGCTTGTTTTGCTCGGAAAATAGTGCTCGAGCCTCAAGCGTAACAAAATGGCTGAGAGGGGAACTCTACGCCGTCGCGTTGCGCAATTTTCTACGTTTTTTTTTCTTTTCTTCTCTGCAAGCTCGAACGAGGTTTTTCTCGCAGTTGGCGTTATCCACTTATCGTTCGGCACTTTTCCATTTTTTTCCCTCCTTCTTATGAACGCGCTCTGCGGTCTCGAAACTTGATTCACGAAACTCTCTCGACTCTCATCCTCGAGGCTCGTCTCGTCTCTCCTCAAATTTAAACGATATATACTCGCTCTCTGGCATTAGAACTCACGAGTAAAACCGTGTGCATGAAGGATTTTAACTTTGTTCCAATTTCTCCCGTAAAGCCTCTCTCGCGTCTCTCGCCATCGTCGTACAACAGACGTTCCACCCTCAAAGTAATCACGTTGTACGTCTATGGCCGCGATACGTGCCGCTGTATAGTCGAGCGTTGCAGTTCTATAATTCTCGCTCCTGCTCTCTCAGTGTCTCGCGAAAATTTTACGGCGCATCCAGAGCATCCATTTCTTCGTTCATACTTTATCATGGACGAAGCTCATTGTTTTCGTGGGAAAACAACGTTTTTCGCCATTTTTATATCGCCCTATTCTCAAAATATGTACTTGAAATTCGAAGAATTTGGCTGAACGAAAAAATTAACAAACGTAATAAGAATAATTAATAGACACCCCCGTCAATGCTTGATACACTTGATTCTTTGGTAATTAAACTGAAATTTTTCGCACGAACATAACGATTAACAAGGATCGTTGGCATTAAATTTGAAAAGCTATATTAATTTTTAGACCTCAGAAACTTTTATTCTGCTGCAGCCAAAATTATAAAATTGACTCGCTTACGAATCACGGAAGCAATTGGCAAATCACAACTTTCGCTTGTTTTCAATCTTGTATCTTGCGAGTAAATGGTGAGTGTAACCTCCACGAACTCTCGCTCCCTTTTATGACGGTTAGGGTGATCGAGGCTGAGGCCAAGAAGGTTTGTGCGCGTTGTACGACTTTAAAACCGTATGCGGTAGTTGATGGTGAGAAAAAAAGCTCGAGACGTTGGGGGCTCTGTTTTAGCAATGAAGAAAATAAATGGTCGTGCATGAAAGAACTCTTACGCAGGAGGGGTTGAAACGAGATCCGCTCCACTCCACCGTTCTCTCTTTTTCCACTATAACGGCGAATGGGCTCTGGATCCCTCCTTCACCCGCGTAGCGCACACGTTCCGTGCAAGTGCAAGTTTCGAGAACCCGGGAGCTCGTTGCAATCTAGTAGAGAGTAAAGTAGAGAGCGGAGAATCAGAGAGGAGACGAGTATGTCTATATAAAAATGGAGGAAAGCTTCCCGAGTAGAGCCAGCGAAAAGGAGTGTGGGAGAGAGAGAGAGAGAGCAAGAGATGAGACTTGTATTTTCGATATCAGAGATTCTGTGCTCAGTGGACTCGAGGAAAGAGGCTCGTCGGCTGAAGCGGAACAGTATAGAGAGAGAGGAGACGAACCGAAACGACGACGCCGAAAGAGAGTCATGGAGGGTCCACGAGAGGAGCTTTTTTCCTCTCGTGCTACGCTTGGCTAGGAGAAAGGGAGTCTGCGGAAGGGAGTGCGGGAAATACACGGATAGACATCCGCGCAGAAACACGAGGGGGTGGATCTCCGTCGGTCGTTTCCGGAAAAGCTCGGCATCGTTCGTCGGGTCATTGGGTCAAATTCACCGCCATGCACGGGGGTCAAGCCCCCGATCCCCCCACCCTTGGCACACACACACACACACACACACACACACACACACACACACACTCGCGTTACACGTTATAAAGTAGTCGCGACCGTTTACAATGCAAACTTTGTCCTCCTGCCGAGAATACCTTTTGTTTCGAATTCCCGATTCTTCCGGGCATTTAGAAAATTTAAAGAAAGCCGCATGTACGAAGAAAAGTTTTATATCGCATCATCTGTGCGAAGAGATAAAAATAGATTGAGCGAAAAATAAATCTATCTATGGCGCATACACCCGTCTATAAATAGATTTTTCTTTGTCACGAAGAAAGCTCCGTTTTTCGTGAAAAACATGTTCCTTCGAGATTGACGAGTGCTTGACCACGCTCTGGGTTTAACTTTTCAATAATCGAGGTGGGATGGTTGGCATTAAATTTAGAAGTAATTATTTGGAGCATTCGGACCCTTGTTTGAAAAATTCCTCAATTTTTATTCATCCATCTTTTCAATTGATTCATTAAATTGAATTAATTTATACATTCACTTTTTTAATCGATCCATCAGCTGTTTATCAGATAACCACGTGATAAGAGTCGATTGATCAAATTTTCGAGTGGATATTTATCCCTCGAATGTAAAAATGAAAAATCTTATTATTCTTCCCGATGAGCTTTCATTATATTTCCACCTTCCACGATAAAAATGAAGGAGAAAAAAATCTCCATGATTGTTTTAGTAAATTAGCATGAGTGTGGGTGCTATTTGAATTAGAGTGTGGGTGTTACTTGAATTTTTATATTCACCTGTTATATATACGTGTATACATATATGGGACAAGAGGGCGAGAGCGAGAAGCGTTTTATTCAAATCTTCTCCCTCGCGTCCGATAGATTCCCTACATTCTGGTCAATTGGTTTTTATGGTCAAACATCCGTTACTCCTTGACCCTTCGACCCTTCGTAAAATCGCATTCCTCGTAGTCTCGTTTTCGTGTGTGTGTTTTTTTTTCATGGTCCGCTTTTGTTTTCCATCCCCCATTGCATTTTCATCGGAGCTTTCAACTTCTGCTCGTCATTGAAAGCGCAAACTGACCCTTCTTATCTGGCAGATAAGGGAATACGATTGTGGTATTCCCAACACGTTTCTGTATACATACCGGTCAATGGGTATTATTATAAACGATGTTGAGGGAGTGTTTGGGGCTACTCCTCTCTCTCTCTCGTCGTAATTATCATCGACCGTTGAGGCCATTGGGAGAAGGCGATGAGCGACGCGAGCGTCATACGCGCGCCTCTCGCCCACAATGCAAACATCCCTCACGGAAGGTGCACGTTTATGTGCAACCCTCTCTCTCTTTATCACCCCCTTCGCTCTCCGTTCATACCTCCTCCCCGTATGTTCTCTACAACAACCCACCCCCGAGTTTCTCTCGCGGCCGCCGGCCCCGTTATCCACCCCCTTGTCTCGCCTCCTCTTGGCGATGCTAGCAGCTATTTTTAGAAAAGTGTGCTTTGCAAGCGCGCGCGCAAAGCTTTGGATTCGAGACCCCCGTCGTGCGCGTCGAGCCATTCTCCCTCTGCCTCTTCCCTCTCTGCGTTTCTCATTAATTTTGATTTTTCCAGACCGTAACCTACCCTCCAGATACAAGACTTCCGGCCGACTCAGTCACTCACGACCCGCTGATATACCCACCATTCTTTATTTTTAATCTCTTCTCTGCTTCTTTTTTTTCTCCCCCTTTTTTTCCATACACTCCCCCATACTGTAAACTCTCGTTAATCCCCCGCTTTTGTAACATGGAGCTTCATTGTGTAGCCATGTTTATTATGTATTTCTGGTTTCGCGAGCGAATTTATCCAGGTGATTAAATGATTAAATACAGAAACATGGACTTAACCTTCCGAGGTCACACTGGGTCAAAACGACCCTACTTTTCTTTTTTCTTACTGAATGTTTTGAATATAGTCATTTGATTCTTTATAAATTAATTTTTAATACATCAACTAAAATGTTTGAAGGATGTTCTGTATTTTTTTGAGATTTTTTCGACCGATAGTTTGGTTACGATACTTGTTCAAAAAAGGACAAGGTCACATCGACTCGGATAAGTGATAAGGGTTAAATAATCGATTATCAGAGATGAAAAATCGATGCTCGAATGATTGGATAAAACCGCCCATCCCTGCATTTTACATTTTCTTTGCCCCGAAGTTTCTCCAAGTCCGTATTGATGGTTCGTTACATCATATTCTTGATATCGATGACATAATATCACATTCGTTGTCTAGGGTCGACAGTGTGTGTGTCTGTCTGTTTTTTGGAGGGGTCGCGAGAGATGAACTATATTGAGAATTTTCTTTACAGCGAATAAAATATACATCACAGGGATACGTATCGATATTTTGGCCTGGTTACGTTTCAAATCGGCTCAGCATATGCTTTATTTCTATCGCTTATATTGTATATGCTTGTTTGTTGTTTTGTTTGTCGTCGTCGTTGTCATATTTGGGCTTCGGGAAGCCGCAGAGTGAACACTATAATGGATATACAGACCGGGGAGAAGCCCGTGTCGAGTTTCGTCGCAACGAAGAGCGCCAATACGAGAGAATTGTGTGTCTGAGGGACGAATGCGAGGGACATGGAAATTTAAAGAAAGCCTTCTCTTATTTCTCGAACCGAAGACGTTTTATGAATTCTTCGATACAGTTGTGTTTGATACCCGAGAGATATTATACACCCGAACGTTTATCATACCGAGTGTCAATACGAGAGAAATACAATTCCAACAAAATTTAGGGATGGTAAACAAATCGTGCTGAATTTTCTCAACTTTCGCATTCGACCGAGAGAAATCGTTGCTAATGCTTCAAACTTATGAAAGAGTCATGTGCAGAGTCCGTATTTACAGAGGTTTTAACCCTGTTTAAAAAAAAATAATTTATTCTACCAAATACGAACGCTACATTGATCTCATTTCAATAATTAATGATGATTCGGAAGCGATTATTCAGAAATAAATTTCAGCATGCCGAGGTCATTGTAATTATTCCGTGCAAAATGGTTTTTTTCCCATTCGAATCTACTTCACGGTCACTTAATTTTGTCGGTCGCGGTCGCGTAACTTGCGAGACTCGTTGACGCCAACTCTCACCCCTCGCGCAAAACGAACACTCTCACCGCGCTTTTCCCGTTTATCCCTTTTTCGTCCTTTTTCGACACCTTTTTTTGCCCACTCTCTGGCAAACCTCGTCGGCGTTGCATAATTTTACGCTCAACGACGACTGCGGTTATATATCTATGTGTTTTTACCACGTTAAAGGGTTTTTTTTTCTTTGGGTGTTTGCACATTTGTTTTCTTCAAATTTTCATTTGGCTGTAATGAGGACTCGAACGCTTCAAACATTTTTTCGCCAATTTTCCGTTCGGCGATCGCGGAGAAAGCCTTCCTGTTTTCATCTTCCTTCCCGAGAAAAAGAAAGAGACGGACCGAAAACTCAACTTTCACACATTTATTCTTCCTCTATTTTTTTTAACGTACATACAGAACGTAGATACGAAGGGTAGCACCACGATGTGTAAGGTCAAAGTGGCGCAGCGAACGTAAAAATCGAGCGTCGGTAAAGCCCCGGTATGGTTTGCTATCCGAAAAATGGAGAGCTACGCAAACCCCCGGGGGCTTATCTTTTGTCGTCACCTCTTGTTCCGCACGCTTTTTTTCTCCTATCTCTGAAAAAAAATCCACCACCCTCGTTACAACCACCCCTCGAACGATCCTCTTTTTTTTTTATTCCTTCTTTTCATTATTCATTCGGTCAGCGTTTTTTCGTACACAATTTTTCGTATTTCATTAATGGAGAGAAAATGCGTCGTTGCCGTCATTTTTTTTTTTAAATCTTGGCACACAGAGAAGAGACAGGGACTAGAGCGATTTTGAAAAACTCGCGCAAGATATTCTTATCTCTCTCGGACTCAAACTTTTTCGTCCCAAACTTTTCCTCTTCGTGCTCTCGGGTCAAAGTTTATCACACATCTTCATCCCTCTTTTTCCAGCAAGAAAAGCTTTTATATCGCGCGTCACAATGGTCCCGTTATCTTTCATCTCGTTGCCCCTCTTCATCCCTCGAAGTTTCGAAATTTCAGATTGTGTAATGACCGAAAATATAACGTTGGAATTATGAAAAATTTACCCAACTTTTTTTAGCTAGGAGAAAAATTTTGCTGATACATCGCTGTGTACTTTGCGGGGAAACATACGAGACGTTGGACGAAACCAGCTGAGCTTTTCTTTAACCCAGCCGGAAAATATAAAACGATGCTTTCAGAGTTCGTTTTTTCTTTTTTTTTTCATAGCACAACGCAAGGGCGTGTTTATGCAGCAAATGTGTATTTTTTCAGCAGCATACTTCTAACGTCATTTTAACACTTTTGTTCCGCACACGACCATAATAGGAAGGAGAGGATCGTTACGAAGTAAACTCACTTTTCTACGTGCTCAGGCACACATACACACCCATCGTGGATTTTCCATTCATATCGCAGGAAAGAAAAAGCTTAAGCGCGATATTTCTCTGTCTCCCTATATCCACGAAAAATAGGGCTTCCTTTTTTGCTGGTCTTTTGTTTTCTTCTCCCTCACACTCTCGGAGGGATTTTCTTTCTACCATATAAAAACTAAACATAGAATCAGTGTCAGCCATAACCACCGCGTTCTATTTTTAGCATCGTCACGTCGATGCCAACACGGGAGACTGTTTAACCGTATCATTTTTTAAATTGCGAAATATCGATGTGACCGCATAAAACGTAATACTCGTCGAGATAAAAATACATTTGTCAGAATTGTGCCTGAGGATCTTTGTGAAATTATGAACGATACCGATAGCACCCTGAGATTCAAGTGTGGAGAACCTGTTCCAACAATTTTCAGAAGGACCTGTCCATTTTAACGACTTCTTTCGGAACAGTTTATTTGTCGAAAAAGAATCGACACGTATCCTGTCGATATTTGAACTTGTTTTTAACGCATTATTGTTTTTCTCGACGCTCGTACATCGTTCAGCGCATATCCTGCATTTTTGCTCAGATCGAAAACTCTCCTCTCGTCTCTTCACCGTGGATCGTACGCTTGTGTGTTGCGCGTCGAAGCCCCTCGAAATAGGGGGCGACTATCGGCAAACGAATTCCAATATTGGCTCAATGCCGCACAGAAGCGAGCGGAATATCCGCGCCATTTTCCTCGGTGTCTCGCTGCAAATTCGTTATTAACCGGGTCAAAATTTGACGTTGATCGACGGACTATGAAAATATTTTATTTTCGTCCCACACGCACAAATGTATCGATTCGTTTGAATCAAACGGCCGTGATGTTTTCTGTGAACGATCACCGATCGCCATTTTTTTTAAACGATCTTTTGTGCCGTTGTACCCGCAGGGCTTTGGTATGCCGAGGAAAGGGACGATGAGGCCGAAAAAGGGCGCAAAGAAATTGAGGAAAATGTTATTGCTCGACGATATGACGATCAAGAGGGGAGATTGTGGAGAGGTCAACCGCGAAAAGGCAACAAAACGAAGGGGTCGGATCAAACAACGTTGCCGTCATTGCATATATATATATATATATAGTTTCATGCATGAAAGGGAGGATGATAAGGCAGATGTAGAATCGGACGTTTCGGTTATTGGATAGTTGACGAGCGTTCAGCTGCGTCGTTTTTCGTCATGCCCTCCATCTTTTAATCTCTTCCATTGGCCACGATGACACGAATAGTGCCATTTGTTTTTTCGCTTCCATGCACTTGATCAAATTTCCCGAAAATTAACTCGTCCAATGTTCCAATTTTACGATTTGGAGCAACGACCATATGTATTTTTTTTCAATTATTCATTCGCATCCGCAGATTCGGTGAATTCTTGGTTCTCCCAAACATGTGAAATTTCTGTCCGCATTTGCAATTAATGTTGTTGATGAATTCACCGTATCCCAATGAGTGGCAATTAAAACGATAAATTTTGAACCACCTTTTTGCGACGCTCCAGTCGTAAAATTCAGATACGATCGGACAATCCAACTGAAGCGAACTCTCTGATGCCCTTCAAAAATTTAATACGTTGAGGGTCAAGGGAAATAGAGCGAGAAACGTTTTTCTTTACGCGCGGTGAATAATAATCGTAGATGGATGAAGGAAGTATCGAGAGGCACTATTAATGCAAACTCTCAAAAGGAAATATTTTCAATGAATTTTACGTTTTGTTTTTTTTTTTTTTTTTTTTCAATTTTTCCCGTACATTTTTCAATCCCCGGGCGAATCGAATGCTTCTGGGCTCTGGTATAACGTCAAAAAAATCCGTTGAATAAATTCGTTATTTTCCATGCTACGGCATGTAAAAGCACGTCGGGGCAACGGTTGAGAGAGAGAGAGAGAGAGAGAGAGAGAGAGAGAGGCGTGCGATTGCTTCGAGGCAATTGCATGATTAACCGATGAACCTGTAAACCTTCGTATATAGCTGCCTAACCGCTACGTATGAGGTATTTCAAGTGAAATTGACCTGTGACGGTCAAAGCGGGATTGGGATTGTTAATATTTTTCGAAATATTCCAATGTTTGAATCCGGCCGAAATTTTTTACGATAGTTTTTTTCGATAGCGATGTTATGGCGAAATTTTTCTTGTGGTGGAGATGTAATCTTAATAGAGATATGAATGGTGGAGATGAGAGTGTTTCCATATACACAGATGTGAATATTGTTTTGCGCACTCAGGCTCGCACATGGACACAAACGGTCAACTGTATTACTCGTTTCCCTTTATCCGGGACCGCTAGCTCGAGTAACAAATGAAGGTAGATAGAATCGATATCGATGTTAATTACTTAATGTCAATAAAGGGCTTTTGCACGAAGGCGCGCTGTAGCAAGCCCTTTGACTCGCTGCACGACCCTTGGACAATTATTGCCACGCATCGGTCGACAAAATAGAGATACACGTGTAACGATGACGTTGAAGCCTCAAATGCGACGGTAATAGTTTATTTTTTCAATAGAATTTATTCTTCCCGTAAGAAGTTATCAAAGTGAAAAATCGTCAAAATCTTTTTTCGCGTTTTTATCAAGGATATAAAATGCTAAATGAACGAGCGAAGTAAGAATATCATTACAAATAAATTAAACAAAATTTATTTCGTTGTATATATTTTGCAAAGTTGTTTGTTGATTACATTCATCAGCTCCTTTATTTTGATATTCAGAGGTTTTCAAAAAAACGAGCTTAAAACGGATCAATTTTTTTTTGTTCAACCTTTAATCGCCTATGTTTCATAGCATACTTATGGCTAAATGCAAAAAAGGTAGTGTTTTTGTCGAAAAAAATGTATTCATGAGAAAAAGAAAATCTTTAAAAAAGGTTTCTTTAATAAAAATTGGGAAAAATATTGATTTTTTAAGAAAACTATTGGTAGATTCGTGTTCAGGGGTACAAAATACATCGATGTACGTTAAAAAAAAATTTTGAAAATTTATTTTTTTGCATTTTGGCCATATTCAAATCGGTTCACTGAAATGACGGTAATTTTTTTTCAAGATGAAATTTCGGCTTCTACATGAGCTTATTAAAGCTCTTCAGGATCGTTTAAGCTTCAAAACCCCGTTTGGTTTATTCGAATCCGATCATTTTTCAATTTTTGGCACATTTTTAAAGTTGGACCATCGATTTTTGAAAAAATTTCCATACATACCCCTTTCCATTTTTTTCGGCGATTTTCAAACTGTTCCCATTTCTACAATAAATTACTTATCGAGATGAACCAAACGGCATTCTCTAAGTTCAGTGACAGCCTTTAAGTACGAAAAAGAAATTTGGGAATCGGTAAAATCGGAGTCAAGTTATGAGTACTTGAAATTTCACTATTTTAAGGTTTTTAAAAATGAGGCCAAGATTGAACAAAAATGTTTTTGATAAAAATTCTTGGAAATTTTGATTTTTCGAGAAAACTATTGGTAGATTCGTGTTCAGGGGGGCAAAATATATCGATATAAGGTTTAAAATAAATTAATATAAAAAAAAAATTCTTCTCGATTTTGGAGAAATTTGGATCGGTTGACTAAAATGACTATAACTTTTTTTCCAGATAGAATTTCTGCCTTGTTTGTTTAGCCTATTCTCTTTGTCATCGTTTAATCTTCAAAACTCAGTTTGTTTCATTAATATCGGACCATTTTTCAATTTTTGGCAGATTTTTTAAGTTGTACCATCGATTTTCGCAAATCTATATTGCAGTGAAAATTGTGATGGAACAAAAATTAATTAACCAGAATCTCTCTGTCGAATGAAAAAGTGTGGTAAGTAATTGTTGACAATATATTTAAAATCATTAAAGGCGGTGCGCTGGTCCATGTCCATGTTTTTGTTGTTTTTTTGTTCAAAGTACTCACGTGGGAATAATTCACACACCTGCAGATGGACAGTGATCTACTTCTGTTCCGCGTTTGATGCACGATTCCTTCTCGCTCTGCCCTCGCGATTCTAGTTCCACACGACGCACGCCCGTTCAATGGCTCGGAGCCAAAATGGCCAATGTCCACGCCCTTTTGACTCTAATGACCCGGTAAAAGCCCTTTTAACTTTGAAAAATCGATCTGTCGTATAGTGACGACTTTTCAGCGTCTCCCGGGGGGGAGGGGGGATTCTGGGAGTAGGACCCTTATCATTTGGCGTTTTGCGAACCCGCATGGACCAAAATCCAACGCCACGCTAGCGAATCGTAAATCAAGAGAAGTTTGACATCAGCCGCGCGCGCACAAACCACCCTTAAACTATATCTGACTCTCGACGCTCTCTCGCGTTTCCCCATCTGCCCTCCCAAACCCTAAATTACTTCTGACCGAAACTATCCGCAGTACATATATGCTTCTTCGATCCTCGAAACGGCTTCGAGGAATCTTTGGCAGAGGGATTCGTCGCCTCATTTCTCTGTCTCGCGCGACCGTACGGTATATCGCCACTTTCTTTTTTCCTCGAGGAAGTAAAAAAAAAAACGTCTCACGGGAAATTGCGCAGAGGGAAAAGAATAAATTGGATGTGATTCTTGGCTCTCGTTGGCATTGGGTGAGATCGAAACTTTCATTATTATTACAAAACGGTGCAATTGCTTTGAGAAGAATTTTGATACAAAGCAGATTTTTTGTTTTCCTGGTTTGTATCTTCGAATCTTTGTTTCGCAAACCGGCTCGTATCAATTTTAATCATGCCTTTGAACTGATACTTTGACAAACTTGCGTGATTGATCGATTATAATTTTCTAGGATTTTTTTTTCTCCAATATGTTGTCACTTGAAAAATAGTGACCGTAACTGGACCAAACGGATGGTCATGAGCGGTTCCAGTATCCGGAATATTGTATGCATGCATTTTCACACTTTTTTCTGCGCTTTTGAGATACGAAAATCTCTATTTCTGTCGGTATATACCAAAAGTGGAGGAGCGCGATCTCTTTTTCGCGTGAATAGCAGAACACACAACCCCCGGTTTGTCGTTGACGAGTCTCGAGTATACACCCTATATATATATATATATATATATATATATATATATATATATATGATGTAGACCTCTTTCACTATCAATCCGTCTTCTCCGGCGCGAATATGTCGCGACTCGTTAACCGGATGTGCCTAGACAATAGCTCGTCGATGTCACTAGCAGCGCGCCTTTCTCAGCCCCGGAGAGTTTCTCACCTCAAAGTGTACGTGCGAGGGAGACTGTACATGGTGACTTTGTAATACGCGTATATATATACAGATATATATTTATAATTGTTTCGTATCTTGCATTCGCATGGTCTTGACACACATAAAACCATTTCAAAGGATCCTACGCGCGGGCGAAATCTCTCCAGCGGTAAATATTATCAATCGAGAGAATCTGTGACGTCGAAATTCCGTTGAATCAATACGATTATAAAGTATGAATATTCGATATGATATTTTCGTAATTATACGTGAGTCAAAAAATAACTTTTCGATCGATTGAAAAATCAAAAATGGGAAGGAGATGAAATTTTGGCGGACAATATATCCATCGGCTATTTTTACGTTCTATATTCAGAGGGACTCGATCGCGTAGATTAATTATTCGTAGTCACACTTCTGCAATATTCGAATTGGTTAAATTTTTTGATACAGAGGAGCGTGGGGCTAGTTGTAACAGTTTTTGGAAAAAGGCCTGTAACACCTAAAATATGTATGCTTTGAAGATCGTGAGTAAGAGGGTTTGTAAAGTATATATCTGAGCACTAATTCCAATTGAAAAATAATTTTTAATCTTTACCCATCTTTTACACCAGACGTTTTTTGAAAAAATGGGAGCTGTCACAACTTACCCCATGTCTGGGGCTAGTTGTAACAGGCTTGGGGCAAGTTGTAACAATGAAAAGACCGGCAACATTTATAAGAAAGAACGCGTTTTTATTGGTTAACAGTCTTGTATTATTCATCGTGGTTCATTCTTGTGATGATTATAATCTTTGGTAGTCTCTCATGCTAAAAAAATACGATACAATAACTTAGCATATTTTTCTGGGCAATATTAGAGTAAAGAAGAGTAAAAGAATGCACAAAAAGTCGCAAATAATTTGTAATACTATATGTAATCACTATACTACAAGTTTTAATAATATTATTTGTACAAATACATGCAGAGAGCAGAACAAAATACACGCGCATGGGGCAAGTTCTAACATGTTACAACTTTCCCCATATGGGCTCATTATGTCTACTTGATGAAATATCTCAAAAACTACAAACTTTAGAATAATTTTAAAAAAAGCAAATGAAAGCCAGTTAAATTTACGGAGTAACAAGGAAAAAACAATAAACAGTAAATTTAATTTTAATGGTCCAAATCAAAATTTTCGTAAGTATTTATTTTACGAAACCCGGCCGAAATAGAGCTCGTGTGCATATCCTCTTATTTTGATGTCTCGCGGGGTATTAGCGGTGTTTACGTTATGCTGCGAGTTATAAGAAGCACATTCAGCAAAAAAATTAAATCAAAATGTTTTTAATTCCCGGTCAAAATTGAGGGTTACAACTCACCCCTGTTACAACTAGCCCCACGCTCCCCTAAATGGAATGGGAAAATCCAAGAAATGTCTCGCCTTTTGTTAGCCCAAAGTTTCCTCCACGGGCAGATTATGCAAATGCCCGCAGCCACGAATGATTAAAAACAAAGGAAAATATACAAATTATTTAGTACGAGCGTCTAAGTATCATATTCTACATTTTTACTAGATTTTTTGTAGAGCGATTTTTTCGTCAGAAACGAGTTATCGATGGAAAAGATCCTGGAGCTTTTCCGCCCTCATATTCTTGAGAATTCGTGTGTGCTTTTGTATCTCACAATCTCGGCAGTGAAATTCTCTCTGCCGTATCGCAGGACCTCGCAAAGAGTGTCAGTGCGAAAATTATTTTTTCAGATATTTCTGTGTACGTGTATATTCGTATACAAAATGGAAGTGCGAGGGAGAATGAAAGAGGTGCCTGGCCGAAGGATCTGCTCGGGGCTTTTGCTCCTACGAATTTGGCCGAAAACGCAATCGCGCTTCTATCTCCCACGCGCATTAAAATTTCAAGACTCAACGAGTCCCAACCAACTTCCCAATTATTTTTTCACCCTTCATTTACATTTCAAAATCTCTTATCTCCGCCTTCTCCTGAATTTGAATGATACTTTAATTCGGAAAAATGAGGATCAACGTTGAACGGTAATTGAGGACGGTTTGAAAAAAAACCAGCCGAATATCTAATTGGAGTGGACTGATCAACCGCTTTGTCAATTCTTGATTAATTGGCAATTATAACACGTCACCCGGGGCTTGTGGGCGATTGCAGTATGAATTAAGGGTGCGGAATCCTCGGAAGGGTTGGTCGCGTAATGCGGACGTGATATTCTGGGTATTATTCCAGAGTGTTGCCGTCGGTCTCTTTGTCGACGAGTTTTGCGACGCGAAAGACGATTGTATGCGCGAGCGAGAAAGAGCCATTAAGTGGTGTGAACGCGAGCGATTGCCGGATGGGCCGTGAATAATTTCTCGCCAACTGGACACGAGGCTTAACGAGACACAGAGAGAGAGAATGCAGACTAGCTGTTTGTTGCCCCGCACTCGCGCATATTTTAGTGTCTGACACGCTCTGATGCTCTCATCTCTATGCCATATCCTACTATTGCAGTAACTCGTACGGTTTTACCCCTCCACAGCTGTATAAATCCATACCAAATTTCTCACACTCCGAATAAACGTAGAATAGTTTGTCCGCTCTTTTTTCTATTGAAACAAAAATTTACCTTCCATAAAATATATGATTTGTTTGATTCGCTTATTTGATTTGATTTGATTAATATATTTATTTGATTCCGTAGAATATCTATCGATATACTTTGGGAAGTTGTTTGTTAATAACATTCATCAGCTCATTTATTTTGATATTTAGAGGTTTCCAAAAAAACGAGCTTAAAAAGGATCAATTTATTTTGTTTCGACCTTCAATCGCCTCTGTTTCATAGCATACTTATGGCTAAACGCAAAAAAGGTAGAGTTTTTGTCGAAAAAAATGTATTCATGAGAAAAAGCAAGGAACCTTTAAAAAAGGTTTTTTTAAATGAAAATTCGGAAAAATATTGATTTTTTGGGAAAACTATTGGTGGCTTCGTGGTCAGGGAAACAAAACATATCGATATGAGTGTTAAAAAAAAAATATTAAAAAAATTATTTTTTTTGCATTTTGGCCAAATTTGAATCGGTTCACTGAAATGACTGTAATTTTTTTCAAGACTTCTACATGAGCTTATTCTCTTCGGGATCGATCAAGCTTCAAAACCCCGTTTGGTTTATTCGAATCCGATAATTTTTCAATTTTTGGCAGATTTTTAAAGCTGGACCATCGATTTTTGCAAATTTTTTAAGGCATACCCCTTCCCGTTTTTTTCGGGCATTTTCAAACTGCTGTCATTTCAACAGAAAATTACTTATCGGGATGAACCAAACGGCATTCTCTAAGTTTAGTGACAGCCTTTACGTACGAAAAAGAAATTTTAGAATTGGTCGAACAGAAAAAAAGTTATGAGCACTTGAAATATCGCTATTTTGAGGTTTTTCAAATCGAGGCCAAAATTGAGCGAAACCGTTTTTGAGGAAAATCCTTAGAAATTTTGATTTTTTAAGAAAACTATTGACAGATTCGTGTTCAGAGGGGCAAAATACATCGATATAAGGTTTTAAACAAATAAATTTGAAAAAAAAAATTTTCTCTATTTTCGACAAATTTGGATCTGTTGACTAAAATGACTATAACTTTTTTTCCAGATGGAAATTCCGCCTTGTGTTTAACCTATTCTCTTTTTCATCGTTCAAGCTTCAAAATCCCGTTTGGTTCATCCATATCGGACCATTTTTCAATTTTTCGCAAATTTTTAAAGTTGGACCATCGATTTTTGCGATTTTTTTAAGGCATACCCCTTTCCATTTTTTTCGGGCATTTTCAAACTGCTGTCATTTCAACAGAAAATTACTTATCGGGATGAACCAAACGGCATTCTCTAAGTTTAGTGACAGCCTTTACGTACGAAAAAGAAATTTTAGAATTGGTCGAACAGAAAAAAAGTTATGAGCACTTGAAATATCGCTATTTTGAGGTTTTTCCAATCGAGGCCAAAATTGAGCGAAACCGTTTTTGAGGAAAATCCTTAGAAATTTTGATTTTTTAAGAAAACTATTGACAGATTCGTGTTCAGAGGGGCAAAATACATCGATATAAGGTTTTAAACAAATAAATTTGAAAAAAAAAATTTTCTCTATTTTCGACAAATTTGGACCGGTTGACTAAAATGACTATAACTTTTTTTCCAGATGGAAATTCCGCCTTGTGTTTAGCCTATTCTCTTTGTCATCGTTCAAGCTTCAAAATCCCGTTTGGTTCATTTATATTGGATTATTTTTCAATTTTTTGCAGACTTTTAAAGTTGGGCCATCGATTTTTGCGATTTTTTTAAGGCATACCCCTTTCCATTTTTTTCGGCGATTTTCAAACTGTTCCCATTTCAACAGAAAATTACTTATCGGGATGAACCAAACGGCATTCTCTAAGTTTAGTGACAGCCTTTACGTACGAAAAAGAAATTTTAGAATTGGTCGAACAGAAAAAAAGTTATGAGCACTTGAAATATCGCTATTTTGAGGTTTTTCAAATCGAGGCCAAAATTGAGCGAAACCGTTTTTGATGAATATTCTTAGAAATTTTGATTTTTTAAGAAAACTATTGGTAGATTCGTGTTCAAGGGGGCAAAATACATCGATATAAGGTTTTAAACAAATAAATTTGAAAAAAAAAAAATTCTCTATTTTTGACAAATTTGGATCGGTTGACTAAAATGACTATAACTTTTTTTCCAGATGGAAATTCCGCCTTGTGTTTAACCTATTCTCTTTGTCATCGTTCAAGCTTCAAAATCCCGTTTGGTTCATGTAGATTGGATTATTTTTCAATTTTTTGCAGACTTTTAAAGTTGGGCCATCGATTTTTGCGATTTTTTTAAGGCCATTTTTTAAGGCCCTTTCCATTTTTTTCGGCGATTTTCAAACTGTTCCCATTTCAACAGAAAATTACTTATCGGGATGAACCAAACGGCATTCTCTAAGTTTAGTGACAGCCTTTACGTACGAAAAAGAAATTTTAGAATTGGTCGAACAGAAAAAAAGTTATGAGCACTTGAAATATCGCTATTTTGAGGTTTTTCAAATCGAGGCCAAAATTGAGCGAAACCGTTTTTGATGAAAATTCTTAGAAATTTTGATTTTTTAAGAAAACTATTGGTAGATTCGTGTTCAAGGGGGCAAAATACATCGATACAAGGTTTTAAACAAATAAATTTGAAAAAAAAAAATTTCTCTATTTTTGACAAATTTGGATCGGTTGACTAAAATGACTATAACTTTTTTTCCAGATGGAAATTCCGCCTTGTGTTTAACCTATTCTCTTTTTCATCGTTCAAGCTTCAAAATCCCGTTTGGTTCATCCATATCGGACCATTTTTCAATTTTTCGCAAATTTTTAAAGTTGGACCATCGATTTTTGCGATTTTTTTAAGGCATACCCCTTTCCATTTTTTTCGGCGATTTTCAAACTGTTCCCATTTCAACAGAAAATTACTTATCGGG
This sequence comes from Alloplasta piceator, assembly GCA_946863875.1. Taxonomy (NCBI): domain Eukaryota; kingdom Metazoa; phylum Arthropoda; class Insecta; order Hymenoptera; family Ichneumonidae; genus Alloplasta; species Alloplasta piceator. Next base: position 1,606,832 of record OX333080.1, read on the forward strand.
ATGAACCAAACGGCATTCTCTAAGTTTAGTGACAGCCTTTACGTACGAAAAAGAAATTTTAGAATTGGTCGAACAGAAAAAAAGTTATGAGCACTTGAAATTTCGCTATTTTAAGGTTTTTGAAAATGGGGCTCAAAATGGGTCGAATTTTTTAAAAAATTTTAATACAATTTTAGAAGTATATTTTGATGTAAAATTTATCGCTGATCCCAAATAACGCAACATTTTTGTCGAGAAAAATTTATTCATGAAAAAAAAGAAGAAAAAACGAAAAAAAAAGTTCTTAATGCAAATGCCATAATGTTTTGATTTCTTTGAAGAAATTATCGGCATAACAGTGGCGGGCCAGACTTGGCTTCCTGTTGGTCAATCGCTGTCGCAGTGAATAAATTCTCTGTCGAGCGCGCGAAGCCACTTGAAAATCGTCTGGTAATTATGTATTCGCGATATGCAAAGCTTGTGATAGCGATGCTGTTACGAATGAAACACAGTGCGAGGGACACGCACGACAGATTTTGATTGAACTGCTGTCTCTGTCATCTCTCTCGCTCCCATTCGCCTACTTTCTCAATAGCCTTGAGGCTTATCCCCGACGTTTACGGCATTTTCGTTCCAAGGTATACGAGAAAGTAACTTCTCGCATAGCTCGCGATCCCCTTGTCCAAAGTCCAAAGTCTTGGTCGTCTGAGCGTCGTCTACACGTCGACGTCGTTTCTCCTAGCTTGGCATATATTCAGCGGGGCTGACGAGGAACGACACGCGACCCAACCAAGCTTAATTCTGCTGCTCTCGCCATTATTTACAAGATCCGTTCGCAATGAGAAATGGACGAATCATTTTTACGTTGCGAGATTTGTACACGCACACGGTTGAAAAATTATGCACACGCTAAAATTGGTATGATTATTTTATTGCAATGCGTGCATGCATGTGCAGGGTTGGAAAATTTAAAATGGCACGAGGCACAAAATTGGAGCAAATGGTCGAGATATCCCAGTATGCGAGGGCACTCAAACGCGCCCTTGAACGAAAATATACACTCAAACTTTCCTTTAACTACCTTCGCTCTTTCTCTGTCTTCGTGGCTTCGTTTCCTCAGAATAATTTCTCCGTGCAGTAAGAGGTGTATATTTCACGACGATTGCCATTAAGGTAGCTCACGAAGAAAATTGAAAAAGGAGCACGCAACGAGCTCGAATGCGAGTGTTTTACCTTCGCAAATATAAAAATCCACTCGTATAAAACGGCATCTCGGGTATATCGACTCCACTCTCTGCTGCGTGCAAATTGCCAGAGAATTTTTATGATTTACTCTCCGTTACTTTTTCCCCTTTGGAAAATTTTTTAATCCACCTGTTTCTTTTTTGTGAGAGGAGCGGGGGAGGCTGGTTTCGTGTAATATAATTCATTCATAATTTTAACCCCAAGTCGGAAGCAGCGACGATAACACGCGAAATGCGCCGCTGAGCGAAATAAACGTGTAGTCCTCGCAATTGAATAATAAAAATGTATCTTGAGAGTGTGATGAAAAATTGTGGTAAGGAAGTAAACCCGGGAGATCCGGAGGGTTAAGTTGATCGACATCTCTGGTAATCTCGCGTGTGGAAGCTTGTGGCGAATGTAATTCGCCCCCTCGAGTTCGTTGGATCGTTTTCAACCCCAAAATCACATTTTACCGTGAAACGCTTCGCACAAATGTCGAGGCTCCCCTCCGTTGAAACTTTATGGCGGAGGGGCACAAAAGCATATTGCCCTCGAATTTTATCAACGCACGAATTCAACCCCTAACATTCTCTGAGAAATATATCGTATCGATCCGAAAAATCATCCCTCGAGATATATTTTTTATAGCTGTTTGTCACACGATATTTCGTTCCTTATACTTAAAAATACCGAAAGTTTCCAATATCGTTGTTAATTTTTTCACTATAGGACTGAAAAATTTTAACTAGAATAAATTTAGCGATTTTATTTACACATTTTGATCCATGTAACTTCTCGATTAGACTGTGCCACGTCGTACAAGACTCTGATTGTTATTCCTGAATCTTTTCAAGGCCAGCATTTCGATTCCGAAACTCCTTACGTCCGACCAAGTTTCACGCTTGATCGAAGGTGGAAGGTTTCGGTGAGCGTGCAAGCGAATTTTCAGTCATTTCTAGATATCTATATATGGGGCATTCCACGTCAAATCGACCCCTTTCGATTTGGCTGAAACTTTTTTATGTTTTTCTACTCTATCAAAAACATTTTTCAGAATTTTTTTAAATTTGTTTACCCAACTAATAAAAAGTTATAATTGAAAAAAAAATTGGCTTTTTATTTTTCAAATATCTATAACTTTTTCAAAAATTGACTTGTCGGGACGTTTATTTTTTCAAAATTTTTGTTTTTGAATGTACTTTTCAGAAAAAAATAGAAAAAAATTATTCAGACCGATCTTCAACGTTTTTTTTTTTTAATTTTCGGAAAAAAACGAAAATTTCTCGATGATCGCTATTTTTAATTTTTTGTTCTTTTTTTTAATAGATACTTTGAAATTTTCTGCAAGTCCTCTGAAATCTTCAGAGTGGGGACTTTTCGTTTTCTATTTTTTTGTTCAATTGAATTTTTTTTAACTCAGCTTATTTCTTCACTGAGAAATTTTTGTTGTTGAAAATGCAAATATTTGTTTGGCTCAACCAAATATTTGTTTCCGGACGTTCAATGAGATCATTTTGGTAATTCAACAAAGATACAGCGGAAGTTTTAGTTAAATCGGTTAAATCGTTGCTTGAATGGGCAAAGTTTCAGTTCAATCAAATAAATATCTTTGTACCAAATAAATGGTGTAATTGAAAAACCGAATTGTTTTTTTGTTACAGCCAGATTTATTTAGTTAAAATATACTAGAAATCAACGAAATATTTCTGTACAGCAACTCAGTAACGTGTAAATTGGACTAAACTGTATCCGGAAATTGACCAAATAATTTCGTTCACCTCATATCTCATGGTTAACCAAATCCATTTGTTGAATTAATTATAGTTTCAGTATTTCAAACAAATTAATATTGAATCAACTAAATTTTTTTTCAACTAATTGGATTTAGTTTGTTTTAAATAATGAGTAATTTTAAATAAGTTTAATAATAAATGAAATAGATAAAAACAAAAATTTTGAAAAAAACGTCCCGCTAAGTCAATTTTTGAAAAAGTGATAGATATTTGAAAAATAAAAAGCCATTTTTTTTTTTTTTATTATAACTTTTTATCGGTTGCGTACAAAAATTTGAAAAAATTCTGAAAAATGTTTTTGATAGAGTAGAACAAGACAAAAAAGTTTCAGCCGAATCGAAAGGGGTCGGGGTTAAAAGTGGTCAATTGGACGTGGAATGACCCATATATATATAAATATATATGAGAACCCCGCTACTTATACAGAGCCTGCTACGTGATGTATAGATCGGCTGCTGTAGGAATTCTTATCTTCATCCTCGTACATGTATATTTCATTGCTTTACTTTCATTCGGGCGAGTAAAAAATGATTCCTGCCTTGTTTATTAATTTACAACCTCATTAATAATTACCGGTAAACAAGCGTATTTTTGCAAAGTTTTATCAAAATATATCTTCCCATGATTAAATTTCGTTCGGTATAGCAAGAAAATAATGCAAAATCGTTGTGCATGTCGTGTGTACACGAGGTAGGGAGTAAGAGAGCCCGCAAGCTCGGTTAGGGTCAAAGTGAGACTCGGGCGAATTATAGAACCAGAGCCACACCTTGACCCAGGCTCTCTTGTTGTGTGGGTGTATGTGTGCTGCTTGGCGCGATCAAACTTTGCGCCCCCGTGAGTTCCTCGCGTGTGAATCAAGATTGAGCGCGGACCGAGCTTTTTCTCATACACTCGCATAACAAGCGTACGGAATAGCGTTTACAGTACCGCTGACCTTACCTGCCTACCGAGATCAGCAAAATCAGCGTGTGTGCTCTTGCACATTTGTATCGCGCGCATATACGTGCATGGACAGATTTCTGTGTAACCACGAAACGCCGAACGATAATCCAGTCTACAGGTTTCTCAGGGTCAAAAGCTCCGGGAGTCGTCGAACACGATTCGCGATGTACCAACGGGGGATCCCCGCTGTGCGATAAAGACTCGAAATGTTGGGGTCAAGAAAATTCACAAATATTCTCTGCGCACAATTTGACGGTTGCAAACGTGCTAATGAAAACGTTCGGTGATCGATAGTTTTTTTTCGAAATATTCGAAGAAAAAATGGAGTCAGTCGCACGATCTAGATTTTCCAAGATTAACCAAGCGCGTTGCGACGAAGATAACCCTGAACATTGATCATGAGCTACTGACTCTCAAAGCCCCCGACGTCATCACGGTACAGCATATCGATGACGTTGTTTACATATATATATATACGCTCCCGCTCAAAAGTTTGGAGACACCAGTCAATATTTCTTGCTGCACTAGAAGTTGCATAACTCTGTCAAAAAAAAGATAATCGAATTTAAAAAAAAAAGCGTTTTGACGGGAAGGAATTCAGATTTATTTTGCTTTTTTGAAATTATTTTTTATGATTTTTTTTCGATCCGGCACGCATTTTTGTACGCGACCGTTTTTTGATTTTTTTTCAACTATCGCGAATTCGGCGCATAACTTGAGGACATTTTTTTTTTGGCTTTTTTATCTACGACACATTTGAAAGGGTTAGCAGACGCTCCATTTTTGTTCGTCTGCTAACCCTTTCAAATGTGTCGTAGATAAAAAAGACAACAAGAAATGTCCTTAAATTATGCGCCCAATTCGTGATGGTTGAAAAAAAAGCCAAAAAACGATCGCGTACAAAAATGCGTACCGGGTCGAAAAAAAATCACAAAAAATATTTTTAAAAAAGCAAATAAAGCTGAATGCCTATCCGTCAAAACGCTTTTTTAGAAATTCGATTATCTTTTTTTTCAACGTAGTTATGCAACTTCTAGAGCGGCAAGAAATATTAACTGGTGCGTTTCCAAACTTTTGAGCGGGATTGTATATACGGATAAACTTGTACGTCGGCTGCACTTCACATGCACTCGCGACTCCCTATACGAGCAATTTGTACGGATGCCCTGTGCTGTTGTCCAGCCGAACGATCAGAGGTCAGCTCCGTGTGAACTCAATCTTCAATGTCATTCTCTTTTCCACGACCCTTGCCTCTTTCCTCGGCATTTCAACTTTCTTTTTTAAAATGAGCAATTGATATTACGTCACCGCTTTGGAACAAATTGCTGAGGGTCTCGATGACTGCGGTCGATGGATTAATTCGAAATTAACAATCGTCGTAATTCACGATTTTAGGATGTACCGGAGAATTTTCATTGCTCGTATAAACCAGGAATACCCCGTATTTCTGTGGAAATAACAATTTTTTTTTTTTTACAATTCCCGTGCGGTCTCCGACCCAGTGATATTGTCCGGCCTTTGTTCACCCTCGCGAAATGCTACCCTTTGCTATTTCACCCACGGGATTGAGGTTTTGTTCCATTCACGGTGTGTTGTAACTCTCGTGGTCGAGTTCGTCGGGTTTTAAGGTATGTCTCGTCCCTCGTTTCACGTTGCACATACGACTAACGGACACTCTGCGGTCGGCTCTCGCGTACTTGTTATCCGTGTTATATAGCGATATATAAAACCAAAAACACCCTCGTCCGACTCGCCATCTACGAGAGAGTGTGCGAGATAACCCACTTCTCTGTTTTGGCTCGAGAGAAACAACGACGAGAACTCGTGGTCGAGGACCTTGCCTTTTCTCTCAACAGCACACCACGTACGGACCCAAGGACATCCGCATTGTATTCCCGTTCTTGGCTCAGAGTTTCACGAGCCGAATTCTCCAATTATCAAGACTGGTTCTCATTTAACGGGTCTGGTCAGGTGAGTGCGACGAACAAAAAGTAAGTCCGAGAAAAACGCGTTTCCAGTTTTAAAAGCTTATCGCACGCGTTCAACGCGACAGCGTTTAACCCCGTGAATCTTGATCCGATCGACTTCAATATTTCTTCCAACATTTATAAAATTATTAACCCCTTGAGACAAAGGAATGATTCAGATTTTGCTAAGCCCCGGGGGCTCGTCCGAGTCTCCAACGCTCGCTTTTTTAAATCCTTAACCCACTATGCAACGAAGAGGAGGGAAAAGAGAGTCGGATACTGATGCACGTGGGTTAAGGTTTTTTTTAGTAAGGGTCAAGAAAATGTGCTTGATGTATATATGTATATATAGTCGCGTGGGAGAGTGTACATATAACGATCCTCTCCCCGCGCTGCACACTTTATTGGCCTCTAAGTACTAAAGTCCATTAAAAAAGTTCGCTTTCTCGTATACACATTCTATCGCCACCAACGTCCATCGCGATCATGCGCTACCCGTGTAGAAATGTGATAGGGCAACCATTAGTTCATTCTTGCCCCTGATCCGCCCTGCCTGATCCGATTTTCCTGGCAGGGCTCTGATGTGAAAACTATTGGATTGCCCTGAGTATTTATTAAAATAAAATTATTTGTATATCGGCTTTCAGTAGTATAATAATAATAATAATAATAATAATAATAATAATAATAGTAATAACAATAACAATAAATTAACAATCATTGCCTCGTTTATTATTATTATTATTATTATTTAATTATTATTTACATTATCACTTTTATTCCGCGAGAATAACAAGCAATTGTGCGCCTGTCACAAGTTCGTTACGTAAGCAGAGGATTATTATTATTATCACCACGAACCGCATCGCGTTAGTTCCGAGACTTGGCGCGAGATGTCGCAGGACAGCAACCGTTGAACTCCCATACGGATAATGTGTTCAGTATGCTTATATAGACGGGTGCGAGCACGGATGTCAGCAGAAGTCGGTGTCGGAAGAATCCATACAAGGAGTTCCTGCCGTCTTATGTAATTGTACTTATTTATTTAATTCTCGTAGAGAATTTCCGTTCACTCGGAATCTAATATTCTCTTCGAGGATAGCCAAAAGAAAAGTGTACCCTAAGAAAGGGTTGCCTCGAATTAAATAATAAGATTCATACATTGAAAAAGGAGTACCTCGTAAAAACGAATTGTTCAAAAAGCGCTTCGGTGTATGACCGTGACCGTGATCAGGGCCTTTCAGGGCATGATTCTAAAAATCTTAGGGACCTGATCAGGATCTGCTAGGGCCGGATCATATCGTCATAGGGGCCTGATCATGACCGCCGGATCGGAAAATGGCCAGCCAGGTGTTACATGGCATAACAGGGCCTGTTAGGATGAGCGGATCATTTCCCTACATTAGTTAGGGAGGGCAAGTCAGGGGCAGAAGTTTTTCCCTACCAAAATTTCTGCACGGGTATTTCCTCCCCTCAATGTTATACGCATTCGCGACCAGCTGTTTCCCGAACAGATAAACTTGACTCTTTTTTTTCTTCTTCCAAATCGTTGATCGTCTATTATAACGCTGTACTCTTCTGGTTTTATTACTCAGACTTTATTAGCAACGAAATTCGCGTCTTGGATGTAATGGCAGCGCGTTACTCGAATTAACCCTGTAACTCTGGAGCCATTTTTCTTACCTCCCGATGCATTGAACATCGACCTACGATATTTGGACCGTGAAATCGCTTTTACAGAGATAAAACATCTCAATGGCTCATAAATGCCTTCGGCGCTTTTTAATAAAAAAGACAATGGTGGACGATGAATTTGATTCCATTTCGAGATTTAGAGAATTCGAAAAACCATATTTCATCAATTCGTATCTGTACAAAGCTTCTGGATTTTGTGCCAAATAGATTTTGATAGTTCAGCGGCTCTTCGAAGAATTCTCAAGTTTAGATTGCCTTGAAAAAATTGTGCGTTATCATTGAATCGCAATGTTTTTATCCTCTTTGAATCCTCACACACAACATCGTGAGCTTTCACCTGCTGCTCCCTGTCTACACCTCTGCCAACCTGGAAGCCCTCGCGCCTTCTCACAATGAGCCGAGAGAAAATCCGAGAGGGTTATGCGGTTCGATGGCTTTCAACAAGTTGGGAGGGAGGAAGGTAGAGATAGATCGAGGTGAGGTAGGGGAGGGGTAGAGCTTTCGAAAGAGGATGACACTCGATCGAAAAGTGCCTCGTTGTTACAAGCCCGAGGGTGTCTTCACCCTTGTGCACATCGAAGATGCGCATTCTCTATGCATGTAATCCCCGCCCATATATATGCGTATATACAAAAATATATCGAGTATTGAGAAACAAAAGGTCGTAAGTTACGCCCAACTTTCGTCACCAAATAGCGTGTGAAGCGCCATTTTATTTTGCAGAAATTTTTCGTATACGTACAATTTATGTGCCACTCAAACTTTTACATTCACATCAATGTACATAACATGCATATCTGGTTCCTTTACCGTACGTCAAATATCCCGAGGATCCTCTCGTTCCGCTCTCTTTTTCTCTCCGTCATTTTCTTTCATACATCGCGGCCACTTTCTTCGCATCCACTTTTCTTCCTCCTTTGGATCCTCATTCCTTTCCCTTGCGAAACGAGGAATCTATCTTCGTAACGCCCGAGAAAACACTCGAGAATTTTGTTCGCTCATCGAAAGATCGAATCATCCTCTTATTCGTATTTTCTATATCATTTTAGGCTGATACAGGATAAACACCGGAAATAAGTCGAGTGGCGGACTCATTGAAGGTAGAGACGACGGAGATTTGTATATGTGTTTTGGAAAATCATAAACTCAGTATTCCAACGTGTGATACAGGAATTACTCGACAAATATTGAATCTCACGCGGGATATGGACTTTTGCGAGGGTGACGATGGAGGAAATCGTGCCAAAATTGCCGAGTAAATAAAGCCAAACGTTGTTGTACGAAAGCTCTCGCAAATTCACATATATGGGGTATTTCGAGTCAGCTTAACCGACGTTTCACTCTCGGGATTTGGTTCAGAATTTTTCTTTTTCATTCTTTCGATCAGCCGGATTATCAAAATATTTTTTCCCCCCAATAAAATGAAACGTTGTGTTTCAAAAATTTGACAAAATGCTCGAAAACGCATCGCGCACTAGCCCGTAAATCCATTTAGTCAGAAAAGGTGTGAAGCCTCAGGCTGACACTCGCAGGATACAATCGATTGAGAAAGATGACGAAGGAACAGAGAGAGAGAGAGAGAGAGAGAGGAGAACGGATAGATAAAACGATTAAATGCAGTGATAATCGCTGAAGGAGATAACGGGATCTCAGGATTCACCGTTTCTTACCCTAACTCGATGATATCCCCACTCAGTTTCTCCCCGATGTCGTCGTTATTTAATTTCCCTCTTGTCCTCTTTCGCCGGCGATCACGTTTATTCCACGCTTTATCTCTCCTATCTTCTCTTTCAGAACGTTTTATACGACCAACGACTGCCTTACTATTTTATGTATCATCGCATGCCTGTGTAAGAAGAATTTCCCGAGGAAGTAAAATTTTCTCGTGGAAAATGTCGACTCGTTGATATTGTTTAACCAAAACATTCGTTTTGAATTATTTTTTCAGCCGACAGCAGCTTTCTGTTGGCGAACGCTCAGATCGTCGATTTTCCAATCGTCTATTGCAACGAGAGCTTCTGCAAGATATCAGGCTACAACAGAGCCGAGGTTTGTCCATTCGAAAAATTATTATTCTTCCTGGATTTTCTTTTTTCTGACAATTCGCAGAAACGTAATTGGATGTTTGTATTTCAATTTTTCAAACGTAATGAGAAACTTTGAGGTTTGTGCACCGCTTTGGGTTCAAGCGTATCCCTCTGATTGCGGTAAAATACCCTTTAAAGTTGGCTCGATAGATTACCGGGCGGAATGATCCGGATAATAAGATTTACGACGACACCTCTTTGCGCTCCGTTCCAACTTTCCTTATCCACGCGTTGCCTCCGTATACGCGCCATCAGCATTTCGTAACTAAACGAGCACGAAAGCATTCAAGTGTTTTTATCGCTGAATTGATCGTTCGAAAAATGTTTCATCCTCCAAACGACATTCGAGCTTCTTAAGAAATTCATTGGAAAATAGTTTTTCAATAGACGCGATTTCTGAATTCCCTTTTGGGTCATTCCGTGTCAACTCGACCAAAAGTTGGAATCGACCCCCTTCAATTTCGATGAAACTTGGTCAGGAGTTTTCCTTTTTACAATAAAACGAAGTTCTACCAAATAAAAAAAATTAAAACTTTTTTTTTCGGAAGTTATGCAAGATTCAAAATTTCAAAATTTGTTTAATCTTTCAAGTTTATTTTTTAAATACCTCGAAAACTATTATAGTTACGAAAAAATCGTTCTGGGTTCGTCTCGAAGAGTATACTTGTGGCTGCGAAAAAAAATATTCCGAATTTTTTTGTTGAAAAATGATGAATTTGGAAAATTTTGAATTTTCAAAAATCGTGCAAATCCACTTTCGACATTAAATTTTTTATTTAATTTTTTTAATATAATACCTTGTACTGATCTTAAAAGATCCTGAAATTTTTAGGATGGTGTTGTTCTGTTTTAAAAATATACATTTTTTAATTTTGATAGAAAAATTTTTTTTTACCGAAATTGAAAGATGCTGAAATTTTAAGATCAGTCCAAGGTATCATATAAAAAAAATTCAACCAAAAATTTAATGTTGATCGTGGATTTGCACGATTTTTAAAAATTCAAAATTCTCCAAATTCATCATTTAAAAAAAATTGGTATCAGAATATTTTTTTTTATACGTATACTCTTCAAGACGAGCCAAAAACGATTTTTTCGTAACCGTAATAGTTTTCGAGATATTTAAAAAATAAACTCGAAAGATTTCAAAAATTGTAAAATTTTTAATCTTGCATAACTTTCGAAAAAAAAAAAAATTAGTTTTTGTCCTCTGGTAGAACTTCGTTTTATTGAAAACGAAAACTTCTCATCAAATTTCATCGAAATTGAAAGGGATCGATTCCAACTCTTGGTCGATTTGACATGGAATGACTCTTTTTCAATTAATCATTGTACCAATTATTTTTCACGAAAATGGTAATTATCACGATCATTGTCATTTAAGGTGATGCAAAAATCATGCCGATGCGGATTCATGTACGGCGAGCTGACGGACAAGGAAACGATAGCGAGGATCGAGGAGTGCCTGGAGGGACAGATCCACGATCAGTTCGAGATTTTGCTCTACAAGAAGAACAGTAAGCTCTTTTTCTTTCACTCCAATATTTATATATATATGTATGGGTTTTTCTTCCGCCTCGAACCCCCGAATGCTCGCACTTCCGAGACGGAACGTGTTCGTGTGTTTGCACACGTGGCCAGGAATTAATATCCCCGGGGATTTTTCACGACTCGTCGACGTCGCGGAAATCGTTGAATTTTTGTCTTCTCGATCTACGATTGTCCACGTGTTTCACGTTATCGTGAAATAATTCCGTTCAATATTTTCACACGGTTCAAAAATTTATTCGATCGTTCTCAACGTTTCGAAATAATTTTCAACATTTTTGTTTAATCCCGCGATAATCTAACGTTGACCGGTATACCTGATTCAAGGTCGATCGAAATCATCGAGGAATCGAGGGTGAGGACAAAAAAAATAAAAAAGAACAACACGAATCGCGTGAGTTTGCCGTCAACGATTCGCGATTGAGCGGAGAGATCACGAACTCCACTTTTAACGAGGCAATAATTTTTTTTGTCCACACGACAATTCTGAGATGGAGGAAAAAAATAGCTCAATTTTTTTTTTATCGAACGACGTTTTTATCGCACGACGTCGACAAGTTGTATCGCGATATTCGTAAAAGAAAAAAAAATAAGTAGCATCAATGTGACTGAGAAAAAAAAAATTTAATCGAAATATTTTTTGAATTATTTCTCATTTCAATGAAATCGATTTTTTCTCGGTGTACATTGAGAATTTAATGAGGAGTTTGAAAAATGAAACCGAGTCGTTGACTGCTGGTGTGTGCTTCTCGCATGAAAAAAATAATAACATTTGAAAAGAGTCTCGGGAATGATATCAAAGCAAAATATAATTTGCCATCACTCTCTTGAGTATAATCGTAATCAATCTGTCTGTTTCTGTCTCCCTCCCTGTCTCTTTCCGTTCACGTCGTGTCGATGTAAATCGTGATTTTTTTTCACGACACAGATCCAAACTTCATATACATTTTGCATAATATTGAATGATGACGTAATCACTTGGGTACGCCCCGATCATAACGGCTATACATTTAATTCATTCGTTCATCGCTCTCGCGGAGGATAGCAATATCATTAATTTATTTTTATTTTTCTTCATATTTATTTGTCTATGCATTCACGAGAATCTGTGTCACGCGAAAATTTCAGAAACTCTGCCCTAATAATTGGAGAGTAAAACAACATTTTCTCATCCCGTACTATTTTCAGTGAAGTGAAATTTTCTTAGCTTAAAAAATACAAAAAAAACATTTTTTTTAGACCAAAATGTGAAAATAATTGGGTAAATAATTCTGTTTAAAGGTACCCCACGAGGTATGTCCTATCACGAGTACTCAAAACGAAAACACGAAACGAAAATCACGCTAAAAAAAAGAGATCGTGATGCACTGTAAGTGACCCTGAAAAAACACCCCCATTTTGACTAGCACTTGGATCTCTCCTATCGGCCACTGTATACTAACCACCAAAATACAATAACGCAAACCAAAATGCTGAACACTTGTAATTGTAATCGGGGATAAACGCGAGCCTGACAATATCGATTTTTCTCGTTACATTTTCGTGAAAACGTTGACGTCGAATCGATCGAATCGTCGTCGTCGTCGTCGTCACTCTCCGGGGTCTCGTTAAACACCGCTTCTTTGGCTCAGCGAGGGAAAGAAAGATGGAAAAAAATAAATAAATAAAAGTTGAGAATTATATCCGAGGCCCCTTTCGCGGATTGACCTCGATTTTTGCAAAACCTCCCCGAAGCTCTCACACTCTCTCCTGCGTCGTCTTTAGTAAGGGGGGGTGTGACTCGCAGGGAGAATATAAAAATATCCGTCACCGGTGACCTCGATATCTCATCATCGTCTTTTTTTTCCTCTCTCACTATTTCACACTCTCGAATACTATACGTGGATATGGATATGCAAAAAAAAAATGAAAATAAAAGGTTGCGAGTGAGAAAAACCGTTCTCGAATGGACAGAAAGTTGAGATACTCCAAGTCAATCGAGGGAGGCGAGTAGAGAAAGGTTGCACCCTTGAAAGTTGATGCACAAAGTCTCTAGAGATATAAAAAGGGCGCGGGAGTGCACGATTCGTTGGAAATTAAAAAATTTAATAAATTGTCGAAATAATCTCGCCGAAAATCTGACATTTCAGGAGCCACAAAGTCCACGATTCGTTATTTTTATCAGTAAACAAAAATTGAGTCCCCATTTTGGTTTAAATTGAGCTCCGGCATTTTTCACTCGGATTCTGGACAAAGTAATTTAATTAACAGAAGGTAACTTCTTTAGCCACTGGGGAAAAGGTTTATTAAACCTGTGGTTTGCCAGCATAAAGAGTCAAGTCCACGAACAAGAAATCCGAGAAATTGCTGTTTCTATTTTGACAAATTCGACTTTCAATAACACGTCATTACAGGAGAAATATTTTAGGATTCAAATATATCTGACCATAAAATTACAAATTCCAATAATTCTAATAATTCTAATTGTTTGTAATAATTGAATATTCATGTTGAGTCCAAATATTCCGGCATAACGAGTTCAAACTCCGCAGTTTGAACAATGGTTAAAGTTGCACTATTTTTTTGTACAGTTTTATTAATTTGTTATTGATTAAAACTGCATATAGATAATAAAATAGTGAAGAATAAAAATAAAACGTAGTTGATATTATAATATCAACTTTTCATTTTTTTTTGACGTTCCTAAACTGTTTTATCAACTAATTTTTAGATTTTGTTCTTCAAAAATTGTTTATCGATGTCCTTGTTCGATATTTTTCATTTAGGACCGTTTTAATACGTTTGTCGATCCCTTTAAGTCAATTTGAAATCAATACTTGTGGTGAAAACAGCAAATTCGCTGATTACTAATTTATTATCTATTTGCAGTTTTAATCAATAACAAATTGTTCAAACAGATAAACAATTTTGAAAGAGAAAAATGATAAAATTAGTTGATGAAAAAGTTCAGGAACGTGAAAAATAAAAAAGTTTAGGAGCGTGAAAAATAAAATAAAAATGAAAAGTTGCAATTATAACTTCAATTTTTCGGTTTTTTTTTTTTAATTTTCACGTTCCTAAACTTTTTCATCAACTAATTTTAGCATTTTTCTCTGTAAAAATTGTTTATTGCTGTCTTTGTTTGATATTTTTAATTCAGGGTCGATTTAATACGTTTTTCGATCCCTTATTCCAGTCAATTTGAAATCAGTACTTGTGTTGAAAACAGGAAAACCGCTGATTACTATTTTATGATCTATTTGAAGTTTTAATCAATAAAAAATTGATAAAACTGTACAAAAATTTAGTGAAACTATATTAACTATTGTTCAAATGTACCACTGATGTATCCATATGCGGAGTTAACTTGTTATTCCAGGATTTTGGATTTGATTGGTTATGCAATATGGCTGCATCACTTATCAAATCAAATAAACCTGGGTAACGAATGTCTGAGATAAAAGTAGACCTAATAATTGACTGATTTTCGTTGTTAACTCATTTTTCGAAAAAATGGACTTGACTCGTTCCGCCGGGAAGCCACAGAAACATTCAAGGGTAGTTTTATCGACGAAACATATTTTAATTATTCTCAAGGCAAGCAACGCCTCGTTCAATTTCGAAATCTGAAATTTATCTGTCTATCTATAACCCCACATTGGCGTATATCAATTGTCTGGCGTGTAAAAGGGTGTAAGTTGCGTTACACTGAGTGTTAAATTGCGTGGTCTGAGGTCTTTTGCTACCTCGTCAGGTCGGTGTATATGGATTCGTGAGATCCGACTCGGGGGTACAAGTACGCTCGCGGGGTTGTATGTTACGTTAAATGCGCGCGCGTGCTCGTTTCTCCGGTAATTGGGCTCGAGGCCTCCAACTTTCCATACACACAGAGGAGAGCAACGGGCGACGAGAACTTGGTAATTGATCGAGAAAATTCACGTCAGGAAGCCGTCGACCCCCCCTCCCCCGTCGACCCTCGATTGCACTCGCCACCGCGAAGGGCTTCGCCGAAACATTGTTTTTTTACACCCCTTCGCCCACAGCCCCAAACAAAACTTCGTAGAGAGTATGCGTAGAGAAAGTAACATTTTTTTGCTCTCTCTCCTTTTTGTCCTCTCACAGCTTGTGGAAACATTCAGGGCGAAGAATTGACGATTTTTCGGTTAACGGTAGTCTTTATTTGTTCCAAAGATGCGATACAAAAGGATTTTTGGTAAATTTAGCCTGAAACTTGATGCTCAGGTTAATACAGATCTATAATTTAGAATTATTTTTTATTGAGGGAAAGTCTCTGAAATCCGGTGAAATTTCAGGGGTTGACGAAATAGAATTGTCGCGATATTTTTTTAATCGCATTTTCTTTATACTTGGAAATTCAAGGCCAAAAAATCATCATAGTTTACTCTGAAATTCCCGGCTACTATATATTTATATTGTACATATGGTCTTTAATCATTACCTCTTTTATTCTCTCACTCTCTTTCTCTTAACTTTTTTGGTAACGCAAACTTGGGCTATCTGTCTTCAAACTTTTTCCCTAGTCGATTTTTCGTCGCTATTGACTCCACTTCTTCGTCTCTCCCTCCCTCTGTTTGTCTATTGCTCATGGATCTTGGTCTTCGCCCGTTTCCTCTATCGTTTTTCTCTTTCACGATTATTGAACCAAAACGGATACTACATTGTAAAAAAACAATCTGAAACACGTTTTCGGGAATGACCATGAAAAACTTTGAGCATTCGAGATTAATGATGGAACTGAGTTTCCATAAAAAATATATTGATTCATTTGATAATTTGACCTTCCGAAATTTTCGCAAAGTTAAATTTCACGCTGATTGCAGATCTGAGACATTTTTTGATCGTAAATTGGAAAAACGAAAAAATTGTACAATCAACCGTCCATCATTTGGCAGAATATTTGCACTCGGTTATAACTAGTGAAAATCCTTCTAGAAACAGCAAAATTGTATATAAAACTTAATTCTAGTGATTCAGTAAAAGTGCGATATCAATCAAAGCACGTATTACACAAATCACTCATTGAATTTGCCCTTGTACATATTTTTTGCACTCATATGAAAAAAAATCTCACAAAACGACGTTATCAGTATCTATGCTTATCATTCTCGCATTTATTTTCTCTGACTTCATTATCCGATACCTAGTCAGCACGCATATTTTTTCGATTGCTGTCCGCCATCGACGTTTTTAATAAAAACAAATTATTTTTTTTAAACTCTCATGAGGCCCTTACTACTTTTTCCACGGCCATTTGAAACATCGTTTGTCATGCGAAAAAAGTTTTCGTTAATCGTGCACTCTGGGCTGAGAGAAATTTTCATATGCTTTATTTTCATAAACACAATTTTTACCAGATATCAAAAAGGGGGATTATTTTTTCGGAACGAATTTTCAATTCCGACTGCAATCGAAAGAATATTTTAGTTTCAACCCTTCCAATATACGTGAACTACGATTTTATCGAGGTGCATTATTTATGAGATAATGCTGTTGATAAAAACAGAAAATTGTATATATATACATTTGCAGATAAAAAATGTTCACATTTTATCTCCGCTTTACTTCGATATCGTGTAAATATATCTATGAATAGCGTTTGCTAGAAATGTTGTGACGAATAATCACAAAGATTCGAATTTTTTTTGGTATCGATTGATCCTTCTGGAACAATAGATAGTATGAAATTCGTAGATTATGAAAAAATTTGTCTCTCCTTCGCCATGCTCTCATTATTCGTATCGCTCTGATATACCTCTCTCTCGCTCTTTCTCTATTTCAATTTCTCTCTCTCTCTCTCTCTCTCTCTCTCTCTCTCTCTCTCTCTCTCTCTCTCTCTCTGCAGACCTTTTACGTTTCTAGCATTTGCCAAGTAGAGTAGACATTTGTTAATCTTTTTTATTCTCACATTAAATTGTTGTTTGAATGATTTTATCGATTATGATGCACAGAGACACCATTATGGCTGTTACTTCAAATAGCACCTATAAAGAACGAGCGAGATCTCGTAGTGCTGTTCCTGCTGACGTTCAGGGACATAACGGCCCTGAAACAGCCGATCGAGACGGACGACAGCAAGGGTGGTTTGTCGAAATTTGCAAAACTCGCGAGATCCGTGACCAGATCAAGATCGGTACTGGTTTCGCAATTCAGCTCGCATCTTCCAGCATTGAAGGACACGGCATTGCCAACGGCCGCCAAACAATCGCACTTGGCCCACGTAAGTATGCCTGAAAAATAAAATTCGTGAGAAGAAAAATGTTGAAAGGAGAATTTTTTTGAAAAAGTGAAAAGAAGAATTTTTTTAATCGATCGAAAACTTCCTCGATTTTAGAGAAATTCTCGATCGATCCCTTCGACGTATTATCTATTGAGAACTAGTATCAATTTGCCCAGATGATGTCCCTCAGCGGAGACGTCATGCCGCAGTATCGTCAGGAAGCACCAAAAACACCGCCCCACATATTACTTCATTATTGCGCGTTCAAGGCAATATGGGATTGGATTATTCTGTGTCTGACATTTTACACCGCTATAATGGTGCCGTACAATGTGGCCTTCAAGAACAAAACGAGCGAGGATGTTTCCCTTCTCGTTGTCGACAGTATCGTCGATGTTATATTCTTCATCGACATTGTCCTTAATTTTCACACCACGTTCGTCGGTGCTGGTGGCGAAGTCGTCTCCGATCCAAAGGTACAGTTTTGCAGCTTGGAACAATTATTCTTTCCTAAAATGGATAATTAAAGTGCATTGCGAGATTGGAAGATTGTAATTTCAATTTTCTTCCTCGACGTTGAGAAAAAATTAATCAACAAAATGTTTCACGTTTCAGGTCATAAGAATGAATTACCTAAAGTCATGGTTCATCATAGATTTATTGAGTTGTCTGCCTTACGACGTATTCAACGCTTTCGATCACGACGAGGACGGTATCGGTAGTCTCTTCTCGGCGTTAAAAGTCGTCAGGCTTTTACGATTAGGACGAGTCGTTCGTAAGCTGGATCGTTATCTCGAATACGGGGCCGCGATGCTCATCCTTCTTCTGTGCTTCTACATGCTGGTCGCACATTGGCTGGCCTGTATCTGGTACGTCACATTAAGGTGATTTCACCCTACGAACACGTTCTCTAAGGTAACCCCCGCTTCCTCCACCGCTCCGTCCACCTCGTTACTCGTTTTTTTCTTCCACTCACAAAAATTTCCATCCATTCTTATTCCGCGATGGTCCTCGAGTCAGTCTCCCGAGAGACTCGTGACATTTGTTTTTTTTCCCTTGTCACTTCGCTCCTTCCATCCCGCGATTCATCTGGATGGCTTTTACAGGCTTGCACGTCTCTGAAAAAGAAAATATGCAAGCCAACGTTAGAGAGCATGCAGATATATGTATATTTTCCTGATGTCATTGTTTCTCGACTAGATCCATGGACCTTGGAGAACTCTCAGAGACAAAAAAAAGCTTCGATATTAGAGCACACAATTTTGAATGTAGAGAAAAATTTTATAGCATGCTTTTGATGATGCTTGCGAGAGGATAAAAAAAAATTGTTGATAAATAGGAGGCTGCAATTTTGAACTTCCTCTTTTCAAATATCGATTGTTATTGACTCACCTTTTTTTCCGAGCTCTCGGGAGAAGCTCTGATCGATGACGAAATCTTCTTATCCGCACAAAAGGTACTCCATCGGAAGATCCGACGCCGACAGCGGTGTGCAATATTCGTGGCTGTGGAAATTGGCGAACGTCACGCAATCGCCGTACAGTTATTTGTGGACAAACGCGAGTACGGTTCCCGAGCTCGTCGCTGGACCCTCGAGACGAACAATGTACGTAACTGCTCTGTACTTCACGATGACCTGCATGACATCCGTGGGATTTGGTAACGTAGCCGCTGAAACGGACAACGAGAAAATCTTCACAATCTGCATGATGATCATAGCCGGTATGATTTTTCTTCGTCTCCGTGAAAGAAAAAGTTTTAAAAAAGCCCTTGAAAATCTTGTGCGCAAATTTAATTTTCATTCCTACAGCTTTACTCTACGCAACGATATTCGGTCATGTGACAACGATCATTCAACAAATGACATCGGCCACGGCCAAGTATCATGATATGCTCAATAACGTGAGAGAATTCATGAAACTTCACGAAGTGCCAAAAGCACTCAGCGAACGAGTCATGGATTACGTTGTCAGCACTTGGGCAATGACAAAGGGCCTCGATACCGACAAAGTTCTCAATTATTGCCCCAAAGACATGAAAGCCGATATATGCGTCCATCTCAATCGCAAGGTTTTCAACGAGCATCCTGCATTTAGGTTTGATTTCAACTTTTCATTGTATTTTCTGTATATCAAATATTTGTTCGATCTAATCTTACAAAGAACGAATAATGTAGATTATAGAAATGCTTGAAAAATGAAATTTCATGAATCAAGCTGTTGGAGAGCTCATGAAAGCTTTTTGTAGGAATTAAAATGAAATAAAAAATTGTTGAATGTAGTAAATAAAAAAATTTGTATCACTCGAACAATTCGATCAATCGAATCTTAACTTTTTGTTCGTTTCTCATCTTTCAGACTCGCCTCTGACGGTTGTCTGCGTGCATTGGCAATGCACTTTACAATGTCTCACAGTGCACCGGGGGATCTGCTGTATCACACCGGCGAATCGATAGATTCATTGTGTTTCATTGTGACCGGTAGCCTCGAGGTAATACAGGACGACGAGGTTGTCGCGATACTCGGCAAGGGTGACGTCTTCGGCGATAGCTTCTGGAAGGATTCGGCTGTTGGACAGAGCGCCGCCAACGTTCGAGCCCTGACTTACTGCGACCTTCACACGATCAAACGCGACCGGCTTCTCGAGGTCCTCGATTTTTATCAGGCGTTTGCAAACTCTTTTGCGCGAAATCTCGTCCTCACTTACAATCTACGCCATCGGGTGAGTGATTAAGAAAAACTTCGTTCTCATATTCCTCAAATAGGTTCGATTCAAGATTTTTCTTTAAAATTTATCGTAGAGAAAAAAATCATCAGTCAAACTTGCTGATACTTTATTCGATTCTCGTATAATCTTCCTAGAAGAAGTTTAATGACCATTCACATAGTTTGCATTCGATTAGAAACGTACGAAGAGACATTTCACATATTTGACAGATTCATTGACGAAGGACATTCATTTTAAGTGACAATAATTGCCGAGTCAACGATGAGATTTTTATTTTATTTTGTAAAGTTATTTTCATGTCTCGAATTTCGACGCTTGTCTTTCTCCTCGACGTATTAGAACCATTTATCAGGAAAAATTTTCCGCTGATTACGAATCAGAGTTTTTGTCGAAAAAACATTTATTCGCGAGAAAAAACAAGAATAAAGCGTTCAGTGGCCAACAATAGTTATTGCAGTGGTATATACATTTTTTTTTGCGAGGATGCGAGCCACTGCAATCGTGTAGTATACGTATATTTGTTAATCGTGTTCGTGGCCGAGTACGAATTTTTGTTTTTCTCAATTCGTCGGCCAAAACGAAGCGCGTAGTTCACAGTAACAAGTTCAGGCCTTTTCGGATACGAGGAATTTTCTTCTTTGCCTCGTCGTTGACTCGTTAAATTAAACAATAAAAGTCTAGAGCGAGCGTTGTACAACGTCAGTCAGAATTTTCGCAAGAATTTACCCTAAAACGCTTTTCTCACTTCGGTGCACGCTTTCATGAATCTAGCGACTAATAAAATTCGTTTAGAGCTTTCACTCTTTTTCCCCCTCATTGTTAACTCCAACTTTGCCCGTTACTAACAAAGTCCCCGAACAAATTCGTAATTATCGCGATGATACTTGCTCAAACTTTCTCACGTGAACAACCCTCACTTTCTCCCTCACATCATAATTCCTATCTCATTATCATTGTGTCTCGAAGATGCTTAAAATTATTCCGAGAATGGCACATTCAGGTAGAAGATAACGGTTGATATAGTTTTGTTTTTTCGAATACTCGGAGTACGTATTTATTTTTGTCGTTGTCTCTCATTTCTCAGTGAGAAACGATAAGTTCATTCGGGGGGTTTTTCGCGAATACCATCACTGTGCATCTTTCGACCGGACATCTCGAGCAAAACTTTCGACGTTGGATCTTGATCGAGAACGGATTTCGATCCTCTGGTATCGTCATCGATCTCGGGAACCGGACCGACACCCCATACCTCGAGATGCTTCACCTTGAAGTTTTCTCTGCCGCTCAGTTGTACGTAATTCTGAAAAGTCGTGCAGGAGATGCTGGATTTTCCAGTCCCGTATTCGCAATCCAGCCACAGCCCGGGATAATTCAATTGTCCACCGATCAACAATCCATTTGGCATTGTTTGCTGATGAAGATTCAAGTACTGGTAATGGTTGTTGTAATTGGTGGATGAGAAAGTTAGTATATCGGGTTCGAGTTTGAACACGAAGCACGATTGATTGCCGGTGAAATTTGGACCGAGTGACCAATTGTCCGAGGCGAAACCACCGAAAACGTGGTCGTCCGCGTCCTGAACGATTATTATCGTTGCTCCCTGCATCGATATACGACCGAGCATCGTTGAGAATGATTCACCGTGCACCTGACTCGAGAATAAAAATCGCCACTCGTCGCGAAGATCCAACGGTAGGCTGAGATTTAAAAAGAGAACGTCACCGAGACCGAGGATACTCGGAAAATGCGGTATGTTCTCGAGACCTTTGCATATTGGCAATAAATTTAGGTCGTTTATCCGTGCACCGGTGTTCTTATCGCCCTTCTTCTGAGACACGAGGAAGAGACATTGAAATACGTGCGACTGAATCTTCTTGAACGTCGCCGCTTGGGCGAACCAATTTTCAATCTGATTTTGACTCAGTGTCTCTCCGTTTTTGACGAGATCTTGGCACAAACTTCGCGAACGCATTCCTATTCTTCGAGTATTCACGGTACATCCTATACTGCTCCAGCTTGTGTAATGATGATTCGCGCAATTCTTCTGGAGTCTCAGGTACGAAGTAATGGTCGCTTCGACATATTGGAGAAACATTTCCGGCGATATGTCCACTTTTTGTTCCTCCTCCGAGACACCGTTGAATAATAAACTCGTACGCTCTTCGGGGCTTCCTCGTACGGCGAAGACATAGAGACGTCCAAAATTTTCACCGTTTATCGCAGATACCTTTTTGCCTGGCTCGTGACAGAGAAATCTCACCACGGATTGGAGCAATGCGTCGTCCAAGTGAGTCGACCAATGCTTGAATATATCCTCGCGTTTGATAGAACCGGAGCTTCGCGACATTGACTTGAAGAGATTCTCCACGAGGGTCACCTCGTCCGCCGATAGTATGTTGGCTGACGATGCCGAACGACTCGATCCGTGACCCATCTGCGGACATGTAAAAGCATGATTTTAGCATTTTTATGATATTTGAAGAAAAGTAACCGGCGATCAATGATTCTTCGAGGTTTTTAAATAGGAATGGACCGAGACCTCTCTGACATAACTATCCGCTATTTGTCAAAATTTTATTGATTTTTACATTCATGTTTCGTTTTAGTCCATTATTAATGCAGAACAAGACTTTGTCTATCACAGCTTGATCCAATTTTAAGCGATACCCAAACAGTGTGAAATGTTTGTGGGGATTATTTGTCACGAGACACACATTCCTCGTGATCTATTGTCCGGAACAAATGATATCCCACTGCCAATTTTTCGATTTCATTTACCAAAAAATTCAAATTTAAATTTTTGGTTGTGAATAACCGCAACTTAGCTTGTTACTGGTACGTTCAACGCAAAAGCCATGCAATCGAACTACCCATCAAGAAAGTACACAACTGATTTATCAAAAAAAAATCCGTTAATCGAATATTTTGAAATACGATTCAGAAAACAGGATTTTGTATCACAATCTGTGCAATCTCGTACGAACCCTGATTTTTTATTCCCACGAAACGTTATCTTGCATCGCCCAGCATAATCATCGACTCATCGTAATCTGCGGAGATATCGTACGAAACATTTCACCGTTGATCTTGCATATCGTCGTTCAAAGAATAATAATTATTTAATTAAACTCCGAAGTCTCTCTGAGAGGAGATGAGCGACGATAAATAAAATATTTTTAGGTTATGAGCGCTGATGTAGTCTGCTCCTCAAGGACTTATCGACTTGCGTTTTTGAGCATGCGCCGCGCCTCTGTATCTATACTTGGGTCATTCCATGTCAAATCGACCGATAATTGAAGTCGACCCCTTTCAATTTCGATGAAATTTGGTCAGAAGTTTTCTTTTATCATAAAACGAAGTTCTACCAAAGGAAAAAAAATAAATTTTTTTTTTTTTCGAAAGTTATGCAAAATTAAAAATTTCACAATTTCTTTAATTTTTCAAGTTCATTTTTTAAATATCTCGAAAACTATTATGGTTACGAAAAAATCGTTTTGGGTTCGTCTCAAAGAGTATACTTGGAGCTACGAACAAAAAAATATTCCGAAAAAAATTTTTGAAAAATTATGAATTTGGAGAATTTTGATTTTTAAAAAATCGTGAAAATCCACGATCAACATTATATAACACCTTGTTTTTTTTATATAACACCTTGTACTTATCTTAAAAGATTCTGAAATTTTCAGGAAGGCCTTTTTTTTTTTTTCCAAAAATATTAATTTTTGAATTTCTGTAAAAAAAATGTTTCTTTTTTTTACCTCTTAATTAAGTAAAATTGAGCAATCATGTTTTTTCTACTACTAAAAATTATAAAATTACATGATTGTTCAAGTTTATTTAACTTAGAGGTAAAAAAATAATCTTTTACCCAAATTCAAAAATTCATATTTTTGAAAAAAAGAACCCTTTTCTGAAAATTTCAGGATCGTTAAAGATCGTTGCAAGGTATTATATTTGAAAAAATGGAACAAAAAATTTAATGTTGATCATGGATTTTAACGATTTTTAAAAATTAAAAATTATCCAAATTCATCAGTTAGAAAAAAAAAATTTCGGAATATTTTTTTTTGTAGCCCCAATCTTTAATTAAGACGAATTCAGAATGATTTTTTCGTAACTATAATAGTTTTTGAGATATTAAAAAAAAAAATTGAAAAATTGAAAAAATTGTTAAATTTTAAATTTTGCATAAGTTTCGAACAAAAAAATTAATTTTTTTCCTTTGGTAGAACTTCGTTTTATGATGAAAGAAAACTTCTGACCAAATTTCATCGAAATTGAAGGAGGTCGATTCCAACTGTTGGTCGATTTGACATGGGACGACCCATGTGCATATGTATATAATTCATAACCGCCTTCTCGTTGAAGCCTCGCGGGTATATCCTGACGTTTTTCAACTCCTGCCTGACCGTTTCTTTATTGTAAACGCAACTTTGAGAAGTTTGGAGAAAAAATGCGACAATGGGATAAATTGAAGCTGATATTCTTTGGCCGTGACGAAAGAAACGTACGTATCTTTTCGCTGTCAAAAATATGTTACTATACTATTAGATTTCACGTGAAATCGGGTGAAAATCAGCAAACCCTCGTAAATGTATGTATTATATTCTCGTAGCGCAGAAAATAGCCGAGGCAGTTTCTTTTTCGAAAAAATGTTCGATTCTCTTGGCGTTGCATCTATCCTCGAGATTATGATTTTAGAAACGACGCGACACTTTGAGCGATGCATCGTCATGTTTTTATTACCCTACATAAATATATAGGTATACATAATTTTTTCACGAGCACCGTAACAAAGTTCCTACCATCGAAGCAAATTCTTGCCGCCATTTCACGAATAATGCTCCGTTTTCATACAGATGAGAGAGCTCGAAACTTTTAAGGGCAATAAAAAAGGACATCGCGGAGTTATTTCTTCGCTCTTGCGGAGCGTGAAAACTCGCGCTCCGCAGTCTTGAAATTTTACCGCCATTTTTATACCGGATGTTGCAAATTTTGATATCAACAACGTTCTTTACGCTCGTATCTTTATTTTTCAGTTGATATTCAGAAAAGTTGCGGACGTCAGACGCGAGAAAGAGCTTGCCGAGAGACGAAAAAACGAGCCTCAGTTGGACCAGACGCAGGATCATCTAGTGAGGAAGATATTTTCGAGGTAAGCCCCAAGTCCGGCGTGTACTCGAGACAAACGTTTTCAGGAGCGTTTAACGTTCGTTATTCTTGCCCGATTTTTATCATTATCACGTTATACATATATATAAACATATATTTATATATATTATAATATACAGCTTGACGGCGAGGCGTGATTACTGAAACAGAGCCAACGAGTTGCACACAGATGATAAACTCTGAGACACGTGCATAAAATTTGTATTTTATTCTCTCGTTCATTTTCAACGGAAAAAATGACAATGCACGTACCTCGAGAATGAAAGATTCGACTTTGAAAAAGAAAACAACGATTCTGCTTCGGTTTTTACGTCCTGCCGAACTTCTATTTTCAAATACTCGAATATCATGATTCCATTCTATGTTTTTTCGTTTTACTTTTCAAAACCAGCACACGAATATATACCGATAAATATTATCGCAAGAAAGCAAGTGATTGATAATACGATGTATACCGATCGTTATCCCAGATAGACAAACGTGCTGTGGAAAATCGCATGACGGCACAGTAACGCAATTATGACGGCAAAATACGGCATAGCGTGTCGTCATTCAATAGCTTTCTACGTCCGAATTACGCAGCACATTGACGCCACGTGCCGTCAGATTTGCGTTATAACTATGTTCAGATCTAACGTTAGAATGCAGCAAAGTAACAGCACGCCGTGCTGCGTATTTGCGTCTTAATTGCAGCACGTCGTGCTGTTTATGATGTAGTTCAGCTAGCCGTCACAACGTGTCGCACACCCCTCGCTATTGTTCTCACATGCGATGAAGCCACGCCAAGGGCATTTAAGTAAAGTCCGATTAATATAAACAAAAATTCAGCTTGATGCAATATGACACGGCACATTTGCGCCACGACGTGCTGCGAAAACGCTGCTAATACGCAGCACAACGTGACGCCAATATAACGTCAACACAACGTTTCAATCGCAGTGAACTATGTGAATATGCTGTAAATGTGCAGCACGCCGGGTGGCAAGTATGCTGCAAATGAGCAGCACGCCGTGTCGCAAATATGCTACAAATGTGCAGCTGCATATTTGCAGAGAGAAAGCTGTTGACTGACGCCACGACTTGCTCTCGAGTGACGTGCCGTTGCCGATAATATGACGCAAAATGTCTATCTGGGTATAATCATGTAATTGAATGAACAGAAAAAGAAACGAACAAGAAAAAATTGAAAATGTGAAGAAAAAAAACGCGTGTGTGATGATATTGTTCGATATTGCGACTGTTGATCGTTGCGCCTGGCTGACGGGCTGTGTCCGAAAAGGTTCAAGACCGACGGGGAACCGCAAATCAGCATGACGAGGATCCTGGCTAATCGACCTGCCCAGGATTCTGACGAGGAACTCACCGTCAACGTTCTACCGCCATGGCCGAGTTTTAGGCAATTTCATTTATTACGTATTTATTTATATCCATTTCCTTTATTGCCACATCTTATTTCTGCTACGTATATTATTACTATTATTATTATTATTATCAACATTATTCCTGTATCTATATTATTATCTATCATTACAATTCTTACTCAATAATGGACATAAAACATAATTTAATTCTATACATATATACATATATGCCTATACATATATGTATAACACTATAAATAATAGATTTTATCCATCACGCGCCCCTATACATTTACATGTATCTGTATAAATATCCATCAACACTAAATGAGAGCAATGACGGTCAGTCGCTTTTTTTTCAATCATCACTATCCCCTATCGCGAATTTTTTAATATAAAAAAAAAAGTTTATCGTTCAAAGGGAATGAATTTGAAAAAACGGTCCTGTAAATACAGGAAATACACGTCTTGCCGAGAAAATCGTAGACAAGCGTTACTCTCGTTTGAAAAAATCTTTTTTTCACCTTTTTTCTCATATGAAATTTTTATCACATTGAAATTGATCTCTGTACAATAATATCGAAAAAGCGATTTCACATTCGCGCGACAAACCACGAGGATCGACGTGTCGAACGACTGAAATTATTATCCGTCATCTCGATTCTCGTATTGTTACATATTATAAATATTGTATACATAATACTATAATTTTCATGAATGCTAGAGTGCTGTAATATATACGCCTTTAGAGGGTTATGCGCATTTATTTATTCATTTTTTTCTTCTTCTAAACTTGCAACTATTATAACTACTGATATATATTACATCTTAGCCACGGAAACGTTGCAACCAGATATGGCTCGCCAGCTATTTATTTCGCATACATAAAATCAAGTTAAAGTTTAAATTTCGAGTCCTATGCGATTCGATGAAAGTCCGAAAAAAAAGAAAATAATAGAATAAGCTAAAACTTAATTTTAATTCATGTTTTTGAAGACTCGGGGATTCGTACAGAGCATATACGAAGTATCTATCTATGTTTTGATTCCTTATCCGCGAAAACACTTGAACCCCACCCCGCACAATTTTACTCGAGACGAGTTTTACTTTTCACGAAGCTGGAATCGAGCCTATCGATTTTCTTCAAACGCCATGAATATCGTATAAATAGAATGGTGCATTGCTCGAGGGATAAAATCTCGATGAAATAAAACCCTCTCGAGAAAGTCCTTTGACCCTCTTTCTACTGTATTCTTTTTTTTCTCTCTATTTTTATTTGATGCGTGACAGTGGAATTAAAAACTCGGCTGTACCATTACTTTACTCACAATTATTATTATTATTATTATTATTATTATTATTATTATTATTATTATTATTATTATTATTATTATTATTATTATTATGTCCAGTTCGCGGGGATGCATGTTATATACACACTCTAGGATTCAAATTTCTCTCTGTCACCTGTATTTTAAATTTTTTTACATTACATCAAATTACTACAATGCTGCCGCGTCCACTCGAGAAACGACTAGATTTTCTCGAAAAATTCTGAAAAAATTTTTTTGAAAAAAATAGCCAATGTAAAACCTTAACGGCAATATGAAGAATTTTCCAATTTCAATGATCTGTAGTTTATCGAGAGGCGTTATTATAATACCGGTTGTTGTATTGATATATAAATCGGTGCGACAGTGAACGCAAATTTTTCTTTCGCTTTGAAAAACATAATTGATTGGCGGGTTTGACGAAAGAAAATTATTCAAAGAGCGTTCACGGTCTCTGTCCGATTCCCGTATGTTTATTGCCATTTTATCACAAAAAAAAAAAATATTTTCTTTCTTTCCCGTAGGCACACCAAAGTAGGTTGCTCGTGAACACCGCTGGAGCTGTACCCCTTAATAGCCTCTGTAGACATTTTGTAATGATGTACGAACGCTAATGAAGTATACAAGGAAAATGAAAAAAATCGAGAATATTTTTAAAAAAAACAATAATCGTGTATACCCCGTTCATAAACATAAAATACACCATGAAAAATGGGCTATTGTGGCAGGCACCGAGTTTCACGGAATTTTTGTAATGAATTTTCCAACTTTTGCTCCTGTTTATAATTTTTCATCAAAGTTTTAATCCCGTGAAACGAGGAATCTCGCCGGTATCAATCAGAGACTTGCCTGATAAAGCGGAAAAAAAGGAAGGGAATGAAAGATGTCGCTTAAAATGATAATCTAACTATCCATCTATATATATACATATCTTGTTGATATATCCAATGCATATATATTATACAAAAATATATACATCCCACAAAGAATTTGTCCATCAATATTGAGAACAATCATGCTAATTGATTTTTTTCGTTTTTTTAAATGCTGATACAGATTTCGACGCGAGAGACACACTGCCGATGTGGAAAAAGGTGACAGCAAGGATAGCAAGGATGGTGAAACTTCACACTCGAGAAAACCGTCCATGGATGAGACTACTGCGGCAAAACCGAGAACAAGCAAATGGGGTCGTTTACTGGGTAAGTAAAATTGTGTTTTGTAATTTTTCGTTTTTGTAATGTAATGTAATATAATTTGTAATGTTTTATAAAAAATTTAGTTATTACGCGCTCTATCGATTTAATAAAATCTCCAATCGAATAAAGGGGACTGAAGATCTACCCCTGTAAAATAGCAGTTTTTCGACGTGTTTAAAAAATGTCTTATTTTTCATTACGAGAAAAAATTAAGAATCACGGATACATGATGAACGAGACTGAAATCTAGTCAAAAATATTTGTTACTGATCGACGGTGAGTCACTATTGTCATTATTGGTCACTATCTTAAAATCGTGTCACTTTTCTCACTACTCTTGAAATTTGGTCACTTTTGTCACTATTTCAGAGCTCAGGAGTGGCTAGAATAGAGGTGCCGGTTAGAATAGAGGGCAAATTTCGAAAAATCAACAGAATGGTATGAACAAAGCGGGGTTTTGAACCTTCGACGATTATGAAGAGATTGGCCGCCGTCCAGAGCCAAAATTTTGAGTATGCCTTAAAAGATTTGCAAAAATCGATGGTTGAATTTTAAAAATGTGCCAAAAATTGAAAAAATTCGCGAAGAAAAGGCGCAAGACGCGTCACTCTTTTATCCCTACTGTGTAGACAAAATTTTTGGAAAGACGCGATTCTTATTGTCGCGATATTCGATAATTGGTTTGTCGAACATGAGCCCCTGAACTGACGTACGACGTGGCCGGCCCAACAGCTAAGGAGCCAGAACAGCTGACGCCGATGTCAGCTGTTCAGTGAGAGCAGCGCGCGCGCGCGCGCACGATCGAGTCGTTGGGTTGATGCATCGTGTACGTGGCGCGCTCTGTCGGACCGAGAACTAACCTTCCATATATAGGTCAGTGGGTGAGCAGCTGCTGTGGACTCGAGACGTGCTCGAGACGTGATCACGGTTATTCTCGGAAAAAATTCCTCCTCATATTCCACGAAGGTTCCAAGAAATTCTATATACTGATTGAGAGAGGCGATTCTCTCAAAGGGGAGCGACAATTGCGGTAAAAAAGAATGAGATAATGAACAGCCATAACTCGCGTGTTTTTGATCGTACAGACTTCTTTCAGGCGTCATTTTCTTCGTTTTTAATTTCTCCAAGTGTCCTTTTTCAGTTTCATTTTTTTCGAATTTCTTAAGGGGGTGCGCAGGCAATACATTTTTGAACAGCCATAACTTCCGTGATTTTGATCGGACATACCTCTTTCAGGCGTCATTTTCTTCGTTTTCAAATTCTCCATATGACTTTTTTTAGTTTTAATTTTTTCGAAATTCTTAAGGGGGTGCGCGGAAAATAAATTTTTGAACAGCCACAACTCCTGTGTTTTTTATGGGACATACTTCTTTCTGGCGTCATTTTCTTCATTCTTAAATTTTCTAAGTGTCCTTTTTTAGTTTTATTTTTTTCGAAAACCTTAAGGGGGTGCGCAGAAAGTAAATTTTGAACAGCCATAACTCCCGTGTTTTTGATCGGACATACTTCTTTCAGGTGTCATTTTTTTGTTTTAACTAAGTGTGCTTTTTTAGTTTTATTTTTTTTGCAATCCTTAAGGGGGTACGCAGAGAATACATTTTTGAACACCCATAACTACCGTGTTTTTGATCGTACAGACTTCTTTCAGGTGTCATTTTCTTCAGTTTCAAATTCTCAAGATGTACTTTTTCAGTTTAATTTTTTTCAAAATCCTTAAGGGGGTGCGCAGAAAATACATTTTTGAACTCTCGTGTTTTTGATCGTACAGACTTCTTTCAGGCGTCATTTTCTTCGTTTTCAAATTCTCAAGGTTTTCTTTTTTTTATTTACAAATGGAAAGGCCTTAGCAAATTTGCAAAAATCGATGGTTGAACTTTAAAAATCTGCCAAAAATCGAAAAATCATCAGAATCGGATGAATAAAGCGGCGTTTCAAAGCTTCAACGATTACAAAGAGAATGAGCAGTATAGAATATAGGTTTTCAATAGAAAAAAAATTACACCTATTTTAGTGAACAGATTCAATTTTTGCCAAAATGCAAAAAAAAAAAATTGAAACAAATTTTTTTTTTTCAAACCTTACATCGATGCATTTCGTCCCCCTGAACACGAATCTACCAATCGTTTTTTTTTTCATAAATCCAAATTTTAATGAATTTTCATCAAAAACATTTTTGCCCAATTTTAGCCCTATTCTGAAAAGCCTCGAAATCGTGAAATTTCAAACGTCTATAACTTATTTAGACGAAACCGTCACTATCATGTCGCTATTTCTGTGAAAGACAAGTTACTATTGTACTATTTTTGGCCCTCTGAATTCCTGCTGATCGAATATATTTAACGCATCTCGAAAACAATAACAATTTTAATGAATATTTCAGGAAGTTCGAGTCTGGATTCGGGTAGCGAGACGGGAACCGGCAACGAGACGTTCAAGAGATCATTGAGCGCGAGAGATTCGCGTCCAAGTTCGAGCGCCGGTACGAACAAGGTTTTTCCAAAGTTGGGAAAGCTCGGTGGGACGATAGAAGAGGCGGGCGACGTCGAACCGTACAAGGAGCCGCATACAACGCCACCAACGTTGAGCGTAGATTCGAAACAGCTGTCATTGCGTCGTCTCGAGAGTTACGACGGTGGTCTTATAACCGCTCAGCCTGGTCAGGATCGCGAGATACTCGCCGCTGTACTCGAGGTCAAGGTCGATCTCAAGCTCGAGGTACAGAGGGTAAATCAGCGTCTCGCTAAGCTCGAGGATATGCTGCAAATATTGATGAATCGTTTACCGGTTGTTGGAAATAATCCAACGACGACGGTCGCGACGCCGAATACGTCGAGTCCGACGATCGTATTATCGAGTCCACCGTCGCAGCATCGAAGTACCGAGAGTAGAAATCAACAGTCAATTTGTACGAATCAGCAAGCGTCTAGCACGAGCTCGATGACGTCGACGACAGCGACCTCGACAGCTGCGATCACGACGATCAGCGCACAAGCGGTCAACGACGCTGGTACACAAACGTCCGGTACGATTCCGGAGCAAAAAGTAACCTCGTCGACGTCGTCGCTCGATCAGGGTTCGAGAGAATGTTTGACCCTCGTTGCCTCAATTTTGCCACCTGCCAGTAGTTGCGAGCGTGTACAGATCAAAGATACATCGCAATCACAGCAGCAGCAACCGCATCATCATCATCATCATCATCACCATCATCACCATCAATCGCAGTCGCAGCAGCATTCCGAAAGAACGAAAGAGGCATTATCGGAGAGGCTAACGGGCGGACAAACGAGCTCCGATCACAAATCATCGTCGTCGGCCACGAGAGAAGTCAGCAAGGAACTTCTCGAGAGGCTCGCACACGCATCGACATCCAGAGACGACGCTGGATCATCATTGGGACCTCTGATACTTCGTAAACGTCGTAGTAAATCGAGAAACAAAGGTGCCGCGCCTTTGGCACCGTTGGCGAATCAACCGATGAGCCCGATCGAGGCCAACGAGACGACGCAAATGTTGGAGTGCGACGAACGCGATAATCTCAGTGCCGAGAGAAGTGATAGGACCGACAGAACCGAACGAAAAAGGCCACCGCCGAGGCCCAGAGAGTATTTGTGAAAATTTACGATTATCGATATTATCATTTTCGCGAATGTCCGCGGCATCAGAATTTCATCGTTATACCTTTTCGTGATACGCTTTCGATGCTCGTGAACCGATTGAAAAAAAAAAAACGGAAAAAACAAAACGTTAAACATGTGCTTGTGGTGATTGGGCGATCATTATGAAAACAAAAAAAATTGATCAGTGTACATAGGGGCAAGGGAGAGGCTCGCGATATGATTGTGTCGATAATACACGAAAACTTTAATTAATACATATGTTATTGTTCTCAGAGACGCTTGGTCGGCGTGAATGAGTCTGTTGAACGTTGAATCAATCGAGAATTTTGCTCGCTGCGAGTATCGATTGGTATCGGAATTCTCATCCGGATTCTCATTTCACATACCAGAAAATATGATCCTCCGGATATCATAAGCTGCAAAAGTGAGCTTCGAATTTCTGCATTCTCTGATCCATGGGCTTTTTGTTCCTCTTTCAATTCAAATCTGAACATCGGATTTTTCGGATTTTTTTTTTGGCTAAATATAAAGCTCGTTAATGCCTTGACTTGCTGCCACATCTACGTTACTCAAGGAATCAATATTTTGTAAGTAACCTTTTTTTGTTATCTGCACTTGATGCAAAGGTCATTTTTTCTACTTCATTGTTTCTACAGACTGCTTTTGTCTTATTCATTGCTCCAAAAAAAATTTCGCTCCTTTTAGTCGCTAAAAACTGGATACTCTTTATTTTTGAAAAGGGAAAGAAAAAAACCCGCAGGAAGTACTGTCCTCGACCCATCGTTTGGATACTCGAGAGAACTAAATTTTATTTTTGCAGATGCAGATATCTTGAGGTACATACGAAAAATACGTTACGATGCTCATTACATGACACGCGCGCGCACACACAAATACTCCCATACACACACACACACACCCGCAAACACAACACACATACACAGAGAGAAAGACTAAAAACTGATCGATAAATAATCGTATAAAGTGTAAAAAAAAGTCTATTGTAACGATATCAAAGTGTTCGGACGACGATCGTTGAAAAGCAAACGATAAAAAAAGTGCTCATCGCGAATCGCTGTGTTTTCCAAGCGACGGAATCTCCGCGATCGCTGTATAAATTTTATTCAAGACCTTAAATAGTATACCTACGTATCCTGGCGTTTAGCCAGGCAGGAGCGAGAACTAACACACACACACACACAATGAGGTGGCTTTATCGTGAAACACGCGAATTATTATTTTGAAAAGAAGAAATCAAATTTAACGAAAACAGACGACATTTTTTAGACGTAAAACGAAAAATAAAAGAAAACTAGCACTCTTATGCGTGAAAAAAAAGTGCGCGAGGATAAGAAACGTGCATTGAAAGATGCGAGGAAAAAAGAGAAAATCAAGCAATAGGCCGTGAGGCCAATGGTGATATACGAATTTTTAAAAAAAGCGAGCAACGTGGGAAAAAAAGTTATTCAATAATAATTCTATTGTAAACTGTCGCTGATTTTTGCTTTATCCTGAGTTTCGCATATTGCGGCAATGAACACACTTGACACACGAATTAAATACATTTGCACACGGCCAGAGAATGACGAATTGCAACCGACAAAAACGCAAAATAAAATCGCTCGCGACGGCTTCTACGAAACATCGAAATATCCAGTATAAATAACAAACAAATATATACATATATAGAATAATGCACGACCATAAGTGCGTATACACGATACATAAATAGATTTATCAATAGCATTAATATCCGTGATAGATCTTGTGGTGGTCCTTGCGGTTCAGTCGAGTCAATCGCTTTGGAAGATTTCGAAAATAGTTTTGACACGTTTCCCGTGATTATTTTATTTAATTTTTTACAAATAGGAGCCATTCGCTTATGACAGAAAAAACCCGAACGCTGACATTAACTAGACTTTTCTACAGGTTGAGAATTTGAAGGAAGAAAATATATGTAGATTAAGGAAAAATACTCTCATTTAAGAAGATCAAAACTGATTTTACAAATTTTACTTCGGAAAAACAGGGAAAAATTATGTGAATTCTGAATTATATGAATTCAATTATTTTGCTGCTGAGCAATTGTACATTTTTTTTAAATATCAAATGGGAACCTGGCAAGGCAGATCCAGGTCACGCTAATTTCACTTTCACAATCTGAACGAATAATTTTTGAAATCTCAATATTCCATTGACTCGACTGTACGACAAAGACTACCTTGAGTACGATTGATTCTCGATTTGGAGGGAAATTTCGAGATTGATTTCTTAAATTGCGTCTAGTCAGGTGATAAAAATGGGGATGGGCGTGAATGTGAGTGAGAGGCTCGCGAGTCCGCGACAAGAATTTGGGAGACGATAAAAAAGTAATTGTGGAGGATAAAAATATATTAGAGAGAGAGAAAGAAAGAAGCTGTCGTACGGGGTTCACTCGGTTAGGTCCGAGGATATATATGGACCAAAAAAATCAAATTGGCAAACAATATATATACACACATATGTATATGAAATGTCCATGACATGTTGGGGACGTGCACATTGTATCGATAGCTTTTTCATTGTTAATTTTCATTTTCCTTGCACATTAGTGTTGAAATTTTTGATAATCAACATTTGGGATAATTTTTTTTTAATTTGTTGTTATTAGTTGCCTCAATCATCGTTTTACTCGTGATGATTGTATCGTAGAGGCGAATGGTTGTTTATTATTTGCGACAATACAGCCGCGTGCCATAATGACCCGTTTATAGCTGGAGAATGGACCTAAACGCGCGTACACGTACGACACACACGGGAGCCAAACAGCAATATTAGATTGTACATATTGAAATGAAAAAAAATTATATATATTGTAATTATACGATTGTATATATACATATACGTATATTATTAGTCCATATATATATATATTTATGCGAATGATAGATATTGCGTGTGAGTGTATGCGCGTGTATATATCATTTATATATTGAACTCTCAATGATAGGTCAGAAAGGAATGAAGATCGAAAAAGGCAAATAATTCCCTTCGGTTGGATAAGCTGAAAGATTTAATTATGCATAGTGATGAATTTGCAGTAAAAACTATCCCCAAAAATATGTCAATTCTGTGCGGGATCCATTGTCAAGAAAAATAAAAATCTCAATGAGAAGTGCAATCGGGGAAAAAAAGTTTTTTTTTTATCACTTTGAAAAACAAGAAATGATGATTAAATAGAAGCGAACAAAGTTTTAAAATTCAAGTATTCGGTTAATCGTGTAGATACATGCTATACACACGCATACAAACATACTGCATCATTATACTATAAATATATATATATATATACGCATAGAGGAAGCGAGAGATATGGAGTAAGAAGAAAAATGGGGTTCGAAGGGATTTTATTGAATATTATGACATTTTACGTTATTCGATGATGAATTACCAGAATAATTATAAAGTAAAAAAAGTTTGTTAAATTAGATATTCTAGATGACGAGACGATATAGCTGGCTCTATACGTAGTTCAAATTCTATGCGAAAGTTTAATGCTGTTGATACTCTAGAGGGTGGTGAAGAAAAAAAAACAGAAAAAAATAGATAAAGCAATGGCGATAGGAAAAAGAAAAGAGACGAGCATTTCTCGCGTTGTACTTTCAGTCGGACGACGCGAGATTCCTCGTGACTTCTTCGCCCTCGAACAAGCTCGTTTAACTGCCTTCCTCTCACCAAATCGCTTCGTTAACGATGTGCGAAACTAGGTACATAAATAATATTATTTTTGCATCGCTTCAGGAGAATGGGGTTGTATAGCGATTGAGAAAGAACAAAATTCGATAGCGCTATAGATTACACAAACACACACAATCACACACACACACATACGCAGACAACAGGATGAAGAAGACCGTGTATTTAAAAAATGCCGGAATGAACGCTCCTTTTTTATTAATAATACTGTACATTTCAATCGGTGAGAAACAAAACCTATAGGTCTAATAGTCATTACGAAGAAAAATAAAAACTAATGAAGCAGGTGCAGCGAAAAATGTCGTGGGAATACTGAAAAAAATTGTGACTCAAAAGCGGGACAAATCTTTGATATGTGACTGAACACAAAACACACACACACTTTGTCCATTTTTTGTTTTGTTTTTTACGCGACTGACTCTTTCTTCGATACTACAGTTTTTTCGATTCAGGGGTCATATGGAAACTTGCAACGTAAAATATATTCAATTTCTCCGCGAGAAACAAAATACCGGAGTCTCGCCTTTCTCGCTGTAATAAAGTATATTATAATGGAATTTGTAAAGTCAACAAAAAAAACGATAAAATATTCTTTATTTTCTTCTCTGATGAATTTTCGTTTGTATGTTCTTCTCCAGCGTGACTCTGACACGCCCGAGAAAGTTGCTTTTGAGCTTGTACTATAAAGTAATTCAAAAGGAAGAAAAAAAACAAAAGAAACTATTGAAAGTTCTATCATATATATATTACACCACCAAAAACAGGCCATAATTCCATTGATGCGCTCTCTCAGCATAAAAAAACATCTCTACATTAGTGAAAAAAAAAAAATTACCGATACATGGAGAAAAAAACGAACACTATTACTTCGAGTCTTGCTTTCGAACGTGTATATTTAATATTTATACAAAATAATCTAAAATAAAGTGTATGTACGTTTATCGTACGTATATTATATATACAGCGTCAAGTGTTTTTTCAGTATAATTGCCTTCGGAGTGAGGGTTTTTATTCCAAGCGAGCGCAGATAATACGGTAAAAAGAGAAAAAAATACATCGTTGAGCTTCTGATAATAACCGATTAATTAATTATCTAAAAACATGAATTAATTTGTAAAAAGTCTTCGAGGACGCGGAAAAGCGTTCACACACGTCCTCACAATTGAAATAAAAAATGCTGACGTTAGCAACGTTGCTCCAACAAATTCATTGATAACTGCCAATTTTTGGCGGCCCCAGGGCAAAATTTTTTTTTTCATATTACCAAACTGATTTTAAAGATTTTACTGATACTTTCGTTGCAGCGACGTTGCCGACTTCATTTTTTCCCATTTTCCATCTTTTCCTCAAACGTAAACCCAATTTCTCCGGTATTACACAATCAAGGATTTATTGCAGTTATTTTATACTCTATTATATTACAGATGGAGGAGTATGATGAAGTTGCATAAAAAAAAAAAGAATCTTCACATCCTAAGACTTCTCAATAACGTGAATATAAAATCCGGGACTCTCGATCTCATCAAGACGCTTGAAATCTCCGTAGATCGTGTGCTTGGCTCCATTCAGAAATATCTCATCGAGCATGTCCCGAAAAATATTAAGCTTGTGGGGATAATACGAGAGCCTGAACTCGCTCATGTTATCAGGATCTTTGTTATTCGTGTGCGCCGGCTCGAGCGAAATTAGATAATCGAGGGTTACTATCGCCGGTTTACCACATACGAACAAAACCGAGGTCTTTATATCGACCATATGTTGACTCTGCGAATAAATTGTGCAACACAATTATTTTTGTTTGTGCCCTCGTTATCGTGATTGAGGAAAGTATTTTACAATTGATGGATAGATTTTTTTAAATTAAATATATAATTATATTTTTCAGGATGATACTCACATTGTAATAGATGCATTTTGGTGGTGTTCTGCCAGTGTCTATTATGTAATCATAATTTCTGTGATCGATGAGAAAGAGACCACCCGGTTTTACGCAACGCTCAAAATTAACCAGTGCTTGTCTGTGTTGAGAAAGAAAATTCATTTGTTGTTATTTTTTTCGTTAATTAGCTATTTTCATTGTACTGAATATTTTTTTTTAGCTCTCGAACCTTTGTTCTCTCTGGTCACCAAACAAATCCGGCATGTGAGCGAAGCTGTTACCCAGGCATATCACGGCGTCAAAACCATCGCCCACCAGATGCTTTGTATCTTCGGGTAAGGTCAACCAATTGGCCTCTTCAATGACTGCAGAGATAAGGCAAGATGAATAAACTCTCAATTTTTCATCACACATGGAGTTACATGGAGTAAACGATTAAATTAAAACGATATCTTTAAAAAAAAATAGTAGTGAACAGAACAATTCTCAATAGTAGTAACATGGTGATGTTTAAACCTCAGACGCCTCAAAAAATTACTGACAAATATTTGATTTTTCAAATTCTCATGGCATGATGAAAGAATTGATCCGAAATACTCTTTCTGGGTGATACACTTTGATGACCTTTGTTGTACCGATTCTTAATATTTGCTGATAACTGATAAAACAGAAGCTATAGCGATTTTTGTCATCATGATGTTCAAATGAGGATTTTTTTTCAAGTTGCTGTACCCTTTAAACCCTTTGATATCTTTCACAAAAAAATTGTCAGAGATACTATTGATTTTCGGAAAATAATCTGTGCGGGAAAATCGAACGTGGCATTTTTCAACTACTTTTCTTCATCAATTTTTCGTTATTTCACTTTTCATTTCTCGACAATTTTCATTGCAACAAATTTTCATTATTTTTTTCGACATACCCCAATTATCAAAAGCCGGCTCCTTTCTTCTGTCCCATCTGGATTTTAGAGCATATTTCAACATCTTGTCAGAGGCATCGACGCTCACGACGTCGAATCCTTCCTCGAGGAGCATCACGGAATCGACGCCCGTGCCGCAAGCCACGTCCAATATTCTGCGGCATCCTCTTTCACGAAGTAAACCAACGAGAAAGTCCTTGTAATTCTTCGTGCGTTGATTCTTGTCGCCGATAAAGACCTCCCATACTTTGGCAGCTTTGCCATCGGCATACTGATCCCTGACACCCTCAGCCGCGGCACCCAACGATCTTGTATGAAATACCGAATCCATCATTCTTTGATTTCTGTTTCTTGCAATTCAATGGAAGCGCGAAAAAATTCGCAATCGCTGTGAGCTCACAGCGGATCAAATATATACCGTTGGATTGGAGAACGAATTTTTTTTTTCAAATCGATCAACGATAATCAACGATCTGGAGTAAACTGAGAACGTACGAGTCTCGCGATCTTACTTATATGTACACCCACGCGATCACGTAGACACGCACACACGGATATATCGTTTTTACGGGCAAACAAGCATCGTCATTTTATTCTGCTACACTGCTCGAATAACAAGACGAACTCGCAATGATGAAATATATATCGTCGATTGAGAAAAACAGCTGCTACCGTGAATTGTACGAGCATCGAATCGAAAGTTTTACGTTAAAGGAAGAAAAAAAAATTAATTTTTTTTTGTAACAATCAGAGTGACCATCAACTTGTGGGGAAACAATCACAATTTCATTTATTCGCATAGCTGGCTTCGGACATTTTTTTTCTAGAAAATCTCTTTTCCCTATTGTATCAGCTGGAATTTTTCTAATCTCTTATGAATCAATGCCACGTGGCAAGATACTGCTCAGGAAGTAAATTATCTATCAAACAAGCGACGACTGATCGACCGTAGACTCGTTAAGATTTTCAGGAAACAAGAAAATCAAAAGCTCACCCAAGGGATTTTTTTCTTTTTTAACGTCCGGGCATTTTTTGAAAAATATTATTTCGTCCTCACGTCTACCTGAACGTTTTTTATCGTTCAAATTTTAATGCTTATATTTTTGAAATGTCCGAAGCGCGAAAATCGCACTAGTTTGCGCGAATGTCCCAAGATTTAAATTTGCATGTTTTTCTTCTATTTCGTCAGCTATGTTTTTCTATGTTTTTCATCTCCCTTCGCATGATGCAATGTGAATCGTGGGAGTCGTGTAATTATGGAAATTGTAACGTTAGGATATTTGAATATCGACCGTTGGGCGAAGGCGTTTCACACTTGTTAATGCTAATTTTTGGGCATGGTCTTTACAAAAATTTACGATTCAATTTACGTGCAAATATTTGAAGAGATAATTTTGAAAATTCATCAGGAATTTGACCAATGTCAAGCGCACCTTAACACGAATGGACAGATTCTCTTGGCTGCGACCCAAAATTCCACGTAATAACGTTGTCAGCGCGGAAATCCGGAACAAGCGTGAACTCTTGTTCCCAAATCCCGATAATTTTGCCGATGCAACAGGTCACGAGAAGCTAATGATCATCGACGTCACAACGAGACACGGAGATGGGATACGAGGACTGCTAATTACCGTTCACCAAGTGCATTCACTACAAGGTTGGATAATCCGCTGGAAATAATATATATAGATGAAAAATTGAATAAACAAGAAGGACAATTTATCCGTAACAAAAGCCGGTGTAAATTCTATCGCAAGAAAACGATTACACGTTGCATGATGTGCAAAAAAAGGAAAACGTTTTTAAAAAAAGGCAGGCTCGTTAAAAAGGAAATTGTCTATTGAAAATCCGTAATCGATAAGTACACTGGTACATATGCACACACGCTCATTAATTAAGTAAAACAGCGTTATAGAAAATTCAACGTTTTATGGAATACGATGCGATCGAGAGCTAATTATACAATGATTTATCGGTATCGATGTCAATATCGGAGTTTGGTACAATACGAATTGATTCTCTAGAGCACAAAATCGTTTTTTCTTTCGGCGAGTCAACATAGCTGATTAACTTTTTTTACGCCTTCCATCATCAATATTGGCAGTAGTTTTTGCATTTACTAGTCAAGATTCGTGAACTATACAATAAAAATTCGGAAGAAATCGCGAAGCGAAGTGATCCCGCCTGAGAGGCATGGACGTTGCGAGTTTCAACATAAGGATACAACTGAGTGAAAAATTACTTGCGGTTTTTCTTTTTTTTCTTTCATTTTCAATATCACCGAAGACTCTTTTCGTATCTTTTTTTTTCTTCACGCACCACTAATGTGACAATATGCGTTTCAATTGCAATGTACAGAAAGAGAGAGAAAGAGAGTACGTACCGCGAATCCTTCACCTATTATGTACATTATCTATTTTTCAGCAGCTAGAACACGTTCTTTGTCACACTCGTTCGATCATGGATTGTTATCACCCTCCTATAAATATATATACACACATACACACATTTTTCTATATGTATATATGTGTACATATATAAATATACCCCGGGATTGTCTCATCACGCTCATGCACAACAAGCTTTGTCGAAAATGTGACATAACGACCGACGATCTAGCGCGAGGACAAACAACCTTCGGGAGTCCTTTGAGCAAATCGCCTGCTGCACAAGAATTCATTCCTTATGGTTGTGCAAAAAAATTTCACTATTTTTTTCTCTCCATATTTGCCGCATGATCTCGGCAGAGCGAACAGGCTCGAAAAGGAACGCTGGGGGTATTTCGTTCGTTTATTTATCTGCATATTCAAAGTCAATTAAACCGCATATCGGACGATTTTTCAAACTCTACGTCACTCTCTCTCTTTCTCTCTTGTTTTTCTTTGCATTTCAGGTAGTCGCTCGCACACCGGCGTTCACGTCTCGCTTAGCTCTGTCTTCCTCTCCCACTGTGTCTCTTTCGTTGCAGCCTCTTGGAGGCCTCACCTTCATATACTCTTCAGATCATCGGGCATGTCATTTTTCGGATGTTTGTTTTCAAAATGCTGCTTGTACGTCTTGGGATCCGGCATCTGTGCCTGATAAAATTTTTTTATTTAATAATCGACGAATGCGATAGAGCAAAAGTCAAAAATTAAGGCTGGGGATCACACTTTGATTGACTTTTTTTAAATAAAAAATGTTTCAACGAATAGTTGTAAAAATTGGAGCAACTATTTTAAAAAACTGGAGTTTTCCTTTTATCTAAATTATCTCTTTTTGAAAAAAAAAAAATATTATAATATTGAAATCTACAATGAGATCTATTTGACATTTCGAGAAAAAAAAAAGTTAATATTAATTATTGATATATTAAAAATTCAGGATTATCCGTTAATTTTTCATGGCTACTATTATTATTAAGAACAAACTATACGAACGAAATAATAAACACGAATTTTTAACATAAAGTAATAATTATACTAACTTTGCAGACTGCGCAAACATGCACGAGTGCTTTTTGTGCCGCTTTCTTCTGATCATTGGCGCTGTGACCCTGCTGTTTCTTTATCTTTGCGGTTTTCTCAGCGGCTTTGGCCTGAGATTGGATCTTTTGATGACCACGAGCCATTCTGCAAGAACCAGATTACAATACATCAGGTACGTATAAACAGAATATATACCTTTCTTTTATTTTCAAACAGGCAAGATGATCCGACTGTATCGGAATAAATTTGCAATCATTACTTTCGCCCGACAAAACGAGTAGATCTCCTGTTTTGTCCCCCGCTCTCTCTCTCTCTAGTCTCAAACTATAAGATAGTTTCATCCCGCGTCCTCTTAAACCCTGCTGGTTTGTCCAATATGACTCCATTACGACTCTAAAATATCGTTCGACGAACATTGCCAAACGAATAATACATTGTTCTAGCAGCAGCACCGATACGATGTACGGTGATGAAACGAGAAAGCAAAAAAAAATCCGAGAGCTCGGGAGAAAAACACGCGCGCGGTAAGAACGATCTCGCGTTTCGGGACATATGGAGAAAAGTCAAAGACTTTTTTTTTTCTTTTCTCGCTTTCACGCTCGAGTTCTGACCACGATCTTGTTCTGACATATTTGTACTCTTGCGTGACCCGAAACAGGAACCGGGAGCACTTGTATCTCACACATATTTTCGACTAAAACTTTTTTTTTTTTTTTTTAAGAAAAACCTTTAAGCTCACCAAGAACTTTGCTGCTCGCTTACCTGTTCAAACGAAGAAGTTAAATCGGGCTTCAGGCGGAACTATACACGGTGAGGACCTACTTTTTCAGCAGGTGTGTACTTATTTAGCAATTTTATTTGCACACGAGGGTGTATGAGAGAAACTTTTTGATTCGAGGTGTTTCCGGTACACTGACACACAAACGAGGGGAGCTCGAGCGAATTTTCAACGGACAACGCTCGTGTCGCCTCTCAGAAACAAACCGAGAGCCGAGAGCAGCAATATATCCTGTTGGAAAAACCCCTTAGCTGAAATTCGAGTGGGGCCCGTACCCCCTCGATCCGTCTTTTTTTCTATCTCCCTCTCTCTCTCTCTCTCTCTGATTTCTCACGTTTTGTCGCGATATAATTAATCACACCGAGTTAACGCCGCAAATTTATTTTCCACAAGCACGCTCACGGAAATTCCTCAGTTATCGCACACACGAGAGCTTTTCGTGACGAAATTTTATCAATCCCAGGAAACGGCGAATTTTGTGGGAAACGCGTATCAAAAATGGTGTGAAGCTAGATGCGCAGCTACGCTACGTCGATTCTAGTTACTATCGAACGCGCAGCCGGCAAGGGAGGCTGGCCTGATTTTTGCGTTAAAAAAAATTATACCTGTATAAACGAATGCGCATCGTGAAAATTTTTTGTAAATTATAAATTTGCACGGTTTTACATTCATCGTTGTCAATACACTGCCGTGGAAAAAGAAGGAGGCCAAATTGTCCGGTGAAACTTGGTAATAATTTTTTTTGATGTTGGCAATCTGAAGAGTGGAAAATATGGCAATAATTGGATGAGTTTGCGCATACTCGGGACGACCGTAGCGACCTCGTCATGTTTGCCTTGAGGAACACGTAACTAGATAGTTCTCCTGAAACATGGCTGAATATCGGTCCGCTGTTGTAGTAAAATTTTGCGTAAGGGAGCATTGAAGAAGAAAATCTTATTATATTTTGGATCCGGACTCGCGTGTGATTAT
The DNA here is from genome assembly GCA_946863875.1 of Alloplasta piceator. Classification (NCBI taxonomy): domain Eukaryota; kingdom Metazoa; phylum Arthropoda; class Insecta; order Hymenoptera; family Ichneumonidae; genus Alloplasta; species Alloplasta piceator. The sequence continues at coordinate 1,651,444 of OX333080.1, forward strand.
CGCAGAAGCAATGACTTCGATACACTTTGTGGTGCATCCGTTGCCAGGCACGGACGATCAACTCAACGATAGGTGAGCGAGTTTATAAAGAAATGCTCGTTTTTTTTCCCATCTTTATTGCACGACGTCCGTGGGATATCCTCCATTCCTCGTCGTTAACGTATTCCAATGCATGCTCAAGCCTCCTCTCCGTACTATTCGTCCTCGTCTCGCCATTGAGCGTCACATCGCGCTTCAATTTACGTAGAATATAACAAACGCGGAGGCTACTTTTGCATTCATCGTTCAAAATGCTATCTCTCACGTTCTTGCGTGAATTTTTTTTTCCTCTTTTTCTGACTAAGCCTAGGCCAATGATGCAACGACGACGAATCGACCCTATCCGTATAGTGACTTACTAAATCGCTGTCAGATAATTACACGCCTATTGAATAATGCACGCCCGGGTATGGGCTACGATTTGCAGTTTTTATTCTCTGCTTGTAGAGTTGATCGGCGCGGATCTCTTTCGCTCTTTATTACCCACACCATCACCCCCCGTCCCCCTCCCTGTCTCACCATCGATCTCCGCCGTTTTCGCACGATTGATTATCGCATTGTGGGTCATTACATTGCTCTCTTGTATTATATTTGTCTTTCATTCGTGTATTTCCAAGATCCTCGCATATTTTTCCGTGTGGCGCCACAAAATATTTTTCTCGAACAAAAAAATTCATTCGCTGAACTCCTATCCCCGCTCTCTCCCTCTCCTCCCGCCCTAAAGCGCGCATTCCAGAAGGAAAAAGGATCGTTCAATTACAAACTATCATATGATATTTTAGTTCTGCATGAATTATTTTTATTCTGTGTACATACGTGCACACACATTTGCATATATATATATATATAGGTATGAATAATTGACCGATGCATTTTTTTGAGAAGACAAAAATTATATATTCTAGAATAATCTCCTCCGGTAAACCGATATAGCGGTGAATTGATAATTTCATTAACACATTTAATGGTTTTTTCTCTAGATTCGAATTTTTGAAAAAATGTTTAGTTTAAACAAGCTTCATAAATGATAAAAAATATTGCTTCCATCTTTTCGTCCATAGAACTTTCTAGAACGCGCAATAATACTCCATGTTGAAATTTACATAGTTGGAATGCAACTAAAATAGGTTTTTGTTGAATTTGAGTAATCAATAAATCATAATTAACAAAGACGCAATTTTTGTCTTTAAGAACAATTTTTTTAAAAAGATGACTCATCTATTGAAAAAAAAAGATTTTTACTGTATTTCCATGATCCAAACTTGAAAATCATGGATAAGCAAGGATCGATCCTAATTCATCTTGGTATTATTTCTCACGGGAATCTTCGTTGTATCCAAAGATCGGTTGAAACTCGAGCCAATGTTGACGAAAATTCATAATACTTTCAGACTGAAAGAGGTGGCAGAAAAAATCAACAGATATGGATTCGTGACGCCACCCGCGCTTAGCGGTCTTAAAGCCTCCGTTAAGCGCATCGTGTTAGGACCTTCTCATATCGCTCTGCTCATGGAGGATAACAGAATTTGTCGAGTGGCATTTACCGTTCTCTCCGATAGATTGGATCTTAGCAAGAATGAGCCTAACAGAAAGTAAGTGCAAGATCTTTCCGAGCGAAAGGTGAAAATTTTGAGGATGCGAGACGATGAAAAAAATTGATCGACGGATCGTTCCAGCCCTCCGAAAAGTCACGTTGGAAATACGAGCGCGGCGCCGAGCGGTAGCGGCGGAGGAGGCGGAGGAGGCAGAACGAACATGTCTCGCTCGAGAGCAAGAATCATGAGAAGCAGCTCGGCTATTCGAGGAGGTGGAAGCGGAGGAGGAACGAGCGGTAGCGGTCGTATAGGACCGCCGGGAGTTATCATGGGTGGAGGTAGCAGCGGTGGATCTCGTCCTCTCGTTTCCGTTCCAGCGCCTTTTGTACCGGACGATCTTATAGCCCAGGCCCAAGTCGTTCTTCAAGGCAAAAGCCGAAATCTCATCATGAGAGAATTACAGGTTCGCTTGCGAACGTTATTGATAAAATGAATACCCGAAAAAACAATCTTAGCTAAACGTTTTTTTTTTACTTTCTTTTTATAACAGAGAACAAATCTCGATGTAAACTTGGCGGTTAATAATCTTTTATCACGGGATGATGAGGAAGGTGACGACGCGGAAGATGCGGCGGACAGTTACGTTCCTGAAGATCTAATATCACTGCTCGACGGTGGATTCAGCAACGAACATTCCGTTATCATCGACGCCGATTCTATGTTCTCCGAGGATATGTTCGGATATGGCGGGATGAGGAAGTAAGCATAATAATTCGACGCGGCGAAATTTTTATGTAATTTTAAATTCGAATATTCAGCCGAACGAAAAATCAATAAATGTATTATTTTTAAAAAAAATTGCAGAACCCTGTTAATACTCGGTAAATAATGCCTCAAACTTGTTTCATTAATTATCATTCACCGAATATTACCGGGGCTTTTGTTCTCAATTTCTTCTTAAAGTTGTACAGCCGTAAATTTAGAAATTAGATTGTAGAAATTTATATTTTTCTAATGTAAATTTCGCATTTTCAGCCGCGGAAGTTCTTCTCGCAGACTTGGTATCGAGCGTGATGGCGAGCGCACCGAACGCGAAGGTCATCGTGATAGTTTCAGCAGATGGCGAGATCGCCAGTATTACGGACCACGCAGATGGCTCGAAACTGCTCTCAAGGACTGTTGGGAGAAAGATCCAGGTTAATGATTTAATATATTCGTACTTATTTAGCATTATCAAAGAACCAAACATTGTTACACGGTGTGTCAACAACGAAAACCACGTTATATTCGTTGAAAACGTGATAATCATAATTGATAATTCTTATCTTAAACTTTTTTCTTCGTCGCGTTTCGCAACAGATAACAAAAAGAAAGAGCTGGCATCTCAAAGCCCACTCTGGATATCGGAGGAGCTTGAATGGTGGCACGAGCGTAGTGGCGAGCCAGCTCCACGTTTTGTACAGATCGCCGCTCTTTACAGCGAGTTAATCGCTGTATCGAATACCGGTCAGCTGTATCAGTGGAGGTGGGCTGATCCTGAGCCCTACAAACATTCGGAAAACCCAAACGTTCATCATCCGAAAACAATAACTCTCGCTTTGACCGGCGAAAAGATCATTAATATTTCGGCAACTGCTATACGCTGCTCGGTGAGCACCGAGAGCGGAAAAGTCGCTACGTGGCTCGACGAATTACTCGGACACGTTGCGTCGAGACTCGAACATCCGGCTCAAGCTTTCACCGAATTCACACTTGACAAAATCGTGTCTTTGCACACTTGCGCCCTGTACACGGTCGCTAAACTCGAGAGTGGTACTCTTTATTGGTGGTAAGTTTTTTTTTCTACATTTCACGACAAAAATGTGCCCGGGAAAGAAATTGGGTAATCATGATATCGATGATCTCAACAGGGGAGTTTTGCCGTTCGCTCAGCGAAAGAAATTGTGGGAAAAGTACAAGGCGAAATCACGCAAGCATCGGCCATCGACCGTCGTTTCTACCGATATAAGCTACGGAACTCACGTGTGCATGAAGAACAGCCCGATGTATCAACCAGGAGCTATCGGTGAGAGAGAATAATTTTGCTGATGGTCGATTTTTAAAATGCGTTCTTTTTGAGCTTACGAATTTTCTTAATCGACGTTTCAGGGTTCACTATTGCCAATGGGGTTCCCAAAGTTGGACAGTTATTGTCCGCAGCATGGAATCTCGATTCCACTTATCGCTTTAAAATATTACCCGCTGGTTCTCTTCTCGCGGGCGGAAATTTCGATAAACGCGAGACCAATGGCAACGCGACGACAAGTGGAAGCAGCAAATCTAATCACAAGGAGACTGCCGATCGATTGGACATGCCACCACCACCGTCACCAGCCTCGAGCACCTGCAGCGATACCGGAAGCATCACGACTAGCCACAGTAAGCGATTTCAAATATGATTTGCAAATATGAAAATACGCACTGTAGCAAATTTACAAATTTCTTACTTTTTAATCCATTACATTGAATGAACTTCCATGAAAAGTTAAAACCCGAAAGCTGCGAAATTGAGAAAGTAACTGCGTATGAAAGCATTTATGCATTTTTTTGTTTGACTGAACCGTTCGAGCGTTATTTTCAAAATTAAATTCCAACGATATTGATAATGTACTTATTGATAATGTAGAACGTCAGAAGCGCATGGCACCGAGAAGCGACGGTGAGCCAGATAGAAAGGACGAGGAGGATTGGCAATTGAAGGACGTGGTTTTCGTCGAAGACGTTAAAACTGTTCCGATCGGTGAGTAAATCAATGAATATAAATTCTTCACTGGATAGACTAACCTTAAATTAATGATTAATTTTACAGGCAAAGTTATCAAAGTCGACGGTTGCTACGTGGCCGTTAAATTCTTTTCAAAAGATTCAAAGGAGAAGGAGAAAGAGATCAAAGAAAAGGATTTCAGTACGTCGGACTTTAAGGATGTGACTGCCGAGGATATGATTAAGCTGCTGGCTGATTGCAGACTTCTACGAAAGGATGAGCTGCAGGTATGATGCTTGGAATCTTATCCAAAAAAATAAATATGATTGCTCATATCACGTTGAATTGCATGTTTTTTTCGTATTTGCAGGTGATAAAGTCTTCGATGAATCCACGAGCACCCGATTGTTTTCAACGTACTCCCAGACGAGTCAACATTGTCGAAGGTGTAACTGAGAGTCTTCTGACAATCTCGACCGACGGACAGGGTAAGCGCTTGACGATTCACTTGTAAAATCCTCATCGATTCCACGCGCAAAAATCCGAAAATGCTAATATTTCCTTTTTCACGCTCACAGGTATCCACGCCATTTTGAAGAACGGAAACAAATTGAGTTACGTCGTTTATAATCTCAGCACCGGACGATACGTGCAAGATTGTTACATACCATCGGATATAACGTCATTCTTGGGTCTACAGCCACAAAACATTAGCCTCACCAGTGCGGGAGAGGTAATTCATTCGTTGAATATGTATCTTTGCCCATTCAAAATTTTCTCTAATAATGATCTTTGAAATTTCAGAACACCGAATGCTCCATGATACTGCGCGACGGTAACGGAACGATTTATCCTATAGCGAAAGATTGCGCGGATTCCATTCGCGAGCCAAACTGGCTTGACCTCGCGCCTGTTTTGTGCATCGGTGCATCCACCATACCCATACCGAGCTGCTCGAATTCGACGAATCTTAAGAATCAAGTTGCCGTCATTGCCCTCGTGTTTGACAGTCTCTTGGTCATGCCGCGTATACTGAGATGCGATTATGATGGTGTGAAACAGGTGTTCCTCAATCTAGAACATGATCTCAGTGAGTATCGATAGCTTCGCTTCTTCACAGAGGAAGCTTTGTTATCGTTAACATTTTTTTTCCGATTATGCGTCTTAGAAATTTCGCAAAAAATAGTCGTCATCGTTATATTTTTTAATCGCAGAAGTAAACGTCGCGCAAATACAATCCGTTCTTGCCGAGCGATGCGACGGTAATCGCAATGTTTTGCACGCTTGCGTGAACATGTGCTCACCATCGTCGAACAAGGATAACGAGCAAGGTATCGAACGAGAATTGGTGACTTGTGCCGTTGACGGGAATTCAACGCCAATGGAAGAGCCAATACCGCCATTGAGCTGGCCACCCGAACTCGACAATACGTCGGGCGAAGAGGATAGCCTCTTGAGTATCGGTGCAGCTAGCATATCGATGATGAATAAATCAGGTGAGGAATTATTTTGATAAATACTCGCATGTAACATCGGTGGCGAATAAACAAGACTGTTAATTCTCGAATGTTTCAGGTACCGGCTCAACGTCGAACAACACATATGTCATAGACTCCACAGAACGTAGAAACAACGCCTTACTAATACTGAAATACATGTGCGAGAATTTGAGCATGGCTCCGCACTTGAAAGAGTTACTCACTGCGAGGTGAGAATTGATTGAGAATCTTTTGTCTTTTTTTTTCTTCACTGGCTGAAGACTCGTTGGTAACACGATTATATTTCAATCGATTAACATTCTTTCAGAGATGCACAAGGACAAACACCACTGATGCTCGCAGTTTCCGTTCGCGCCTATCACGCGGCTCTCATTCTTTTGGATACCATTCAACGCGTCGGAAGGGACGGCAAAGATTGCTCGGCCATGATACTTCCGTCCGACGCAAGTCCAGATTTGTCACCGTTATTTGTCACTTGTTGCAATGACACCTGCAGCTTCACGTGGACCGGTGCGGAACACATACATCAGGATATATTCGAGTGCCGTACATGCGGACTTACGGGATCACTCTGCTGCTGTACCGAATGCGCGCGTGTTTGTCATCGAGGTCACGATTGCAAATTGAAAAAGACTTCGCCGACGGCCTATTGCGATTGTTGGGAAAAGTGCAAGTGTCGCGCTCTGATTGCCGGTCACCAGGGTGCTCGGTACGATTTGCTCTGCCGTCTTGTGACGAATACCGATCTCGCGACGAAAATTAATTCACGGCAAGTATATATTCGCCTGTTGGACAAAAACGATATTCTATCACGATATATTCAAAGTATTTAGTTCAAATTTTAAATTACATTTGTGAGGAAAAAAACATTCTTTCCGAGCGAGAAAATCTGGAAGGAAGCTGAAGGCGATTCTCAAGACACTTGTAATTTTCCTGTCCCTAATCTCAAAATTACTGTTTTTAATGGAGAGTTAAAAAAAATGAATTATTCGTGAAAACAAGCAAGAAAAAACTTTTAAAACCCTATTTTTAATGAAGATTTATAAAAATTTTAATTTTTTCGAGTAATCGCAGATTCCGATCATTCTTCAATTGTTGGCAGATTTTTTAAGTTCGATCATCGATTTTTGCAAATTTTTTATTGTTTTTGGAACTCCGCCCGAAATGAGCAAACAAAATTTTAAAAATCACATCTTGCTAAATTATTAATACTGTTTATTATATCTTTATCTTTTTCTGTCGAGTCATTGATAGACGTAGAACTTCGAAATAATAACTTACACTATCGCATTACAGAGGCGAGAGCATACTTTTATTCCTCGTCCAGACTGTAGGAAGACAATCCGTCGAACAGAGACAATTCCGTTCAACGCCCCGTCAACGTTCAACCTCGGCAAGTAGAAAAACTCCATCATCGGATGGTTTGGGTGCCGATGCCGATATGCCGGATCACGATTTAGAACCACCGCGATTTAGCCGACGTGCACTCGAGAGATTGCTCAATGACTGGCCCGCCGTACAATGCATGATTTTGTCCGGCGTTACCGAGAACGGCACCGAGCAGTTGTTCGGTGATCAGGGACAATCTTGCCGTCAGAGTGGCACAGCTCTGCTGGACAAATTTACACACTCGTTGCTCGTCAAATGCAGCTCCGAGGTAATAAAAGAAAAAAATTCCTCTGCGTCAAATAAAAAAGACTTTGCCAGGTGTATCGAGAGTGAATGAATTTTTTTTTCTCCCGCAGATGCTCGATACTCTGCTCACAACGTTGATCCGAGAACTCCAAAACGAGTCCGTTCCCGGACGCCAGGAGGAAGCTAACAACGTCGCTCGTCGTTTTGTACGATCGGTCGCCAGGATATTCGTTATTTTCACAATCGAAATGGCACCGAATACCGCAAAGAGAAGGAGGTAAGAGGGCGTTCGTGGGATTGATCCTACACAATTTATCAACGTAAAATCGTGCTAATCGTGAACGATCGAAAAAATTGTGTAGGATCGGTCCTGCGCGCTTATTCATATCGCCGATCGCAAGAACAATTACGAATAAAATTAAGAAGCTTTAACACTCTTCACAGCGCAAATCAAGCGTCACAGCCGTTGATTAAGTGTCGGCGAGTATTTCAAGCTCTTATTAAACTCGCCGTCGAGGAATTGTGCGAAACAGCCGATTCTCTTATTGCACCGGTGAGACTCGGCGTTGCCAGACCAACTGCACCATTTACACTGACGAGTTCCGCGATTGAAGTTATCAATGGCTCGGAGGAATTATTCTCAATCGAACCATTGATACCGCACAGCGGTGTGAGCTCTCAGACACTTGAAGCTGGTCTTCAGCCGCAACAGGGCAACAACAATATCGTCATTGCTCGTGATGCAACGGCGATGGACGAGGCAGAGGGCGGTGAAGAAGTACCGATGGACATGGACGGTGATATCAGCGAGCACGAGGAATCCGGTGTCGTCGGTCCAGCGTTGAATCATCCTCTTGGCGAGGTTGACGTGAACGCCGGTGTTCCGGGCGAGGAACAACCCGGTGACGGTGAATCCGACACGGAACTCGATCTTCTCGCCGAAGGTGAAACTGAGTCGGATTCCGATGACAATCACAGCAATCAGGATGCCGCTTCGGCACAGCGTAGCGTGCAAACTGGAGCTACCGCTGGCTCTGACGGCGGTATGGGCTCGATTCTTCTTTTCCCCGAGGACGAGTCTGGTGAATCGAGCCAGCAGGAAGACGACGACAGCGAGGCTGGTGAAACCGACGAGCAAGACAATGAGGAGTTTCAGATCGGCGATGAACAACTTGAACGCAGAAGGTATTTTGAATTCTTGAAAACAGTATCTTCAATATCAAAAACTATTGCGATGAATGCAAAGAAATCGGCAGGTTTATGCAAATTTTTAACAAAGAGGATTTCGGTGTAGGGATTTTTTCATGGATATCATATTGGATTTTTTTTTTTTAGTACAATCTCATAAGATCGTGACCGAAAAATAATGAATAAAAATAATAATTAACAAAACCGCGACATTTTTACTAAACACATTCGTGTTAATTTTTCGTAGTGGGTCATCAGGGCATTTGCACCGCAATAATCTTGCACCCGTATCCATGCAATGGGCAATCAGAAACCGCGAATCGAGCACGCGCACAGCCGGTCTGCGCGTGACAGGGGGCAGTAATTTGGTCTTCATTGATTCCTCGTCATTGAGACGAACAACAGCGACTTCGGCCGTAGCTGCTCCCCAAGAGCCCATCACGATGGGAACGACAGCTAGTTGTTTGGCGCGCGCTTTTGGAATCGTCATACGACAAATAGCCGATCTGTTGACCATGATGCACGATTACAAAACTCACGCACCTAATCTACCAAGACTCATGGAGATCACTTACCAGGATGCCATAAGCTTGCAGGTTCGTAAAGATCATTAATTCATTCTCAGTTCAGCGACGATTTTCTTGTAGCTTTACGCAATAGAAAAGAAAATACTGTGTTCATAAAATATGTACCGTAATTTAAAATTTATCGACTCTCAACTTGCAGATGTACCTCGAAGGACATTTGAAACCCACTTGGGACTGGTTGCTGACCGTTATGGACGCCACAGAGGCGCAACTGAGATTTGGTGTTTCTCTTACGCGTAGTGCTGATCCTACTCATCCCGAACATCCGTTGAACAACGCTCCGTCTTTGTCGGGAGGAAACTTCACCGGCTTACTAAATTCAGCTGCTCTGTCTCTCACACTGCAGGGTAGTAACGCAGGTCGGAATCAACGCAGTGGCATACCTGCAACATCGAATATCTCAACGACACAAGGCTCGACACGACTCACCGTTGGTTTTACAGGGGTTGGCGAACCACCGAGGAGTACCAGAGAACGTGAAGGTATTTTCAAAACACTTCTTCGTTATCTCACGCACATTCTGTTCAGAACTTTGACGCTAAAAACTTTATTTTTTTCACATGTGCAAAGATCCTTTTGAGAGGAAACCAAAAAAAAATATTACAATGAATAATTATCCTTACGATTAATAGGCGGTGATGCACACTCAGCGCGACGCGAATTCTTGTCGTACTGTCTTTCATTGATGCGAGCTCACAATGGCGAGCACCGTGATAGCTTGCCTGTTCTCGATGTATCGGCACTGCGTCACGTAGCTTACGTATTCGACGCATTGGTTTATTATATGCGATCGTTGTCCGAGCCACTGTCGTCTCGAGGCGAGGCTCAGAAGGAGGCAGCTTCCTACAGCACTTGGAACGATCAGGTACTTCGTCAAATTTTTCTAATGTCGAAATTAAGAACGTCGAGAAATTTCGAAAAATATAGAATCAACGAATAAACTTGCTCGTGTTCGTCACAGGATGAGAATGATAACGAAGAGGGCGAGGAGGATAATTTGCCAGCGGCCAATGCGATGGAAACCGATTCAGTGGATTATCCAGATTTGTTGCAAGTCCCAGTTTGCGGTACCGCAAACAACGGTAATTCGACCGGGAAAGGAAGGAAACATCCATTTCTGCAGAGATCGGATTCGACATTGTGTCTCGGTTGTCCGCCGCTCGATCCATTCGATACGATCATAAGCGAGGCTCTGCCTTTGGCAGATCAGCCACATTTGTTGCAACCACACTCGAGACGCGAGGATTTATTTGGTGTACCCCGACAGCCTATTGCCGGATCAAGTACCGGTGGGTCCAATCAGAATCCATTGGAAGGATTACCAACGAGATTGAGTCTTTCAGCTCGAAGTGCCGACAACGCCACGATCACGATTACACCTACTTTCAGCCAAGTTATTCAAGGTCCCGGTGGCAGCTCACCGAGTTCGGAAAATCGAAGGAGTTCTGTGTCATCGGGTGAGCCCGGAACTAGCAAATATGTGGTAAGTTGACGAGTTGGTGTATTAAAAAATGAAAATATAGTTTTTTGCATTATGTTCTGGATTCACAAATGCCGTTTTCATTGTAGGAAAAACCAAAATTATTCAATCAAGCGAACGATAATCAATCTCCAGTAGTGACTGAGCAGATCGACAGAGCTCCGATAATCGTATCGCCCAGCAGTCAAAACGAACAGTCCGGAAGTAGCAAGGGCAAAGAGATTTGTAAAACTGGCAGAAGCGTCATAGTCCGAGCAGGAACTGTAACGGTCAGTTATTTATTATTTTACATTATCTTAGGAGGTTTTTTTTTTATTACTTATTAGTTGAATGATAGTTTGTCTTTTGTTATTTATTATTTTACCTTATCGTGATCACAGAATTCTTGTTCCAATTTCGACGGAATTTCAAGTAGCTAAAGTGATTTTTTGTAAATCAGAAAATATCCGCCCGTTCAACAATGCTATACATCATCGATTCAATTTAAAACCCCGTCCATTTAAAAATAAAAGCGTGGAATGCTGTGAACTCTCAAATGCTCATTTCTGAATTATATTACAGGAAGCAAACGCCAATAAAGTCGGTGCCCCTGAGGTACTGGTTGTACCGACGGTGGAGGCTCAAAGCGGTGCCGAAGAGGTAGATCCGGCGGCTACTAGTCACGAAATATCGGCGCATGAAACAGTCGAGACGAGCCCCGTGGAATCAGCGAGAGCGGTATCGTCAATCGGAACGAATATATCGCACAATATATTGCTAGGTCGTTGGAGATTATCCCTCGATCTATTCGGTCGTGTCTTTATGGAGGATGTTGGTCTCGAGGCTGGCTCCGTCGTGTCCGAACTCGGTGGATTTCCCGTTAAAGAAGCAAAGTTTCGCAGAGACATGGAAAAATTGAGAAACTCACAGCAAAAAGATATCACACTTTTGAAGGTAAGAAACGCTCGAATTTGACGACGGTACTGTATATGATATTAAACAATACGAATTTTCGATTCGCTTCCAGGTCGATCGTGACAGAACTCAACTGCTGGTACAGACAATGAAAGAATTGAACACACAGTACAATCTCTACAATCGTAGAGCATCCAACACACCACCACTGGCTGTTAATCGGATTAAAGTTACTTTCAAGGACGAGCCTGGCGAAGGTTCGGGAGTTGTTAGAAGCTTCTATACCGCCGTCGCAGAGGTCAGTTGATAAAATTATATGAATTTTTATATTCAATCAGCAAAATTTAATTTCTATTTATTTTCTTCGTCAATTATTACAGGCATTGCTCGCGAACGACAAACTGCCAAATCTCGAAGCGGCTCAGGTTGGATCAAAATATACACAATACAACGGCTTGCAAAAGCTGAAGAGTCGAGATCGTGAACTACGACGACAGGTAAGACGACAATTTGAAGAAGAAAATGAGTCTAATTTCAAAGAACACCGAATCATTGTTGTTTTCTGTTTTTTTGTCTTTTCAAGAATACTCGTTCATCCGGAAAGTACAGAGAGACACGAAGACTGTCGTTCGAGGCTCGCTCGTTCCATCCTTCGAGCTCGGTCGAGGGAGCAAGTGGTTCTGGCACAGGTGGCGGCTCTTCCAGCAGCCATCCACTTCCGGTTGGTCACATGAGCAACGATCATCTTACAAGTCATCAGCAACATCTCGGTGACAGATTATTCCCGAAAGTACACGCGCTACGACCAACAGTGGCAGAGAAAATAACCGGAATGATATTGGAGCTGTCGCCGTCACAGATACTTATGCTACTCGCTTCGGAGGAAGCTTTGCAGGAGAAAATTGACGAGGCGTACGAGTTGATACAGCGTCACTGTCACGATTTGGCGAGCGAGGCTCTCCTCGATCTTGACGTTTTTAGTCTCACAGAGCGTTGCGGTGCTAATAAGAAAAAAATGGACAACAGCATTTTAGATGACACTGAGGATAACGCACCGTTGTTTTATTCACCGGGCAAACGAGGCTTTTACACACCGCGACAGGGAAGATGCAGCTACGAGCGGCTCAACGCTTTCAGAAACGTCGGCAGGCTGATAGGCCTTTGCCTCTTACAAAACGAGCTGTGTCCAATATTTTTGAATCGTCACGTTATCAAATACATACTCGCGAGACCAATACGCTTTCACGATCTCGCTTTCTTCGATTCCGTTATATACGAGAGCCTCCGTCAGCTCGTTATCGACGCAGAGACCAAGGACAGCAACAGTTTGTTCTCCGCACTGGATCTTACATTCAGGTATATTAATTATTAATTAATTATTAATAATTCGAATATTATTAATTCGAAAAAAATAAATTGATAAAGATCCTCTCCGTTCGTCAATATTCCCAGTCAATGTTCTCTTTGTGGCTGCTAGTTTATACATGGATATATATTTTCTTCAATTTTTTCAGTATTGACTTGTGTCCTGAGGAAGGAGGCGGCTCTATCGAACTCGTACCGAACGGGCGTGACATCGAAGTGAGCGGCAGTAACGTTTATGACTATGTACGAAAATATGCCGAGGTGCGAATGATAAAGGTACAGGAGAAAGCCCTGGAGGCAATGAGAGAAGGCGTTTTCGACGTTCTTCCCGAGGGAGCCCTCGATGGTCTTACCTCGGAGGATCTGAGGCTCCTGCTGAATGGTGTAGGCGACATTAACGTATCCGTTCTTATATCGTACACGTCTTTTAACGACGAGTCTGGCGAATCTACCGAGAGACTCTCCAAGTTCAAACGATGGTTATGGTCCATTGTCGAGAAAATGTCTCACGTTGAACGTCAGGATTTGGTGAGTCGAATCTCAGCTTTGGAGAATGAAAGAAAAATATTCAACTTCTTCGACCGATGCAGAAACTAACCGTTTTTTAAAAATCTTTTTCGACCGATCGCAGGTCTATTTCTGGACAGGATCACCGGCACTGCCAGCGAGCGAGGACGGATTCCAGCCGATGCCGACAGTGACCATTCGACCGGCTGATGACGCTCATCTACCAACCGCGAACACATGCATCTCACGCCTATACGTTCCACTGTACAGCTCGCGTCACGTGCTGCGTCACAAGCTTCTGCTCGCTATAAAAACGAAGAACTTTGGGTTCGTATGAATTCCATCATCAGCATCATCATCGTGGCATTTGCCGATTACTCTTAAAGGTAATAAGAAAACAAAAAAAAAGTTATACGTTGTTATTTTTCTTTCTCTTCCTAGAAAAAAATTTATAACATTTATAAATTTATAAGGTGTAATTATGAATTATCATTTCTCTTATCATGAAGTGGTCTTCATTGTAATAAGGATTTATGTTAAAGTGTCATATTTAGCCTTTATAGTGACCCGAATAAAACTTTGTCAAAAATATTGACGCGGTCACGGATTGTGTGCTTTCTCATCACTTTCGTCCGTTTAGTTCTTAATGATAATGAAAGAAAAAAGAAAACGATGAAGAAACAATAAACTGCGAGAAATGAAAAGATAACGAAAATATCTAATGTGTATCTGAGACTTTTTCCTATTAAATGTGCGGACGAGGTCCGAGTATTTCGCATCTAGATAATAAAGAACTGAATGATTCGAATTACGAAGTGTGTAATGAATATTTCTTTGTAATTCGACTGGTACGTACGAATAAGCAAACTTCCCATGTTTTACGTGTGATATGATTTTTTTTTGGGGGAATTTGGATAATCAGCAACGTCAAATTACAATCAAAAATTTCTTTTATTAGGCATTTACCAGATTCAAAATGAGACTCTGACAGGAAAATGTAGATGTTTTTTACAAGTACATCAGTAACGAATTCTCGTTTTTTTTTTCTTTTTCATTATTTTTTTATTGATACTGATTTTACGTACTTGCGTTACGCACGACATTAAAGAAACAGTATACTGCACCGTGAGTGTCGAACAGCAAATTTCGTGATTTTTATTGTTTTCAAAAAGTATCCGGAGGTATAGCAGAGATCGAAGACAAAGAAAAATGAAAAAAAGCCATGGCATCATCGAATAGTAGTGTCGAGGGGTTTTTTTTTCATCGATGCGACACGAATTGTCAAGAAATTTGAATTTTTCGAGACTCTCACATTGCTTCGAATTGATAATTATGTCACATATAAATTACGCCTTAACAGCTATCATTCCCGATCGTACACGGAACGAGACTGTAATTCGTAAAATAAGCTATGGCGATCTAGCTGCCTATGCGTATAATTAAATACTTTTTCTTCGTTTTTTTTTAAACATATCGAAGAATATAATACAAGGAATAAAAGAACAATATGGATTCCGTTACACTGTCGGCTGTTTAGTGGTCATGGCATACACTCACAAAACGTCCCTGTCCCCTCTCGGGTTCGTAACGAGATCACACACGTTTCCCGCGAGAGACGAACGAAACGAACAAAAAAAAAATAGAGAAAAAAAGAATAACGCGTCACATGGAAAAGAAAGGAAAATATTGAATTTACAGCATTAAATATATTTCCTAAACAATAAACTGAAATAGTAAAAAATAATCTATTATCTTTAATTTACTTAAAAAAAAAACGTTGGTTTCTTCTAATACTAATATGTATAATATAATAAATCTCATTATTTATAAATTTCTAAAAATCGTAGAGTTATATACAATAATTATATTATCCATTATGTTCTTGACGAAGTATCGATAGAAACTTATTTACAACGGGTTACCTATTGACCGCTTCCTGAATTGTTTTGGGATAATTTGGTTGTCGACTGGCTCAATTGAGCCAGGGTCTCGGGTGTCGCGTGTGCCTTTAGTATCGAATTTTCCGCTTCCAACTGATTTATACGATCCATCAATTCTGCTATTTTCTCTTTCAGCACTTCGACCTCCTCGCGTACGGCAAACATGAGATGACTCTTTACCAAGTCCTAATCGATATTTGGAAAAATGAACGAAAACGTTAACGGTGCATCGAACGATATTTAAATGAAGAATTACGTCTCGGTACAACGCAAATATTCAATTAACAAGTCTTCGTAACTCACCATAGCTTGTTCAATCTTATTATCGATCGCTACGGCGCTGGTCCCCGACATACTGCAATGCAAACAAAATTAAATTAAAATCCCGAAGACAAATGTTGAATTTCGGGTGTACGTTAGGTTCGCATGACCTTCATTTTTTTTCGTTATTTCCAGTCACACCTACAAAATAAATTTATTTCATGAAAAAAAAATTCTTTTCTTATGCAATCAACTTTTTCATACATAAGATTCATGGAGGTGAGGAGGATCAGGGAAATATATGTATGTATCAATATTAAAGGGTCCTCGAGTTTAAAAAATAAACATTTTTAATCAGAGTACTTTTGTTACTCACAAAGAACGAAAAAATGATTCAAGTGCAACTGTGTCGCGGAATTAAAAAAATGTTTGATACAGGAATTTTAAGTAGATTACTAATCCTTAAATGACGTTAAAAATAACAAGCACGAACCTTTCATTGTCTTCGAGCGTGTGATGGTCATCGTTGCTCTGTGTTACTTCAGCGAGAGATTCGAGAAGAGCCGCATCGGCGGTATTCGCAGTGGCAACTTGTCCAGTAACGGAGTCCTGCTCCGTTTCAGGCTGATGAAAATTCATATTGCCTTGCTGGTGCATATTACCAGCACCACCGGCATTGCCGCCCCCCGTTACTTGATTCATCTGTACCTGAGCATTGCTACCGCTCGTCTGGGGCTGCATTTGTCCGGTCGGTGGCATTACTTGACTCTGAACAGGTGCTCCGTGAATAGCGGGACTCGTCTGTGGGCCACCCGATTGAGGAACTTTGTGAATATTTTGTATCGTCTGAATACCCTGAATCGGATTCATGGGCTCGGTAATTTGGCTCATCTGTGTCTGCGTCGTTAAAGTTTGCTGCGACTGCGGCGAGGGATGTTGCGTTACGAGAATATTGAGAGGCTGTGATGTCGTACCGGAAGTCTGTTGCACGGACGTTTGACAAACATTTTGACCAGACAGAGGTTGATTTTGCGAGCCCACCGTCGTGTACGTATCCTCGTTCGTGTGGCTTATATTTTGTTGTGGCGAAACATTGTTATTATTAGTCTGTGTAATAATAGGAATGGAGCCTTGCGGCATGCTCTGGGGCTGTCCCAAATTGCTCGGATGTGCAGGCTGAAGATTCGACGGTAACGTCGCACCCTGCTGGCCAGCACCGCCTTGTTGTTGTTGTTGTTGCGGCGCCAATTGTTGTTGTTGCTGATTCGAGGATTGGAAGTATTGCGGCATCTGTTGCGTCGGTACTTGCGATTGCAACTGACTCGTATTGTGCTGCGGCTGCTGAACGTTTTGGGGCATCGAATTTCCAACGGCAAAAGCACCACCGGGATTGTTCGCGACGTTGATCGACGAGTGAACGTCCTGGTGTGCCACATGACCGTTCATATCCAACGATATTACTTTGTCGTCGTTCCCAACGATGTTCTGTTTCGACGTTTCGACGACTATACCACCGTCCGTGATCCCGTAAGATATACAAACTTCGTTCGGATCCGATACCTTTGGCGTCGTTATCGCGCTCGATTGATTCACCGACGTGTGATCGAGATAATCCATGCATGTCCATCTTCCTCTCTTAAAAGGCTCTGTGCTCTCAATCTTCACGACCTACAATCAGATATTTGGAAAGTTTAAAAAAATTATCGACGTTCGATCCGTAATGAAAGTCAATGTTTTGAGAAACGATACTTTTACCGAGACATTAGGAAAGCCCGTGAGAAAAAAATGTGAATGGGAAATTCCTCTATGAAAAAAACATTGATTCTCGAAACGGCGTTTAACCGTCGTCTTACCTTGAATCTTTCGTTTCTACCGTGCGAATGCACCTCGCGTATATCCGTGTCCTGCTTGGTATTGCTCGACAGCAAATTTATGATATTATTGTCCGTTACAGAATTTATATCCAGCGTGTTGATATTGCCGTCGTTCGTCGAATTATTTACGTTACCACCCTCGGAAGGTACTATCGCAAGGCCGTACTGCGAACTGGTTGGAATAACAGGTGCGGTACTGAGCGCCGAGTTACTCGCGTTGAAAAATACATCTTCCTTTGAAAAAGTATCCTCGGAATAACTCGGCGTCTCGACGTCAAGATCCGTGACGCGCGAATGTTCCACGGAATTGTCCTCCGTGTGCGACTCGTCCAAATCGTCATTGGAATCGTCGCCGGCGTCGTTGCTCATGCGAGAACCCACGGTTACGCTCGTTATCTGAAAAGACGACGTCTTCTTTCTGCATTGATTGTTCGGCGATGAATTTAATATCGGCGTCGACAGTCCCAGAGCCTGGTGATTTCTATCCAGGTTGTCGCCCAGTCTTATCGTCTCGGTCGTCGTGCGATGAACGGGCGTTGATATTTTTCTACCTCCCTCCGACTGCTTGTGCGATTTTCTGTGCACATTGTCTGCCATTATTGCACGCGACTTTCCATTATTCGGCAGTCACGATGCACTCTGCTTCCGCATTCGATCCTTTCCTGTCGTTTATTCCTTCCGACATTGCGGGATATTTTTTTGTTTTACTTTCACAGAGGTTTACAACGTCGGCACCGGGCGCTCGCTCCGTCTCACTCGCTCAATCTTTCCCGATCTATCCTCTCGCTCGCTCGATCGAGAAACTCTTTTTCCTCTGTCCGTCTTCCTATCGCCGAGTTATTAAAACGACTTTTCAAAGAAAGCCGCAGTCAACGTGTCAATCTCGTCGTTGCTCATCAAGATTCCACGTAGTAATGCCAATCATTTTGGAATCTCACGTAGCCGTTGACAGTTCACCATTTCGACGAAAACCCACAGTGGGAGGGGGGGGTTTGTCCTTTTTTTTATTCTCTAACTTCGTATGAGCTTTCACAGCACGAGCCACAAACACGATTCACCGACCGAATCAATAAACCCTTCACTCGACGGACATGTCTTACTCCTGAAAACTTTTTTTAATCTTTAACAGGATCCATTTGATATCACAGCTTCACCGTTACCTTTTCGATGCAATTTCCATCGTCCACGTCTATCTGTCTCTCTCTCTCCCTCTCTTTCTCTATCTCTCTCTCTCACTCGCTCTCTCTCGTCTCTTCGCTCCTCCGCTATTCTTATAAGCAGGTGAGCAGTTTAAAAATGGCTGACAATTCATTCGCGAAAATGCCATAAAAATTTTCTATCCAGATGGTGAACCCGATGAGTGTAAATTGGAAAGAGAGAATCACCCGCCCACAGACTCTGCGGATACGCGTGTATAATAATATATCCACGGAGAAGTAGTGCAGCGCCATACGGCTTCTTCCAACAACATTCATTCATTTCGCACGCCCCCGTTTTCTTGCAAAATCGATCATTGCACTGCTTGTAATCGAATGCGCCTCACCTCAACGGACTTCACCGTGTGAGAGTTTGGCACAATTTAGCTTCAGGAATAAGGTACGTGTTATAAAGTTAAATACCTACTTGTACGTAAAATGATCGATAGAATTTCTTTCGGATTTCGAAACATCGGAAAGATCTATCAATTTCGCGAGGATACTCGTGGAATCGAAGAATTCGCGATTTTTATGGGGTTAAAGTGACCGTTGTGGTAAAAGCCGCCGTTTTTTCGCGAGCTCATCACTGCTCATCACGATTACTAAATATTCTATACGCAATATCACGCGAAAGCATCCGATGATAGGAAAAATCTTTATAATTGATTAACGCGTGACAGTGAGCGGGAACGTAGAATCAAAGTGAAAACGTAGTTTTTTATTTCAATTGTCATAATGCTATGATCCAGCAACTTGTCCGATTATTTACATTTTTCTTAATCTACAATCGTTGTAATTGTTTTTGTTTGGTTTTTCACAGCAAAAATGTCCAAAACTCATAGTCCGACTATCTTCAATGGAGAGGCGGATAACTTTTACGATCCCAATTTTACTCTTGACATAAACAAACGAATGAGAGTGCCGAAAACCATTCGCGTTAGCGGCGACTATGGGGATGACGATATACCGGGAACCAATGGCTCGAGTTGGAATCAGGTGATTCCCAATGAAAAGTTTGAAATGAACGTTCCGGACAGAATCCTCGTTGTCGGTGAGTTTTTGGAATTTTCATTGTAACACTTTTGGGAAAAAAAAGAAAGAAAATGCAAACGGTTCGCTCATCCCCTAAACTCCATTCATTTTGGCTGGGTTCCACAAACTATTCGAGTTAATTTTAGGTGGATTCCTAATTAGTCGAACGGAGCTCTGTGCCCCTGAGTTTTCATTAAAGATTCTACATTCGTGAAAGACAAAATTACACTTTTTAACGTAAAAAAAATTGTGTAAATTGAAAATTTGTACTTTGATTCCCTATCATTTTTATATACATTTGTAAATATTTCATGAGCAGCCTTTTTTCGAATTTTAACGGATGTTGAAATAGATCCTCTTCCAAAGAATCACGGGAAAATCTATCGCACATGTTCTTTGAATCATTTTTTCCATCCTTAAATTGAATATTTTGACATTAAAACTATAATAAAAAATTTCACAAGAACGAAGCATTCTTTATAAGAAATTAAAAAACGAGAACTAACAACTTTTAAAATTGTTTTAAGAAAACTTGTTATTTGAAAAACTTCATACCCTGCATACCTATTAATTCTGTATATTTGAATAAACATTTCAACATGTGCTGTGAATTTCATAGGTCTCTCGGATCATGTTATGTGTACGTAGTTATGATCTGTAAACTAAGTAATGCGTTCATTGAATGCTCGGTAGACCTAGTGAGTTGAAATGACATTCATCTCCCCGTTTGATGTATTTTACTCCAATATTACATTTTACGATGCTTTTCACAAAACTTTTTTGCCGAATGGATAGTTGAAATTCGATAACGAATTTCAATTATTCGTGTTAAAATGTGAATATTTATTTGCAAACAGGGCAAGAGCAACACATCGGTACGAAAGCACCACCACGAGAAATGACAATGGAAAATGCTGTCATGCCTCCTGAACCAGGCATGGTGAGAGTTCAGGTTCGTTTTAATCCCGTTATTTCCTAAAATTAACCGCGTAATATTTTCTTCAATTATTACCAGGATCGTATGCTAAATCATCATCCCACAGTTTTGCACTGATAGTGGTAAATTTTCGCCCGAGATTGCATGGATTTTGCTATAACTGGAATTTTATTACGTTCGAATAATAGATTGAACGGTTTTTCTTTTATAACGATAAATGTCGATTAATGTTGACCCACTATCGGCCGTGTAATTTTGAAAGTAGATCTTTCGTTATTTCAGACGCCGCCGCGAATCCTGACCCTCGATGATCATTATTTTCCGGCCGTCGATGAAGATGAACCGAGCAATTTTGCAAATTCTTCGATAGATCCGGAATCAACGGGAACCTCTCGATCACGGTCACGATTCGCTCCGGAAACGCAAATCGTGCGACACGTCAGGTGAATAATCGTAAATTCTCCTCATTCGGTCGAACAGCAATAAAAAATGTACAAAAATGCTTTCGACTTTCAGAGAACAAACGCCAATGTACAACGCTCTCGATGTATCTCTGCCCCCCAGCGAGGAGATTCAACATCTGCGTCGTCAAGTTGGCAAATTGAATCGTCGGGTCATGGCGGTCGAGCTCGAGATGCTTCAACGTCAACAGAGAGACAAGATAATCTATGCAATTACGATAACTTACTTCTTCCTCAAGGCTTTTTCCTGGTTGACCAGAAATTAATTTGCTCAATCATCGGAAAAAATCCAATTTTCCGATAATACACGAGTAGAGAATATGCGGAGGAAAACAAAAATCAACAACGCTCTGTTCGGTAAAAAAAAGGGCACGGTGCTTTCACAGCCGCAGTTTACTTGCACGAGAGCCATTCATTATCCGCTGAGACGAGCCAACCAAAGATTTAGCGGAGATACGATGTCGAGGGTTTTTTCTTTTCTTTTTTAATAAGAAAGGGGAGACGTTAACGAAAGTAACAACAGACATACTCGTTTAACTTTACGTTTTGTAGACTATCGGAAGTAATCTTTTAATAGGAACGAAAATATAGAGAAGACGAGAAACTTTCCAAGCTATTTGCGCTTGGAAACATTCGCATGGACTTGCATTTTCGAAATTTTGGGAAGAATAATATGCCGTATCGAATCTAAAAATGCAAACCCTACTTTTCTGTTAGGAAATTGTTCTCTTTCGTGAAGAGAAATTTAAGTGTCAAAGCCAAAAGAAAGCTTGACACGGCGTTTGCACTTGAGCAAACAGATAATCAATCTCGGGCATATAGGATTTGCATTGATACGGTTTTATGCATCGTGGAATATAAGTAATTGATTAGAACTTTAAAACGACCTTTTGTCGGTGCAGTGTGTGTATATCGTCATCGGATATTTACAACTCTTTTTGTTGTTTTTTGATTCCCAAGGACTCTCCCCGAGGCGCGATCCTTTTCTGTACAACTCGTTCGTGGTATTACGACGTATGGATGGAAAAACTCTTTTGAGTATAGTCAGATATAGTCGATAATTGTTTTTCGCACGAAAGTACCCGCATCATCGTGGTTAGTCCTTAAAATTTTTATCGAGGCTGCTCAAAGGGAGTTAGCATGATCTACTCTATATAGTAATTTTTTTTCGTGTTTCCAGTAACGATGGAAAAATAATAACAAGAGTGCGCCATTTATACTTATATATATATATAGAATTTTTTTTTTTTGTAATAAAACAAATCGATTGACTGGATCCTCACAATTCGATAGTGCACTTGATGAAGTTTCTGTCGATCAACTCTCTCGAAAGAAAAAATCGAAATCAATGGTTAATGTTGGACCCCGTTACAATGGGGTTTAGATTCAACGATAAAATCGTCGTTAAACGTATCTGCCTGTGGCCATGCTGTATGATATTGTACATTTATACATACCACGCCATGTCATCCTGGATTGGAAATAAAAGTAAAACGTTCAAATACATTGATAATGGCAGAAACAAAATATGATGGATAAAAATTTCGCGATAATCATTGATGAAAACTTCAAAAAATTTGAGCAATTTTTTATTCTAAAATACACTGTTTTTGAAAATTTCCATATTGCTAATGATATCACAGTAAAGTCAGTCTCATATCTGTCATTATAAACTTTGAGAAACTTATTAAAAAATCCACTTGTTTTTGGCTTCTAGTATTCATCAACTACGGGCGAATTGTCCAAAACATAAAACATAATATTGCCAGCTTCTTCGCCGAATATATCTTCAAGATTAGCGTTATCGGTAATGCTTAATTGGGGAACCTCATCCGCCAATTCCGTATTCCGAATCGTTGATTCTGCCTGGTCGATTTCCGATACTCGAAGCACAATCTCTTGGGCTGTAACAAATTAGATTTTAAATAATTTTGCTCCTTTTTACACGAACCACTGTTTTCATATTATTTTTTTTCAAAAGATTTTTATTGCACTACGTGTTCAGAATGGGCCAAAAAAATCGAAAAATCGCTAAATCCGCTTACCGTCCAATGTACTCGCTTCGATACCAGTACTGACGTTTTCCTGAATCGGCATGTCCGCCTGAACGATAAATTGTTTCTCATTCAATTCCTTTACGGGTATAATCAAATTCTGAGCTTCATTGGGAGAAGCATGAAATTCCGACTTATTCGCGCCGTCGTAAGTCGTTACTTTGTCGTTACGTTCTCTCGGAAAAATCCGTTCGATCAGCAAAGAGGTCGAAGTTTTTTCCATGAGATGATTAACGAAACCCGGCTTGTCCCATTCCTCGCGCACACTCTTGTGCTGACGCTCGAAATGCCGTTTCATACTGTGACGATAACGCGCTGTCATATTACAATAAGGACAACGAAATACGATGCCACTATGATTCGTTTGCACGTGACGCTTAAGCTGATATTCCTGTAAATAAAATTTTATTTTATCCGGGAAAACTTCCATCAATGACACTTGAAAAAAAAAAGAAAATTAATACTTACGCGACGGAATATCTTGTGACAAGATGGGCAAGGATGTTGAGTCGGTATTTCGTGACTCTGAACGTGTTTGTTGAAACTTGACTCGCTGGTAAATTGCGTTGGGCAATGAGGACATTTGTGCAAAATTTTCTCACTGTGCAATTGCCTGTAATGCTTGAGGTAATTGCACTTTTGAAAAAAACTCTGAGGGGAAAGAAAATCTATGTAATAATGAAAAACTGTGAAATGGACTCGAGTATCAGTAGGATAGTACGCACTTTGTCACATTTTTCGCAATGATATTTTCTATTTCCATGCAGCAGTACATGAACGCTCAATGCTTTTTTACTCTTTAGTTTCTTGCCGCAAATTTGACACGGTATCTGTACACTCTGATGTATCGATTTGTGCTGTTGAAGTACACCGATTCTGTGAAATTTACTGTGACAAACTTCGCACTCGAACAATCTTTCACCTTAAAGAAAAAAGAAAATATTAATATTTAATGCCAAGGTGATGAATAATGAATTTCTGAATTCGCACAACTCACCGTGCGATCTCAAATGTTGCTTCAAGCTATAAGGATTTTTAAAGACATCACCGCATTTCTCGCATATCACTGGTTTGTCCGTCATTGATTTTTTTCTCGTTCTTCTGATGACGGGCTTTGGATCAATGTGCAATTTAGCATGGCGATTGAGATGCTCACGATGAACGAAACATTTGCCACATTTTGTGCAAACGTTTTTAGGTGCTTGACACTTGTGAGCCTCGAGTTCCGTTCGCGTGGTGAATAAATTGCGACACCATTTGCAAATATTCCATTCTGTGTGTCTGATCATGTGACGCTTGAGATACTTCTTCATTAAAAATGGCTTCTGACAGTACAGGCACTCGTACCGGTCACGTTCCACCTTTTGCGATGGACACAAATGCGACAACAAATTTTCTTTTCTCGCGAATACCTGCGATTAAAGTATACAAATTATTTCCTTGCCACACCGACATGATAAATGTATGGTACAAAGAGTTCAAAAAATTACAAGACCAAAGAAAGTAATTATATTGAAAAATATATACCGGTGAAATTATCATTGATTTTTGATAGTATTTTGAAATTCCCATCTCTGATAAGTAATTAAGTAAATACTCGACAAATTGAGGACATTAAACTTACAGCCAAGCAGTTCGGACAGATAAATTCTCCCGTATGTTTTCTCAAATGCCGATAAAGATAATCGACTTTCTCGAATTTCTTCTCGCATATGTCACACTCCAGATTGCCGATTCTATGATTAATGTTCTCAAGGTCCGGCGTTATGTCCAATAGATCAGAGGCCAATTCGTCGACGTTAAATTTGACCGTATCAACGCCGTTAATATTATCAACGAGTATCGAATCCGTGATACCACCTAGGCCGAGATTCATGTTTAGGCATTGATTTTCCAAAATTGATTTCAACGATGAATTCTCCAACAGCGTAACGTTGTTCTGCAAGAGATCGTTCACGTTTAACGAATGCGTATCGAGAAGCGGCAATTCGTTGTTATCTTTTGGAGGATTAATTGTTGACGGTGGTGAGCTTATTTCTGTTATCGCTTTTCCAGCTTTGAACTTTTCCAGAATGTCTTTCATCGCTTCCGAAGTTTGACCCTCCGAATCACTCATATTCATGAGTATCGTCTGCAAATGGATGAATTTAAAAATAAATTCAAAGTCATTTTCAAAAATATCATTTATGCATCTTGCGAGAAAATAATTCAATAAAATGACGGTATTTTTGAAAAAAGCATAGAATTCACCTGCGTGTTTTGTTGTCGCTGATTCGCCGATGTGGGGATTCCGACAAGGTCATTATTCGTTCTAGCCTCAGGATGTTTGAGGCGCTTGTGTTTTTGCAACACCTGGTAAATATCGAGCGATGAAATCTTTCATTTGAAAATTTATAAATGATATTTGATGAATGATAATCTTACGGAATTACGGTAACATTTTTTATTGCAAATGTCGCAAAAGAATCCCGAGAGCGGTTTGTAATGTTCCATCAAGTGTTTTGCATATTCGATAACCGACGATATTACGCTCGAGCATATTCGGCAACTCCAGCTGGTTCGGTCACCGCGAGCTCCCAATTGCTGGGCTGGCAAGCGTTCCGCAATTTCATGAATATTTTCAGCTGTGAAACAAAGCGACTTTTCGAGACTTTTTCTTATTAAGCTAGAATACGTATACGAATCAAATCTTACCCAAAATTTTCGTCTGGCTTTTTTCTCTATTGTCAGCACGGTGAAAAGTGGTTTCCTCGATCTTCTTGATCGTTGAATTAACAACGGTATTTGCAAATTCTTCTGTATCTAAGAGCGGCATTTTCATCTTGAGTGCATAATATGGAGAATACCAGACTCGCAATTCCTCTCCGATTGGAATAAAACGCACGGCGCTGTAATAAATATCCTGTTGCATCTGATAACAGACAAGATTTTGTTCAATGGAATTTGAAGCTGGAGAAACAAAGCACATCCAATTTGAAGTATCTTCGTCGGAGAGATCCAAGTGACGAGTATCGGACGTGTCTTTTCCAAAGATTTTTATCGGAAAATCATTCATGGGATTCATCGTTCGATCTCTCTTAGCCTGCAGAGGTCCGAAAGTGGTCCCTTGTCGAAGATCACACTTTGCAACGATCGTCGACGAACCATCAGCCATTCTTGTGATTTTCAAATTCTTCGGCAAGGTCTGCCTGGCTCTCGAAATCAGAGGTTCATCCTTCACCTTAAAAATTTAAGAAGTTCATCAGCGACTAGTTGAGCTTCCGACAAAAAATTTTCAATATCCGTATACTTGCATATTTCAGATTTAAAAAAAATTGACAATCTGCAATATCGTGATTTTCCCCGCAAACGTTGCAAACTGCAAAGATAATTTATAGTTCTTTTATTTATTTATTTATGCCATTAACCAGGTAACGTATCAAAATATTATAAATATACCGTAAAGTTAACCCTCGAATATTATTGTGATTACAATTTTTCTTTCTAGTGAAATTTTTACCTCTTTCCATATCTTCTATTTTTTGTCAATATCTTCATCATCCCGTAAACATAATTTTTCCATTTTTCCCTGGAGAATTGGGTTTACTTTAATTTTTATCCGAGAATTATTAATAAAAATGCACGGACACGCACTCTTTCAACTTGACTCGTCAGCATAATTGTTTTGTATGCGTAGGCGCTTGTGGGATACTTTTGTATGTCAGTCATCCACGTTGGTTAGCCGAGTATCAGGCGAACATGATACGCAAGGAGGTATATGGTATACCCCCTTCTCCCGGCCGCGGATATACCACAGTCATCAGCTTTTCTACAGACTTGGTTCAATGAGTATTAGGAGTACATGATGCAAAAGGAGGTACACGCCCGCGGTCTCTGGCTCTGCCCCCCGCCGCTCCCTGACGGTGCTTTTGCCGTCTACATTTCATCCGAGTTGACTCAACGGGTATTAGGAGTACATGACGCGAAAGGAGGTATACGCGTGCGCGATCTCTGGCCCCACCCCCCACTTCCTGGCCATGCTTAAACCGTCCACATTTCATCCGAGTTAGCTCAACGGTCATCAGGAGTACATGACGCAAAAGGAGGTACACGCTACACGTTCCCTGGCCCTGCCCCTACTCCCTGGCTAGGCTTTAGCCGTCTACATTTCATCTGAGTTGGCTCAGCGGGTATCAGGAGTACAGGACGCGAAAGGAGGTATACGTATGCGCGCTCCCTGGCCCCGCCCCCATTCTCTGACTATGCTTTAACCGTCTACATTTCATCCGAGTTTGCTCAACGAGTATCAGGAGTACAAGATGCAAAAAGAGGTATACGCGTGCGCGCTCTCTGGCCCCGCCCCCATTCTCTGGCTATGCTTTAGTCGCCTACATTTCATCCGAGTTGGCTCAGCGAGTATCAGGAGCGCATGACGCGAAAGGAGGTAAACCGAACACGCGCCCCTTTGCAACTGGACGAACAGCCGTGTACGTCGGGTAGTCGACAGTCAGGCGCCTCATTATTTTTGATTTATTTCACATTTCCGATGTAATGCGAGAGGTGTGTTACTTTTTTTTACTTAATCTTACTTTTTTTTTGCAAAATACACGGGAGAAGGAATAAAATGGGTCAATTTTTTTTAAAATATTTTTTATTGAGTTCCGTGCGAATTTGTGGGAAAAAGCAATAAAATGTACAAACATGTGTTACGAAATAAAATCCATGAAAATATTGTCGTTGAATCAAAGATTATTCGACATATCGATACTTTTAAACGTAATTTTTTATTCAGGCTATGTACAACACATACGTACAATACGTGACGACCCTCGCTTAGAGCATATAATTATACATACCCTCGTTTAAAATGCGATAAACTATGTAGCTGTCTCGGCACGTGTTTTAAGGACCTATACATTCACCTGGAGTTCCCGGAAAAAAGTCGTTAATTGGGATTTTTTCCTTGCAAGTTGTCAGTAGAAATGAGATCAATTATTGGGAACACACTTTTAAGAACATACAAAAAAATATGATCGCCGCCAAAGTATTTGGGTTTTTAGCATCCATCTTAAAAAAATCATCATTTTTTTTCTCAAAGTGAAAAGAACGTAAATTTTAAGCAAGAAAAAAATATTTTTCGACATTTTTTGAGAGACCTCCAGGCGGATCGAGGCCCTTAAGCTCGGGCTGTATTTCCGTTATTTATTCGTCCCCCATTCTCTAAGTTAAATGTGTCGCAGTGTCCATCAGATGTTTTTTTTAAATATTTGTCCATGTTTACATTTATTTGTACCGTGGGCACGAACAATAGTATCTCGCACACGTTTTTTTTGCCATGTGCACGTGTTTTAAGATGCATGTGATATGTTACAGTTTTTTCTTTAGGAACATTTCACGCCCCATGAATCAATTATCGTCCAGAATCACATTTTCTTTAGTCGCCTCCGCTCCATTTGAGTCTTCATCGCACTTTTATCCCCTCACGCCGATTTCAAATCTTAATATTTTTATTTAGACAGTTATCGAAAAATTACACCGATATAGACAATTTTTGCCGTTTGGTACGCAGAGAAATGTCCGCACACCTTACGAATGCCAGAGACGAGAAACACCACGCTGGGGACCTTTTTTCGCAATATCCAATTTACAAGAAAAAAATTAATCAACGACGATGTAACGAATAATTTTGAACCGGTAAGATACATCGTAGTGCATGGACCGTCTTTATCGCACTCGAACGAAGTCGACGCTATCTTCCGTAAACGAAAAATTAAAAAAAAATGTTTTTCATACATAGCTGCCGCTCCGGTGACGATCAGAGTCAAGACACGAAAGTCACTTGCACTCTGTACTTTTTCTCACTGGCATTCAATTAACTCTTGCATTTTTTTCATCACGAACCGAAGCACGGAGATTGAGTGTCTAATATTTATCGAGGGTATTTTTTTTTCTTTTCGCTTACATGCTAAAAGGACAT
Source organism: Alloplasta piceator (assembly GCA_946863875.1). NCBI lineage: Eukaryota > Metazoa > Arthropoda > Insecta > Hymenoptera > Ichneumonidae > Alloplasta > Alloplasta piceator. The sequence continues at coordinate 1,680,627 of OX333080.1, forward strand.
TGAAAAATCGCGTATACTATATATTATATTATCGCCGACTACAATGCACGTGTCACAATTTTCTATGTACATTTCATTTATCTGCTTTCGATTTTGTAAACAAAAAAAAGTCCGATCGTTGTTGGGTAACCGAAAGAAAGATCTTTTCGATATTTTGGCCTTCGTTGGCTCTCGTTGCCTTCGAGCAAAGTTATTGAAGGGAAAGGTTTTTAATTAGAATGCCCAAAAAGTTTAATTTTGCATTTTTTTTGTCGATTTCAATCGAACGAATATTTTTGGATTTTTAGGGAATATTTGGAAATGTTCCAAATGCTCCGGTACTGGAAAGTAAAAATCCAACGTGTGTCTTAATTTTTATATGATCATCTTCTATGCAAACCTCAATAATTTTTTAAATATCATAAAAGAAATAATTGTTTGAACAAGTTGTTAAATTCAATTCAATATCTCTTAGGTCCATATGAAAGAAAATCAAATAAATGTTCGACACCATTTTCGGTCTTTATACTTCAGACAAAAAATACACTTTGTACAAAAAAGTATGATCTTGTGATAAAAGGATTGTTTCCTAATTTTTAAATATCGGATAAAACAGACTGCAAGTTATGAAAAGATTCGTTCCATTGACATCGAGAACAAAATTTGACTTTTTGTGTATCCTAATAAAACCTTTGAGAGAATTTAATAAAATGAAGCAATTGAGAAAATCAATCATTAAGATTTGGGATTGAAACAAAAGATTTCGAAGCATGGCAAGTTGGCCATTTTTTCTCGGATACCCCGCCTTAATACTCGATTAATCTAAAGTATCATAAGATCTTATAATATAAATCTCCGTAGTCGTTTTTTTTCGGTCGCAATTTTTCTTCCATTTGTATATATAATATTTATAAGTATGTTCTTTTTTTTATGTATACTTTCTTGGACATGTAGACGCGTTTGCCTACGCAATAAATAATTAAACACAATGAAAAATTCTTCACTATTGTACTTGACAAAAATAGGCAATATGTTATTCGATCAACGAAGATCGTTGAGATTGATGAAAAACAAATGATAAATTGGGACTAGTTCTTCGACGAATATCCAGAGACGCTCCATTTTAAATGGACGCTCTTCCGGTTTGTCGAGTCCGAGTTTTTTTGTTCGTTACCTCTCAACTTCCACAAGCATCGTTTTTTCTTCAATTCATCAATAAGAGAGAGGATTTCCAACATTCGTACGATACAAATATCCTCCGCTAACCACGGTTGGTTGTCGATGAATTTTGGCACATTCCGCGCGTTTCAATTCGTTTCTTCCCTCTCGCTCGTTGAATGAGGTTTTCTTTTTTTTTCTACGAGACGATTTTTCCGCATTGTCCAAATTCATCCATGAACCCGGACAAATTTTAAAATTATGTCTGGTACTGCAACATCGGCGCAGCGAGGTTCGGATGATGAGCCGTGTTCATCCTCAACGCCGAGATACTTTTGTTGTACCATTCGTCCTCCGCTGACATTCCTAAATCACAGAAAAATCGTAAAATTCACGATTACACGTCGTATAGTGGAAAAACATTTTTCTTTAAATTATTTCACGGTGTCATCACCTCGGACGTGAAAAGCGTTCATTCAAATAACCGTGGCCGTTTACATTCCCCTTCAGTAAACACTTGTATTGTTCGGATCATACTGACCCGAGGTGATAAAATCAATGAAAAACTCCGCTGTACGAATCATTGAAATTGGTATTAAAAAATCTTGTTAATAGGGCTTATCTATGACAGTAAACAAATAGAAAACTTTTATTTTTCGGGAGTCAACGAATTTAAAAATGGCAGACATTTTTTTTTCTAAATTCATTATTGAAAAAGCATTATAATCGTCTTGTTGTGTACGTAAGTTTCCAGAGATTGGAAAATTTTTTTTGAACTATATTTCGAACCTTTCTTTTCCGCACCGGATGAATATCAGTCGCAGGAAAAAATTATTGAATCGTTTCGTCCGTTCAAGCACAAAATTGAATCGATAATATAACAATGCATTATTCGCGTTAAAGCGTTTACGATAATGCGATAATTTTGTAAGTTTGTCGAAGCGTGGAAATGCGGAAAGCTCGAGAAGCCAAGTCGACAGGCAATTCGCGAATATTCTTGATTCGATTTAAAAGCGACATGCCATCTCGTGCCGGAAATGATGTAAGATGGTAGCATTCCCGAGGAAAGGAAATGGAACGTCTCCGAGTGAGTGAACGGCTTGCGACGGTCGTTCCATCTCTCTCACGTCATTTCCCGTATTTTTTTTCGGCACATACGATATTGAAAAGCAACAAAGTGGATCATTCTCGTGAGCAAAGAAAAATGTCTTTAAAATTTATTTAAAAGAAAAATAATAAATTAATTGTATCATTAATAAAAAGCCACAATAATGATGATGATGCTTTGAAAAAAAATTGCACAAATTGCAGATGTATTTGATATATTTTGGTAATTGAAAATTTATAAAGTGCGGAAAATTGCAACTTTTGGTGGGAGATATTTCTTTTTCATCTTGCTTACCCATTGTGTCTTGTCGCATTCCCGTTACCGCTGACATATTCGACGCCGAGTGCGACATTGAAAATGGTTGCGGCATACTCGAATAGGACGTGGCTCCCATCTGGAAATTTAAGTTAGTTCTGGTGGTCAATCAAATAAAAAAAGTGCCAAGATTTAAAAAAAAAAAGCTACGCCGAATTTGAGAACAGCGATGAATTTTTCGTCAAAATCTTCGGTTTCGGTGGAATTTCATCTACAAAATAAATCACGGCCAATTCAACGATTCAAAATCAAACATCATGATCAAAGATTACGAGTAACGTATTTTCTGCGAATGGTTACGGTTCTAATGAATCCATTTCGTCGGCTGGGCCATTTTGCCACGTTCTTCTCAACATATCATTGATATTCCGTTATAAGGTTGAACCTTGCACCAACGAGCGAGATACGTTTGATAGATTCATATCCGGGGGTAACACATACGCCATGTACGCTATTAATTCCCGACGATACATGGCCCCTGCGTTGCTCGGTATGGAACTAAATTGCATTTCGATTAGTTGGACCGGACGGATACCGAATGCCTACCGTTTTAATTGAGCCCATAATTCGTTGGATCCTGCGGCTGGCCACCGACGAAATTTTTTCACAGGGACACCGAAACCCTCTGGTTCAACGATCATACACACGTCCACACATTTTCACGTTTCCTTCCGCGTTTCCCGCAAAATTTCCCTCCAACGACTACATACATTCACGCGGGTTTGCGGTACATGCCAAGTTCGGGCAACAATTTAATCCACCTTCGATGTAAATATGATATTCCTCATGATATTTAGAGAACAATCGACGAAAAAGGTTTGGCTCGAAATTTCAGTATCAGTGAGATCAATGCAGAGTTGTGAAAATAGTAATGTAAAAGTAATGCATTACCCATTACTTTAAACAATGTGTATTGGACAAGTTTTCCATTACAAATTACAAAAGTAGTGTGTAATGGATGGGTGTTCCATTACAAATAAAAAAAAGTAATGTGCAATGTATGCATGTTCCATTGGAAATGAAATTAGTAATGTGCAATGAATGCATGTGCCATTACAAATAAAAAAGTAATGTATAATGGATGCGCGTGTTCCATTACAAATAAAAAAGTGATGTGCGCGTTCCATTACAAATTAAAATTTTTAAAAAACGTAATTTGCAGTGGAGAATATTCCATTACAAATAGAAAAATTGCCGTGTTCGTATTAGGAACTTGCACATTGCTGTCTCATTATTCATTTCGCCCACTAAAAGTTCATCCACAATTATCACAAATGAGCTATAAAGTTAAAAAAAAAAGAACATGCACATTATTTAGGAATTTATTAGATTGCTTATAATTATGGGTAACAGCGTGTAAAAGCCAGTTCAATATAAAGTTGGATAATTTTTGGGGTTGAGTACATTTTCGTACTTCATATTTAACGATGAACCGTCTGTTTTTTCGTTTTTATTTTTTAACTTTATGGATCATTTGTGATAATTGTGGATGAACTTTTATAGTGAGCGAAATAAAATAATGAGACAGCAACGTGCAAGTTTCTAATACGAGCACGGCAATTTTTCTATTTCTAATGGAATATTCTCCACTGCTAATTACTTTTTTAAAAAATTGTAATTTGTAATGAAACGTGCATACATTATACATTACTTTTTTTATTTGTAATGGCACATGCATCCATTACACATAATTTTTTTATTTGTAATGGGACATGCATCCATTACACATTACTTTTTTTATTTGTAATAGAACATGCATACATTACACATTACTTTTTTATTTGTAATGGAACACGCATCCGTTACACATTACTTTTTTAAATTCTAATGGAACACGCATCCATTACACATTACTTTTTTTTATTTGTAATGCAACACTTATCGATTTCACATTATGCAGTGTAATGGGTAATAAATACAGTAATGCATTATCAAAGTAATGCATTATTTATAACTCTGGATCAATGGTGATCGCACGCGGATACAATAAGATAGATTAGAAAAATATTCTTACCTGAGGATAACGATTGATGCCGTTTATACTGTTGTGGGGATGAGCGTAAGGCTGATATCCTCTTCCAGCACCGGGATAAATGTTCCGCATCATGGCACCTTGACAGGCCGGTATCGGCGTCAGAGCTTTTTGCAATTGTTTCTCCTGCTTCCGGTATTTCGCTCTTCTGTTCTGGAACCATACCTGGCGACAACCGCAAAATGGTGAACGATTTCAAGCGAAAATGTGACAACGCGAAAGAACGAATTCCACGGTTCCAATTGAACCGTGGAATGAATTTCGACCTCAAGGGTTTTTTGCGCGGGTACCATCGAAGCGCCGATAAGAACGGACGGATAAGAAAAAATGCCTCTCTACCGTGATACGCCAGATGGGGTATATCGAGCCCGGCTATACAAACACATATATATGTACGGTATATACAAGGGGTAGCCGCCCACGCGCGGATATATGACGTCACGAACGGCGCGCTATTGGTCGTTGGAAAGACCGTGACGTCACCGGGATTTCCCTCATTGGCGGACACGTTTTATCGACATTTCCAGCGGTCCCTCGGAACGGTTGTTCCGAGGGCGTTTCGCCCTGTCTCTCTGTAACATGGCGTGTTTCACCCCCGCGAGACGAACGTACAAACTCGAATTGGCGAACGATACGATTATTCAACGACCCCGATGTTGTCCTTGTAGTTTTTTCGTTCTCCGCTTCTACATTTGAGAAAAAAAATACCAAGAAAGTTCAGCATCGTTCCATTCATCGCTGACTGTCACCGTTCTTGAGGAAAGTGTCTTCAAGATCCAAGAAAAAGCCAGGACTCGTTTTTAGATTCAATGATAAAAATGAGCGGAAGTTTCATCATTGTCCGCGATGGAATGAGACCGAAACGCCGTGATGCCAACGAAACTGAAAGAGAGTCCCTTTGGAGTTGACCAGCTAAGAAAAAATGGCGGAAATTAAAGTTGACGAGTGGAAGGAAAATGTGAGACAGGAATGAGAGTGGTCGAAGCTTTTTTGAGAGAAAAGCGTATACGAACTGAGAAAAGGTTTCGCCAGAGAGAGAGAGAGAGAGAGCTACCGCGTAAAGCCGAGTACGGCGAGACCCTGATGCAAGAAACTGGAAAGCTAAGAGTTCGTAATTCAATAACGCACACTCCGTGAGGTTCCACCGCTTCGCTATCACCCTATATCCTTCTTGCCCTTGCCGGAGAATCCCGAACGAGGGTGAGAGAAAAAAAACGAGCCTCGCACGTACGGGATGTATCCAAGGGGTGCTTTATCGAGGGTAAGCCCTGGATTCTCGAGATATCCGCAACTTTGTGCCGAGCAAGAATCATTCTTCGGATTCTTACCGGTCAAACTATTCGCACTGGCTCAACTTAGCCATGAGCATGATTAAAATGCGCACGGAGCCAATGTACTTCAAGTACATTCGGTTAACAGGTACTTTTGCACGTGTTATGCAGGGAAAAGTGGAAACTTGGTCCGCATTCGGAATTTAGAGACGGGAGTCAGAAATTGAGCCGAGTAGAGAGATAAAAGATTGAACGAAAACTCAACTAACTCGATATCTGGTCTCTACTCCGTTCTCTCATCCTACCTCATTTTTTCCCCCTCATTTCAGTAGTCAAGTGCTGGCTAATGGGATTTCTCGTGCGGTGATTCGAGAATTATTCCTTCACCGACTAGCCCATCACGGCCATCTTGTTTCCTTATCCATAGACCTCCGCAACGTTCTCGGTCCTCCTCATCGTTCGTAATCCTTTTTTTCCATTCCTTACTTTGGCAATTAACTATACCTCCATTTCAGTGCGACAGTATTGAGGGAGTCTAGGGAAATTTCATCAGACCGTCACGAGTCTGCGGAAAAGTCGTGGATCGATGAATGGCGAACGCTTTGCGATTATTTCGATAGATTTGTCTATTCGGTTGATTTTAATCGCATCTCTTTGACCGAATTACCCACACAATGATACATTCTTCGTGTTTCATGAATTTCTTTAGCTACGATAAAGACCATGAACATTTTTCCTTGTTCTGGAACTCGCGAGGGAGATTTATACTCATTCCGTCTCTCGTCGCACAATCTCGTATCGTTTTCTACAGGGGTGCCGAATTCGTCTTCTCGAAGAGGGGGTGAGATATCCATCACAAGGGGAATTCGGTGACGACGTCGAGGTGGAAGAAAAAAAAGAGAGAAAAAACGGAACGATATAAGGAGGGAAAGAAGCGAAGCGTTGTGAGAAAAAAAAGGAAAAAAAAGGAGGCCTCGGGCAAGAAGAGCAACATGGGCGCCGCGGAGAACTCTCCGCCGTCGAGGCCGAGATGTTTCGGATCTATCTAGGGTGGAGAAAATTCAATTTAAAATGGCGGCTCAGATATAATGGCAGCCCACGGTACATCGTCGCTCACCCTAGTCTCATCTCAACTTTACCACCCCAACTCTCTCCGTCTCTCTTTTTCTATATCCAGCTCTCTCTCTCTTTGCGCCTCGACCGCCTCTATTTTTTTCTTCTTCTTGTTTCTTTCTGCCTTTTATTTCTGTCTGTCTCATCGCCTCACACCCCACTCTCTCTTCTTCATCATCCTCCTTCGCATTTTCCGCTCTTTTCTCCCAGTTTCCTGCTTATCGCTACACAAGCCGTATCATCGTGTGTTACTTTATGTTTCATTCTCATTCTTTTCCACTCGCAAACCGATGCCTCGATTCGCGAATGTCCACGCCGAGCTCTTTTGGCCACTTTCTTACATTCTTTTGTCATCGCGATTGGATTTGAGATTTTTCGCTCTCGCCTCTGGTCTTCGGATATCTTTCGGATCTATCGGATGTCTGATTTTTTGATTTTGTTGGAAGTCGATGCAAAAAAATGAGCAAGCCGTGAACAATTTTTTAAATATAGAGGATTTTTCCATAATTTTTCAACGATTCGTAAAATTTCATGATATCCGAACCCATCGAGCGATTCTTTTTCAATTTAATACCAATAATTTTGTTGAAAATGTTTTAGTTCGATTCTGCGGGATAACGAAAGTTGGAAAAATCACGATTTTTTTTAAAATTTAAAATCCACGCCAAATGAAGAATTATTTGCAATTCTTGTCAAAATCACACTGAACAAAGATTTAGAAAAAAAGATAATAAAGTTTCTTTTCTGAGAAAGTAAAACGATTTGTTTTTTCGATTTAAAAAATGGTGTCTTGTTAAATAATCATTACAATTGTCCATTAAAACTTTATGTCAGAACTCATGATTTTGCTCATAATTTTTGTTGCTCATTCGTAAGTGTGTTGGAATGAAATACGGTGGATAGAGTTGAATCCTAGTTTTCTGATAAACTAAATATATATATATAATTGTGCGTGTGCGTCCTTTGGGCATTGCTTATGAGGGGAATGACTAAAAGCAAACCGCGTTTTACTTGGCATCGCAGTTTAACAGGGTTAAGTCACGGTGGTTCCCCGGGCTTTTAACGCAAACAACACCCGTGAATTATAAATCAAAAGAGGCGAAACGTTGCGTCGACTGTTTTAATATGTAGACGGAATTCGTGAGCGCACGAAATTCGGTCTGCGTGGAAAAAAAAGAAACGTAAAGAACACAAAATGGCAAAAATTACTCTGTATCATCCCTCTCCACGGTAATTGCAATCATTCAGCGGAAATTTTCGGAGTTTGAATATTCAAAGAACAAATTTTGAGATGTCAATTTTTCATAACCACTTTTTCATTAATTCAGGAAAATCGAATATTAAAAAAAATTGCTGCGAAAAATTGGAGCAGCCTATTTCTGTGTCAATTTTGTTGTTGCCCACGATTGCAAAGTGCAGGACGAAGAATGAAAAAAGAATCCCCTCGTAGAAATCGCCAGACAAAAGAGAGAGAGAGAGAGAGAGAGAGAGAGAGAGAGAGAGAGAGAGAGGACTCTCGGACATACGAGATTTGACAGGACTCGTAGAAAAGGATCTCGTGTGTGAGTGTATGCGAGAAAAGGATATTCGGTACAGTGGGAGTGTATCTTGAATCGACATTTGCGATCGTAATTCAATTTTCCACGTACCCTACTCGCGTCTTTGATTCAATTACAGCACGACGAATGACTCACTCCGAAAAAAATCTATGATAAAAGCTTCTCTTCGACAAGGGCAAAAAAATATTTTCGGACCAACGCAAACTATCGGTAAAGTTGAAAAAAAAAAAAACCATTACAATAATGAATTTTTCGTACATTCGCATCTCGTTCCGTACAAAATATGATAAAATTCCTCTTTCCCATTCCCCGCAATCGTCATTTTTTTCGTCCTTTCAATCGACGGATCCAATAGTGGAAACGGGTCTCGAAATTTCGGGCAATATTTTCGCTGGAATGTTTCGAAAAAAAAATCCCATTTTTTTAAAAGCAATAAAAGGGGGGAAAAATGAAGGGCAGAGTTGCAAAAACGTTGCGCCCTTTCGATTTTAGTCAACTCCACGAGAATATTCGTCAAAGTCCTCGAATTCGCATACGCGTTTTTGGCTCCGCTTCGATGTTGCGATAATCGAGTCAACAGTTCGAAATAGCATCCCGAAATTGAAATCATAGTCGGGGAAGCGAAAATTTTCGCGACCTGCGCAGTTGCGTCTGTATTTTCATTCCTGCAGACGTCGGTGCAAATATTAATACATCTCTATCGCTGGAATAAAAAAAAAATGGCGCAATGACTGACTACGTAATTGTGTAAAATATTTGTGTAAAAAGTTTGAGCTCGTTAGTTCTATAATGCAAATAACTCAACCGGACAAAGATTCTTGAACAAAAAAAACCGCCCAATATCAAATATCAAATTTCTGTCAAGAAGGCACTTATTGAGGCTCTTTACTCATGAAAATAAAGATTTTTTTCAGAAAACCAACATAATTTGTTTTACGATTGAAACTATTATAAATTGTCAAATAATTGCTGCAATTATTATATGGGTCATTACATTTCGAATCGACCAAGAGTTGGAATTAACCCCTTTCATTTCAATGAAATTTGGTCGGAAGTTTTCGTTTTTGATAAAACGAAGTTCTATACCAAAGGAAAAAAATTGGAATTTTTTTTTTTTCAAAGTTATGCAAAATTCAAAATTTCACAATTTTTCAAATCCTTCAAGTTTATTTTTTAAATATCTCGAAAACTATTATAGTTACGGAAAATCGTTCTGAATTCGTCTTAAAGAGTATACTTGGGGCTACGAAAAAAGAAATATTCCGAAATTTTTTTTTTTCAATCATGAGTTTGGAGAATTGTGAATTTTCAAAAATAGTTAAAGTTCAAGTTCAGTATTAAATTTTTAGTTCAATTTTTCTTATATAATACCTTGTACTGATCTTAAAAGATCCTGAAATCTTCAGAAAGGTGTTTTGTTTTCTCAAAAATATTAATTTTTCAATTTTTAAAAATCGTGCAAATCCACGACCGACATTAAATTTTTGGTTTAATTTTTTTTTTATATAATACCTTGCACTGATCTTAAAAGATCCTAACATTTTCAGGATGGTATTTTTTTGTTTCAAAAATATAAATTTTTCAATTTTGGTAAAAAAAAATTTTTTTTACCAATACTTTGTTACTTTTATTTTTTTTTACTAAAATTCAAAAATTTATATTTTTGAAACAAAAAAACACCATCCTGAAAATTTCAAGATCTTTTAATTTCAGAACAAGGTATTATATAAAAAAAATTAAATGTTGATCGTGGATTTACTCGATTTTTAAAAATTCAAAAATTCATATTTATGAAAAAACAAAAAACACTTTTCGGAAAATTTCAGGATTTTCTAAGATCAGTACAAGGTATTATGTACAAAAAATTAAACCAAAAGTTTAATGCTAAACTTGGATTTTCCCGATTTCTGAAAATTCAAAATTTTCCAAATTCATCATTTTGCCCATTTTTTTTCGGAATATTTTTTTTTTCATAGCCACAAGTATGCTCTTCAAGACGAACCCAAAACGTTTTTTTCGTAACTATAATAGTGTTCGAGATATTTAAAAAATAAACTTGTTACTTTCGAAAAAAAAAAAAAAAAAAAAATTTCCTCCGGTAGAACTTCGTTTTATTAAAAACGAAAACTTCTGACCAAATATCATCGAAATTGAAAGGGGTCGATTCCAACTCTTGGTCGATTTGACATGGAATGACCCATATGCAGTTATATTTTGATAAATAAAAAAATCGACTTTTTTCGTCTCATTCGGTATTTCCGTTTATTCGAAAGTATTTTTGAACGGATTCATTTGACGAATTTTGAAAGCTAAAAAAGCGACAAGGAGAAAAAGAGGGAGAGAGTGCATACTCAAAATGGCATGTGTGAATAAACTTTGCATCTCCGGGAAAAATTGTATTTTCGTGCTTTTTTAAAAGGTTTATGTGTATATATAGGTTGAGGAGAACCACGTATGCTGCGTATTCGCTATGCGTCCGACGCTAAATAATTATGCAACCTTGCCGAATAATTACGCGCGGATGAAACTGGCGTGGATAGAGCGAGAGTCGTGTGCCTGGGCTTAACGTAGAGTTTCAGCGTATAGGTATCAACGTACTATAGCCGTATAGTTTCAGCGTAACGTAGAGTTTCAGCGTATAGGTATTCACGTACCAGCCCGCTTTCGCGACCATGTTGGTGCAGCTTCAAGTTCGTTAAATTAATCCGTTTATATACTGGCGAATAGGCCTCCCCCCCGGATCAACATGGTTCGGCACTCTCACTGGATGAACGCTGCGTATGTTTTACTATCATCGCGTGGATTTTGGGCAGAGGTTTTTTCCAATTTCCGGTTGGAAAATTTGGAGAATTCGCCTTCCATTGCATTAATTATTGTTTAATCCATGAAATCGACAAGGCAACTCTGATACAACGGAGGATATGAACGGCGGGTTGGAGAGACAAAAATGGACGCGTTTCAATAATTTTGCAGGAGCGGCACCTTTCTGACGATATATCGAATTTTATAAAAGCGCGGGATGAGATAAAAAATATGGATCGTTAATGATAAATATTGGTGGAACGACAAAGTTTGAAGAACATATCAATAACTCATTATCAATGACTAAAACATAAGCGACAGGATGACCAATGCATGACCCCGATGTATCTCTGATGCACGTATATACACGAGACTCACCTGGATTCTGGCCTCGTTCAATTTGGTGCTCCTCGCTAATTCCTCTCTGCAGTATATGTCTGGATAATGGGATTTCGCGAACGCCGATTCCAATTCTGCCAGCTGCTCCTGCGAAACAATTGGAAGCAACGTTGAAGGTACCGTTGTCCTCTCGTTCACTCTCCAACAGTAAATCTCAAAAGCGAGACATTTTCATGTAGAATTGTCGAAAAAGTGATACGATACATTTACGAGAGAATAAATTACAACAAAAGATAATCGAAACGTAAAACAATACTATATGTGGATAATTCATCGATCAATCTCCGCCCAACTTATTTAAATAAATTCTATTCAATCCCAGATGTAAAAATCTAGTATCCAATGGAAGGATTTTTTGATCAATCACTGGATAAACTGATATAACATTGAAAATAGCTTAGTCTCATTTATTTCGGATGAGCGGATTCCAGATGGCATTGCTCGTTACGAAAAGACATCTTGAAATACCAAACTTTTCAAAACACAAATAATAACAGTTTGATGGAAAAAAAAGGCAAAAATTCGCTCTGTTTCGGTCGATCGACTGAATGTATATTTCGAGCTGAATCTGTATGTATATCTAACCTGGGTGAAGGTGGTCCTGTGTCGTCGTCGTGCGGGTGTTGGACAGCTCGCTGTGGTCGGTGTGTGGCCAATGTGGGGACTCGCCGAGCAGGGTTCGGGTTTCAATTTCTTGAAAGCTCCCTCGGCGCCTGATGAAACCGAAAAAAAAATAAAACAAACAAATCCACCCCACAAAAACGACGTTAAATCCTCGATAATACGTAACGAGTTGCAAAACAGTATTACGCTAGACGCTTTGGGATTTGCGGTGGATTTAGCCGATCTATCTGATATCAGAGGACTTCCGGTTCACTTCTGTGCAAACAACAGTTTGCGGACTGTGGTGATTGTTTCAAATTTCGAAAGAGCTAGAATCGGTTCGAAGATCTTCGTTCTCCGAGGAATGGTCTTGAAGGATGATCGCATAGTTTATGAACGAACACTCGCGAGAGCAGGCGCGCGTCGGACCAAAGAGAGATATACACTGAGAAGAGCGAGAGAGAGAGAGAGAGAGAGAGAGAGAGAGAGAGAGAAGCAAGTCCCTCGCACTATGCTAACTCAGTTAGGAGGTTAATGACCTAATCATGTTACATGCTGATTCAATGTTCGAGGATGAATGCTGTCCACTTTACGCGCCTTGCCCTATTTACCCCATTCATACTGTTCCGGCAACTCGGTCAAGTTCATTCCGAGATAACGTCTCGCCACGATCCCGTTCCATTATGTCACGAATCTTATATTCAGGTGAGACTATATCCACGTGCTACGATCGATCGTTCAAATTCACGGGCTGCGTGGCTATTTGAAGGATCGAAGGGTTCCACACTCCATCCATAATCTGGGATCTACCGTACAATGAGAATTCTAATTTACGCAAACAACCAAAGTTGGAGTGCCACAGACTCGTAGGCTATAGACAATAGCTGAATATACGTAATTTATAGATTTGTAATTCGTAATTGGTTCAAATTGTCAAGATTCCCAAATAAATGGACACTTGCACTGTAATAACGGTACATGCCATCGAATCCATTTTTTTAACCTTTCTATGGACTTGTACGGATTCGCAAGTGTTTGGATTTGACACAATAATGACGAATGAGACGGGGCAAAGTCTCAAAAATGAAAAGAGAGCGCTAAATGCGTATACCTAAGATCCCATCCAGTCCACCGCGTTTTTAGAGTTTTTGAAGAGCCTCAAGACGTCAGATTGTGGGTGTTCAAATTTTGAATTGCCAAAAGGGTGAACACTCGATTCGAGAAACACACATATCCCAAAGAGACGTACACACACATTTAAATATTCTCTCACGTCGCGAGACTGGGACATGTATTCATGGATAGAACATCTGTCGAAACTTCTGCGTCTCGTTAATGTCAAAACGATCGTGCACCGGGTGAAATAATTAGCGTCCAATTTTAACGACTCGTCACACAGTGGGCGTGGGTGCGTTTGGAAAACGATAGAGCGCGGTCAATCCTACGGATTTCCCCATTCAGCTGCTCCGCTTTTACCGGTTACACAGCTGAGAAGGATTTGCAATTATCTTCCGGCTATGTGACATCGCGATAATCGGTACTCCCGCGTTCTCGTTCCCGGCGCGTGTTTTAAAACGATGGAAATTGGAAAAAATCTTTGCTGAAAAGAAAGATAGTTTGTTCTCGATTCTGCCGGCGAGAGACGAACGAATTCATTTGAAATTTATATCTCGCCGAGTCTCATTTCCTAGGCGATGGTTCGTTGGATTTCTCATTTTTCACGATTTCCGTAATCCATCGAACTAAACTCGGAGATAAAAGAGATGGAAGAAAAATCCTTTCTCCAACGTTGAAAAACATCGAGGAGGATATTCGATTCGTTGTCGGCCGGAAATGATGTAATTCGCGGGGGAAAGAAAAGGCCGAGTACCGGAAATAAGAGGATACGTATGCGCGTGTGTGGCGGCGGTTCGTGTGTATCTCGCTAAGCCAATTTTCGAGTCCAACCTCCGGGGCATTTTCACTCGCGATGGACCGGGAAAGCTATGCAAATTCGGTTGAACCCGTAGCACGAATAATGTATGAGGAAAACCACGAGGAAGGATCGGGCTACGCGGAACTACACGGTAATACCGCAACTACAAAGGACTCACGTGCATTTCGAATGTACGTGAAACAAAAAATTGGAGCAACACAGGGGAAACTATCGTGCATTTATCGTCACGATTGAAATTGCGCTGAAATTTCCGAGGGAGAATAACTTCCAGAGCTAAATAAAAACTTAGACGCGAGTCCGCGCACTTTATGAAAAATAAGAGGAGAAATGTTTCAAGAAACTTGAGAAATTAGTGAACGAGTCCTGACAAAGAAGACGACCTTTCGAAGGATGGAAAAATGTCAGTGTCGTCGTGGCGAGTAACTGGATGTGCTTTAAGGGGGGCGGCGCGAAAATAGAAAGAGAGCAAGGCGTCGGAAGCTGCCGAGGCCGGCTGTTCCATCACCATTCAGTTTGATCCAGCTCAAAATCCAGACTCTTGCTCTCAGTTTGCTTTGCCACATTAGCAACCGGCTCCCCTCGACAGGGTACTAAGCCCCGGCTGAGCAAGGACTTCGGGGTGAGAGTCTCTCGAGCCCCCCATTCAAACATAATAATGGTCCATGAACAGGTACAACCATATGGTTTGTACGCTTCCCCCTTTGCTCGCTCGCTCATTGTTTGACATGTGTGTGGTACAAACGCCTTCCTATAATGTTCCGCACACGCATTTGGGACACTCGAGACTCAACGACCGGAAAATTCGTCCATCTCGAGTCGCGTGTACGACACGCTTTCGTTGACCATTTTTATCGCACTTGTTCCTCAAAATTATTCCTCGCCGCTTTCATTGTACTCGAGTCAATTTTCGCGGCACTGCTGTGCATGAAAATTTTGCTCCGTTCGATTCATGATATCACGGCGATGGTCTCAATTTTCAATGTCTCAGTATCAACGCAATATGATAAAATTTTACGACATTTCGAATACAAGTTGCATCGGTTATTTATTTTAAAAAATTATCACTAACTTTTAAAAAAATGTACAATCCTCACATGGAAATAAAATATACGCGAAAATATAGATTCCACAATTTTGGAAATGTGTATGTATGAAAAAATCTGTTTGTTATATTAGAATATTTGCAGTACATTTTTCGTTTCTAATTATTCAGTGTATATTCCGAATTATCTAACTTCCGGTAGATAATATATGTTATTTATTCGAGATACATGGTCTATATGCGTCGCATATATTTTATTTCCACGAGGATCGTCAAAATCTCGCAACGTGACATTTCCATACACCAAACGAAATTAACCATACTGTTGTAATATATACCATTCTAGCATGAATGATCGTACCTCCAAGATTTTATGGTAGCCTGAATTAAAAAATATGGCATACGTAACGGTGACAATTATAACTTGGACAAAAAAATATTACAAGAATATAATTTGGTGAATGTTATCATGTTTGTAGTTTTGTTTACCACATTTTTAGTCAACGGTACTATAAAGTGTACAATAATCAAAATAAACCATCTTTCGGTGTAAGTAATCCAAGAAACGAGACTTTGAAAAAAATTACGCTCAATTTTTTTGTGATCGAACGATCGGAGCTTTGACGTGAAAATAAAATTGAAAGAAAAAGGTCATACGATTAGATCTATAAAAGTATGACTTGCCGCAGCGTGTCAGGTGTTGTTGTAGATTTTTCGAAAACGAACCGTATATATGCTCACCGACGCTATTGGCATTTCCGACGCTATTGCGTCCCGTTGTTGCCGCAGTGGTCGTGGGACTCGACTCAAGGGCCTGATGTACCCCGTAAAGACCAAAATCTTGCTCATTCGAGCTCGCGCTGCTGCACTTTCTCTTTTCCTGATTGTGATTCAGGTGAAACGTGTCGTTCTCAACGAGACCGACACCGAGCAAGCCAAGATTGGGCCTTAATTCGTCCATGAGTTTGTTCTGTCCGCAATTAGCAGCTGCGGCCGAAAAGTTCAATTGTCTGCTGAATATAGCGGGAAAAATGTTGAACTGTTGATGATCGAGGCTCAGAGCGGTCGTGGACAGACCACCGCCGCCACCACCCCCGACTGAACTACCACCGACGGAACCCACGCCGCCACCGGGTCCGCTACCACCGGACAAATCGTTAGCCAGGATGATGCCGGTTTGACCTTGTCCAGGTCAGCGCAATGTTTATTCGTCCTCGCGAGACTATTTCCTCGCTTCTACGATGACATTATTGATACTTATTTCTCAGCACGACATTCACCTCCGACCAGCTCTCCTCGAACAGTCCTCCCTTCTTTACCACTTCCGAATCAGATGCGACACAACAGATGCACAATTGTTCATCCCGTTTCTCAATGTTTACGCAATCGAGTCGATACTTGGCTGTCCAAAAATCCGAATAGTCGGTGAAGCGACGATCACTCGCCAGTCCCGACTATTCTCTACGCGATCACAATTTTTCCTCGTACTCCTTGAAATGGAACTCCAATGAACAGGTCTCTTTTATCGATGGACCGAGATAGTCAACGAAATTTCATGTGAAAACACTGAAACAATACGTCGCGAAACACTCACGAGCTTTCGATGTATTTGTCCGAATGAAAATAGTCGAAATTGGTTAAAAAAAACGTTCGCGTCACTGTGTCGCGTTCACGACGGCCGATCCGCGTACGTCGAAATCTCAGAATTGACGATTTCAGGGAAGATCGGGATATGGGAAAAAAAAATTAAAAAATAGTCAACGAAAACCAGGATAAAAAGAGGAAGAACTTAAAGGTTCAGGGGGGAAAGGAGGGTGGGGGACGGGAGAGACGTCTCGTCTGTTGACTGAATCGAAGAGTCGCGTGGTTCTCTAACCAAGATACAACCGGAAGTCGTATGCGGAGTTAGGAGAGTCTGGGTCTTCGACGTTGATAGCGACGCGCACCGTTGGCCCCGATTCCCCAAATTCAAATTTTATTATGCCTCCCGATCCAATTAGGGTTACAACGGGGTGGTTGAGGGGGGTGTAGGTGAAGTGGGGAGTAAGCAAGTGTGCAAACGGAACGTTGATACGGCAGTGGCAGATCTACCGACCGAGAGTTTCCAAGCCAGAAGGCTCGCGCGAGGAGGAGTCGATCAACGAGATTGAACGATGTCAACTTAAAAATTCAAACAACTTTCGTAACTCGGTCCAAGTGTCTTTGCAAATTGTCTTTGATCAGGGACAAACGAGATTGCACCGAGGAGGAAAATGATACAGATGCCAAGTTTTCGCGGTAAGAACGTTGCCGGAGACCGTTGGAGAACGTTTATACGCCGATGGGATGTGCGGATGATGGGGGTACCGCTCGCCGTGAGTTCTTGTGGGATTCTGTCCGCGAAATGCAGTTATCCCGGTGACTCGGGGGATGCTCCACGAGGGTGTGCGTATCTCCGTGAGCGTGTCCGTGTCTTTTACACAGAGAAAAGGGGATGGACTCTATGTTCCACATACCCTCGTTCATCCGGACGTCGCACACGAGCTCAGACTCTGCCGACACAACCAAGTGACTCGGGGATAGCGTTGGATCAAGATAGAGGGAGAGGAAGAGAGGACTGAGTCGAGTGTGACTCGCTATTGGACGGTTTCACCAAGCGTTGCCAGGGACAACGACCAATCCAGCGCTCTCGCGATGGGGTGTTTTGTAACCCCTGGCCATCAACATGGCGTTCGGATCCAATGAAAATTCCTCTGGAAAATAGGACCTTCGAGCGATTTTCTTTTTCCACCTAGCATCCCTGACATCCCTCCTATGAGGGGAGGATAGGTGGGAATGAGGGAGCAGGAGGGGCATCATCGTAGTACCGTCATAGTCCAGAATCCACCATTACTGATACAGAATTCTAGAGTTTTGGGATGGTGCACCGAGGGTAGGTATGAGGGTATATCTGCGTTGGGGATATCGCAAAAAGCCGCGTCCATGTCGAAACCCACTACCGGAGCAACTTTACCGTCACAATCACCGGGCAAACGACGACTACGAATCCGTGTGTCTCCTCTCTCTCCCTCACGGCGTTTTTCATCGCCCTTTGCAATCCTCCCCCGTGTACCGAGTCTAGAACGGGACTCCCGACGAACTCGACACCCTCTCTCTCTCTTTTTCATGCTCTCTTTGGCTTTATATCTATCTTTGTCGATCTCACTCATTTTCCGAACGAAAACGTCAACGGATAGGAAGGGGCAAAAAACGAGGGTGGGTTTTTCAACTTCTCTCTCTCTCTCTCTCTCTCTCTCTCTCTCTCTCTCTCTCTCTCTCTGCTGGTGTTAGCCCCCCTCTTTTGGCATCTCCGTCTTTCCATCAACTCGCGGCAGATAGCTTTTTTAATTCTTTTTCCTTTTTCGGTATTCGATTGTAACCTACACCCGCATTCTCGGTTCCTTCGGCTAGATGAGGGGTTTTTTCCAGTTTGACGAACGCTATTCCGAGAATACGACGAGATGATATGTTTCTGTAGTTTTTTTATATTGTACCTTGAGGATTGGATGATTTAATCTCTTGCAGTTTAAAATTCATGGATTCCTATTCCATCGAGCTTTGTTGGAGAAAAAAATGGAAAAGCTTTTGCCCTCGGGGAGCGAAGAAGTACGTGACGAATTGTCGGAGGATTTTTCAAGGACGGGGTTAGAGAAAAATGTGGTAATACTATATTTGATATCACGATTGATTGGAATAGAATACTGAATGAAGGTGACGGATTTGATTCCTCGACAAAAAAAACAGCGGCGATGATGAAATGAAAAAATGCAAAATTCAATTGTCGAACGTTCGAGCTGCAAGGTATACTTTTGTAGCTTCACGTGAATTAATATGGTTCGTAAAAAGGAGATATGCGGACAATGGTGAATCCAAGATTCGCGGGAATTGAATTCACCCTTGCGCAAAGCTTCACACATTTATTCGATAATTCTAACATCGTTTGTTCATGCAACACTTTTGGATACTTGAAAGAAAAAAATATTCAATATACTTGTGTATCGTCCAATAATTATTTTAAAAAATAATAAAATAATCCACTTCAGGGATTCAATTTTCCTTCAAGTAGAACAACGCAAGTGCTTTTTTCAAATTGCAATTTTTTGTTAAAGTGGCAACTTTTTTTTTCTCAACCGAAAAGAGAAGCAATGAAATTGACGAAAGACCGGATACAAAAGTGTAGGAGGTCGAATTTCGGACAAAAAAAAATTTGATTCGCCTCCTTCATTGTTGGATAAAAAGTGCGTGTTCTCTCTCGCGCATGACACGCGGTAAATATATAATATAAATAAAGAACGCTGAATTTCGGGATGACTCTTTGAAAAACCTCACGCGAAAACAGAACGCCCATCGTACGCGTGCCAGAGACTCCGGAGGCTGTATTTTGCCCGACAATGTGCACTCAACGGTGTCAAAAGCGGGCCAATTCAAAACCCAAAAAAACGAGCACTGAGGTCACCCGCGCGTGTGTCCATTGTCATAAAAAAAAGATAAAGCCTCCGAAGCGTTCCCAGGCTTTTACTAATTTTCTCCTCCCCCAATGATCGCGGCCGAAAAAAGTCCAAGCGAAACTCCTGACTTTCAATGAAATAATAATTTCCTTGGAATTTGAATTTGCTGAAAAAATTAATCAAGTCGGGAAAAGTGAAACTCTGCCAATATCACAACCTTCGTTGGAATTCAATGCAATTGGTTTATAAAAAAAAATTTGATAGAGATGCGAGAGAGAAGTTTGAAAGCAAGGTCCATTTACACGGTAGGACGCAGATACCAAGATTAGGATATTTCACTTGTATTGAGATAAGAGAATCGCGAGAGAATATATGTATAAATCCCTGGGGAGAATATTCTATAATGCTCCGACAGAATTCAATCTTCTTCTCGTATTCCGGAGCACAGCGTGCAAAAGCGCTGTATATGCTGAATATATATATTGGAAAATTGGTATGTTCTATGATCCAAACTAAGATTTTTTTCATTGAAGAATTGACGGGAAATAATTGAATTCTTCGAATTGACCCTCGTGATCGGTACGTAAGCGAATGAACGAAAAATTGGCCTTCGGATGCTGCAAACATCGATATTCAGTGTCACGTATGTATGAACATAGAGAGTTATGTGTACGTTGTAACGTCAAACCACTATATTTGTACACGAGTCGGTGCTCTCGAATCTCCCGTCGATCTATGTGTACACGTGTATACATTTATATCAGGGAGTCTCTCGCATGTGCATTAGACCGCCCGGGGGTTAGATCAAGGGACGACGATTAGATAGATTAGTACAACGGATAAAACACCGGCCCATATGTATAACTTGCCGCATTGTGCACGAAGCGGGCTAATACTTTTTCGGATTTTCCTGCATCCGAGTTTCATGGTCTTGATCTACTTTTTATATCCATACTCTATGCATTGGATATTATAGATTTATTATTAATTAATTTCAGAGCTGGGCAGTACTCGAAGTACTCGGAACTTGCGACGTACTTCAAAAGTACTTTAAAAGTACTCAAAATTTCAAATACTTTTCTGTACTTCAAGTATCTTTTCAAAAACAAGTATCAAGTACCTTTGAATGTTTCTTGCTGATGGTTGCATGTACAAAGCCTTTGAATATGGGTCATTCCATGTCAAATCGACCAAGAGTTGGAATCGACCCCTTTCAATTTCGATGAAATTCGGTCAGAAGTTTTCGTTTTTCATAAAACGAAGTTCTACCAATGGAAAAGAATTTAAAAAATTTTTTTTCGAAAGTTATATGCAAGATTCAATATTTCACAATTTTTTTAATCTTTCAAGTTTGTTTTTTAAATATCTCGAAAACTATTATAGTTACGAAAAAATTGTTCTGAATTCGTATTGAATACCTTGAGGCTATGGAAAAAAAAATCTAAAAAATTTTGAAGAATGATGAATTTGGAGAATTTTGTATTTTTAAAAATCATGAAAATCCACTTTCAACATTGAATTTTTGTTAAATCTTTTTTATAAAATAAAATAAAATATTTTTTTTTACCAAAATACTGTTACTTGTACTTTTTGTTACTGCTCAAAATTACAAAACTACATGATTGCTCAACTTTACTTAACTGAGAGGTAAAAAAAATTTTTTTTACCTCTCAGTTAAAGTCTCTTGTTTATTTTGGTTTAAAAAAAAAAATTTTTTTACCAACATTCAAAAATTTATATTTTTGAAACATAAAACACCATTTTGAAAATTTCAGGATCTTTTACGATCAGAATAAGGTATTATACAAAAAGAATTTAACCAAAATTTTAATGTTGATCGTGGATTTACACGATTTTTAAAAATTCAAAAATTCAGATTTTTTAAGAAACAAAAAACATTTTTCTGACAATTTCAAGATCTTTTAAGATCAGTACAAGGTATTAATAAAAAAAATTCAACCAAAAATTTAATACTGAACTTGGATTTTCACGGTATTTTGAAAATTTAAAATTCTCCTAATTCATCGTTTTTCAATATTTTGTTACGGAATATTTGTTTCTTTTCGTAGCCACAAGTATACTCTTCAAGACGAACCCAGAACAATTTTTTCGTAACTATAATAGTTTTCGAGATATTTAAAAAATAAACTTGAAAGATTTAGAAAATTGTGAAATTTTGAATCTTGCAAGACTTTCGAAATTTTTTTTTTTTCTTCGGTAAATTTCATCGAAATTGAAAGGGTTCGATTCCAAATGTGGTAGATTTTCATGGAATGACCCATATGTAATTGAAAATACTATTTCGTGACGTATGGATATACTATCGCCTCTACAATAACTTTTTGAAGCTGAACACGAAGCTGGAGTAGTTTTAACAATCCATGTATTACCTATATACTTTATTTCTTTTTTTTTCAATTCTGTATCAAAATAAATCATAATTACAATCGTCAATGCTATTTTTGAATTATTTTCAATTCTTTGATTAAATACTTCTGTTCCAATCTGCCTAAAGCCTAATCTCAGTGTATTGTACAAGGTGAAAATATGTTTTGATCCGAAAAGTACTCAAATAAAAATCAAATGAAAATAAGAAATCAAATGTAAGTACTAGAACTTACAAGGTATACCTGAAAACTATAAAAGTACTTTATACTTGGTACTTGATTATTTAAGTACTCGTACTTCAAGTACTTTGAATCTTAAGTACTTCAAGTAATAAGTACGTAGTACTTCAAGTACTGTCAGAACTTAAGTACTTACGGTAGTTTGTACTTGAAGTACTTTCCGGTACTTTGCCCAGCTCTGATCAATTTAGATTAATTTCTATGAAATTTCAATTTCGATTGTTGCCGATATTCAGCGAATGTGCAAGTTCCACATCGAGAGCTCTGTTTGATGACATTTCTGGCGGATATGCATCGGCTCTTGTGCGATCGAAAAATATTGTAACATATATAATAATATGTACAGCGGGGCACTATACATATATATGTGGAACGAAATTAATAGTTGTATATATCTGAAAGGCTTTTTGACGTACGAGAAAGAAACGTTCGTTCGTGTGGCCAGTGTGACAGATTCGGACCACGCCCCGCCGATATGGCACCCCCGCGAACATATAGTACGGACCATAGCACCCCTGTTGCGGCCTCACTCAGGTCGCTTGT
Organism: Alloplasta piceator; assembly: GCA_946863875.1. Lineage (NCBI taxonomy): Eukaryota > Metazoa > Arthropoda > Insecta > Hymenoptera > Ichneumonidae > Alloplasta > Alloplasta piceator. Next base: position 1,703,580 of record OX333080.1, read on the forward strand.
CTGTCAAACCTCTCACCTCTCTCTCTCTTTCCCTCTCTATTTCGATCTCTCTCGCTTTTGCTACCCTCTCTCGAATCGCCTCCACCTCGCACGGTTCGCTAGAATTTGCCAGCTTTGATCTGCGTATTCGCCGACCTTCCACAGCCCCTCCACCCTCCACCCTCCAGATGGGGAATGTTCTGCGGTACTCGCTCGACTACATATATATGTATATTTAACGCATGCATGTATCCGACACGAGAGGAGGCTCTTCGGAGTCGCGAATGAATGATTTTCGAGACGTACATATCGCGTCAAGGGACCCTCGAAGGGTTCTCGACTTTCTACATTGATAGATATGTATGGGGCATTCCACGCCAAATCACGCGGTCACCGGCCTGGCCCCCTCGGATGTTGATGTCCAATGATTTGTGGATGTCATTTGGTCCAAAATATGACCTCAAATTTTTAGAAATTTTTATTTCATTTTTTAGGGGTTGCCCGAGCTAAAAAATCATTAAATTGGGGGAAAACATGAAGAGGGCCCTTTTTGAAATTAATGAAATTTTTTTCACTGAAACTAGGGCCCGAAACAGATATTTTCGTCATAGTTCGATAATCGGCCAAGAATGCTATTTTTTTTGAATTATCCGTTTTATTTCAGGTCATCAAGATTGATAAACTTTCGAAAAATGTTGTCGTATCACTCTTAAGACAAAATAAAACTCTTAAGACAAGAAAAAAAATCAAGTTTCACTAGAAAAATATTTTTATTGTTGTTATTCTCACTACAAGAAAAAATCAAAATAAGAAATTATTTTAAAAAAATATAATAAAATACAAAAAAAAAAATAGTAATTACTTTTGGCCCATTATCGAACTATGACGAAAATATCTGTTTCGGGCCCTAGTTTCTGTGAAAAAATTTAATTAATGTGAAAAAGGGCCCTCTTTAGGTTTTCCGTCAATTTAATGATTTTTCAGCTCGGCCAACCCCTAAAAAATTTAATAAAAATTTCTAAAAATTTGAGGTCTTATTTTGGGCCAAACGAAACTCACAATCCATTGGACATCAAAATCCGGGGAGGTCAGGCCGACGACCGCGTGATTTGACGTCGAATGCCCCGTATATGTCTGTGGGTGGCTGTATAGCAAGTTTTGATACAAGCTCGCGATAAAATAATAAATCAACGGAGATTAATTGGCGAAGGCTTGTGCGCGTGAAAAAACTGTTTAATTCAGCCTAAAAAATGGTTAGATTTTCTGGCAACGTTTCATAAAAACATGACTCTCAAGATTTCTTTCTCCCTTAATTTTCTAGTGGCCGATATTTAAACAAAAAAATTTAATTCTTCTTAATAAAGGAGAAGAAGAAGAGGAAGAAAATGAAGAAGAGGAAGAAAATGAAGAAGAAGAAGACGAAGAAGAAGAAGAAGAAGAAGAAGAAGAAGAAGAAGAAGGTTACACGGGTCATACCGACAACTTGGAAGAAGCTACCTCAATTTCTTATTAGATGCGTAAAGGCAATTTATCGTTTTCAAACCATAGATTGCAAATCACGCACAGTTTTTGTCGAAAAAAATTTATTCATGAGAAAGAGCAAGGAAAATCTGGGAAAAATGTGATTTTTTATTACGATTCATAAAAATTCAGAGTTTTTGAGAAAACCTATGGTAAATTCGTGTTCAGAGGAGAAAAATAAAAACTCTTTATCCAAAAATGGAAGTTAATTTTACTTCTGAAAGTTATTTATTTATTGGGTTTCGTGAGATGAAAATCTAAGATAACTGGGAAGGATCCCAGAAGAATTTTATTCAACTCTCAGGGAAGTTGTATTTTATAACAAACAATCGATCCACAGTTGATCCGCGAAAGGACTCGCTGGGGTTTTTTAGTATCTTGATTCAATATCGAAGACAACCGCGTAAAATTTGGTTTCCCCGACGTAATTTCCTTCCCGCTTCAATATTAAATCGAGATTTGAGATCCTGTCTGAGATGAAAGAGAAAGAAAACTCAACAAATTTCGAGCCTAATATTCTCGCAAACGACTCGATGGAACCATTTTTTCACTCCACAATGTACAGGGTGAAAATTTAGACCCGCAATTGGAAGCATATTCCTAAACTTATTTTTTTTCTTAAATAATTTGGTTAAATGAACGGAATAATCGGCAGTGGTGCCACTTGCGAGAGGGTTGTATAAACTGAGTGTCTATACAAACATGGGCGGAGTGTTTAACGACCTATGCAAGTATGTGTACACGTTGGATACATACGTATATATTGGCCTATTCAAATCACCCGCGGTGTTACCAAGTGGTTTTATCGTCAGCACGTGCGCCAAATCAATTGGCCCGCGCGCGGCGCGACTCGCCTCCCAAACTATTCCCGGTGACCCTGTATTAAACACGCGAACGGGAAATCCCCCGTTAATTCGAGGGCGAGAAGTCTCGTGCAGTGAGAAAAATTTCGAAACGCCCACGAATTTTTATTACCCTTAATTATTCTCTATCGATTTATCGCGGTTTCTTTAAACGAATCGCTCCTCAGCTCTTCCTCACGATGACTTTGTTCAATGCAATTTTTTTTTTCAATTTGATTAATTGAAAACGATTCTTGCTAACCTCTAATACGAATTTAGCTTGCCACTTGCATAATTTGTTTTGAAAGTTTTTCCCAATATTTAAAAAATTGCCCAACTCAAATGCCAGTCCTAACCCGGAAAATTCAAAATTAAAATTTAAAAAATAGTAAAATTCTTCTTTTGGGAAATGAACGGGAACTCTAGACAAGAGAGAAAGATTTTGACTCGCGTCTCGGAAAATCATCGAATGAAACGAACAAGATAAGCCGGACGTTCGCCAGTTTCTTTCTCGCCTCATTTTCCATCCTTCATCGCGTTTTCATCCCCCCCCCCCCCAAATGTATATGTATTGTTCACGTGTGTGTAAATATATATTTTTTTGCCTTTTTCTCATTCTCTCTTTTCTCCCAGTTTTGCGCTCTCTCGCTTTTTTCCGTCGAGCTCGTCGACTTTCCTTCGACCGCCTTAAACCACCCTCCCGCCCAACCATCCACCTTTTTTTCCCCCAAGCTCTTTCGTTTTTTCTAACCTACACATACCGAGTTCTCGCGTGTTTCGTTCGAGAGAAAAAGAGGATCTAAAAAAGGGAGAGAGAGAGAGAGAGAGAGGGAGAGAGCTGAAAAGAGAGGAAAGAGGACTCTCGCGCACTCGCCTAGCGGAAGCGTCACGTACTACTCTGAAACAAAAACGTAGCGACGTCAAATGCGATTACGAGAGCTGCGAGAGCTGCTCCGGAGAACGCGGATGCTGTGCGCTAGGTTAGATGGGCGAGGATGCTGGGGACGAGGGAAAAGGTCCTCGATGTATAGTTATAGCATGTAGAGCTTTTGAACGAACCAACACACAGAGACAGAGATGGATAGAGATAGATGAGCGAGAGAGAGAGGGAGACGGTGAACGAAGAAACGAAGGTGGAGATGCTGCTCTCTGCGATCGTGTGCTCGGGGCGTTGGGAAGGTTGTAGGTAGACTATAGCGGTGGCATATAGTACGAAGAAGTATTAGTACAAGTAAAAGTATATGTATATATAGATATATACATATGGGCTATTCCAAGTTGACTCAAAAGTCATTTCTCGGGTATACCGAGTTTAAAGAGCACTGCAACTTTTTCCAAAAAATTGTCAAAAATTCGTAATTTTATGTCAACGTTTACAAGTTTCGAGCCAGAATAGGCCAAATCCATTTTTTCATAGATTGCAAGCATTTTTTAAACCAAAGAGGGGTTTTTCAAAATTTTTGGTAGATTTTTTCATTGCGGTGATTTTGTTCGAGGAATAAAAAAATTATTTTAAAAAACAACTGTTGGGAAAATAGACTATTCCAACTCGTAATTTATAGTTTTCCATCGGGGTGCCAGCGTTTCAGAGGGTCAAAAATAGTATAGAATAGTGACTTATCTTTCACAGAAATAGTGACATTATAGTGATTTCTTGAGAAAATTATTGGTAGGGTTTAAAAAAAAATTTTTTTTTTTTGCATTTTGGCAGAAATTGAATCTGTCCACTAAAATAGGTGTAATTTTTTTTCTACTCTAAATTTTAGCTCTAGACTGCGCTCATTCTCTTCGTAATCGTTGAAGCTTCAAAACGCCTTTTTGTTCATCCGATTCTGATGATTTTTTGATTTTTGGCAGATTTTTAAAGTTCAAACATCGATTTTAGCAAATTTTTCCATACATACCCCTTTCCATTTTTTTCGGCGATTTTCAAACTGTTCTCATTTCTACAAAAAATTACTTATGGAGATGAACCAAACGGTATTCTCTGAGTTTGGTGACAAGGTTTACGTACGAATGAGAAATTTCGGAATCGGTTGAACCGATCGAAAGTTATGAGCGCTTGAAATTTGGCGATTTTGAGGTTTTTGAGAATGGGGCTAAAATTGAGCAAAAATTTTTTTAATGAAAATTCACAAAAATTTTGTTTTTTTTAGAAAACTATTGGTAGATTCTCGTTCAGGAGGACAAAATACATCGATATAGGGTTTGGAAAAAAAAAAATCAAAACAAATTTTTTTTTGCGTTTTGGCAGAAATTGAATCTGTCCACTAAAATAGGTGTAATTTTTTTTCTACTCTAAATTTTAGCTCTAGACTGCGCTCATTCTCTTCGTAATCGTTGAAGCTTCAAAACGCCGCTTTGTTCATCCGATTCTGATGATTTTTTGATTTTTGGCAGATTTTTAAAGTTCAAACATCGATTTTAGCAAATTTTTCCATACATACCCCTTTCCATTTTTTTCGGCGATTTTCAAACTGTTCTCATTTCTACAAAAAATTACTTATGGAGATGAACCAAACGGTATTCTCCGAGTTTGGTGACAAGGTTTACGTACGAATGAGAAATTTCGGAATCGGTTGAACCGATCGAAAGTTATGAGCGCTTGAAATTTGGCGATTTTGAGGTTTTTGAGAATGGGGCTAAAATTGAGCAAAAATTTTTTTAATGAAAATTCACAAAAATTTTGTTTTTTTTAGAAAACTATTGGTAGATTCTCGTTCAGGAGGACAAAATACATCGATATAGGGTTTGGAAAAAAAAAAATCAAAACAAATTTTTTTTTGCGTTTTGGCAGAAATTGAATCTGTCCACTAAAATAGGTGTAATTTTTTTTCTACTCTAAATTTTAGCTCTAGACTGCGCTCATTCTCTTCGTAATCGTTGAAGCTTCAAAACGCCGCTTTGTTCATCCGATTCTGATGATTTTTTGATTTTTGGCAGATTTTTAAAGTTCAAACATCGATTTTAGCAAATTTTTCCATACATACCCCTTTCCATTTTTTTCGGCGATTTTCAAACTGTTCTCATTTCTACAAAAAATTACTTATGGAGATGAACCAAACGGTATTCTCCGAGTTTGGTGACAAGGTTTACGTACGAATGAGAAATTTCGGAATCGGTTGAACCGATCGAAAGTTATGAGCGCTTGAAATTTGGCGATTTTGAGGTTTTTGAGAATGGGGCTAAAATTGAGCAAAAATTTTTTTTATGAAAATTCATAAAAATTTTGTTTTTTTGAGAAAACTATTGGTAGATTCTCGTTCAGGAGGACAAAATACATCGATAAAGGGTTTGGAAAAAAAAAATCAAACAAATTTTTTTTTGCGTTTTGGCCAAAGTTGAATCTGTCCACTAAAACAAGTGTAATTTTTTTTTACTCTAAATTTTGAATCTAGACTGCGCTCATTTTCTTCGTAATCGTTGAAGCTTCAAAACGCCGGTTTGTTAATCCGATTCTGATGATTTTTTTAAATTTATCCCTTATTCTAACCGGCACCTCTATTCTAACCACTTCTGAGCTTTGAAATAGTGACAATAGTGACCAACTTTTGAAAATAGTGAGAAAAGTGACATAATTTAAAAATAATGACGAATAATGACTCACTGGCACCCTGATTTTCATACAAAATTATTTTTTTTCAAAATTTTTTTTCAGATTTTTAAATTAAGACCTTTTTTGCTTCAAGAGAAAATTGAAAAAAGAACGATGGAAAAAATCGAAAAAGTGCGAGAGTCGATTGGTATCGGTACAAACGTGAAAAAAAATCAAGGATAAAATCCAAGATGGGTTGGGGATGAAACGTTGCTCGAGTTGACTCGGAATACCCCATACATATAGCTCTGATGGTGGAGCAGAACATGGCAAAGAGGACAAGCGGAGGTAGGATAAAAAGAAAAACATGGAGGTTCGGGAAATTGTACGAAGATCGAGATATAACGAATATACATCGTAAATATATTTATATATAAAAAATATATACATATATAGATGACGTATACGACTTTGAGGCGACTCTACGTCTTAAAAAAAAAACTTGCTTCCATTTTGTTAATGTTTGCAGACAAAAATCTTTTTTAATTATGCAAAAAATATCAGCGTACCTTTTACAAAAAATGTATAGCCCATGATTTTTGTTATATTTGGACACGTTAGAAAATTTTAATCCAAATTTCCGCGAGGTTTGAGGGGATCTATACGTGGTAAGTGCGTGAAAATAAAAATCAAAGTACTTTGAATGTGCGGAATTTTTGTTTCATTTCTCGGAGAACGAATATGGAGAACAAAGAGATTTGCCGATTTTCCCAGAGATGACAAAAATTTAAAAAATTTCCGTAATACCACGGCTGTGTTACGGTTTTTTTTTTCAAATTGCAAACGGAATGCGTTCTTCGATGCGTATGAAATTTCGCCTATACGTGACAGCGGCAAAGAGAGAGAGAGAGAGAGAGGGGGGGGGAATGGGTAGCCCTGTGTGCGTGTATTTTCCGGTGCGAAAAATCGATCATCGCACACACGTTCGACGCGTCGAGTCCGCGTACATCGAAGTGACGATTTCCCGGGCTCGCGCGCGCGAAATGAACGCCGATATAGCCGATACATACATGCTCTGGTGTGCATACGCGATTCTCGCCAGGCAAAGAGAATAGGGGCCAATATTCATTATCCGAATTGGGATAGCCGTATTATGACACAAAGAAATGACATTAAAAATTAGTTGACAAAAAAAATCAGTCAAAAATGGTTCTGACATTTTTTTTAATGAATCCAGCGTTGATGCGGTAATTGCAAAAGTGTTTTACTTCGAATAATAAATTTGGTTACCTGACCAATTTCGATTTGAAAGACACTCGCGAGAATGGCCACTCAACTACTGAAAAAAGTTACCCCGATAGCTTGAAAAAATGGCACCCAAAACGCAAAAAAAATAGTGACTGGAATTTTGACACTACGCCAACTATGACGAACGGTCATTGCGAATAAACAAAAGTTGTGACAATTTAAAAATCCCTGAAACAAGGAAACGGCCGTCATTATAAAATCGAGCTCAAAAAAATTCCCCACCGCTAAAAAGTTTGGAAGCACTCGCCCCGATTCCGCGTCGCACAAAAAATTTCGCTGCTCTTTTAAAAATGAAGATATTTTAATTCAACAAGCGGCGTTTCAAAGGGGACATATTCAGCTTCTTTTTCCTTTTTCCAAAAAATGTTTTCGATTTTTTTTTAACCTGGTACGGTCTTTGAAACATGGTTGGTTTTTGTTTGTTTTTGGCGTTGAAATTTTGACGCATGACCCATGAAAATTTTGTTCAACTGTTTTCCGTATGAAAAACTTGTAGGGGAGAGTATAAGTTTCAATTTCGTTTTAAAAAAAGTTTCGTACGATTTTTTTTCGCCAAAATATTCAACTTTTCGCAAAAAACGACTACATTTATAAAATGTCGAGTAACTCTAAAACTACTGGGTTTTCGAGAAATTACTCAGAGGATACAAAGTTGCAGATGAACCTTTTGGATTCAATGAATTTAATTCCGAATTTTTTTTCAACATTTTTTTTCAAAAATTTTTCCTATCAACGAGATATTTTTTTATCTTAAACAATCGGATCTCTTACCTCATCTGCACGGATTTTTCGATCCAAAATCCGTGTAGATGAGGTTTCTTAGTTAAAAACCCTTGTAGTTGAGGTAAGAGACATGATTGTTCAAGATTAAAAAATATATCTCGTTGATAGGAAAAATTTTCGAAAAAAAAATGTTGAAAAAAATTCTGAAAAAATTTCACTGAATCCAGAATGATTGTCTGCAACTTTTTACCCTCTGAGTAATTTCTCGAAAACCCTGTAGTTTGAGAGTTACTCGACATTTTATAATTATGATCGTTTTTTGCGAAAAGTCTAATATTTTGGCGAAAAAAAATCGTACGAAACTTTTGAAAAAAAAAATTGAAGCTTATACTCCCACCTACAAGTTATTCATCCGAAAAACAGTAAACAAATTTTTCATGGATCATGCGCCAAAATTTCAACGACAAAAATATCCAAAAACGACCATGTTTCAAAGAGCGTACCGGATTCAAAAAAAAAATCGAAAAAACTTTTTGAAAAAAGGAAAATGAAGCTGAATATGAAACGCCTCTTGTTGAATTTAAATATCTTCATTTTTTAAAGAGCAGTGAAATTTTTTGTGCGGCGCGGAATCGATGCGAGTGTTTCCAAGCTTTTGAGCGGTACGTTGTCGCGCGAATTCCCTGATTGATTTCATCCAAACTTTGTCAAATCCACTCAATACGTTCAAGGACTCTAAACTTCTCGCTATTCGATATAAGCTAAGCTAGACCTAAATATTTAATTCGCCACAATTAAACCTCCGATTTAGTTGATTTGACAATATCTCCCAGACAAATCGGTGCATCGAGTTCCGCCACTGATAAGAAAGAGGTTTTCCGATACGATATATATGCGCTGCTGAGGAAGGTCGTCTTTGCTCGTCGTCGCGACATTTGAAGTCCGACCCCCATCCAACATTGGGGCTATCAGAGGAGAAATCTAGCGGAGCTTGCAAAGCTTTCTCGCGCATCATGCTACACACGCACACACACACACACACACACACACACGGAAATCTACCACCAGGGAACGAAAGCGGCAATAGCAGCAGCTAGTCACCCTCCGCCCATTAAAAAGTTGTTAAACGCAGCCTGACGGTGCCCCGCGGCAAATTGAAACCCCATCATAAGTCTTGCTCGCAGGTGGCTAGATATATATATATACGTGGGTGTGTCTATGTGTGTGTGTGTGTCAAGTTTCTATACGTAGATCGTATAATGTAAAACGCTGGGGCATAGAAACGCCGCAACGGTGGTGAAACCCAGGGAAAGCTTACTCTCCCGACTGCCATCTCTTTTGAGCGACAAGACAACCCCCGTTATCATTCGGGTAATCAAGTATAGACGATGAGAAATATTTCGATCGGCGAGAGAACAAAATCTTGACGAATTTTTCATTTTTATAATCCCAAGTTCGCAGAGAATAGGCAATTAAAAAAGGGAATAGACTTTTGCTCTCTATGCCAACGATTGTTATTCTTCGGGCCTCGATACATTTAATTCCTCATTTCTTCCATTTCAGAGTTACTTCTTACCAATTCAATTTGATTCAACCGTTGTTGACACTTACGTAAGCCCCATCGATATTTTTCATTTCAGAAAATGAATCTCTATTTCCCGCTCAATATGGAGGAGTGAAGAGCAAAATTGCAGATATTCCGAGTCAAAAAGTTTTAGCAAAGAGCCGAGAATCGAGAAAGAGGAAAAAGCACACGGGAAAGAGTGGATCGAGAGAAGAAAAGAGAATGAGAGTGAAAGAAGAGAGCTTTTGCGGGAGAATCTCCGACGAGAGAGCCAGAGAGCTCAACTTTTTGCAATTTTTTTTACTTTCCTTCGCGTTCCTTTCGCAGGGTCGAGATCTAAAGTATTCCATCACAATCTCCCTCTCTCTCTCTACATATCTATACGTGTTTCCAGTTGCACGATGAATTTCTCATGCGCCCTCACTCGCGTTCCTCCCGAGCATTCATCCCCTTCGCCCTCTCTGTTTCTCATCGTCTCTCTCTCTCTCTCTCTCTCTCTCTCTCTCTCTCTCTCTCTCTCTCTCTCTCTCTCTCTCTCTCTCTCGCTCTCTCTCTCTCTCTCTCTGTCAGAAAAAGCTTTTTGAACAAGTTCGAACAAGTAGCGTCTCTCGGAACGTTTCTCGAGAACTCAAGAGAGTAGAAATGAGCGAAACTCTTGCTCTACTTATCGTAGAAACCGTTGCGAGCCAAGCGGAAGCAAAAAAAAAAATGGCGGAGAGCTTTCTCCGCAAGAAGATAGGAGTCGCCTAATGAGACGAGATGGCAAAAGCTTTCACAAGCTTTTATTTCAGCGATAATGAGAAAACGGCTAAAAATGAGCTGGAATAAATATGCGAAATCTTGAATGAAGAAAATATGAGGAAATCCCAAAGAAAGGGCATACCGAAGTTTCGGGGGTGGAAAAAAAATGCAAAAAGTGGCTACCCCTAATCGAGGACCACATCGATGCCGAGAGTCGAGAAAAAGGGTTGTCGGTTAAGCGATCTCAGTCCCGTAAGAAAATGTATCTTTCGCGGGGATAATCAACCAGAGGGATCGCGAGGGTTCTTCGGGCATATCCACGAGTTGAGGTTTTCAAAATGAAAGGGATGAAATGGGAAAAACCACGAGAGGGATTAATCCACGATGTCGTGAAATAAAAAAAACCGCACCAAGTCCATCGTTTGAGGATTCTTTCGGTCCTGTTTAACACGGCGGCGACCACGAAGATTTTTCAGATCCATCTTTTTTTTCTTCAAGTCATACGCGTGTACGTTAAAACGTAGGAAAAACCACTTGCCGCACGCGGCGCACCGGGTCAGCTTTGAGGCTAACGACGTTAGGAAAATATTTTTAAAATAATTTTGCACTTAGTTCGCGTCGTTCGAGTTTTTCCGTATATACGAGCGGAGATGGAAAAAGATGGGAGTGAAAAATAAAAAGAAGAAAATACCGAAGGGTTGAAGCAGAAATGGCGACGCTTTTGCGCTCAACGAGAAATATTAGTACAGCGAACGGTCTCCCTCTGTTTTTTTTTCTTCTCTCGGCAACCAGCGAAACATTCTTTTTTTCATTTTTTTATTTCCTTCTCTCTCTTCGTTCTCTTAGCTACGTTTAACCGAAAAAAGAGGAACACGAGGAAATACAAGAAAAAGAGGCGAACAAATAACAAGCAAGAAAATAAATTCGCAACGGCGACCGGTTCATTTTTTGCTTCCTCGTGAAGGAAGAATTCGCCCTGCGCTCTTTGAAGTACTTAAAAAGTACTTCAAGTGCGACGAAGTGCTTCAGCAGTACGTCGCACTTACAAGTACTCCAAGTACTTAAAAAGTACTGAAAGTATTGTACTTAAATTTTTAAGTACTTGCCCTGTACTTCAAGTGATGTACTTAAAAATTCAAATACTTCTCTGTACTTCAAGTACTTTTTCAAGTACGAGTGTCAAGTACCTTTGAACGTGTCTTGCTGATGGTTGCATGTAGAAAGCCTTTGACTGTGTAATTGAACATAATATTTCGTGACGCGTGTGGATATACTGTTTCTCAACTGTCGCTTACGAAAGTTTTTTGAAGATGAACACAAAGTTGGAGTAGTTTTAAAAATCTATTCATTGTATTCTTTATTTCTTCTTTTTCAAACCTGTATCAAAATAAATCGTAATTACAATCGTCAATGTTATTTGTGAATTATTTTTAATTCTTTGTTTAGATGCTTCTGTTCAAATCTGCCTAATCAGCCTAATCTCAGAGCATTGCTCAAGGTGAAAATATGTTTCGATACAAAAAATACTCGAATAAAAATCAAATGAGAATACTTGAAAAATACTTGATACTTGATTTTTCAAGTACTTGTACTTCAACTACTCTGAATCTTGAGTACTTCAAGTAATAATTACGTAGTACTTCAAGTACTGCCAGTACTTTATACTTCACGTACTTACGGTACTTTGTACTTCAAGTACTTTCCTATATTTTTCCCAGCTCTGTTCGAATTTTTTTACGGGTATTTATCCTCGCGGGATAAAAAATGCCAATGGAAGATTTTCATTCTCAACGAAATCAGCGATCTTCTGCATGAAACATTTTTTATTTCAAACAAATTTTTTCTTTAAATCCCAGACCCGATCAAAAGTAGATTTTCCCAAAATACAATCGAACAATCCTCCCTCGATCGATCAAAAAATACCATCTATGTTCGATCCAATAACAACAACAAAAGTCACGAATCCCTTCAGTTTCCAAACGAAGATAAATAAAAAAATGTAAAAAACATCGCGAAACGATCGAGAGAATTATTGAGAGTGCGGAACGCGTTTCGGATAATTGTTCGATACCCCATTTACGTGCGGATGGACCGAATGCCCGATGGAATGGCGAATGCTGGGAATAGAAGCGCGGGAGTTTGACGCGAGAGCGTACTGGCATAGTTGGGTGATCCAGGATGAAGAACGAGAGGGACGGAGAGTTGCGTTCAACCATCCGGAAGCTATGAATATATTATTCGGTGGGCAGTTTCGGTAGAGGACTCTGATCGGATGGAACATCGATCACGGTTGGCGCATCCCTTTGGGCAATTTTCATGCGTCAGAATGCCGCTCACGACACGTATATATACGCACACACGTGTTTATATATTTGTGTATAATATACGCGATATTCGAGTTCATATAATAATCGTATTGGAAACATTGAAACAACAGTCTTAATTGCGATACAACGAGCGCGTATCCATAAATACGTAATAGACGGATGTTACATGGAATTTGTAATGACCTAAAAAGTCCGATCAGGCTGAACAGACGAAACTGGATCAGAGTCGCTAATGCCTTGAAAATAATTGACCGACGAAAAGCAAACTTTTCAGTCTCCATATTGGACTAATCGCGATCGACCAATGTCATTGCCAATGAAAATAAAATTCAAAATAACAGAAACGAGGGCAAATGAAATTTGAAAATGGGTCGGCTATTTTTCAACCGTTTATCCCGCACGAGACCACATGGTTTCAACGAACGATCGACAGGTTGGCAATGAAGAAAGGACTATGGGGGGTCCAGTTGGTCCGGAAAATATCAATCAAACGTACCCTCGCAGGATCGTTGAATCGCGAGAGTCCATTGTTCGTTAATCGATAAATCGCTGAATATATCGGAGCCACGAAAAGAAAAAAAAACCCTGTCCAGGCGCCATTTCGTTTTAATCCCTGGATTAAATTTTCACTCGTTCTTTTTTCCTCGTCTTCGCGAACGAAGACATCATGGATGCGTTCTGAGAGGATTTCGCGATGAAACAACAATCGCTGGACCCGAGGATTCGGAGAGGTAATTTGGCAATTCGAGAAAAGCATAAATATATATATCTGGGCATAATATGGAAGAGGGAGAGCGACGCGTTTTATGCGCTGCAGCGAAGCTCCGGGGGCGGAAAGCGAGTGAATTTCGAGGACGAGAACGACAACGACGAAGAGAGGAAGAGGAGGAAAAGAGGAGGAGAACCAAAGAGAGAGAGAATGAGAACCCAGAGCGAAACATCCACACTCCTGTACATTGTTTGCGGCTTGGAATCAATAAAAGCATAGCTTTAGGCTACGCTCGTCGTCATGGCGACCGTAGTAGAGACCCAACCGTTCGCTCACTCGCTCACCAGCATCCCCTATCTGTGCACTATTCTCTCTCATTTCTCTCTTATGTGTGTTGCCGCTCAAAAGTTGCCGTTATCCGCCTCTCTCTCGTCTCTCTACTATATATATATATATATATATATATATATATATATATATGTCACACGCGGATATCATCCTCGAAATTTTCCATCAGCTTTTCCCTCCCTCTGCCCCAACCCCTTCGGACATGCTTGGTCGGCATTTGGATGAAAATAAAAATCTGACGCTCAGTTCGTATTCGAATACCTCTTTTTTCCCTCTTCCATCATTGCGCGTGAATTTCCCTCGAAATTTGGTTCCAACTTTTTTCTCTCTTGGTCTTCATTTGGAAAAAAATACAAATTCCAAATTCGTTTCGCACCTGAATCTCTATGTATCATGAACTCCCCTTTTCCTTGTACAATTCTTTCGAACGTGTTTGGAACGTCTTTCAAATTTTTCTCGGTCGAAATTTGAATTCCAGATTTTTTTATTTTATATGAAAATTTAGTTTTTTCCTGTGCCAATGTATCGAGCACATGGATATCCTGAATGGTTTTTTTAACCTCTACTAGATTCCTTTGCGAACGTGTTTGGATTTTTAAGAATGTGTGGAAATGTAAGTTGAAAAAAAAAAATCAAATGCAAGCCAGAAAAATGAAAGGACGAATGGAAGAAGCATCGAATTAATTGATGGTTCTTCGTTAGTTTGATCATCGTGCGATGTCGATATCGATTGGCGAATAAATTTCTGCTCGCGAGTTGACTCATTCCGATCGAGACGCTCCCGTTAATACGAGTGAAGAAAAAATAAAATAAAATCCTAAAAGACAAAAAGCCGCGTGCGTTTGACGCGCAACGCGAAACGAGCAGACTCGCGAGGACGCAGACTCGCACGAAAAACGTCGATAATCGCTCGCGCGTGCACACCAGAGGACGCTGCTGCGAAGAAACAAAATACCGGGGAAGCACGACTACGCCAGACGCTTTTCACAGAAATAATCGAAAGGATCGAGGTGAGGCGATTTCCATTTGTCACCTAGTCATGGATCGATTTTTCCTCAACGAGGAAGTCGATCCAAGTACGAGATAATTATCGATTTTTCACTCCAATTCGATACGCCGCTCGCGAGTCAATCAACGTGTTTCGTGAGAGACCAAAAATCCCACAAGAATAATCGAGCTTATTTTTTTTCAGAGCAAAAAAAGGGGTCGAAATTATTCGAAAATTTTCTTTTAAGTTCGAATGAATGTCCTGAAATTCTTAATCAATTCCATCGAATCTACAATCTAACTTACTTAACGTGAGTATTAAATTTGCTGTTTCAATTGCTTAAAAATTTTTGTAAAATTTTTCCTAATTTTTGGGTTTGTTTTCCTATTGGTAAAAAGTTGCCTCTGCTTGTATAATTGTGCGAGTGAAAAAAAATCAGCCAATTTTTCGACGAATCCAATCATTTCTTTTTTCGATAAAAAAAAAAACTAGCGCGGTATCAATGATTTACATCTATTGGAAAAAATTGAAATAAAAATTATATACTATTAGAAAAAATGGAAAATTGTATCGAAGCTTTTTTTTCTATCCCTGAATCAGCATATGTAATGAATACGAATGGAGAGAATGATTCAAGATCGTTGATACACGATAGTCACGGTTTCAAGAAGAAACGAATTATTTAAATATTCATGCAACAGATTCAGTCTCTGGTGTATCGTATTTCAATTCTCAATCGCAAAGAGAGAGATCAAAAAAATGCTTTGGGTAATGCATAATATACAAAGTAGCCTGACGTTTGAACGACGTTATCGCCCGATCGTCAATCTGCTCTTTGGCAAACCTGTATTTTTCACTCTTTCAAACTTGTGCATCCTTCGCATTAAAGGAGTCAATAGTTTATATCGTTCTATAATGTACCGTCGATGTCGTTAAGTCGTTTTTTTTAACATTGAAAAATAATAATCCGCGATTAAATTGTATTTTGTAAAAACTGTCAAAACAGAAACTGTGGAAAAAATTTCAAATATCAATTGACACACGTATATATATGTGTCATTCCCTATCAATTCAACGACGTTTTGTCGGTAACCCCCGTCGATTTTTTTTATTCTTCAATATGTTATTATACATGCAAAAAGAAGTATCCATGTAAATTTTTAGCTCTCTATCCCGAAGTTATTGATTTTTGAAAAAATATTCTTAAAATAATCATAACTTCTACAATAAACAAGATCTTCTAACTTGCTGAGAGGTCATTTTTTTTTGTTTTTCAATGTAGCTTTTGAAAAACTATCGAAAATAAAAAAATAAAAAAATAAATGTCTTTTTGGCTCTTTGAAGCTAAAAATTTTGACTTTCTTTTAATGGGATCCCTTAGATTTCTTTCAAAAAAAAAAAAAAATTTACGCGAAAAAACAAAATTTTTGAGATTTTCCTGAAGATAGGATTCAAATAACTTCTTATGAAAAAAAAAAATCAATTTTTGTTCGTAATTTTAATTTTTTTTCTTCAATGACTACAACAGTTGATTTCAATGATGTTAAAATAAATCATTTAATTTCTCTCATAGATTTCCTTTGTAAATTATAATAATTAACATTGAGAATTACAATTTTCATGTAAAAAAATTGAATAAAGTGCAAAACGTACTTGAATTGTAATTCTTAATGTTAATTATTACAATTTACAAAGGAAATGTGAGAGAAGTTGAATGATTTATTTTAACATCATTGACATCAACTATTGTAGTGATAGAAGGTCAATATTACGAAAAAAAAATCGTATTTTTTTTTTTAATAAGAATTCATTTGAATCCCATCTTCGGTAAAATCTCAGAAATTTTGTTGTTTACGTAGAATTTTATAATTATTTTTGAAAAAAATCGAAGGCCTTCCATTGAAAGAAAATCCAATTTTTTAACTTAAAACAGCTAAAAAAACATAAAAAATTTTGTTTACTTAATTTTCGATATTTTGTTCAAAAAGTACAATGAAAAACAAAAAAAATTACCTAACAAATTAGAATATCTTGTTTATTGTAGAAGTTATGATTATTTTAAGAATATTTTTTGAAAAATCAATAACTTCGGTGTGGTTCAAGATAGAGCTAAAAATTTACATGGATACTTCTTTGTGCATGTGTAAAAACATATTAAAAAATTAAAAAAATCGAAGCGGTCACCGACAAAACGTCGTTGAATTGATAGGGAATGACCCATATGCATCTAATACATATAAGTAGTTACTTCTGTCCAATATTAGATTTATAAAAATTGCAGATACTTTCATCTGAAAAATCACAATTCCCAGCACATTGCAATCGATTTGCAGTGAAAATTAGATTCATCTCCTATTTCACTTTCCCCTCCAACAGCCCAAATAAAAAATAAAAAATCGATCCTGAGCCACGGGAAAAATAAACATTAGCCATTGACTAAAAATGGAAAAATGTCGAGCATAAAATAAAAAGAGTCAAAAATACCTCGAATGATGAAACGGCGTGTTTCTCGTTTTTGCTCGCAGATTAGTGGCAATAAATGTCCCCATTAGTCGAAAACACGCTGTCGTTCGATTGTTCGATGAGTCGAGGGTGGGCGACAGAAGTGAGCCGGAGATGGACGAGAAGGAGGATGAAGGCATCAACACGAGCAGGTCCCGGATCTGTAAGGCGACACAGGTACATATGGGCCTTCTGCCGTTCCCCTGTTCAATGGAACCAAATGATATAAATTATTTATGGATTTCGACACCCGAGGGGCAAGAGGGGGGAGGGGGAGAGCTCTCTGTTCCATGCTGTTGATGCCATTGGCATCAACGACGAGAGCTTGGGGTGTTCGCCCACGGGGGTCCACTTGCACCGAGAGAGAAAGAGACGAAGAAAAAAATCCCCAGAGGCACCCCCTCAACATATGCATTTTCGTTCCCATTCTGTATTCAACGTTTTTCCCATCCCGCCTATTCCAAGCCCGTACAATTGATTTTCAAGTACCCTAAATCTATATCACTCTCGTGTGTCTTTTAACACCTACATTTATTTTCCTTTTTTTCCCTCATTATCTTGGGAAGCCACGAAAAATTGCAAATTTTTACCTCCGTGAGTTTTTTTTATCTGTACATTCAAGCATTACTTGCAAGTAATGCATTGCCATTTTCATTACCCATTACAATGTAGTGTGTAATGGAAAAAATTTTCAATTACGCACTACATTTAAATTTGCATTACCCATTAAAATGTAGTGTGTAATAGAAACAATTTTGATGTATAATGGAAAAATTTCCATTACCCATTAATTAGTATAGTGTGTAATGGAAAATTTTAATTTGTAGTGTGTAATGGAAAATTTAAAAATTACACACTACGTTATAATGGGTAATGAAATTTTTTTTCATTACACACAACTTTGTAATGGATAATGAAATTTTTTTCCGTTACACACTGCATTTTAATGGGTAATGGAAATTTTTTCCATTACACATACTAAAAGTAATGAATAATGCATTACTTTTACATTACAAATTTTGCAACGCTGCATTCAAGCAAAAAAGGTGTGATTTGAATTTTTTAATCTCAGTTATTATTTTTGGAATATTGAAAAATAATATATATTCAAGATCGTTGATTTCTAATTAATAATAGAGATCCGTGTTCGATTGTTATTGGCTCATTACGAGATCTCAATGACACTGGAAGTTAGGGAAACAAAAATAATATGTATTTGTGATAAATTTTCATGAACCAGACTGTCGAATGGACCCCCTCGTGGTAGCAATCTAAATCAATGGGCTTGTGGGTAATCGCATAATAATTACCACCCGGACCTCCCCCTGACGTACATCTGTCGTTAGCCAAAGGGGATTGCCCCACCGATATCTCCACGATGCATTGCATACATGTATATACGAGTGTTGCGTTGCAAGAACACAGAGAACCCCTCTGAAGAATCGCCACCCGCGATTTTGACGAGATCCTCACGCCGGACCACTACACATCGTGGTGATTTCTCCCTCTCTCTCTCTCTCTCAGCAGGTCCTATTGTACCCCACACTTGGCTACATTGCTCGCGAACGATTCACGCGGAATTTATTCGACGAGTTCGAGAAACTCCCCCCTTTCTTTCGTACTGACGATGACGTACCAATTTCTCCGATGAATGTCGAGAAAACGATCCTTCAAATTTTCATTCGCCGCTTCTTGAGCAGATCTGCCGCTGGATTTTTTTTAACGCTGCCTCTTTGTTCGCAGATCGAAAGTATTGCTGACAATTTTCCTCACTCTGTGCATTGAGCCAACACTGTCATTTCGAGGTCCTCATCATCCACGTAGCAGCGTCTCTCATCATCATTACGTACCT
This sequence comes from Alloplasta piceator, assembly GCA_946863875.1. NCBI lineage: Eukaryota > Metazoa > Arthropoda > Insecta > Hymenoptera > Ichneumonidae > Alloplasta > Alloplasta piceator. The sequence goes on from OX333080.1 coordinate 1,722,519, forward strand.
GTGCAATCTGTGAAATTAACACAGGACGAAGAGCTGTTACACGACGCGGCGTGAGTAAAATAGAAGATGATTAAAAAATTAAAAAATTACCATAAAAATTGTTGGCTCACGCGATGGTTCGTAATTTTGAAAGGCATCTGGCTGAAGACATGGGCTCGCTCGCTGAGCAGATCGACATCGCGAAGATGAATCCACAGGAGCTAGAATTTTATTACTTCAAGTGAGTGCAATAGTGTTCATAGAATAATAGAAATAATCAACGTTCCGGTGTATTTTTTTTTTTAACGTCGATTTACGCAGGGTTGCGAAATTTTTAATGAAAAAGTAATGCAATAATCATTACTTTTTTCATTAAGCATTAACCATTAAATGTTAATGATTAATGGCAATTATTTCCATTAACCATTTAATTTTAATGGTTAGAGAAAATAATTCCCATTCACCATTAACATTTCATGGTCAATGGAAATTATTTTCATTAGCCATTAAAAAAGTAATGATTAATGCATCACTTTTTCATAAATAATTATTCAACCCTGCAATAGGGTGATGCACTCAAAATCGATATTTTTTTTTCTGATTGGATTTGATAGCTGTCAGTACTTGTGAAAAAAGTAACTCTCAGAAAATTTCACCTTTGAAAAAAAAATTTCAAGAGGTCGCTCAAATGACCTGATATTATTTTCGATTTTGATGAACGATCATGATATAGAAATTACGATTTTTCCGTGTCGCAACAAAAAATATAAGTAGTATTTGATGAAGCAGTGATTCACCCAAAATTTAGGTCCTTGAAAAAAAAACTAATGGGCGCCAGGCCACTTAGATTTTCATTATCATTTTTTTTTTCAAGGACCTAAATTTTGGGTGAATTATTGCTTCATTAAATACTTATATTTTTTGTTGTGACACGGAAAAAGCGAAATTTCTATATCATGACCGGTTGTAAAAATCGAAAAAAAAAAATATCAAGTCATTTGAGCGACCTCTAAAAAAATTTTAAAGCTGAAATTTTTGAAGAGTTACTTTTTTGAGAAATACTAACAGCTGTCAAACCCAATCGAAAAAAAAAATGATTCAATGGTTCATTTAATGGTTAATGAAAATAATTTCCATTAGCCGTTAACATTTAATGATTAATGAAAATAATTTCCATTAACCATTAACATTTAATGGTTCATGGAAATAAATTCCATTAATCAATAAGAGTTAATGGTTATTGAAAATGGAAATGCATAAAAAAAAGTAATGCATTATTTGCGACCCTGGATCTACGATAATAGACTTTTAAAACAATCGATTAATAAATATCAACATTATATTTCAACCATTTCTAAGCGAAATGAGGAGATGTATTTCGTTCAACGCGTACAAAGTATACTCACGGATTTGAGGGAGGAAAAATAAATTCTCCTTTTCTCATTCGCGCTTTCAGAGTCCACGATGTTGACAATAATACGAAGCTCGATGGCCTTGAGCTTCTTCACGCTCTTCAGCATACGCTTCACGAGGGTGAAAATTCTATCGAGCAGTCGAACGACGTTGATCACGAGCAAGTCGAGCACGAAGAGAAATCCAGTCTCGATTATTCGTGGATCGTTGGTTCGTATGAAAAAAATCGTCCGAAAAACAAAATACAAAGTGATATTCGAAAATTGTAACCGAATCTTGTTCCTTGGTCTTTTTTCTCGCAGAACTCATTGACAGGGTCCTCGAGGAAGATGACTTGGACAATGACGGATATCTGGGATACGTCGAATACGTCCTCGGTAGACAAAAGGATCAGGATGAAAAAGCTCGAAGAGACATGAAATTAAAACTATGAATTGACGGTTGAACATCTTTTCTTTAAATATATATTCAATGAACTTGAGAGAAGATGGACGAAAATTATCATTTTTATATAATTTTTCTCCGCAAACGTGTGCCAACAGAGAGTACTTAAAAAATATATAGATATATTTATATCGTCTTTCTCAGGCTCGAATAGCAGGAGCGAAATTTCGCCAAGTTATAACAATAATAATAAGAAAATTTATATGCTTAGTCTACGTAAATTGTACATACGTACATTTTCTTTTTCACACCCACGTTTGACTCCTATTTTCGGGGCATGACTCTTTCACACTTTGAATTATTTCTTTTCTGTTGAAACCTCCGCATCGTACGCCATAATGTCTTTAGTTAAAAAAAAACACAATTCACGTCGTCGTTTCATTCGATTATCGGCAACGGTAATTCCGTCACCACGATACACTTTTCCCAGAGATCCCTTGCAACTTGAACCTTTGAGAAGAAATTTTGAAAAAAAAATTATTTTTTTTATTTATAAAAAATGGATTTATCATTCTTATCTCAATGATTTATGATTTCAATGAAAAATCCCACCTTGTTGTCCTCTCCCTCAATCGGTAAATCCTCGACTTTGATAAAATTGGGATAAGATCGAATGATCGCTTGAACAGCCGGGGCAAGGTCTTTGCCAACTTCCAGCATTTGAGGCTCGTATTCGTGATACTCTTTCGAATTTTCCGTCGAGAAATATATCTTCGTACAGTCTGCTTCTTCGACGAATCTGTGCGGGAAAAAAAGAATTTACGTGTAAACAAAAATTCCAGGAGGTAAAAAATCGCGCAGAGTGAAAATTTTTTCTTGACTTCCTTTAATTTTTTCTAATTTACTCTTTAGTATTAATAAATGTTGTTTTCCTCGTAAAGAAAACTCACGGAAAGAAATTATAAAGCTCGCAGCACATATCGATATTCAGATTTGATGAAATTTCAGATTTTCTTCAAAAAATGGGTAATTGCTTCAGATGCAGTTTTTAATTTTTCAACGGTTAATGAACCGGGTAAATGCAAAAAAGTGATGACGAAACGATGTGCAAGATTCGAATTTTTATTGCTAATTGCAAGCAAGAAAAAACGGATATCGATGGAAAATTGTCTCACCTGATGGAATGCCCTCGCAGTAAACGGATTCTCGTATCTGGCTCGATCTCAGTTCTGTTCTCGATTATTCCGCTAACGGTCATTCTCTCACCGTCCTTGAGAACCGAGCGTTCTTGTTCCTTCGGCGAAAGTATCGGCGGAAGAAAATCATGGGTGTGAGCTCTGGCCATTTCATCAGCGGCGTTATCAATATCCATATGATCGATCAATTGGCAAACAAGTTGCTTGCTCATTTTGATAAAGTTCTTACGTGCCTCGTTGTCCTTGGACGAATGAACGTACCCGACGTTATTCAGATAATCCAATGGTAGACCTTTGCGATAGCTCGAATCACTGGCAATCGCGTTTTTCAACGCTCGAGGAAGTAATTTTTCCAAAAAATCGCACCAACTGTTTTTCTGATAAACGCTGAGCGTGATGTGAAGACTGTGAGTACCGTCGATCGTTTCACCCTGATGTATCGTACCGCGTGGAAAATACAAAAGATCACCGGCCTCGACAACGGTGTCGAGCAGCGGCTCGCCGATTTCCGACGGTTCAAAATTCTTCGACGAATAACGCGGCAGAAATTCATTCTGATTCGCCGGCGTGTACAATCGCCAACGTTTTTTCCCCTCGATTTGCAATATAAAAGCTTCTATGTCGTCGTAATGCGGGGCAAAACCTTGACTGTCCGGTGGTGTAAGATAGGAATTGGCACCGACGAAACATCCGAAAAATTCCTGCAACGTTGCTGCGACGAAAAATATCCAAAGTTATTCTCGAATTTCGAAGTCAATGATTTTATTTGTTTTTCTTCGACTCACCGTTTAATGCGTGAAGCTTTGGGATGTAAGTCTGAGGATTCAGCATCCTGATTGAACAGCCATTGGAATAATAGTCCCAAACGACGCTCGGAAGCGCTCTGCCGGGAGGATTGTGAGTTTCTCTCTGACCGTTTGAATACGATGTTATATCGATGTTCTTGGTGTAGGCAATGTGAAAATTTCGCAATATACTGTCGAGCATAGGCGATGACATTAAGAGCTTGTAATAACTCGGTTTGCCCCTTCTTACTTGTAACGGTGTCTTCTCCCAATTCTTCCTGAATTTAATTAACCAAATAATTTCATTATTCATTACCACAATAATTTTCGTATTTTTTTCTTCAATTTTCAGTGACTTCTCTCGAATTTTGCGATTGCGATCGAATAAATAAATAAACTATCACTCGATACTTTATAATAACTCATGAATATCATTGTTGTAATATTATGGCATCGTAAGAAAAAAAGAAAACAAACTCACTTGAAAAATTCTTCTATCGACACTGGATGTATGAGCCATCGAAATAAAGCTTTTGCCTCCTCAATCGGATTGTTGGTCAAACTTTCTGAAATATTCTCTTGCGTCGTGGCTTTTTCGCTGTCTTTGGATTCTTCATTGCATTTAGTCATCGGCGATGTAGTAATTTTTTTCTCCAGTGATTTGTTCCCTTTTTTCTTGCGCTCTATTTGCTTGGAATCTTCTCTGTGCTCCGCACGAATCTCTTTGCTTTTTCGAAGTTCCGTATGAACCTCTTTTTTCTGCAAACTCGAATCGGCACTTTCCCAAGAATCATCGCTGTTATTTTCCATCGTCGCTCTGGACTGTGAACATTTTTTCGATTCCGGCAAGATCCGAGAGGTCGTAGGCAATGCATTTCCATTGTGTTCAATTTCCAATATCTTTTGTACCCGTTTTTTCGTCTTTTTCTTCGTCCTAGGCTGCTTCGGCGACAGAGTCTTCTGCACGAACGCAGAATCATCCTCAGATGGCAAAACTCTTCTTAGCGGTAATATGTTGGAAAGTTTTACAGGCTGCTTTTTATTTTTCATCAATCTTTTCGTTGCTGGCGGGCTTTCTGTGTTTTTGCGTTTTCGTGAATAAGCGACAAACGCCGAGAGTGGACGACCGGCGATTCCTTTCATCTGAAACGAGAAACAAAAAAGTTAGGTTATGTTAGCTTATCCTCGAAATTACGAGTTTGTCATGAATTTCCACGGATAAAACGATTATTGTAATTCTTCAGACTTTAGCGGTATGTCTATAATGTTAAAAGTTAAATCAAATAATAATTCGTAAGCTCAATGTCTCGTTACTTACTTTTGATTGTCGGGAACACGTGTGTCGGCAACAAAAACACTCACACTATGCGGGACCATACGTCCATACAAGCGAGAATAAACACATAGGCTGCAATCGCCGTGGACGCTTGCGCGCTTTTAGCACGAACGTATAGATATACATAACACATAAAATGCTACAGGATATGGCTCTCACAAGCGCGTAAGCGTCCAAGACGAACGTCCGCATAAATGGGAAAATTAAAGAATTTTTCACATCGAAGCTCCGGTGTTGTGATGAAACAAAATTATTAATTCGATTGAAGAATTGAATTAATAATTTATTAAATTTCCGAAATTGTACGTTTCAGGTGAACAGACTTTAGACAGGATGTTATTTAATTTACTTCTTATGGTAAAATCAAGTCAATCGAGTAATACATGAAAAATTACTTCTACATTTTTCTAAGGAAAAAGTATTGCAAATTAAAACTAGAATCTGGATTGAGCAGTTTGTACTTAATTTTTTTTTTTAATTTATAAAAATAAGTCTACAGAAAAATAATTGAGTTTATGCCGTAAAGCCCCGGATACAGCTTTTCTGGAATGAAATTTGTAGTTATATCTGTAAAGAAAAAAAATTATTTTTGTGAATAATTTAATGCGAGATCGTGCCCGAAACTTGATACAAGTCCAGACAGATCTCTTCGAGCCCGCACGACTCGATACGAAAATATCGATCGGTAAATCTTTCAAAAATTTGATAGACTTGCGTCACGCAAGTGCCATCAGAAGCATGCAATACTCAGTGCTTCATTATATCCATATACAAATTTTTGAAACGCCGAAGTCGATTTAATTTTACACAGATTTATGCTGGATATTATAATTATCCGTAAAACGATGCACTTTCGAGAAATGACAGCACATCAAGTGCCACCCAGCGGCAAAATGTACAACCTCATACGACCTCGAAATAAATCAGGATAATTCAAAATCTCACTGGATATTATTATTTGTACACACATCGTTATGTCCCTTAGCTCGGTAATTTTTATTTCGATTTATTTTAATCTAACACATTCATAATAAATCTTACGTGGCTAATGTTAGCTTAGCTTTAAAAGAAAACGTGTTTTCTAAGAAAGAAGAACTCAAATATCTGCTCTCCCTCAAGGGTTTGGAGTCAAATACGAAATCACTGAAAATACGGACGATATTCCTTTATAAATTTTCGTTTTCGATTATCGGGCACGAGAGAGCAATGAAAAATAGTAATAGGAAAAAAAATATTTTCTCAACTCCGTTTTGGCAACGGCACAAGATTGGAATACACCCAATTTTTGCGGTGTCTCTTCGAATAATATTTTATCATTCTTGCACTCGTGCTTTCCTTCGAGACAACGATTATAATGGATGTCGGTGTCGTTATAATTATATGTATATCACTTTATATACAGCAATACGGAAATCCACTAATAGAACAATCATCATTACAATTCAATGAGTTCTTCTTTACTTTTACAGCAGTCAGTTACGGCGTTTTTACGCATTATCCGTCCTCACGATAGGCAAATAGAAATCTTAACATCTTCTTTTTTTCTCTGAGGTTTCACACGATCGACTCTGTCGTCAATTCTCAGAAACGGTGATTCAATTTACTTACACGCTGAGTAAAATGAATTAAAATGCATTCAGAATAAATGTGTCATCGGTTATTTTTCAATAAATCTATCGTCGTTCTCTAAATCCCATACCGATTGCATTATTTTTTCTTTGACTACAAAGGATTCGATACCCGCGTTAAAAATCGAACTTGTATGCGATCACCTCGAGCTTCGTGGGCTCCCTTTATTTATTTAATTATTTTCAATAGTGCGACACAGAAACGTCTAGTATGGATGAAGAAACGAATTATCAATTAGAAGAAAAAAACCCAAAGATCTAGAGAAAAATATTTGGCAGTATGAACGTCGATCCTGAGAGCAAACGAAAAACATTGGTGTCTCTGATCAATCGTCGATGAGATTCGCGAGATTTTTCGAGCTCGCACTCAAGATCGACGATCATTCGACCATTCGGCAATAATATCTTAAAAACTACGCAAACATTTTACGTGAAGAGGGCCGAGTTGGACATTCGTAGATTACAATATGATATATTTTTTGTAATTTTTTTTTGCGTTTGTTTCAATTTTTTCTTTTTTCATATATCTTAAGAACTAATCAATAACATTTGACCCGGCATTTTAATAAGATTCCAACAAATATAATTGGGTTACATACTTTCAGCGTGCGACCAGTTTGAACGACAAGATCGTCCCTTAACAATAATTTTTTGAATTTGTTTTTTATCAATAATCCTCCGCTTTATCCTTCGTTTTATTATTATCCGCACGGGCATCATTGTTACTCTCTCTCTCTCTTTTTTACATACCGCGTATCGTATGATCCTAGCTCCTTGATTATTTCAATCATTTTTTACCATTCAAACCTCCCATTATTTTTGGTGTCGACGATAGTGGCACATTCACACTTACCACCACGATATCTTTAGAATTTAGTTATTTTTAGTTATTTTTTGTAAAATCGCGATTATCTTTTTCATCCTTTTTCACACTCGATCGCGCACGTCATAAACGAAGCGTCAGGCACTCTTTTGTAGACCTCCTTGATGACTGAAAGTATTTTTTTTTCTTATTTCAGGGACCAGAGATTTAAACTTTCAAGATTAACAAAAATTTATTTTAAAAAAATCTCAGTTTTGTGAAGAAAAGGAGCGAGATAATAAATTGATCGAATTGACTTTGGCGAATGTGCAAATTATTCGGAAATAATTATCCAATCGCAATTGACACGTCTATTTTTGTTTTCTTATACAAAAAAATGCGTCGACATTTACGTTGACATATTCGCAAGCCCGAGAACATTTCGATTCAGATTATTGTCGAAGAAAATGTCTAATTATTGTCTCTCATTGACGACATTGACCGCAAATATATATTTTTTTCGTTTTCATTCATCGAGTTGTCATGGACGCGAATAATCTTGTTGCAATTGCGTGGTTGTCAAAAATATAAATAAGAATTATGATCGAAGCGGCCATTTGTTTTTTTGGTCTGCAACTTGCGCCCGACGTTTCATTTGTTGACGCGTGTTTGTGGCATCGAGATGTCTTGACTCTGGACATCCAGAGAAACAATAATTCAGGTACCCCCGAGGAATGTAAGATTCCAAAACCAAGTCCCAGAAGTAAAAACAACCACTTGTGAACGTGAAAGACAATGCTGAGGGTGATAAAAAAAAACAATATTTTTCAACTGCGCTCTATACGGACATTTTTGTAACTTTCCCAAAAAAAATTCGCAAATTCTTCGTTTACCTAAGTTGTTCGTGACGAAATAAAAATGTATTATTGTTTTTCTTATATCTATGTTTTATTGATTTTTGTTCTACCATTCTGTTCCACCCTCTTATAAATTTAGCCTCCTTTTTTTAATTTATAAATATTACAACAATTTTCTCGTTTTTCATGTGAATTATCAGTTATTAAAGCAAATTAAATGGCCGATGAAAATTAGAAAAAAAAAAGAAAATACATTAAATTATAATTATTTATTTAAAAACTTTGAAATTCCCCAAACCATAATTTCTTCCGATTTCAATTTTTCTCAGACGGTAGTAAAAAAAATCGCTCGGCTGCCAATGCGACAACAATTTATTTTTGAAAAAGGTATAAAAATCTTTGCGAGAAAGGAGATGGAAAATAAAACCTTTTTTTTTACTTTCCTCTGACAGTTATAGCTAGATCTGACTATTATATTATGCGAAGAAAGCTCCTCGCAATCGGATTAATTAATTGTTCAAGATTCTTTCAATTATGTTTTCCATGTGAATATTTAATTGAATTTAAAAAAATAATAATATATCTTACAGGCACTCGACAGATTCACACATACACAAAAACACACTGTCTCATGCGGAACTGCTAATTTTTTTTTCTCTTAAATTATCGATTTTATCCCCCCTATTGCTGTGTACAAATATATTTTTTTGAATTTTCGATATCGGTGGTCGGAGTACGAAAATAAAATACCAAACAACGTTCACAAATCAACGAAATCGTGCTTTCGCATTCCTCACGTTTTTGTTGAAAAGAATTATTGGAATTGAACAAAACATTGTTCGCCGTGATTATCATGAACAACAGCAATAATAATAATAATAATAATAATAATAATAATAATAATAAATTTATAACACGAGCTCGATATCGTGGTGCCGCACGCATAATATATGAACAATTAAATCTATCCTTTATCTTAAGTTACGGTATACGTTAAAATTCAAGTATACGTAAAATAAATTAATTATGCTGCGCACACTTAATTGAGAGAATTGACCGCACTCGGCTGCATTTATCATTTATAATTTGCGTTCATTTGCGGTGTTCACATCATTTTTAAAGCTGATACTCTTGAGAAACTGTGGAATTGTGTGTGTGTGTGTGTGTGTATGAGTGTGTGTTTCGTGCATTGTGTTTCGAACGTATTTGAATCGATACTTATTATCAGTATTTATTATTATCGAATTTTCGATATATCGTGTATTTTTTCCCCATTTAATTAAACTAAATTAATTGTGTGTGTATGGTTTATGTTTTGCGTGTTGTATTTAAACAATAAATTAATCGATACGTATTATTATTCAGCATTATCGAATTGTCGATATATCTTGTATTTTTGCTCAATTAAATTCATACGCGGATCGAATACTAGTATTCGGGTGCCAATACAAATAATGCGTCTTAAATGTCGTCCCTCTGTTTCATGTTTAATTTAGCTGAGAGTTGCACGTTATTTTAGCTGCACGAGATTGAGAGTTTAAAAAATATTTTTGTATATATGACAGAGATATAAATCGACGACTCGATTTTCGAGACTCTCGTTTATCGCGTTTGAGAGGATGTTTTCAACGACCGGAGAGATTGATGACGAAAAAAAAAACTTTTCATCGTTTGTGTGAAAATTTATCGTCATGTTAGGATGATAATGCAAAAGCTTGAATATTGGATATTTTAGCAAATCCAATGATTCCTTTAAGGTACTCCTGAAACACGATAATCGATTTCGAATGTTTCGGGGGTTTCACAAACGCAAATGATCCACGTGGTTTTATTTTATTTTATTTTGTTGTTGTTGTCTTGTAAATGGCGTTCTAATCCTGGATTCATTCGTCCATCGTACGTATAAATATAAATTTGTTTTTCTTATTTATTCATCCTTTCTTTGTTATATCACGATTGATGAGACACCTTATATAGGGAACGGTCTGATATCGTTTATTCCATATTCTTTCGTCCTCCTTTAAAAATTGGTATTGTGCTTTTTGGATTCGTAAAAATCTTCGATTACGATTTTTTTTTAGCGCACGAGTGAAATCATCGTTGCGTTTTCGGGCAATTACATTGCAGTAATAATGTATAATAGTCAATCGTCAAAAGATGCTAGTGATTTTATTTTTTGCCAATTTTGGTACGCTAATTGCGTCAATTAAAGATTTTATTTTGGGAATCTGCTAACGAAGAGACAGCTAAACGTAGAAATATGAAGATTAATTTTGTCGTGTTCGTCGATGAATTTTTAAAATATTTTTTCACGTTGGACCACGGGAAAATTAATGTCCATGTTTCACGGTGAAAAAAGAACAACGCGAAAATCGATGTTCCTTCACCACTGATTCTAATTCACTCTCTCTCTCTCTCTCTCTCTCTCTCCCTCCCTCTCGCACACACCCACACACCGATTAATGGATAAATGTTAATTGCTTATTTACAAATGGATCCTCATTGACGCATCGAGACGTACGAAAATATCGAAGATGAAATAATCGAACTTTGATTTGACGTGGAATTGACAAGGTCACAATAATCTTATTTATAATTGAAGATTTATAATAAAAATAAAGCCCGAAATTCGATACTTTCGCGCGCCACTGTCGTCATTCAAATGTAAATGAGGCATTTAAGAATTATACAAGGTTGAGACTTACAAACTAATAGCTCTGTATGGCCTCGTTCCAGTTCAACATGAATGATTCGTAAGACACTAATAATTCTATTCCCCCATATTTTTTTCCTCTCTTTCACGATCAGACATTTTGGTTCCTTTACCCCCTATAACAACATGATTTAATAATAAATTCTTTCATTTCATCTATGCGGCGTTCACCGTGAATTCCACCCCTTTTTTCGGTCCTTATCGATAATATTTATCTCAATTAGTTTAATCATGCATTCATTTCAAGGTTGTTTTTTTTTCTTCGCATCAGTGGGTTCAAAAAAGGGTGTGCAAAAAAAATGATTCGTCGAAAAAGTTTTCCTGTTCGATGGAATTTCAAATATAATATTTGACACTTTTCCGTATACCAAAAAACGAAAACTCGTTGAAAACACATTTTTCTTGAACAATCTTTTTGCACTTTTTCCAAAATCATACGAAAAAAATGGGAAATATCGATGAGGATCGAAAAAAAAGGTAATTGGCAGAGTTCATTGAGAATTCGTTCCGTCGAGTTCGAACGTTGTCTCAATCAAAGTTCAAAAACCATCGACTTTCTCGCTCACTCACTCGCGGCTATAAACTTCGAGCAGTTATTGATTTACATTTGGTACGAATTTATATTTGCAAAACGTGTACCGTACCGATATCGGACGCGAAACAAATTGCATTGTTGTTGCTATTATGTTTTGTCTTTTTATTTTTAGTAATTTTTTTCTCATTCTACTTTTTAAAATTTATTCAACATATCGATGATGTCGTATATTTGTTGTTGTTGTCGTTTAGTTCCAATTGCTATGGTCGTTATCCAACGCATTATCTAATTAACATTAATGAAATCAGATGCTGGATATTCCCATATTTTTGAGTGTCACAAGTGGTATAGATTTCTTTTTTTTCTCTTCTTTTTTAAAGCTCTATAATCCTCTTACTTAACATTAAACACTAGAATAAATATTAATTAATAAGTCAAGGTCCTTGTTCATACTTTCCGTGGCATAATTAATGTAGCATATCATTTTAAGCCTAACATTGGAATCTTTAATGCACTGGTACCTACGCGAAGTGTAATTTTTAAAAATTCAATGTTAATATAAGTTTCTAGACGTTTTTTTTCCATCTTCTGCATTTTTATTACGAATTTTGCCATGTTGTAACGAGAGAATTGCGCACGAATGAAATTTTCCTTCAATCGGGCGCAATTAATACTGACATTGAATTAAATTAAAGCAAATTGTCTAATTAAAGATTTCACGGCAGAAATGTGACGCGGTTTGTTTTCATTTCATTTTGATTTTTGGTGTTTGAAAATTGATATTATCGACTCTGAACTCCCGAAATAAATAGATAAAAGGTTGAAAAAGAGTCACGTCCGGCATTGGCCGGTGTATTAATGATTCCAATAGTTGTAGTCGAAATTATCTTTTCGTGTGCGACAGCCAAGTACTTGACTCGATGCATTTATGTTTAAAATCTATCTAAGTTGGTTCTCTACTCTATTATGTAGTTTATGTTTTTTCCCGGCATTGCGCTCGATACGATTATTGTGAGAATTATTTCTACAAATGATTTATCGAGCCGTTTATAGTTTATTCTGTTGTTTCCTTGACATTTCATCGTACGATTTAACCTCGGATATATATGTGCATATATATATATATATATATATATATATGGACTGATCCAGGACCTTATTATTCACTTCAAAATGTCGACTAATTTACATTGTGTTTTTCGTTTCTTTTTATTTTTCGAAATTTGTTCTTAAACCTAACGAAATAAACTCCTAACTGTATATCAACTCACGCAACATTTTGCCATTACTGTGAATTCGTTTCCAAGACCTAATCTCTATATGTAATCTTGATCAATCTTTTGTTTTTTTCTTCTCTGGTTTTTACTCACTCTAGTTTCACTTTTTTTCCTTATATGCATTGATAGGGCTTCACGATTGTTTCTCCGTATCCAACGTCACGTAAATTTAAAATTAGCCTAAGCCTGAAATTTGCCGATACCGGAAACGACGTTTCGTCTTTCGTTCTCCAACCTTCTACATTTGTAATTATTTAATTTCCGGCCTCTTACGAAATGTGTACGAGTGAATGAGAACGAGACGACGCGACGATCCTGTCGGTCAAATGACGAGACTTTTTTTCCTCCTTTAAACTAAGCGTAGTCGCATTTCTTGCTTCAGGCGCGAGAAAAAAGCCTTTCTCCACGAAATTGTCGATTCTTTGAAAATTTGCTCCTTTATATTTTTCACGTTGTACATACGAATCCGATTGGATTATTATGGATAAAAAGTTTGTGCATTTTACGAAAAATTTCGATTCGTAAGTGGAAATGAAAGGTTTCTTTTTCGATTCGCCATCGGCACGAAATTATTGCGGGCATCCTTAAATTCTAGTGATACGTGACATTAGATACAGACTGACAAAGTATAGGTCATAAAAAAGATATCAGAATTTTCTCATCGGATGTGGCATGATCTCGCGGCTTCAAAGGCATTTCTCCCACCCTCTTTCCTATTTCTCTCTGTTTCTTTCAAGATGCGTGGACATCTCGGAAAATTATATGATCGGATCTTCATTGATATTTGGATATTCCTAAATTACTTTGGCCATCGATTCGATTTTTATCGCCGCCACAAGTACGACAATTATCCTCAAAGCGTTTTCTTTTCATCTGTACGCGTTCCAACAATTATTCAATCGTTAAATTATTTTCTCTCGCATGAACGTGCACATTCAATTTGCAGTGGCCAATTTTTTTTCTTCTCTAATTTCCCTTGATACGAAGACGATTTTTCAAATTCGTCTCTTCCCGGAAATCTGTTGTTCATCGATATGGGTACTTTTTGACTCGAAGAGATAAAATTAAAAAAACAAAAAATCTATTTACAAAAAAAACCAGTAATGGTCGGAAATTTGTTTTTTTTCCTCGGGGAACGTTTTATGATAATGTATGTGCCGATGCGATTTTTCGTCGCATTTATAATACAAATGGTCAATCATGATATATGTATACGCGTATGTATCATTTCTTGGTACGGAGGTTATTAGAGAAAAATAGAAATACCAAAATTTGATGAAAAACAAAAGCGTAATTATCACGATTTTGCGATATTCGCCGTATGTAGAAGAAATAAAATTTATCAAACGATCAGTGAGATAGATTCTCGATACTTTATTAGCGATTAATGCGAGGCTCACAAGCGCCTCCGATCTAATCTAAAAACACGATTAACTAAAAGCACCTTTCTCTTTAAAATCTAATTCTGTTAATCTCCCCCCCCCCCCTTCTCTTTCTCTGTTTGCAACGAAACTTTCAAATCAGTTTTCCGCGTATAAATCTGACAATTTCCGTGAAATTTCCGGAAACAGGAAAGAAACCTGTCCTTCGGTCAACTATAAAGCGATCTCGCTCACGTTCAAGATCATTCGTGAAAGTAGATTTAAAAAGGATAAAAAATTGGCCACCCCCCCCCAAAACGGTTTGTCAACGTCTTACGAGTTTTTTTTAATCTCCTTTTAACTTTTAAGTAACCCTCGAAATTGAAGTTTATATAAGATTTTAGTCTGCCTTTCAATCTCACCTCACTTCGACTTCGAGATACGACTGCCTTGTGTCGATGAGCTCTTCTTTTTCTCTTAACGCTAAACCGTTCGATGCTCTTCGGAACTTTGTCTTCTCGTATACGTATCATACACGAGAATCGAGCTAATTACGCGAAATACATGACTCTCTTTGTATCGGCGTGTACTGTTATTGCCCGTGCCATTGCTCCGGGTGTTCGATCCTCGCTGCAGCCAGACTGGTGAGATCCCTCTCCACTGCCAAAGAAAACAAGTTTATTTATATCAGAAAGCGGGACAAAAACAATTATCGATCAATTTTTATTTCAAGTCTGACCAAAAAAAAATTTTAAAGAAAAAAATTAAAAATTCCCAATTTTATTAAAACTTGCCTGTCGTGTTCCTTCTCCACCAAGTGATATCTCGCTCGGAAAGCTACCAAATGGGCGTAATAAGCGGGTGCCGGTATACTGACTGATCTCGTACATCTCACGTAAGTATGACACAGTTGATAAGTCAGACATTGTAATTCGTCACTGTCAAAGTGATTGTCGTCCCACAGAACATGGTAATGAGAGGGTCTCGATGTTCCCTTAAAGATTATCAAAAATGTAAAAATTGATTCCGTCGTCTTTGGCAATTTTCAAATTTATTTCTACGATACTTTCAATTAAAAAAACAATCTTGACTGATTCGTACACTTTTCCAACGAAAACTTTTTGCATAGATTTACTCGTGGAAAAAAGATAAAAATGAATGAGGCGGCTCACCTGAATACCCTGATGACTGCAGAGATAAAAATCAAATTCCGTTGGATGTGTGATGCAGACATCGACCGTCGTACCAGCCGGTATATTACCGCTTTTGCCGCTCTGTTCCTTCTTTTCGGCGCAAAATAATCGCGTGTGATGGCGTTTTTGCACGACGATGAACGTTATACCGGGTTTGTAATCGGCCTCGAGTTTTATACATGCCTCGCGTATCGCGGTCAATTCATGTTGTAAAACGTGAAGGAATTGTCCCTCCGAGACACCATCGCGATAGAGAATTATTCTGTGAGGTTTATAACCGCCTGTGCTCTTGTAGAACATTATCAATAGTTCCCTGAAAATTTCACATGAACGTCCGTTTAATTGACGACGCAGAAAAAAAAAACACATTGCCCGACGATTGGCAACGTTGTTCCAGTTTGGAACATAACGGCGAATATAGCGGTCGGACTACTTTTTCGTCATTTTTTTCAACTTACCTCACCATAGAACTAAGTTCTTGTATTATTTCCTGCCTGTGCTGCTGGACCCTGACCGTTGCGGCATAACGAGACGGATGAGCATCGACGCTTCCCACGACAGCGGCTATGCTCGGTTTTTTGTTGTCACCGGCAGGTGGATGTGTCACGTCAGCACCGAGGAATATTACGGGTTCGTTGAAAACTTTTGGTCTTATGCTCGGTACAAGAATACTGTTTATACCGCCTAATTTAACGTTTATTTTCAGGCACAAATTTGACAGTGTTTGCGGCGATGTTTTGTTGACGTTTTTCGCCTGAACGCACTGCGTTGCCATACCCAACAGCGTGTCACCGACGCGTTTTACTTCAGCTGTTTATTAAAAGGAAGAAAAAAATTAATAAAATATTATCAAGCTTCTAATAACAGGTATGTGCATACTCGAATACGTTTGGCATTCGAATACTAAAATAATACCGAATACATGTCAGATGGCTATTCATTTTTTTTTCGATAATTAATCCAACTCGATGCAGTATTCCTTCCGAAAATGAATAATGAATCCTACTGGATTCAGTATTAGTTCCGAAAATGAATAATGAATTCTACTGGATTCAGTATTCATTTCAACATAAGTAATGAATCCAATTTGATTCAGTATTCACTCCGTATTTGGATACCATCAAATTGAACAATCTGGAAAAATTTACAGAAAACATGTTTATTCTATTGAAACATTATCGTCCGATTAGATTATATTTACCCAAGGGAAATCGCGCTTTTAGTATCCAGTGACTGAAATTTCCTTTTGTTTCTCGATACAAAAGTAAATAAGTCATAATATTTTATAATATAAGTAGTTATTACTCGTTATGAGCTTATGAGTAATATAATATAAGTACTACTCATATTATAAGGAATATAATTAAATCAGACGATAACAGAAATTTATTTAATTAAAAAATATTTTTCAGCAGATAATAAATATGGCTTCTGTTCATTTTTCTAGATTATTGAATACTGAATCCAGTAGGATTCATTATTCATTCCAAAATAAATCATAAATCCAATGAGAGTCTTTATTGATTTTTGGAACGAATTTTGAATAAGTTTCTTCATTATTCATGAATAAAAAAAAATTCAAATATGCCCAACCCTGTCTAATAAGTATATAAAGAATTATTAAAAAGCTTATCGAAATTTAGTTTCTCTTCATTTCAAAGAATTTGAAAAAAATGAGAGGTCGAAAAAATGTTCTTCGGGACAAAGAGTCCTGACATTGGATTCGAAAAAAATTCCTCAAGAAATTCTGATTTTACAAAACATTAAAATATTCGAAAAAATAAAATAAACCTGCAAATTGTAAATAAAAAATTGAAAAAGTTAAATTGGTCTGATAAAACTCACCGTAAACCGGTGTTTTGCCGGGCAATACGACGCAAACAAGCTGCAGATTTTGAAACGAATTTTTAAGGTAGCGAAACATCGGCTCGACCTGATCGGGACCAGTCGCGTATTTGCAGAAGCAGGGTTGACCGATGATCGGCATACCAGCGTCGTTACTGATTTTTTGAAGTTGCGATGTGAAAGTTCGCAATGCATCCTCGCGTACGGTTCTCTGTGGTGCGAAACAGGCGATCGCCCAAACTCGGATTTCGACGCCAGTGTAAAATTGCTTTCCTCGCATGTCCCATACTCCCTGATTCGGCAATGCCTGTTGTTTCGTCTTTGACGAAATACGAGATTGAAGAAAGAGAGAAACAAAAACACAGGAAAACATTTAATGAATCGTTGGATTTCCACGTTGTTTTTTTTTTCGGTTTTCATAAAAGTAGCGAATAGACAAATTTGTACGGAATAAATAACTAGCAAGAAATTTCATCACCTGTCCGGTCAGAGAACTGACGCGTCCTCCATATTGGAGCTTCGGTGGTGGTAATATACGTCCGCGAACTTCCATCATGCTATTCGAGATAGTGAGACCAAATTCTTGGACGTACGAATCGTTGTTGAAATCAGCTCGTCTCACGAGATTGTTTATCTCGCGCTCACGATCCGGAGCCGAACGGGCCGTTGCTTTTATCATCGTCGAAGTTTGCATGTCCGTTAGCTTCTTTATGCATCGCTGTCCTGCCACAATATTGCAAACCTTCCGAGACAAGCGAGTTTATACAAATTTCATTAATTCAAATGATCTCGCAGCATCCCAATGAATTATTGTTAAATAAATAAGTTATTGGATTAATATTTATACCTCGAGGGGCAGATAGGTGTGCTTGTGCTCTTGTCCTACTTGAAGGCATGGTAGATGTGGATATCGCAACTTCATTTTGTATTTATCTAGAAAATATTTCGCAACCGTGCATTCGACTGTCTGACCATTTTCCAATTGCAGGGGAAATCTATAGAACAAACAAATGTAATTTCAGTACATAATGAGATGTAATGATCTAATATAACTAAACATTTTCAGTCACTCCCCCGCTGGCAAAATAATTTATTCCTCCTAATAATAAAGACCCCAAAGATATTCATTCTCCATACGGTTAAAGCCCCTTTCCGCCACTCAATCTACCGATTATTTGCCTAAAAACTCTATTTTTTATAAATATCATCAAAGACATTTTGAAAAGTGTTTTTTTCAGCTCTCTCATGTATAAGTTTTTTTCTCGGCAAAAATTCTGCGCGATTTGAAATCAACGATAAATTTCCCATCGAAATAAGGTTTGGAATCGATTAAAAAAAAAAAAAAAAAAAAATGCATCATTTTTGGGCAACTTTTCGGAAACCTTAAAATAGCGAAATTTCAAGTGCTCATAACTTTTTTTCTGTTCGACCGATTCTAAAATTTCTTTTTCGTACGTATAGGTGGTCACTAAACTCAGAGAATGCCGTTTGGCTCATCCCGATAAATCAATTTTTGTAGAAATGAGAGCACTTTAAAAATCGCTGAAAAAAATGGAAAGGGGTATGCATGCAAAAATTTGCAAAAATCGATGGTCTAACTTTAAAAATCTGCCAAAAATTGAAAAATGATCCGATATGAATGAACCAAACGGGATTTTGAAGCTTGACCGATAACGAAGAGAATGAGCTCAGATTCAAGTCGAACTTCAATGTTGAAAAAAAATTACAGCAATTTTAGTGAACCAATTCAAATTTGGCAAAATACGAAATAATTTTTTTTTTTTCAAGTATTTTTTTTCGTGTTTAAATCCATGTATTTTTTTTCGCTGACCGCTAATCTACCATGGATTTCCCCAAAAATTAAAAAATTTTCTTTATTATCACTTTTTTCATGAATCAATTTTTATCCGACAAAAATTTTACGTTATTTAAAATAGATGATGAAATTACCTTGCAAGGTATTTTTTCAGAAATATCAAAATACTGAACTATCAGGAGCTCATAACTCTCTTCCGACTTGACAGACGTCGAATTTTTTTCCACATACGAACGTGAATAAATTTATAAATCGCCAATTGATTAATCGCAAAACCTCAAATTCATATATATTAATATATTTTACAAAATAACGGATATTAAAGAAATATATATACATATTTACGCAGAAAAACGTTCTCACAATGCGAGAAAAAAAATGTAATCAACACTCACGATTGCATTTGAGCAGGTTTGCGGGTGACGTTGCAAACCCTGTACTTTCGCCTCATCGTACCGCAATGCGTGATCTCAATTTTAAGGCCCTTTATCTCTTTGGTAAATTTCACTCTCTGCGAATCGGTCAGTGGTTTCTTTTGTTCATTAACGTCCCGTATATCCAATACCTCGCACATAAATTCTATCACCGGCTGAGCCTTGTAGAAGGCGGTAGCGGATACTAAAAGGAAGATTCATAATATTATAAAAATTATGATTTCAAGTTGAACGTTGAGAGGAGAAAAGATGTATATTTACCGTCAATATTCAGCATCATCTTCCATTGCGATGGTCTAACGGACTGATGAAAACCAAACCAGACTTCACGACCACCTCCCAGGGGATGATAATAACCGTCCGGTGTACTAAAGAAAGATCGGCCAACGGGGGTGTAAGTCATTGATGGCAAATGCCTCATGACAACGTCCAGGGCGAGAATAGCGTCGTATGGAATTTGTCGCGTTCGGCCCTCCAGCGCTTCTTCAAGAGCGTACAACGAAACTTGCGTTATCCACTTTATTGCCACCCGGAATACTCGATCTTTACCCTCACCGGGTAGGATTACCTGTAAAAACATACGTTCAATTGAGGAATCATAGATTACATAATTGTGAATTATAAAATCAAGAATAGCTCTTATGGAATTGCAGCACTTTTCGCTGCTCTGATGTTTGTTTTTAAGTATCGACTCTAAGAAATTTCTGAGAAGTGAATTTTCGTCCAACCTTCAACCTGATCTGATATTTCTTTTCTATACTCGATGACTGAAAATTCATTTCATTTTTGAAAAGATTGTCCGTGAGTTTGGAAATTTATCGAAATTGAATATTGAAAATCAAGAAATTTAATATTCGTATCGATTAAAGAATCTATAACGAATTCTTCGTTAGTGTCAAGTACCTCAAGTTCGAGCTTGTCATTGCCAATGGGCAGCAGATCTCTGGTGTACAAGTTGTTTCTGCCATCGAAAACGGGCTTCAGGGTGCCGAATATTTTGCTATAGGCGTGTACCATAGTTTCAATAATCTCACGATTGACTTTTCGCGGGCATTTATCCGGCTGTATGTTTATATCGTAATGATGAACGTAGCCCCTTGGCATAGTTATTTGGAAGTGATTTGCTCTCAGACCTATCGGCCGACCCTCTCGTCCTATATTTGGCCTTCGAGGACACGAGAACACTGTAAACATCGGAGCAAAATGAACATTTTCGACTTTCTGACATTTCATTCTCGCATCGTAATTTATACGTTGAGAACGACTTTAATTTAAAAAAACAAAAAAAAAGGCGATTAAAGGCCTTGCCAAAGAATTTTATACTTGTGAAAAACTTACTTGGCAGTTCGGGAGGTTGCGGAGGCGTGTGTGTTTGTTGTGCGGGAACAAGGCCCAACGAGCTGGAAGCCACGACGCTGCTTCCCGCAGTTCCGGCAGCTCCGACGGCCGTACTGGTCGTGGGCCCGGGTGGAGGGGCTAAAAGATTTTGGAAGAGCAAAAAAAAAGTATGCCATAAATTGCAATAAATTCTGTCTTTCGAAAATCCGGTTATTCATTGATACTTTCAAACAGTGAAAAAAAAAAATTAAGAAAATTAAAAAAAAAAAATACAATAATACAAAATTTAATCAGTGAATCTAATTAAAATACGTATATACAGTTTTACATATATTCTTGTAATGGTTACCAGTGGTTTCCTCCATATTCGAATCTTTGTATACACTTGTGTTCAGAAGTTCTGCGAAACTCGGTACTTAGCTATTAAGGACAGTAAAAAATGATCTTCACTCGAATAACAAATCAAGTTATGTGCTTGTTTTTTTTTTTTTGGAAGAACATAGAGTGCGGAGATGAGGAACAAAGAGAAGAGGTACAAGTAAAAACAAAAAATCAAGCGTAACGCCATTGAGAGAGAAATTTGTCTTCCGCAAAAATTATCTCGCAACGGCAAGTTATTCTTAACGTATCTGAATTATCGCTATTGAGCTTGCTATAGCGGAGTGAAAAATATTGAATCGATCACGCGCCAAGTTTACAAAAAAATAAGAACTATGCGGCAAAGAAAGAAAATCGTTCTGTCAAGGTGGACTGCAAATAAATTTTCGTGGTTTTATCTTGACGAACTCGATCGAGCCGAAAAATAGAAGAAAATGTTATTGAAGTTTGTACGAATAGAATGTAACGAGAGTAATTTTCTTGAATTAAATAGTTTGAGGTAAACTGTATAACAAAAGAATAATGGAAAAAAAGGGTTCCATGGCTGCAAACTTGAACGTCGTGAGAATGATCGTTCGCGAATAGACAAAAGAAAGAAAAAACGCGATGCAACGGACGGGCAGCGTGGTTATCGAAACGATATCGCCACGAGAGTCCGCGAGTGTAACGTGTGATGAAAGAGAGAGAGAGAGAGAGAGAGAGAGAGAGAAAAGAAGGAAAAAAAAGTGTGATGGCATCGCGCGGTACTTTACGTTATAGATACACATATTATAGTATACAGATATAAGAACGATGTATTCGCGCCACAAAAAAAAAAACGATCAAAAAATGTGTAAAATTTACAACGGACATGCGTTTAGCCTGTTGAACGAATAAAAAAAAATGCTCAAGAGTTCATGTGGGGTCAGTCTACGAATTTTCGACAATGCGATAAACCACGCGCGTTCGTGCTAATTTTCTATTTCACCTTCCCCCGCGATCCGTCATCTGTGCAGAAGCGAAATATCGTGATTGCGGCCAAGGTGGTCGCGCGAGGAACAAAGGGCTCGTGGAAGAAAAAAAAACCTAGACTCGCCTAGACGAACGTCTCCTCTCCGATAAACTCCCTTTCTGCTGTGTGCGTGTATATACAGTTTTTTTTTTCCTTTTTTTTCTCGTTGCCTCTCTCACTCGCTCGTCACTTTTTTTAGCCTCCGCCCGCCCCCCTCGCTCGAAACGACAAAACAAAATCGAACTTGCAAATACTCACGCTGGCCTGCGGGATACATATTCGCAGCCGAAGATCAAAAACAATAATTCAATGCTTCAAGTACCACTAAGAAATATGTAAAAAATTGAACACAAAAACCCACTGCGACCGCACAACACACTTCCCTACAACCACACACTCTCTCTCGTCTCTCCGCGATCGAGGGTCGCGTCTGGCGCAATGGCCGACGCTAGATTCCCCCGACCATTGGCTCCTGAATAACCAATCAGTGCAATTCACGCGCAGTGAAGCCTCCAACGATGTCGAGTGCCCTGCGTTAATCTTTTGTTTACGTTTTTCTTTGAACGAAAAGACCACGGGCATTGTTCGCTCTTTCGTTTCCGTTGTGTCCGAGAAAAACCGAATAAAAATTTTCCGGTGATGATGTACCGATAATGGTACAAATGCGTCCTCTGAAAGAAAAGCCGCGATATGCATGGATTTACCCTGCATTCGTTTTGGAAGCTTACGCTCTTGTGAGCGCCATCCTGTAGCATTTTAGATACGTGCTGAAAGCGTCCAAAACGAATAAAGGGAAAGAGAGAGAAAAGATGGCGCATCGATCGCGGCGCCACCATCGCTTCACGCGCTTCGAGTTGGCAACACTGAACCGAATAAGCGGCAAGTTCAGAGCAGTTACCGTCGTATCGTGGTCGTAGTTTGTCGGAGTGAGTGTGTCGGAGTTTATCGTTGTTGCGCGAGGCCGATCCTCGTGCGGCTTAATTTTAAGAATGTCCGTTGGATATTCAGGAGTATTTTCGCGCTCAGCCGGGCTCATGAGCGCGATAATGAAACAAGTGAAGGCCGTAAATCTCAAACCCGTCGCAAGTATCACCGTGCAATTCGATCCTTTCGGAGAACGAGTCAAGCACGCAAGGTTAGTCGAGTGAAGAATCGCCGCTCGGAAACAAGAATTTTTTTGCAAAATCTATTTCGAAAAATTCGACAAAGTTTCTCATAAATTTTTGCCAAAGTTTTGA
Source organism: Alloplasta piceator (assembly GCA_946863875.1). Taxonomy (NCBI): domain Eukaryota; kingdom Metazoa; phylum Arthropoda; class Insecta; order Hymenoptera; family Ichneumonidae; genus Alloplasta; species Alloplasta piceator. Next base: position 1,746,018 of record OX333080.1, read on the forward strand.
TGATTCGAAATATTGGCTACTATTTCGAGTCTGATAATTGCAATTTTTTTAACGAGTTGTACTCTGTTCTTTCGCTCCATAGCAATTCAGGGCGTACCAACCTGACGTGTTTTTCAAAAAAAAAAAAAAAAAAACGAAGCAAAAAAATACGTATAATTAAAATTTTTAGAATCATGTGGATAGTGATAAATTGTTAATTTACATTTATCAGGAATTTTTTTTTCTCGAACAAGGTTTTTCAATTTAATTTTTTCTCGCAGTGAGACTGCGCGATGCAATCTCGCAAAGTCGATAATTCGCGCACGCGCCGTTTGAGCGATTGTCCAGCGAGACAAACGCTGAGCCGCTGCTGTTATTTTTAGATGAAAGATTTTTAACGATTGCAAACGTGCTACTTGAACGAAAAAATTAGTAAAATTGGACTGAAAAAAGAGCTTAATGGGGAATAATTGGTACGTTTGATACTTGCAAAAATTTCTGACCGATAATCGTTCTGCTGTCTTCGCGAGTGCAAGGGAAAGTTATACGTTTTTGTGGGGTGTTGTGTTACGTTTACACCCCTAATCCACGTAAAGATGATCCTCGGTGATCTCGACGTTTTTCTTTCACCATATTAAATTAAATTCGCTCTTTTTCAATTCGTAACCACTTTGAAGAATTTCGGTTTTATTACATTTTTTTTCGATAAATTTCAACTCACCACTGCATTGTCCACATCCGTATGCCTTGCCGAGCATAGAAACCGCGGCTGTTATTCGCAGTGTGCTTAAATCTGGCATGGGGATGGGCTGTTGTTCCAGTTGTGCCATTTTGTCTGAAAAATAATAACGATGATGTTATTATTTAATTGAAATAACAATTATAGCGATCGTATTTTCACTGAACGTAAAAGAAATCGAGTATGCACATTAGGCTGTTAGAAAAAAATCATTTTTCATGCTCCAATCCCTCAAAACTAGAGTTTTGATAGAAAAAAACATCCTCGCGAAGACGGAGCTCTGTAGCTCAAGTGGAAGCCACCCCTCATTGGACGTTTCTTATTATAATAGCTAATTAACGTCCTTTTTGGAAGGGAACATTTGTAACTATGGGGATTATATTTGGAAATGAGAAAAAAAAAACATTTCTTTGAATAAAACAATTAAACAGAGCGAGCAAACACGCTGGGTCAAGAAAGTCAAGAAAAAATTGATCACGGAAAAACAAATTTTCCGTACTTCGAGTAGTTTATGACAATTTTTAATCGCAAAATTATTATTAGGAATAAAATAGATCTCAACTTTTCTATAGAATACAATGGTGTAAAAACAAATTTTAACTGAAAATGATTTCCAATTTTAAAAAAAATCGAATTTGGGAATAAAAATTGTTTTATTCAAAAAGATGTTTTTTTTTCTCAACTCCAAGTACAATCCCCATGGTTTCAAATGTTTCCTTCCAAATAGGACGTGAATTAGCTGTTATAATTAAAAACTTCCAATGAGGGGTGGCTTTCACTTGAGCTACAGAGCTCCGTCTTCGCGAGGATGTTTTTTTCCATCAAAACTAAAGTTTTGAGGGGTTGGAGCATAAAAAATCGAATTTTTTTTTTAAACAGCCTAATGCACACAATATCATTTTTTTTTATCATTGCAGAGACTTTGTGCACTGGATAAGCGCATCGAAAATTCAAAAAACGAATTTGGCCTGTCATTTGAAGACAAAAATCGTGTGCGATCGCTCCGAGCCTATCATCACATGTGATTTGAGTGAGTTTCGTTTATATGTGAACAAATTTTTCTTGGTTTCTGATCCAGCTGACCTTGCTTCGTAAAGTACATTGTGCTGACCAAATTTTGGAATTTTTCTAATTGAAAAATTTTTTCATAACATATTCCGGTAAAAATTCGTTATGGATGTGCATGATATATTTTTGTTTACATTTTCAAATTATGCGTGTTTGAAATTCCTTCCAACTACTTTTTTACGAAACTTTTTAATTCTTGCACGAAATACGATTAAAATTGATTGTATATTTTGAATGTTTCTTAGAAATCCACATATTTTTTTCTGGATTTTTTTTCCAAGTGGGATCTCGCGTGTAATTCACATAGGTTTTCTTTATCCAAATTTTTCTTTCTTCAATCAAACTGACACCGTCTCGTGAAATATATTTGGTTGACCAGATATTTCGAATCTTATATTTTTTAAAACATTTTTATACAACGTATTTCCGCTGGAATTCGTATAGATATTACGTAAATAAAATACTTTTGTGTTCATTTTCGAATCATGTTTTGTTTTAAATGTAAACCACAAGATAAATGTAATAAAATGAAAATCGACCGGATGCATTGAATATCTTAGATACATTTTGTATACCCATTTTTTGCTACCATTGATAATCTTTTTTTCGTTTTGATGCAGCATCCGGCGACAAGTTAATCTTCAAATTGGGCTGTTTGGATAGTCTGGACGTTCTTAAGCTTTACAACAAGCACGTGAGTTCGCTCGTGCCGAAGGAAGAACCAGTAGAGGTCGGAAGGCCAAAGAAGAAGAAGAAGCTTCGAATCAAGACAAAGATACCGCGACATCGTCGTTAATAATTCAAGAAAAGGGGGAAATATATATTTATATATATATATATATTATTCGCGTCTAGCGCAAGAGGCCTATAGACCATTGTCAGGACGAGAAATAAATCGACAAAAAAAGATCTTGCACAGAGCGAAACACAACGAGGAAATTCTTGTGAATTTTGAAGGTCATCGACGGATGCTTGAAAAATAAATCGGTCCATTTAAAGAGAAGGAAAGATCAAATTACCTACATCGTCGATTCGCGCTATTTGGTATAACGTGAGATATATTCGAGATATTTTTTTCTGTTGTCCGAGGAAAAAAAAAGCAAAAATGGCGGGAGGCTCGACGGGTGGACGTAACAAAGATTATAATATGCAACTCATCGACACTCTTTACAGTCAAGTGCCCGCCTTCACCGATGTCTTTGACGAGGAAACTTGGTACATATTCGTAACTTGTTTCGTCGCTGGTACCTTCATAGTCGTTTTTATACTTTCGCGTTTCATAACACTCAAACCGGTAGATTAGCGATGGAAAAACTTTCATCGACATTGCGTTTCATCAATTCTTATTCGACTATATTTTTCATTGGAATTTAATGGCAAAAAAATGGATCTTTCCCCTTTCCACGTTACACATCGCCGCTGTAAATGAATTTTAAGTACTGGAAATTTGTTTCTGAGATGAAGAATCGATAAATGTTGTCATTGTTTCTTGAATAAATTTTTTTAAATATCCAAATTTTCTATGTCAAAGTTCATTTATTTTCCCAACCCAAATAAATGATCAAGTTCATAAATAACGAATAATATTGAAAATCCATTGGATTGAATATCGTAATTGTAATTTTCAAATAAAAACTTTTCAATTTATCTCTATATTGAATTTTTCATTGACATAATTGTTTCAATGAAATGTTTCCATGTGCCTGAATCAATGTGCCGATATCGATAAATATTTTGCTATCGATACTCGAAATTGAATTTATATTTTTGCGAAAAACGAGTGTATTACTTGATGTTTATAGTAGATAGAGCCTATCGGGGTTTCGTTTTTCAGCTGCACTGATAACTCTTCCGAGGCGATTGTACAGCAACGGATGGAAGAAAAAGTCTCGGTACTCGCACCGGAACATCGTTGTAATACAGTGACAAAGTTCATTGATTCGACAATAAGATTGGAAAGTTCATAACGTCTGTCGTATTAACATTTTTTTTTCTTTGCCAAGCGTATTGTCCATCGTGTCAATGTGTAATGTCCGTGGTGTCATTGACACGATTCTTCATTGTAACATTACAAAAGAAAATGACAATATTTCAAAAATTCCTCACAAATGGAAACAGAGATCAGCCGTGATGATATTTTCAGGCGCATTTTCGGAAATTATCAATTTTTTGAAAATTAATAATTTCGAAATCCAAATTTTCAATTACTCGACAATGGTTAAAGGAAAAAAATAAATTTCCAATTATCCAAATAATCGGTAATTGGACGAAAAATAATATCAATTACTCAGAAAATGGATAATTGGTCTGAAAATATTTTCAATTATTCGAATAATCGGTAATGGGTAAAAAAAATAATATCAATTAATCAGAAAAATGGGCAATTGGTCTGAAAATATTTTCAATTATTCGAATAATCGTTAATTGGTCGAAAAATAATATCAATTTTTCAGAAAAATGGGTAATTGGTCTGAAAATATTCTCAATTATCCGAATAATCAGTAATTGGGAGAAAAATAATATCTATTTTTTAGAAAAAACTCAATAATTTATTGAAAATCGAAGTGATAAGAGATATGTAGAGATAAATAGGGGTATATATGTACAAGCATATACAGTCATATATCGGCTTATAAAGATATTTGCAGGCATATAATGGTATATAGATCTATACAGAGATATATATCATATCTATATATCTCTAATCACTCCTATTTTTTCAAAAACACTTTTTCAATAAATTATCAATTTTTTTCTGGGAAATTGCAAATATTTTCAAACCAATACGTGTATTTCTGGGTAATTGATACTTTTCTGAAAAATTGATATTATTTTTCTACCAATTACCGATTATTCGGGTAATTGAGAATATTTTCAGACCAATTATCCATTTTCTGAGTAATTCATATAATTTTTCGACCAATTACCGATTATTTGGATAATTAAAAATACAATTTAAGATTATTTCAATTTTTCCATCAATTGGTATTCTATCTTTTAAAATTATCGATTTTTCATCAATTGAAAAATGGAGAATCGTAATTTTTGTTTGCCGATCCCTGAATGGAAATAAGAGCTTGTGAAGAATTAATTTTTTTTTACTTTTGAATTAACTGAGTCGCCATTTTTGAAGAATAATTTCAACATCGAAATTATTTCTCAAAGCAGTTAAAAATTAGGCTGCTAATTGTGAAATTTGTGAAATAAATCCATACAGAAAAGTTGAAAAAATTTTTTGGTGACTCGATCTGGCAGGATTTAGAATTTTTATAAAAATTTCAGGAGTAACCGATTAATAAATTCATAGCTTGATAAATGCTTTAACAAATTTATTTGACCAATTTCTGTAACGATAATTATAAAATTGTATCAAATATATTTGTGCAACGAACATTCTTATTTTCTCGCATTGCGGATCGATTTTATTTATTTTCTGTGCGATGGTCGTTATATAGAAATAAGGTGTCTGCGCCATTGGAAATCGTCGAAAAAATAAAAAAAATAGCAACCAAATGAAACTGGAGACACGTCTCGCGTCACGTATTTGCCGGCTGGGCATTGAGCTTTGCTTTGGTATCGAGAGAGAGGGAGAGAGAGAGAGAAAGAATCATATGGTTGCGAAAAAAAGTACGGATATAGAAAGCGCGCGGAGACGGTGATAAAAGCACGAAGATATTTATTGGTGGAGGGGGGCGGAATCACGACTGCGTCGAGAAGTAATATTTTTTTCGGGAATACTTTTCGCCTGGATCACACGTGACAATGAAAAAAATATGAATATGCAGAATTTTCGAAAAATTTTCCAACCATCACGCGGAACAAAAATTCAGTTAATTTATTTGTACATTTTTTCTCGTTAAAGAATTTTTTTTTTAGAAAATCGTGATTCGATATTTCTGAAAGATCTTGGTACTTCGAAAAGTAACATCTGGAAAACGCTTGATAATTTTTTTTTTGTAAAAATATACAATTGCGCCCAAGTTACAATTGCCGAGATTCCTTTCTCCTTGTATTCTTCGCTACAGAGAATTTTGTTGCGATGTGAGTCGAAACGAGTTGCTGGGGAGAAGGAGAAAACGCACGAAGACGAAATGGCACAGAAAAGAGAATGATCGGCGCTGGGTTGGCAACCTGGTAGTGAACCAGGCGGGAGAAGACAGAAGAAAAACAAACGAGAAGAGAGGAGGAGGCAAGAGAGCGAAATAAAAAGGAAAAGTCGGGGAGGACAAAAACGAGAAAGAATTAACGAGAGAAGAGAGCGGAACAGGACTCAAGTTCACCAGCCTATTAACTCTCGCCCCACCTTAATTCTATCTCCCAGTCGCACTTTTTTCCCTCCTCCATTGTCTCTGATTCCCTCGTTCTCGCTCATTTATATATTCTGTCCATTATTGTAGAGAAATGTTGGCGCAGTTCCACTTTGAAATGATAAACAAATGGCGATGCATTATCGCTTGCAACTCAATTCATAATCGGCGATTACTCCGGCCTACTTTTCACCGAATTACGGGTGAGAGAAACAAAGAAGGACGTCGAGAAAATAAAAAGGCACGGCGCGCCAACCAAAACCTCGAACCGGGACCTTGGGACTCGTCTGTGCTGCTCAGGAGAGCCGAACGAAAGACGCGAATGTAAAAGAGCGTTCGAGGGAGCGAGAGAGAATGAAGAAGTTGCGGGGAAAAGAAAAAGGAGGAGTCTGCACGGACATTTCTCGATCCTTCGTTTTTATTCTCTCTCTTCCTCTACCTCCTCTTCCAATTGTTGCACTATAACGGTCGAACACATATCCAGAAATGGGTATAACTGCATCGCGAAGTTTCGCAAAGAATCCTCAAGAGAGAGAGAGAGAGAGAGAGGAAACGAAGGTACGTGAGCGCGACGCCTCGATATCTCGGACGAGGAGAAAACACGATCAAGTTCGCGCGACAATCGTCGGCATCTTTTTCTTCAAAGTTCATTTCCATTTTACAGTTTTTTTCCAAAAGTACCGTGCATCATATCCAACGAGTTTTTCAGGATTTATGAAATTTCAATGAATGTGTAAAATAAAGTTTAAAAATTGTAGCTTACCCGATGTTTCTGATCCTCTTGTATGAATAATCCACACGGCTCAAATCACCTTCCGAGAGACACTTTTCCGCGCGATTCGATTTTCCGAACGATTTTTTTCGATATTTTTATGTTCGTTTACTCCAAGATTGAGCAAACTTTTTCTTTGCCGGAGATTCGTTGAAGGTCACATTTCTTTGAATTTCCGTGCTTTCCCGGTTCGTTCAGAGAGACGGATGAGAAAAAAACTATTGAAATTACCGCGTCGTGAATGTGATTTCATGATTTTGACAAATTTCTTTGATGGAAAACAGTGGGTTTCGATTTTGCAAATTATCCGGGGGGGAAAATGCATTATCACGGGGAACAGAGAGCCGGAAACAACCTGCCGCATCAGCGGTCCCAAGCGGTCCCGAGTCGACTGAATAGAGTGAATAAACGAAGCACCGAAGCACACGCGAAAGCTTCGTATTTTCGCGTGTACGCCGCGTTCGCAATTTGTGTACAGTGCGCGCGCTATAAAAGCGAGAGAGAGTGCACGCGAAAGACCGCGCGATCGTCCGATGGCAACCATCGTTTTTTCATCCTCTCTCTCTCTCTCTCTCTTTCTCTCTGTACTTGGAGCCCGAACGACACAGAGCGCGACGCACAGTTCACCAACTCCCGGCCGCTGCCGAGTGAAAAACGCAGCGAAAAAAAAAACAATGGCGACGTTCAAGTACGATCAGCCGCGTTTGCATGGATCGTTTTTTTTTTGGAGAAACCTTGCTCTAATTTTCTCAGCAACCATTTGGTATTTATTTCGAATGTTAAGAAAAAACTATCGTGTTCGGTATTTTTTTTACTTCATTTTTGTTTCTCCATAATTATTTTTCAATTTTGACGCCTTGATAATAATAGTCTCGTTATTATTAATATCATTATTATTTTCAATGATAATGATGATTGAATGGACAAAGTACGTTTATTTTGCAGTCAAAATTTGAAATGGAAAATTTTTAAGTGGAAATAGTGGCACTCCGGTGCACAAAATTTTGCTCTCACACCTGAGTTGTTATCGCGATAATATAACGTTGGTAAAGTTTGCGCTTATCGCGCTCTCTATATCGACATATCCGAGTGTCATAAACGCGTGGTTCCATGAGCGTAAAATGCAGAACTCTAAAAATTGATGGCATTCGTTGATATATGCAAAAAAGCGACGAAACGAGATTTTTCAACGAATACCTATTTATACAAATTTCTTGTACCGAACTCTCAAATGAGGTAAAAGACCTCGAGACCATTTATATTTGAAGAAAAAAAAAGATTTTGTTATTGATCTATAAATTTTGTCAATTCTCGACGTTTTGGAGGTGATCATGAATTCTCGCGTATTATGGCACTATAACGAAAGAGATCAACACGCTGTAGTGCGAACGAGCGAAATAATATTGTCGCGCTATAGTGCATTATCTTGCCGCTAGATGGGCGCGTAAGTGTGTATGACGTATATGATGCATTCTTCGCTATTTCCGCTAAATATTTTATCAATGATTATTTAAATATTTAAAACTTTGTCAATTCGCGAAACTACTTGGATCATCTGTGAATTATTTTTGATTCTACATTTTACCATTTTGGAAAAAATTCATTTTTAAATCGGACAAATCTGGAAAAAATGTAAGATGCAGCGAGATTTTTTCATTTTTTTCGATAAAGGTTTCATCAAAATCTTATATTATTTAATTCTTTGGTTCTCTAATCCAGATTTCTCCTGGAGAAAATTTTCAAATAATAATAATTTTCATTTATCAAATGAATTTTTAATATTTTTAATATTTGTTTTAAAAAAATCATAATAATAAAGATGTTATCCCATGATTTATATTTTTAAAGGTGGGTCATACCATGTCAAATCGACCAAGAGTTGGAATCGACCTTTTTCCATTTCGATGAAATTCGGTCAGGAGCTTTCGTTTTACAAATAGAACAAAAAGAAATAGAAATAGAAATAGAAAAAAAAGAAGTTCTACAAATAGAAAAAAATTTTTTTTTTTTTTTTTTCGAAAGTTATGCAAAATTCAAAATTTTTCAATTTTTCAAATCTGTCAAATTTATTTTTTAAATACCTCGAAAACTATTATAGTTAAGAAAATCGTTCTGAATTCGTTTTGAAGAGTATACTTGGGGCTACGAAAAAAAAAATATTCCGAAAAAAAATTTGAACGATATGATGAATTTGGAGAATTTTTCATTTTCAAAAATCGTAAAAATCCAAGTTCCATATTTTATATAATACCTTGTACTGATCTTAAAAGATCCTGAAACTTTCAGAGAGGTTTTTTTCAAAAATATGAATTTTTTAAAATCGTGCAAATCCACGTTCAACATTAAATTTTTTATTAAATTTGTTTTATATAACACCTTGTACTGATCTTAAAAGATCCTGAAATGTTCAGGACGGTATGTTTTTGTTTCAAAAATATCAATTTTTGAATTTTGGTAATTTTTTTTTTTTTCAATTGTCATTAAATGAAATTTTTACTGCTCAAAATTACAGAATTACATGATTGCTCAACTTAAACTTAATTTAGAGGAAAAAAAAAATTTTTTTTACCAAAATTCTAAAATTTTGATTTTATAAACAAAAACACACCATCCTGAAAATTTCAGAATCCTTTAAAATCAGTACAAGGTATTATTTTTAAAAAATTGAAGGAAAAATAAAATATGGAACTTGGTTTTTCAAGATTTTTGAAAATTTAAAATTCTCCAAATTCATCATTTTTCAAATTTTTTTTCGGTATATTTTTTCTGTCGTGGCCCCAAGTACAAATTCAGAACGATTTTTCGTAACTATAATAGTTTTCGAGGTATTTGAAAAATAGACTTGAAAGATTTGAAAAATTGTGAAATTTTAAATTTAGAGTAACTTTTGAAAAAAAAAATTTCAATTTTTTTCCTTTGGTAGAACTCCGTTTTATTGTAAACGAAAACTTCTGACCAAGTTTCATCGAAATTAAGGAGTCGATTCCAACTCTTTGACATGGAATGACCCAGATACATTTGGATCAAATGTATCATTTCCAAAATGGCAGAATTAAAAATTCAAAAACATCTCACAGGCGGTTTTTTCGTGCAATGGAGCAGACTGATACTGGTACTCATAAATTTGGGAAAGTATAAAAAAGTGGTTGAAATATCGTAGATTGCCCTATATAAAAAAGCATCCGGCGTTGTACCTATGGCAGTGGCCCTCGTGTCGTGTAACGAATAATCTACACACAGAGAAAGAGAGGGGGATGCGATTATGAATAACACATATAACATGTGCCCGCGACATTAACTCAACAACAAAAAAGCAATCGAACCCATCTAATGTTAAAAAAAAAAAAAACAAATAGAATGCGGTTATCGAGAGAAAACTCGTTCGCGAACCGGTCCGCGCTAAATAAACATTTTAACGTCTCACCGGCTTCGTATCTGGCGTGATACTAGAGTTTTCTGAAAAAAAACATGGGTAATCCGGCGACGCACAATTCGATATTTCTTGAATAAAGAGAAAAAACAATATTTGAAACGCGAGACGGCTATTTTTAGTCAGAATGATATTTTCATGCACTTTGTATATATATATATATGTGTGTGTGTGTGTGTGTGTGTGTGTGTGTGTGTGTGTGTGTGAATATATACGTTTGTATACATCAAGTTTATACGCAGTAGAGATGACGGAGAGAAGCAGAAAGATTATTCCATCCTTGGGTCGGATAATTCGTTTTTTTTGTAACGGAGCGTTATTCTGTATTTTTTAGACGTTATTATCTCACGGCGTCACGTCGAAAACAATCGGCAAATGTCAACGTTGCCATTTTACATGGTCCTCCGTCGTTGAACGTCCACACACTCACACGTCCCCATGCGGGAGTCGAATGTACCGAAAGAAAATTTTGCACAAACACATACAAGCGCGCTCTATCTATTCATCTTGCTCCCGTTTCGTACCCCGGGCACATCGGTGTCACAACAATGAAACATTAAAACATGAGAATTACCCGCGCTTATTTCGCACTGAAACTGCCGGCTTTCGTGAGTGTCATTATTCGCAGATCCGTGACTCGTCCGAGAGTCGCGTGAACGGGGAATGTGTTGATTCAAACAAGTCGCTTTGACACGACCGCGTTCACGATTTTTCTTTATTTGAGACAAATCTCGCCGAATATTCGTCGTTCAGCGGGAGAGACCGCGGAGCATACTCACGGAGGGAATTCGCCTCCCCGCCCCATCTACTTGTTCGATTCGCGGTCGCACTGCGCTTGCGTGTAAAAAAACAACATGGCCGTACCGAGCAAGAAGGGAGGGGAGCCGCGTGGCGATGAGAATTTTCGAAAAACGACGAGCCTTTCGTTTGAAAAATTGTTCAACGACCTGGGCAATTGTGATGCATTACTCGCGAGGCAATTTATATTCCGACTGATGCGGAATTTGATGAAACAAGATGGTGTCAGCGGGAAATGAGAATTTATCTTTATAAAAGCGGTGGTGTTTTCGCTCCACTCGCGCCGTCCCTGGATGATGTTATTTTGCGAATAGCCAATCGAATCTTTCCGCGAATTAACGACGTAAACATCTGGGATAACCGATAAAACACCGTCATTGATACTTTCGCGATTATTCGCATTAAAAAATCATCGTTCAAGTTTACGCACGAACGAACGATGTAGGAAAATTACGTTTTCATTTTCTCGTCTAATTAAATTTTGCGCGCGTTACGTGCGATGACTGGAACGCGCGTGGCGGCAATGTTATGAGCTATATCGATTATCCGACTTGACCAATGAGGCGCTTGTGCGTCGTAAACAATGACGCTCGATTGGTCAATGAGAATTCCCGGCATTGGGAAAATTTGAATTTCGCGAGCATGCGCATTTTTTTCAAGCAATCCAGGTCGCCCGGATTCCCCTTTTTTTTTTAAACTCACTTCTGTATAATCAATCGTATTAGCTACAGCACGGTCACTCAGGCGCATCTTCACACTTACCTATTATTTCAATGGCGAGAATCGGAGGGTAGGATAATCTCACCCGTTAACTTTTTACGCAATCGGACGAAACGAAAGTCTTCGGTATCGATGCTCCATGAACCATAAGCACTCGTGCTTATATAGATATTAATATATATATATCCAGAATACTCACGTATTTCCTAGTGCGTCTAGTTGAAGGTCAACCGCGCAGAATTTTGCTTGTCAAGTTCATCGGGTGCCAGGGGTCTCTTCTCGCCTCTTTATGACAATAAAAAAACAATTTTTCGTTCCACTCAGGATGGAAGGATCGGAAATCGGAGGGGTACGAAAAATATCGTCCAAGTCGCACGTGTCGACAAAGTAACTGCAAACCAACGAAAAATAAAAGCAATTTTTTTTTATTTTCAATCTCTGATGCAACTTTTATACAAGTATGCAAAGTGTATGGGATTTCGCATGATTTTGTAATTGATAATTTACTTCTTCCATTCTAGAATAATTGTAAACCATCCAATGCATTAATTTCAAAAAAGCTATTCTCGCAGTGGAATTGAATCGAAAAATTGTGACAAAAAATGAAAAAAACCCTAATAATTTCCTATAGATTTGTCAGGCTCCTTAAATTGAAAAAAAAAAATTAATTCTGTACTATCTTCAAAATCACAGCTCCCTGGAAATATCCAATTCACACGGATCACCGTAAAAAACGGAAATAAAAGTCGTTGCAACTTACATGACGATCTCACAATCTTTCTTTTATTAACCTCGCCGAATTTTGTCCGTTATCTCGTGTACAAATGCCTCAAATTCGTGAATCCCAAATTGACGTGGATAATCTCGAAAAAAAAGAGACAACAAAAATTTGCCATCGTCTTCGTATGTCGAGAAAAACGCGACCCGAGTATGACTGGACAGAAAAAAAAAATTCGTAATTCGAACGATTACTATAAACATCGAAGAGAAATCGAACCAATTATAATTCCGTTGAGAAAATGTAAGAAATAATGAAAAAGCTTCCTGGATCGATGGTTATGTTCGAGAAGAGTATTTTTAATCGAGGGCCATGCCCTCGTCGTCGTCGTCCTTCTTCGTTGAATTTCCGCCACTCGCGGATCCACCCGACGTTGGGGATTGTTGTTTTTTGGTCTTTTCCTCATCGCTGGCTCCCTGTTGTTGCTGCGACTGCTGAGAGCCGGCGGATTGTTGTCCGGCGTTGTTTCCCGTGCCGGTTTTCACCTCAGTCTCGAGGGCGCTGACGAATTCCTCAAGGTTGCCGCTCGCCGCAGCATTAACGGCATCGGGTCCAAGGCCAAATTGACGAATGACTGGGCCCGCCTGACCCGACTGCAAAGCAGACCAGAACATTGATAGCGCCTGGGAGAACTGGGGGGACGATAGCGTGGTAGAAAGGTTGTCCCCGGGTGGCAAGTGCTCGCTCATTGTCCTCTCCATTATTTCCGTTGACGTTATCGCCGTCGGGATGGTACTGGTCAGCTCGTTTGCTACTCCCCTCTGCCGGACAATAAGCTGTGCTGTAGCCGACCGAGAACAACATATTAAACCCGTTTCGCTACCCCAGCTGATCAGCAACGACAGCGAATCCGTCAACCACGTGAAATTCATTTCCAACAATTTAAACACTATCGCAACAATCATAATGAGCCCTTGTTTCACGCGGATTTTCTCCCAAATTATTCGTTCTTCGAGTTTCAAAACTCGTTCGCGCTATCGTTATTTTGATAAATCACAAGACGGCTTGGACTAATTTTTCGATACACCTTTTCTCTATCTCAACGTCGAACGAATTTTTTCCTTGAGTTTCACCGTGCAATTATTGAAATCTCGATATTCCGTTTTTTCATTTTTTTTTTAACCACTCTGTTCTCATGGGAGATAGAAACAATGACGAGGGCAGAAAAAAAAAATTTCAAGCGCGCGAGACGAAATCCGTGGAATCGTGACTCTTGACGCGATAAATCGACGCGAATCTCAACTGAGCCGACGAAAAATTAAAAATCTCTTTGATCATGAAAAAAGTGCAAACAACGAAACTCGACGGATATCGCGCTCGAAATATTTATCGATTCGAGATAGCTCGATTATAAAGTTAACGCGAATTTTTGTTTTCATTTTTATCGCAACGATATTCCACACGGATATTAAACGTTCGTTGTTATCTCGCACACGGCCATGTATTTTTTTTAACGTCGTTGAGGAATCACGTGAATGCGCGACGAGGAAATTAAAAATCGTGATTTCTGATTTAAATCGTTCTTTTATCTCTCGAGGACAACATTTTTCCGGCTTTATTATACTTCTCAAAAGTAAAAATAATGGTTTCAGAATATTTTATCGCTCGAGTTTAAAAGGAAATTTTTGAAAAAAACTAAATGAAATGTTCGCGAATCGCATTGATTTGCGACAAAAAGCGTTACAGGAATGGCGAGGCGAAATTAAAATACCGCGCGTTTGAGACTACAATGACGTTAAAAAAGGGAGGGGAGGATGGTTAAACAATTTTACGAGATAATCTTATCGCGAAGCATTCGGCACACAAGGATAAACGTTTTATGCATATGTGATAAGGATACGGCATGAGCGTTTTCCTCTTTTGTGGAGAGAAGTCAACCGGAAATTCACGACGAAATGTAGCGGGGATCGAGAGGTGGGAAAAAAGCTCGCGCCGTTCAAGAATTAAATCATATTCGTACGGTTTACCTTTTTTTCCACACTATCGTCTGTATTAAATGTGAAAAATGACGGACGAGAAAGAAAAAACCTCGATGAAATATTACCTGCGCGACTGGTTCGGAGCCCGCTGGAGCTGGAATCCCCGAGAGAAAACTCTGCAAATCACTCAGGTGAATCGTATTGTTGGGCGATGTGATTCCCAGCAAATTCGTGGGAGTCGCGGTTCTGCCTGATGCTGGCTTCGGCGTTCCTGCGAAAGTCGAGAAAATCAGGGGATTCCATTTGAACTTTCTTATTCATTTTTTTCAATGATTCGTACAAAGTTAGGTGATAGAATAAAGAAAATGAATATGATAATCGCACAAAGACAAACCTGTTGCTGGTTTTGGTGCTTCCGTTACCGTCGTCGGTGCCGGAGTTTGGGCTGCGGGAGGTCTCGCGGCGGTCGTAGTGACCGGCGTCGACCCCGCCGTTGTTGTATTCGCGCGAGCGCCGTGCGGTCGATTCATCGTTCCCAATAGGCTACCGAGACCGCCGATTTGGCCAACACCGCCGAACAATTGCATCAGCTGTTGCTGTGACATATTGTTCAATAAATTTTGCAAATCACCGTCGTGATTTCCTCCGCCGCCCCTCTGAGATCCCGGTGTCGGTGGATTATTCAGCACTTCATTGATCTTTCTGCAATGCTCTTTGTCCTTGTCTGTTTTGAGATCCTACAATCTCAGTGGAAAACCATTTTTCATCGTGGATCTTTGTCGAAATTTTGGTCATAAGTATAACGCAATTTCTTTTTACCTGTAGCCAGAAGAAAAATTTTCTGCTCGATAGTTTGAAACGCAGCAGATACACTCTGCCCGTTTCACATTGCGGTACGTGCTTGAATTCACAATCGTCAGGGAAGATAATGAGATCCTACGAAAAAGACGTTCTCAGATAGAGGTTACGTACGGAAGGATAAATATTGTTCAATGACCGATGCTATTTCCGCGTCGAAATAGCAAACTGGTTTAAAGGAATACAAAATTCGATGAAATATTAAATCGTGTTATAGCAACAAAAGGGGTGCAGCTAAAATATGATCAAGTAGAAATCTTACGTCCTCGACAACGCCGGTGGTGCGATCCTTCCAACAAAAGTGCATCAGCGAATCGTCCGATTGATAAACGTACAACTGGCCTTTGCGAATATCGGGATAAACCATTTTGCCCTTCATCATCATTTTTCCAGCTTTGAATTCGACTAGATATTTGCTCGCACCTCGCGAAGCGTTGTTGCTGAATAATGCACCGCCTGACATTTTCCTTTTACTCGTCTCGTTGACGTTTGGATAAATATATAAAAACCTCACTGACAAAATGTCAAATTGATTCTTATTCCCGACGACAGCGTGCCCGATTTTCAATAAGAATGGGTTGAGAAGTGAGAATGATGAACGAAGAACCGCAGTGACGGAAAAAAGAAACTTTTACGCGGCCATGTTGGAATGACCCAGCAATCCAATATGGCGACCAACGGTCTTATAGCGACGGTGGTGGGGGGTGGGTCGTACTATTGAAGCTCTTTTAACTCAATCCACGGCCGCGAGGTGCGCAACGATCGAGCGGTCCCCTGTGTGAGTAGAATCGTTCTCTCTCTTTCTACTTGAGCGGTCCTGATATAACACACAACGCTCGATAGCAGCGACGCGCGGTGGCGGTTGCGCGATCGAAAATGGTCTTCAATAAAACGTCGAAAGCCGTGGCGGGTCACAGTGGCGTGGGTGGTGGCGCCCTCTTTTTCGATATTTTACGGATATGGCAACAACACTCGACGCCATGAAAAATACTCTCTTCAGTCAGTGCAGTGTGCAGTGCTGACTGAGTGCAGTCGGACCAAGTCGGACAGTCATCCTTGGATGGTACGCGTTTATCGTCAACGGTTACCGCGAGTTTCGCGCGTTTCGTCATCGAAAATCAGCATCCAACCCGAGTTTTCGTCGAGGGCGATCATGAACGATCATCGTTTTTCTTCGGTATGTCGCGACAACATCTTTTTTCCATGGTAATAAAAATTTGCGAACCTTCAGTGACGCCATTTTTCGTCACACGAATCCTCGTCGAAACAATATTTTTTCCATGAAAAACATCCCCACCCCCGCGAGATATCGGCATAGTATACCTATATGTATATATATGGACGAATACACTGTAGTGCGTAAAAGCACCGCAAGAATGATTTGGGATGTCGAGAAACATAATTTAGGAATACAATTTTAGGAAATATATTTTTTTCTCCGTTGGGAGCTCTGAGAGGGCGGAAATTTTGATGCATTTTTCAGAGCTCGGCCATCTCTCGCGGAGCAGCGTGCCAAGTTTTACGAGTGTTCTAAATCAGACTCCGTGATACTACTGGCATGCTTTTTTTTCGAGAAAATATTTTTCGGTAAAGAACACGAAAGCCGGGAGTCAATGGTACATAATGACTGCAGGTGGCTATTTTTCTTCTCGTTTCTTTGCCGCGGTATATCCGTGATTAAACGAATTCCCATTATCATCCCCGGAAACTGCTGCAAGTTATCCGTGCGAGACTCGTTTGAAAATAATATCTCGTGCGAAACGTTTCTCTTTCTCCGCTGTATTTTCTCACCCCGCCGAGGTTTCCAACGCTAAAAGGGCCCGCCACGTATAAACGGGGGTTATGGCTTCAATATGCAGTAAAACCCGGGGATATAGCTTGAAGCAGTAGCGCGCTGTATGCACATATATGTAGAATCGTATATAGATACGGAGCAAGAGAGATGAATTGACGCTGGTGCAGCGTCTAGTACGCGCACTCGCTGCAGGTACTATTTCCCATCCCACGTCAGGCAAAATGTTACGGTGCTATCGCTATATAGCGACTATAGTCATGCTACCATCGCTATATATATTACAGTAAAAATCATATACGTTATCCCGGACCGTATGCAGTCAAGTAGCGATATATATGGGCCATTCCAAGTCAACTCGACTGTTTTTCTTCAAATAAAATATTTATTCGTGAAATAAGAAAACATTAAAATAATGACCCTCAAGATGTAACTCTATCTGTATTTTTCCATTTCGGCTCAGCATAATTTCTCAACTATGGCGCCGAAAAAAAAAATTCTAATTACATTTTCGTCCCTCATTCAATTCTCTGATGGCCGATTTGTTCTTAAAAAAAATTGCACGTACAATTAAGGTTATATTGACATATTTAAACGTTTGGCAATCTGCATGATCTTATTGTTAGCAGGCAGTCAGAGAACTAAATATTCAAGACCTTTTTCTTTCACCCTCAATTTTCTAGTGGCCGATATTTTTAAAAAATTTAAAAAATTCCACATGACGGTTTTGTTGTTAATGAGGTTTTTTCTTAATTTTGTTCAGTTTTTTACATGAGAATGCGCTGTAGATGTTTTTTTCGGACACATTGATTTCATAGCAAATCGTATCTGTCGAGCTATGAACTCTGAGAGGTGAACTTTTTTTTTTCAAGTTTTTCCTTGCTTTTTCTCAAGAATAATTTTTTTTTGACAAAAATTAGGCGTGATGTAGAATGAGCGGTAAATTTCCCATTGAAATAACGTTTGAAAGCGATGAAAATAAAAAATGTTTTCTCATTTTTTGCGGCTTTTCGAAAATCTCAAAATAGCGAAATTTCAAGCGCTCATAATTTTACTACCATTCGACCGATTGTAAATTTTTTTTTGTACGCAAACATTGTGACTAAACGTAGAGAATGCCGTTTGGTTCATCGCGTTAAGTCAATATTTGTACAAATGAGAGTAGTTTGAAAATCACCGACGAAAATGAAAAAGGGTATGGAAAAAATTGTAAAAATCAATGGTCCAACTTTAAAAATCTGCCAAAAATTGAATACTGATCAGATTCGGATAAACCAAACGTTTCGGAGCTTGAACGATCCCGAAGAGAATAAGTGCATGGAGCAGTCGGAATTTTATCTTTAAAATAAATTACAGTCATTTCAGTGAATTAACCGATTTAAATTTGGCCAAAATGATAAAAAAAATTTTTTTTAATTTTCTTCTTCGGGCCTTACATCGATGTATTTTTTACTCCTGAACACGAATCTACCAATGATTTTCCAAAAAAATTTCCATGAATTTTTATCATAAACCTTTTTTTAAATTTTTCCTTGCTCTATTGTAGATTTATCCTAGGAGTTGAACTTGATTTTAATAGTAATTTGCAAAAAGCTATGGTCTGACTTTAAAAATCTGCCGAAAATTGAAAAATTAGCGCAAGAGTCACGTTAACGAAAAAAGTGTTGGGTGACGCGACAGAGGGTGAAAAAAAATCAAGGATCACTGCAGCAGTTTATTTTAAATTTTCCGGAGGTCACTATCGATCGATCACTCATCGATTATCGGAAATATTTATCAAAATCTCAAAATTTCTTCCAACCTCGCGCAAGATAAACGAGTACGCGTGTACTCCTGTAATATAAACAAATAAAACACAACGATTCTATCGTTCAGCGATAATTACATTGATTCGAAAAATCGATAAATATCTATCCTCGTGTTGAGTACGGCGGAGTGAAAGCGAGTACGCCCATGTGATCATGCAAAATACTTGCTGAACTCACGTAAGCGACTACTCGACACTGTCACCCACGCAATTTCTCTATGAATCAATAGAAAAACAACGAATAATTTTATATCAAAATTCCTTGCTAAACCTCCCCCTTTTCTCAGGGCATAAGTCCACTTGCGCTGCAGTCTCGTCAATGAGAATTTCAAAAGTTAAGGGGAAACTAGCACGATCGAGGCTGGATCCGAATAACAGAATATATCTATTTAATTTTCTTTTTTTTCCAAATGGACTTTATCCCCCCTTAATGACCTCATCGAGTGTCTCTCGTTCTTGACTGGCATGATTCACCTATAACAATTTTATTAATAAAGCAATTTTCATGCCATTACGTAATTGCAAATGCACACGCATCTATAAATGAATAAATGTACCGCAGAGATGACGTTACTCGCAGCTCGGATATATTATAACGATGAAAATCTGTTATCCGGCATTCCCGAGCCTGTATTCGTATCTGTGTGGGTATGATGTATAAAAATGTATGGGCGTGTGGGTCTCGCGTATATCAATGATCGCCCTGCGACGATATAGATAGACACGGGCGTTCATTACGATAGGCAAAAGCAACGTTAACAGGGAGGGGGAGATAGACAGTCTGTACTTGCCAGACGCCTTTCTATCCTGGTGTGGAGAACCGCCGATTCAAAGCCTCGAAGACAGGAGTTACCGGTCGGAATTCCTCTGGACTCTGGATATATATATATATAAATTTATATCCAGCGCGTTCGTGTGTGAGTTTCCAAGAGTTCCAAACGACGTCGAGGCCGCTGAGGTGTTCCCTCCAACCTACGCATTATAATATACATATTATACATGTACACTGCCGGCCAAAAATTTGGAAACACTCGCCCCGATTCCGCGCCGCACAAAAAGTTTCACTGCTCTTTTAAAAATGAAGATATTTTGATTCGCCAAGTGGCGTTTAAAAGGGGACACATTCAGCTTCATTCAGCTTTTTCCAAAAAAATCTTGCGATTTTTTTTCAACTCGGTACGCCCTTTGAAACATGGTCGTTTTTCGGCTTTTCTTTTTTGGTATTGTACTTTTGGCGCACGACCCATTAAAATTTTGTTTGACTGTTTTTCTCATGAAAAACCTGTGGCGGGGAGTATTAGCTTCAATTTCGTTTTTTAAAAGGTTTCGTACGATTTTTTTTCGCAAAAATATTCAATTTTTTTGCAAAAAAATGACCATCATATTTATAAAATGTAGCCTGACTCTAAAACTACGGGGTTTTCGTGAAATCACTAAGAGGGTACAAAACAGCATACAATCATTCCGGATTCAATGAAATATTTTTAGATTTTTTTTTCAAAATTTTTTAAAAATAATTTTCCCTGGAAACGAGATATTTTTTTTAACTTAAACAATCGGGTCTCTTACCTCATCTACACGGCTTTTTCATCGAAAAATCTCATCTGCATGGCTTTTTCATCGAAAAACCCGTGTATATCCGGTAAGACTTGATTGTTTGAGATTAAAAAAAATTCGTTGACAGGAGAAATTTTCGAAAAGAAAATTTGAAAAAAAATTCTAAACAAATTTCATTGAATCCAGAATGATTGTATGCAACTTTTAACCTCTTAGTAATTTCACTAAAACCTAGTACTTTTAGAATTACGCTACATTTTATAAATATGGTCGTTTTTTGTGAAAAATGGAATATTTTTGCGAAAAAAAATCCCACGAAACTTTTTAAAAAACGAAATTGCAGCTATAAAACTCCCCGCCACAAATTCTTCATGGGAAAAACAGTAAAAAAAAAATTCCATGGGTCGTGCGCCGAAATTACAATGCCAAAAAAACAGCCGAAAAACGACCATCTTTCAAAAGGCGTACCGGGTTCAAAAAAAATCGCAAAAATTTGTTGGAATAAGCGAAATAAAGCTGAATATGTCCCCTTGAAAAATGCCGTTTGGCGAATTGAAATATCTTCATTTTTGAAAGAGCAGTAAAACTTATTGTGCGGCGTGGAATCGGGGCGAGTGTTTCCAAACTTTTGGCCGGCAATGTATATACATACATTGTGTACATACACTATCGATCAAAAGTATATTTACCGTAAGAATTTATCTTTACGCTGATTAAATATTTGTATTCCGAATAATAGATATTTAAGAATACTGCAGGCAATTGCTCTTTGAATATGTATATTGTAATTAATAGATAACTCAAATTCATAATAATAATAATTATATTATATTTTATTATTATTATTATTATTATTATATAATATTATATTGTTGTTGTTGTTATTATTATTATTATTATTATTATTATTCACGATTGATTCTCGACATATAATTTTCTGTATAACTGGTTCTCAAAAATCTACGGTCGATCCTTCCGTCACTTTATTTTGGATTTGTTCCCAAAAAACGGTTTCAAGAATACTTTTGACCATTAGTGTATGCGCCATTACATTTACTTGCATATACAGGGTGTCCCAGGAATGAAGGACAATTCCGTGAGGGTAGATTCACGACGTAATATCGAGTAGAAAATTCCTTTGCCATTTTTTGATATTTTGAACCCCTAAATTGTTATTAATTTAATTAATTATCAACGTAATATTGAGTAGAAAAGTCCGTTGCCACTTTTTGATATTTTTAACCTCTGAATTGCTATTGATTTAATTAATTAATAACAATTCAGCGGTTCTAAATATCAAAAAATGGTAAAGGACTTTTCTACTCGATATTACATCACGAATCTACCCCTACGGTATTGCCCTCCATTCATGGCACACCCTGTATGTAGATTTACGTGACGTTGTTTTTCCGGGAGTTGTCCGCGGATCGTCGAAGCGCGCTCGATCTCGAGACCACAAGGCGGATAAATAACGATAAAGTACTCGTGCGTATGTGTGTATGTGCAGGTTTCTGTGTGTTTATGCGTGCACAGTGTGCGATTTGGTCGAGCGAGCGACGCAAAATCGCTCGGTGAATGTGCGCGCAACGTGCGATGGCGGCGATAGAGCGTCAACTCCCTCGTTAAGTGTGCGTGCACACTCCCGAGAGAGACTCTCTCTCTCTCTCTCTCTTTCTTTCGCTCTGAGGTTGCTCGCCTTGTACGACCTCGTCGCTGCGTCGTCGTCGCCATCGAGTCACTCTCGTGGTGCGCGTATCATACACGCCCAATGACTATGCAAGAAGAGTTATTATTACAATAATGTGGCCTCGTGAAAAATAAACCACCATTGGATCTTTTTGGATGAAAGAAAAAAAAATTTGCATCGTCGATGAATATTCGATACAATAATAACGGATCTACTTGGCACATTCTTGAGAGTATTTTGTATTTTATAAAATTATTGAATAATATATTGTACAATGTTATTCAGGTTCTTCTTCAATATTGAAGACAAATTCATAATTCGGAAATTGCAACAAATATCATCGCCGATTGAACAAGTTTGATTTGCGTCTCGCCAATTTGTAATTAAATAATTGAAAAATCCATTGAGCACATATTTCAAGACGTTCGTCCAGGTTGAAGTCATTTTTTGTGTCACGAGTTTAATTCCAAGGGAGAGAAACCCCGGACAATGGCGCCCGACGAATTAGGAAAAGCCGCGTTACGCGGAGGTATTCCCTCACGATTTTCTATCCGTGAAAATTTGCCCCTGGTCGAAATTCCACGCTTTTGGCCGGAACAATTGAGGTTCTGGAAAACACCATTGCGAAAGGTCGGAGCAACCGTAACAGGATTCCAGGCTCAACGAGCAGAGTCTCCGCAATCGCGATGAGTGAAAAAAGCGAATCTAATGCTTTGAGGGAAAAAAAACCAATACCGGTTTTCATTGTTTTCATTTTTAATTACGAGTTGCCGTAGTTGGAAAAAAATCATGAAAATAACAATAAGAAACTTTCGAAGAATATGCCGATCAACGTTTAAAATATGAAGAATATGGTATAGAAATTTTCGTTCATTCGAGATTTACCAAAAATTGAATGTTTCGGTAATTTGATCGAAAAACCGGATTTTTGCAAAAAAAATCAGAGCTCGATTAATGGGAGAGCAGCAATATGATGAGAACTCTTTTTCCGACGTACAAATCGTGCGAATAAATCTACGCGTGACGCTGGAGTTCATATATTTCGTTCTCTATAGTTTCCGGGTGAAATGTCTCTCTCGTCCTAAAAACGAACGTTCCTTGAGCAGGCGGACAGGAGTGAGATCAGAATTTTCTACTCGCTGCACAAATGCGCGAGACAGAGAAGAAAAATTCTCGATTCTTCCGCGTTTCAAGGGAGAAAAAAAACACGACCAGAGTCGTCTCTCTTCTCTTTTTTTTGTACCTCCTTTGTACTCATGCTCGTGTGACCGCGATCTTTCCGTAAGGGATGAGACCACCCTCCGAGAGAGACAAGACGCGCAAAAGGGTATATTTTTGCGAAGCAAGCGGAAGCTCTTATCCCCACGCGGGGAAAATAGAAATAAAAGAGCGAGCTTCGTTTTCCTCATGTTTTCCCGATTGTCCAGTCAGCTCTTTCTTCTCTCGTACCGTTCCAATCAATTTTTTTCAACCCCTTCTTCCATACACGATGATCGATCATTCGTATTACACTTGAATGCTAATTTTATTATATTTTTCTCTTCAATGAGGAAAATCTTGTAACGACAGCTGTTCCTGAGTCGAGTTAGTTCAAAAAAGGTCTGGAACGTTTTTTTATGCCATTTCGCCGGAAGTCAACGTAGACTAATTTAACAAACGGCATTTCAAAGGGGAAGAATTCGGCTTCATTTCCTAATTTTTAAATTATTTTTACAATTTGTTTTTAGATTTGGACTCTATTTTGAAAATTGCAATTGTTTTTCGCCTTTTCCCCCCCTCTCTTCGGTTGCATCTTTTAGAAGAAATTTTTTAAATACATTTTTACGATTGGATTCATAAAGGGGAAAGTGAGAGCTTCAATTTCCTTTTTTTTTAACGTTGAGCAATTTTTTTTACAAAGTTAATACGTTTTTTGTGAAAAAAGAGGAAATTTGAAAAATTCCGTATAACACGAAAACAAAGAGGATTCATGAAAAACTTTAAAATAGCAAAAAGTTGCGTCTATGTTTTCGTTGAGTTCAGAGGCATTTTTTCCGATTTTTTTTCTCATTTTCTGGGTCGAATCATTGAATTACCATAACTCGAGAACTATAGGATTATTGGTAAAATTTCAAGAGGGGAAAATACTTTATTTTACCATTTTTAACGCATTGGAATTTTTTTCACATTTTTTTCCCAAATTTCTTTTTCTGCTATTTTCGGTCGGGAAAAAAAATGTTGGAAAAAAAATCTAAAAAAATTCCACTAAACTCAACGAAAACAGACGCAACTTTTTGCTATCCTGAAGTTTTTCATGAATCCTCTTTGTTTTCGTGTTATACGGGATTCTTCAAATTTCCTCTTTTTTCACAAAAAAAAAGAATAACTTTGGAAAACAAATCACTCAAAATGTAAAGAAAAAGAAAATGAATCTCAAACTTTCCTCTGTATGAATCCCATTGTAAAAATCTATGAACAAAAATTCCTCTGGAAGACGGGTGCACCCGAAGAGAGGCGAAAGGAAATGCGAAAAACAGTTGTTTTCAAAATAGAGTCCAAATCTAAAAACAAATGGTAACAATAATTTAAAATTCAGGAAATAAAGCCGAATTCTCCCCCTTTAAAATGCTGCTTGTTAAATTATTTTACGTTGACTTCCGGCGAAACGGCATTAAAAAACGTTCCAGACTTTTTTGAAGTTTTGTCCGGAAACTTTTCGCCGGTAGTGTATATTTTTTCTTTTAATCGAGATGAATTTTGATTTGAATTTAAAAAATTCTTTTTCACTGGAATTATCAAATCGTGCAAAAAAATGTTACAAAATTTAGTCCCGCATGATCAATTGGATGGAAGATAATTTTGGAAATGCCTACCGAGGATGCGCGAAACCGGGAAAATTGGGAGAAGAGGTCGAAGCTCCTCGTGGTTTGCGCTCCTGTTTGGAGGGCGCGCATTTCCACGAGGAAACGAGGGATCCGGCAAAATGTCGAGAGCTCTCATCGGCTCCACGCCATTAATTCCCGAGGGATTTTCACGGAGGAAATTATTCCTATTATCCACGAGTTCTCCGTCGCCCACGTGTTCGTGACAGGAATGGAGAAGCGAGTTGAGTTTTCACCCTTATTTCCACGATGTGTATAGAACACGTGCTCGCCTCTCCTGATGTCCTCCCGATACCAGATTCCCGGATTTTCGGCGAAATCTGACAATTTTTCTCATCAAATGGAAATCACAGAAGCTCACAGGATTCAAATTCACCCAAGTTTTCATTCTGGCATCCTAATAGCATTTTTAACCTCGCACCCCCGGGAAAATAAAATTTTCATTCACCATTCAGCAACAATAAAAATATTGCAACAATTCAACTCTTGAAAAACTATTTAAAAAACTGCATTGCATTTATCTTAAAGACCGTCAGAATTATTGACATCGTTGAAATAATTTTTAATCCTATTTTAGAATTTTCGTCGACTGTATTTATCAAAATTTTAATCATTTTTCTTGGTCGATGATTATTTAACTACAAAAAGGTCTGTGCCTTTGATTTCCACCAAAAAAATATTAACGGAAATTCAATTTTTGACGCAGCAGCCCCATAAAGAAATTGCTGATATTATTTTCGCGGAATGATCGTTCAGAAAAAAAAAGAAAAATATTCTTCTTAAACTCGCTAGAATGTTATTTCATTAACGCGACTAATGTCGTCAAAAATTCTTGATTCTCGATCTCGTGAAACGACCCGGAAGAGATAAACTTTGGCGTAAACAAATTTTCTCAACTTTTCGACTGCAAGTCATGATCTCGCAAATCACATGAGGAAAATCGATATTCGGATTTTTATCGTCTTGGGAGAGATATATCGAGGTTTTTTGATCAGTCATAAAAGAAGGGGATGAATCTCGTCCCTCGTATATACAGCATGTTTCGCAAGAGGGTGGTTTTACCCTCTCGATGACGGAGCATACGGCGAAGAGGAACTGGCGGCAATGGAACGGGAGATCAGAAAAGTTGGTGGTAAATTTAACCAGCGCGGAAGCGGAAGTAACGCGCAGACTCCAACCGCGAAGGATATTCATCCCTATCCGTTGTCGCACATACATATATACGAGACATAGGCATTTTTCTAAATTTCCCACAATCTAAGCTTCAAATTTTCATGAATCATTGATAGAAAGATTTTCTATCAATGGAAGAAAACGGATTCTCAATTTCGCGACTGAATTTTTTTTCGTAGCAATTAGAGCATGAAAATAACGTGAATGTGACATATATCAAAGGACTCATCGATTGAACGATAAAATTAGCTATTTATTTCGGGAGATCGTTAGTCCCAATTGGTTTTTCCTAATGGAAGAACGAGAGGTTTCTTCCCTTCGTTTCCTGATGTCGAAGCGTCCGGAGATAAAATAGCAAAGGACAAAAAAAATGTATACGAGGATATAAAAAGTCGATGACGAGCCCGCTTGTGTACTCACACACAGGAAGATATATATTTTTTTTTTTTAGTCTTTCATTCCAAGGATCGAAGAACCTCACGGAGAAAATCGCTGAAGCGAAAATCGTAAAGCTGCGACGTAGGGGTGGCACTTTTAGTGCCGGTAAACTCGCTGGGCGTTTCATTTAAAAAATACGAGCGGACGATGTCCGGTTCTTTTTTTTTCTGCGTATTGGTACGGTAGTTTCATCCTTTAACGTGACAAAAAAAAATATAAAATAACTATTCGGATAATTGCGCGTATTTACGGATTTCTTTCACGTACAGAAAAATTATGTAGAGTAAGGGTGTGAACTCTATCAAGGACATTTGAGGTCATCGCGGTACGTAGTCAAATTTCGGAAGATGCAAGGAGCTTTGTGTATAAATATGTGTTCGTGTGTGTGTGTGTGTGTGTGTGTGTAAGGCCCATAGATTGATAAGAGGATCGTAAAATGCTGCGAATTTTACGAGCAGAAAGACCGCCTCTCTATATTTCTCGTCTCGATTCAAACCTAGACACGAAACTTGTATGAGATAATATTTTCCAGCCTGGATCCCCTGCACTGTAAAAAATATTATTAAATTTAATATACAAAAGTATATGAAATTTCAATAACAAGTATACGAAATCGAAATTAATATACATGGTATCGAAAAATGAACAATTTCATCTTAAATTTTATATTTGTATGGGTCATCCCATGTCAAATCGACCAAGAGTTGGAATCGACCCCTTTCAATTTCGATGAAATTTGGTCAGAAGTTTTCTTTTTTAACAAAACGAAGTTCTATCAAAGGAAAAAAATTCAAAATTTTGGTTTCGGAAGTTATCCAAAATTCAAAAGTTCACCATTTTTCAAATCTTTCAAGGTTATTTTTTAAATATCTCGGAAACTATTATAGTTACGAAATATCGTTCTGAATTCGTCTTAAAGAGAGATACTTGGGGCTATGAAAATAAACAAAATATTCCGAAAAAAAATCGTGAAAATCCAACTTAATTGGACATTAAATTTTTGGTTCAATTTTTTAAATATAATACCTTGTACTGATCTTAAAAGATCCTGAAATTTTCAGAAAGGTGTTTTTTTGATTTTCCAAAAATACGAATTTTTGAATTCGGGTAAAAAAAATTGAAAAATTTATATTTTTTAAACAAAACAACACCATCCTGAAAATTGCAGGATCTTTTAAGATCAGTCCAAGGTATTATATAAAAAAAATTGAACCAAAAATTTAATGTCGACGTGGATTTACGCACGATTTTTAAAAATTCAAAAATTCATAATTTTGAAAAAACAAAAAACACCTTTCTGAAAATTTCAGGATCTTTTAAGATCAGAACAAGGTATTATATTTAAAAAATTGAACAAAAAATTTAATGTCCAACTTGGATTTTCACGATTTTTTAAAATTCAAAATTCTCCAAATTCATCATTTTTCAAATTTTTTGTTCGGATTATTTTTTTTTTTCATAGCCCCAAGTATACTCTTTAAGATGAATTCAGAACGACTTTTTCGTAACCAACTAGTTTCCGAGATATTTAAAAAATAAACTTGAAAGATTTTAAAAATTGTGAAATTTTGAATCTTGTATAACTTTCGAAAAAAAAAAAATTATTTTTTTTTCTTTGGGAGAACTTCGTTTTGTTAAAAACGAAAACTTCTGACCAAATTTCATCGAAATTGAAAGGGGTCGATTCCAACTCCTGGTCGATTTGACATGAAGTGACCCATATATTAAAATTAAAAGAGTAAACATTGAAAATTAATATCCCCGTATATGAAAATGGTTGAAAATGTAGTATATGAAATAGCGTATATGCATACAAACTTCATATTTTTTTATTAAATTTAATACAAACAATTTTTTATAGTGTGCATTCGTACTAAGGGTCTTATTTGTAAAATATTTTCTGTGTGCTCGATATACAGCCCAATTGGTTCGTAATCATGGAGGAATTTCTCTTGATCCGGAGTTGCAAAACTTAAAAAAAAAAAAATTCACCACTGTCTGAGCGTAACCTATAACCGAAACCCTGGTACATTGCGCGGGGAAGCTCGAGAGGCTGCGATATCCGATGCAACGCGATGCAGGGAGCACTGAGGCATTCAGGAAGGAGAAACGTTGTACATCGTTCTCGCACACGACACGCTCGGACGGAGTTACGAGCGTAAACGTAAAGGTGCCTCTCTATGGCGTCGAAACGACGCGCGTACCACGTACATCGTAAAATACCCCCCCCCCCCCCCCCTTGCACCCTTTGGAAGTCGATGGTAACTCTGCATGAACATTGGGCGGATGTATATATGCACGTGTGCAAAACATCAACTCGCACACACCTGCCTATTTCATCTCGGTGGCCGCGTTTTCTCGCTACCAAATCCGTCCCGCATTTATGAGACGTGTACCCGATCTTTCTGTCTCTCAATGGACGGCGTACACGGAAAATGGATCACAAGAATGCACTTTATTGATTCTGACCAATTAATTTCATTTCAGTACACTCGCGAGCGTCGATCATAATTCTTTTGCACTCATTTTTGAATCCCAGTTGTAAAAAATTGATTTTCCGATTTATTATATGATACCTCGAGGTAGGAATTTAAAAAAATACTGGATACTTCAAGCTATAACCGTTTTTGATGTATATAAATCAAGTGCGCTTCACGAAGAACGAAGCAGTCAGATTTTCCGGCTCTGTTCTCGTCCGGGACAACATTAACACCCTATGAACGTCCATCGGTCATCCGTAGAGCGGACGTCGAGTCACAACTGATGAGACTGACGTGTGGCGTGCAGAAATATAGCCTTTACTTCCGTATAACACGGGGACATGCATAAATTTCAAAATGGTTTCACCTTACGGTGTATGCATTTAAATGAGGGCTCTTGCAATTTAATAATAACATGTACATTAGGGCGATTTTTTTCGACTTTTTTTTCACTCCCCACCTGAAATTTCGTTGGATATGTCTAAAAAGACATTCCCTGAAAGTTACAGCCCTTGATATCAATATTAAGTACTTTCCCTTCGCGTGAAAAAATTTTCCCACGTAAATCAACAATTTTATTAGGCAAAATTCTATAACTCAGCGGCATTTTATGCTATCACATTGTTCTTGGTCGCAATTTACGCAGAATTGAACGATCTTCAAAAGTTCCCTGAACAGCGTAAGTGTAACTTACTCTGGAGAGATGGTACGGGTCACTAAAGTTGATTTTTATCCAAAATTCTCGTTTTTTGTTGTTATCTCCAAAATGATTAACTATACCGAAAAAATGTAAAGGAAAATTTTGTTGGAAATTTAATTTCCTAAAAAACTTTCTGCCGACCTAATTGCTAAAGTCAATATTTCTTGAGATATTGAACCTTAACTTATTTGTGGTATAAAATTTTTATGGTTTATCGCACCAAACGTTTTAAATTGTTGATATTTCAATATCTGAAGAAGTATTGATTTTTGCAATTAGGTCTAGAGAACCTTTTTTGTAGGAAATTAAATTTCCAACAAAATTTTCCTTATCATTTTTTTCGGTAAAGTTAATCATTTCGAAGATAACAGCAAAAAAACGAGAATTTTGGTTAAAAATCAACTTTAGTGACCCGTACCATTTCACCAGTGTAAGTTACACTTACGCTGTAGACGACACATTTTAAGATCGTCCAATTCTGCGTAAATTGCGACCAGGAACAACGTGATAGCATGAAATGCCGTTGAGTTATAGAATTTTGAATAATTTTTTTTTTGATTTACGTGTATTTTAGATGGAAAATCTTTTCACGCGAAGGGAAAGTACTTAATATTAATATTAAGGGCTGTAACTTTCAGAGAATTTTCTTTCGGACATATGCAACAACATTTTAGGTGGGGAGTGAAAAAAATTTAAAAAGTGGAAAAAATCGCTCTAATGTACATACGAATTGACGATAATGGTCGGTGGAGGAACGTATTTGGGTGAAGCGGAAGTAGATTTTTTCTAATTATCCAATTGTGTTCAGCTTGACTTATCTTGAATAGAAAAATTAATTAAAATACGAGTATTACAGTCAACGGGCCCTGAAAAGATTCGTAATCCCATCGGAGAGAACTTAAAAAATTCCCGTATACATATTTCTCCATACCCACAAAGCTGCGATTCCATTTTTCTTGATATTCCATTTTCTCGGTGGCGCATATCGTCTGGGAGGGATGAAAAACGATTTCGCACGGACTGTACGTATATTCGCAGGAGGATAGAGTTAAGGGTTCGCGCTTTCCCGGAGCACGTCTCCATGTACCGAAGGTAAAACGCGATTGTGGGCGATGGAGGGTCGGAGGGAAGGGCTTAAGGGTCTCTAAGCGCGTTTTATGTCCTGCCAGAGGCTGCGAGAACGCTCTTTGGAAACGATGCGCCCGGAGAAAAGGGAGGGACAGTGGGTTGGGATATTATATGCCGTTGCATTGTGCCACTTTATGGCCGGGAAGCTCGAGTTCCAGGATCCAGGAGCGTTACAACGCTACATATACGTATATATTCCTCGATGCAACCCCCTCGCGAATGGAGCAATGCCCGTTACGCGAGGTACCGGAGTTTCGACCCATTTTTTCCCTCTTTTTTTACGATCCCGTGTTATTTTCACTGCTTCTCCACCCTGGGCTACGACCTCGTTTTAAAACAGTGCATCGCAAAAAAAATCATAACGTCTGCGTCAAACGTCTCGTCCTCTTGACTCGTATAGTTAGCGGAGTTAGCCTCTTCGGTGGCCTCTGTCAGGAAAGAAAATTTCTTGCAAAGAATCACACCGAGAAGTAAATTCGATCAAGGGGGAGGCTCCTCATTTTCCACCAAAATTACCGCTAGAGATTTTTTGGACCTTTATGGGTCTTTGTTCGAGACATTGACCGAAAAATTTGCAATTCTATGATAAATATTTATTCGGTAATGAATCGAGTTTCCGTCAATTGCAATGTCCATGTTCTCGATCCTATAGGTCTTCCATATCGGTAAAGTGATAAATCTCCATTTTCCATTGTCACCGTTGATTCTCGAGTCACCGCAATTTGATTATCGGCTCGTATTTATAACCAAATTAAACGGATCTTTCGACGTTTCCTTCGATTATACTCGTGACGTTTATCAGTAAACCGATCGAGAATCAGCGATAGAGCGTGATTCGGTTTGTTGGTTGAAAAGAGGAACGAAGATAGACGGTGGAATTTTGAGCGGTACATGTCGAACTGTCCGGGAGAACGGAGGATTTCCTGTGAACACTTTTTAAATAAGATTCGATTATTCGGTGTTCTCTTCTCATCGTCACCGTCTTCGTTGTCATTCGATCCAATTTCTCTGCTATGTATGTGAATAAGAGAGAGAGAGAGAGAGAGAGAGAAAGAGAGAGAGAAACGTCGATGTTTCATAATCTCTAATAGCTTGTTCGTACGTGTGGATTCGGACTATCGAACCGCTTCATATTTCTGCCAACGACAGATCGTCGATATTTCCGATATATTGCATAAGTGACCGGAACGGTACCAGCGCTTCAGTTTCAGAGAGGACATCGTCGGATAAAGGACAATTAGATTAACATTTCGATATAGATCCAGCGATACGTATTCCAAACTGTGAACTGCGGCGATATAGTTGATAAGGACGAAATTTCATCACAGTAAGAATGAAATTATGCAACAAAATAATGATAGATGTGGTCGATATTGTTTTGCAACAAAATAATTACGAGAGTAATGATATCAGGAAGAACACAAATAAATTCGAGTCCGATGCTATTCGATCACGATGGATTTTAATTCATTCCATTCGAATCTTTGATCCATTTTCAACTCGTTGGTATACTCTCTGATATTTCTCCCGAGTTTTTCCGCATCCGAGGGATTGGTCGCGTTGTATAATGGCGGCGAGAGATGGGGCCAAAGGAATCAAAGAGAGAAAATGGAAAAATAGAAAATAAAGAGAAGCAGCAGAGGGAAACCCCTTTTACCGATCCGTTTCGCAAAGTGCTGTGAAGAGCTTCGCTATCGAGGGTGGGAAGTCGGATTTGCTGGGAAACGTGGAGCATCCC
The DNA here is from genome assembly GCA_946863875.1 of Alloplasta piceator. Taxonomy (NCBI): domain Eukaryota; kingdom Metazoa; phylum Arthropoda; class Insecta; order Hymenoptera; family Ichneumonidae; genus Alloplasta; species Alloplasta piceator. The sequence goes on from OX333080.1 coordinate 1,778,747, forward strand.
CGGAGAGAGCGTTGAGCAAAAAATAAAGCTGGAGAGGTTTGAGGCGAAAGAAGATAAAGAAATGGATACGCCAAAGACAAGAGGCGGAAAAGCGGATGATACAGAGAGTCCACAAAGGGGATACAGAGAGACACCAATGTTGAAATGATTCTGGATGCTTCAAAGAGAGTCGATGCGGCAGAGAAAACCGAGGATAAAGCGCACGAGCATCGAATGATCGAGGATAAGCTGAAATTCAATAAAATATATATATTACAAGGGCTTGCCTGATATAATTTACCACTGTAAAATTCATTGGAGTCATGTCGTTAAATTTTTCCCTCGTCCGGTTTGTTATCAACGAAAAATAAAGCCTCGACCGTTGACGTTGCTTCATTTGACCAAAATCGCGTTGGTATCAGGATCACGATGTTTCGAGGATCATTCCAACGAACCAGAAGCAGCGTCATCAACGAGAGTTTCGTTTAATTTCGTAAGATCCCATAAAGGTTATATCCCGGGTAGGTTGGTTGTTCCGAGCTCCGAGGAAATACGCCCTCGTAAAGTAGAAAAGGTATATAGGGTGAGGTGGTACAAGGGTTGGGGGATGAAGCGAGAGAAAACAATGAGAATAAGTGGGAGGCATGCTGGATAGAGAAAGAGACGTAAAACTGTGGTAAAGAGAAGCTTCGCTGGTGGGAATGAACGTAAGGGTGAACAAGGGTCTGGGGTTGGTGGGATCGAAGTAGAGGGTGAGGAGAGAATCCGAGTTAGAGATGCGAAATGGAACAATGCCGCGGAGAAAAAAATGCACGCTATCATCCCTCCGGCGTATTCCCGGGGTAACTTATACGCGGACGAATCTCCACGACGACGACAACGACGAAAAATATGCCGTTGAAAAACTCGACGTGCATGCGCGGTCAGGAATACGCAAACTTTCCTGCCTAGCTAAATGAGCATTGAAACGTTTTAGAATTTTTTAACGATGGGGGTTTTTGTGTTCCACCGATGGTCCAATTTTTTTTATTCGATCGACAAATTCGTTCGTTCAGACTCGGAGATGCTCTAAAAAAATTTGTTACCAATGAAAAAAAAATGTCATTCTTTATAAAATGACTTTTTGACTCGAATGGTTATCCCAGATTTTCGGTTCGAAGGAAAAGTAAATCGTAAGAGTCTCGGGATGTGCAATAGGGAGAAATGTTTGCAGACGTACGAGAAAATGAAAAAACAGAGGGCGAAGAGGAACTTGCACGGTATCTTTAATCTTCATAATCAACCCCCGAAGAGTCCTTGCGTCCCCCGGTTGACGGGCAACCCTTTTTTCCCGTTATGAGCGCACATATACAGTCAAGCTCTCTTCTGCCTCCTCGACGCGTATCCCTCAGGAATTCTTTCCACGACGGCAAAGAGAGCCCCCTGATACAGAGTTCCTTTCTTCGCGGGCTCTATTTTCCCTTCGTTTCTTCGGGGCGCAATACGGAGAAGCGCACTTCACTTTTCAAGCGGATTTCTCTGGTTCTTTATTTCAACGTTATTCCCCCGTATAATTGCGGTATTAATTTTTCATAAATCCCGCTATATCAGATCTTCAGAAGCGCGTATATTCTCATCAGAGTCGGTTCGTTACGTTTGCGTGTGGGCCTGGTGCGTCGCTGGGGACCACTCAAGTTCACAAAGGCATCATCGAAATGCCGATTTTTTTTCTTTTTCGAATGAATTCCTTATTTCGTTGGATGCGCACGAGAATGTCGTGAGGTGTTCTCGATGTGCGTACGCGGTATACAAGGAACAGAGATGGAAAAGAGAGAGAGAGAGAGAGGTCGAGTAGAGATCCTTAAAATGTCAAAAGGTCGTTCTCATTCTCGACTGGTGCTTGCCGAGGGGGTTGATGCCGACAACCCCTCGCAGTTGCGTGCCGATATGCCACTCGTGCGGCCCATCTTTACGCGTGGGGTGTCTTTTGAGGCGGACGATGTCGCTTAGCAACCGAGAGAGGAATAAGGGGATCTCGTGTTACCGGAAAATCCTCGGGCCAAACTTTTCTATATTTCCGGTTTGCAACTGTATCGCAAACTCAATCTACACCACAGTGACGACGATAACTTCGATGATGGATTTTCCTCGAGGTTTCCTGACACAACGACGGGACTTTGATCAATATGCACAAAAGTGTCTTATCGATCAATTTCATTGGTTTACGGCAAGTTGAATCGAAGATTGGGTCCTCGGATGATGATGAATTTCTCATGGACTCACAATGATAGCAATGGATATTAATAATCAACAGGCAGATATAAACAAGATTCGAGTAGGCGAAACGAGTTTGCAAAGGTTCTTCAAGATCGTCAAAAGGTTTTGGACATACTTTCCAAGGTCTGGCATTTGAGCTGATCCTGGTGAATTTTTTGGTAGAGCTACCCCGAATGACGATAAATCGAAGAAGCTTCTTCATCACCATCATTTTCCAGTATCAAATGTAACCTCAACGGAACAGCGTATATTATGAAGAATTTAGATCCATCGTGTGTCTGAATATCCAAGTGTACTATCTTCGGATAGAATAGTGAGGAATACGATCATACCTATCCCGGATTCAATAAAACGTCGGAAGGGTACGATGCGTCCTGTCGTAAACGGGTAATCTACTAATCTGCTATTCAGGCCATAACCCAGCGCTCTTGGTTGAGCCATTTCTCTCGCTCTCTATCTATCCTTCTCTGGATAGCGAGTTCACGGAACGATGGCCCGTTTTCCCGTCAGCTATTCCGGATTCTCCATCCAACAAGGATTCCGTGTCCCCCGTTTCTACATCAGACCCTTCCACCCTCCCTCCGACAACTATTATCTCCCTCTTCCTCTCTCTCTCTCTGTCTCATCGTGGTTGTACGGGACACGATATGGAAGAGATAAATTCGGAATGCCGGTAGCTGAAACTATACCATCTTCGCTGTATGATCCATTCCTTCTCTATCCATCCGCGTATATAATCCGTTGATCGTAACACAGGGATACGTTTACATATACGAGAATATCAGGTTATGGTTAGCCAGCCCGTTTATATATTCCCGGCTAACCTCTGCAATGGGGTCGAAAGGCCAACTGGTCGGTGCACGGCAGACACCCGGAACAATCATTTATACACACGTCACCGCAACGCGTTCGAGAATCACCCAGGGTGGGGCGCAAATATCGAATAAAGAGAAACTCGATAACCCCACGAATGTCAGCTTGGGGGAGCAAACTTCATAATGAGCAGCCACCAAATTCCATTCTTCTCGAGAAATCGAACACGGACAGCGGTGAAAGGGAACAAAGCACATAGCGAAGAAATTCCCTGCGGGTGACTCGTAAAACAACTATTCTTCCCCCCTTCCCGAAAAAATTTCACAATTATGGACTGCTCTGAAATTTGATTGAGCGGCGAATGACGTTTGAATTTTTGAATGGGCCAATCTGAAGTAAAGTTATGAGCGATTTGGAGGTTTTTGAAAATGAGGCCAAAATTGAACGAAAAAGGTTTTTGGTGAAATTTCTTAGACATTTTGATTTTTCGGAAAAACTATTGGTAAATTCGGGTTCAGGGGTAAAAGGTACATCGATATAAGGTTTAAAAAGAAAAAAATTAAACATTTTTTTTTTCGCATTTCGGCCAAAATTAGATCTGTTCACTAAAATGGCTATAGCTTTTTTTCTAGATGGAATTTCAGTTTCGACTTGAACTCATCCTTTTCGGGATCGTTGAAGCTTCAAAATGCCGCTTGGTTCATCCAATTCGGATATTTTTTCAATTTTTGGCAGATTTTTAAAGTTAGACCATCGACTTTTGCAAATTTCTGCATACATACCCCTTTCCATTTTTTTCGGTGATTTTCAAAGTGTTCTCATTTCTACAAAAATTAAGTTATCGGTATGAACCAAACGCCATTATCTAAGTTCAGTGACAGCCTTTAAGTACGAAAAAGAAATTTTGGAATAGGTTGAACCGAAGTAAAATTATGAGCACTTGAAATTTCGCGATTTCGAGGTTTCTGAGAATGGGGCTAAAATTGAAGAAAAATGTTTTTGATGAAAATTCATGAAAATTTTGATTTTTTGCGAAAACTGTTGGTAGATTCGTGCTCAGGGGGACAAAATACATCGGTATAGGGCCCGAAAAAAAATGGAAAAATTGTTTCTCGCATTTTGGTCAAAATTGAATCGGTTGACTGAAATGACTAATTTATTTTCTAGATGGAATTTTTAGTTCTACATGCGTTCATTCTCTTCGGGATCGTTCAAGCTTCAAAATGCCGCTTTGTTCATATAATTCGGATAATTTTTCGATATTTTTTTTTTTTGCAAATTTTTGCATACATACCCCTTTCCATTATTTTTGTGATTTTCAAAGTGCCCTCATTTCTACAAAAATTAAGTTATCGGTATGAACCAAACGCCATTCTCTAAGCTTAGTGACAGTCTTCAAGTACGAAAAAGAAATTTTGGAATCGCTCAAACCAAAATAAAGTTACGAGTCTTTGAAATTTCGCTATATTGAGGTTTTTGAAAATTGGGCCAATATTTTGCAAAAAAAAAAAAAATTTGTTCAATTTTTATCGTTTTCAAACGTTATTTCGATGGGAAATTCACCGCTGATTGTGAAAGATAAGTCGCTATTCTACTATTTTACGAATCTTAATTTTCTCCAGCGTGTTGATCCGATTCTTTTTAAGATCGTCGCCAAATCCTTGACTCGATCGATCGAATTGTATATTCTCTTCCTTGATTCGTCGTCCCTACGGATCGCGTAAACGCACGAAACCCCATCGGTGTACGGAATGTGTGCGGGAGAGTGCATCGCCGACAGTTCCGAACGCATTTGTGTATCTCTGGTTGGTATAGCTGTAAAATATCGATGGATCGGCATATACGAGGATGCAAGATTCATCGGGCTACGTATCAATGCATATAGACGCGTAAATGTACGAGGGTTCACCTGAAAGCATACATGGAGATGCTCGGGAGTGCATTGGGAGTGAGTACGACGAGGTGCATTGATCCGGCCGGGTCGCTCGTGAGAGTCAATGTGCGTGTGCGTGCGTTTGTCTGTGTACAGGAATATTGTGTGCAGAAGCGTGGTGGAGTGAGGCTGGGGCTTGGTGAAAACCCACCCGCGTGTGGAGGCGCTCTCTCACCAGAAGCATCGAGGAGAATGAGAGGAGACGAACGAAGAGAGGAAATATAGAACGCCGGAGGGCGAGATGAGCGAGTATAATATATAACAGCGGAGAAAGAGAAAGAGACGTGTTAAAGGAAGAAGAAAAAAGGGCGAAAGTGGAATAGCAGGGTTGGAAGTGGTCTGTTTAAGAGATGCTGGGCTTTCGAATGAAAAGAGCACGAAGAACCTTTGGTCGCTTAGCAACACCAACGCCCACGTATATATTCCACCTGCTTGTCTCGTTGAAGATCGTCAAATTCCCTCTTTTGGATCTGCAACAGCATTGGTATTCATCGATCGATCGATCGATGAAAAAAAAATAACCAGTTAACGAGATCGATGAGATCAGGGATGGGCATAAAGAACTTAAAAAAAAAATAAGTGATAAATCATTTTTGACTCGTGATTTAAACGGGCTCGGAGTATCAAGTACTTTCGGACTTGTGATTTAAACGGGCTTGGAGTATCAAGCCTTTTTTGACTTGGGATTTAAACGGGCTCGGAGTATCAAGTCTTTTTTGATTGGTGATTTGAACGGGCTCGGAGTATCAAGTACTTTTGGACTTGTGATTTAAACGGGCTTGGAGTATCAAGCCTTTTTTGACTTGGGATTTAAACGGGCTCGGAGTATCAAGTCTTTTTTGATTCGTGATTTGAACGGGCTCGGAGTATCAAGTACTTTTGGACCTGTGATTTAAACGGGCTTGGAGTATCAAGCCTTTTTTGATGTGGGATTTAAACGGGCTCGGAGTATCAAGTCTTTTTTGATTCGTGATTTGAACGGGCTCGGAGTATCAAGTACTTTTTTACTCGTCACTCCTTTCGATTAAGAGTGACAAATTCTTTTTAATTCTGAGTATATTTAAGCTTTAAATTCATTTTAATTCCTTTTTTAATCGAATTAAACGACGAAATTCATATTAATTCCTGAATATTTTTTAATTGTACCATGGTCAAATCGATCCCGGTACAACAAATTATAACTCCGCATACGGAGAATAATAATTAGTGACAAATAAATAAATAAATAAATAAATAAATAAATAAATAAATAAATAAATAAATAATTAAATAATTTTTTTTTTTAATTTTTTTTTTAATTTTTTTTTTTTTTTTTTTTTTTTTTTTTTTTTTAAATACGGGCCAGTATCGACCAAATCCGGATTTGGTTTGGTTGAGTCTACGCGCGAGCATACTGGCCCGTATTAAAAAAAAAAAAAAAATTTAAAAAAAAAAAATTATTTATTTATTTATTTATTTATTTATTTATTTATTTATTTATTTATTTATTTATTTATTTATTTGTCACTAATTATTATTCTCCGTATGCGGAGTTATAATTTGTTGTACCGGGATCGATTTGACCATGGTACAATTAAAAAATATTCAGGAATTAATATGAATTTCGTCGTTTAATTCGATTAAAAAAGGAATTAAAATGAATTTAAAGCTTAAATATACTCAGAATTAAAAAGAATTTGTCACTCTTAATCGAAAGGAGTGACGAGTAAAAAAGTACTTGATACTCCGAGCCCGTTCAAATCACGAATCAAAAAAGACTTGATACTTCCAGCCCGTTTAAATCCCACATCAAAAAAGGCTTGATACTCCAAGCCCGTTTAAATCACAGGTCCAAAAGTACTTGATACTCCGAGCCCGTTCAAATCACGAATCAAAAAAGACTTGATACTCCGAGCCCGTTTAAATCCCAAGTCAAAAAAGGCTTGATACTCCAAGCCCGTTTAAATCACAAGTCCAAAAGTACTTGATACTCCGAGCCCGTTCAAATCACCAATCAAAAAAGACTTGATACTCCGAGCCCGTTTAAATCCCAAGTCAAAAAAGGCTTGATACTCCAAGCCCGTTTAAATCACAAGTCCGAAAGTACTTGATACTCCGAGCCCGTTTAAATCACGAGTCAAAAATGATTTATCATTTAAAGCATGTATTTAAATACTTTTTGATTCGAGTCCGCCCATCCCTGGATGAGATATCAAAATGTTTATTCGAGATTCTTTGGCGAGGAATCGTTGCTCACGTTCTTCGTTGAATTCCTCGATAACATTGCCATCGAATCTCAATCTGCACCACAATTAATAATTAGCAAAAAAATATTACTAATTTTTCTAAAATATTACTAATTTTTCCAAAAAAATGAGTAATTAGCGAGAAAGATATTGCTAAATAACAAAAGAAATCAATAATTTGTGGAGATATGTTGTATTCATTTTGGAAAAAGTAATAAATAAAAATAAAATTACTAATGCATTCTTTAATAGGTACTGATTAAATATTCGTATTAGTAATAACTTATGTGATATCGTATAAAATTCCATACAATAAATACTAATGCGTGAAATATTCAAAATATCTATCATAAAAAATAGAAGAACTTTTTTAATAGAGTTGTTTGGGCTTATAACCGTGACTCAATCCGTACACACAAGTACGTAAATATATACAATACTTTTCTACATATAACTGTTTTTTTTAAATTTGTTAGTAATATCTTCCTTGCCAATTACTATATTTAGAAAAACACTTGGTAATATTTATTCGCTAATAACTAATTTTTTTTTGAAAAATTAGAAATATTTTGTCGCTGAATACTAATTTTTTTTTGGAAAAATTAGAAATATTTCGTCACTGATTACTAATTTTTTTAGAACATTTTTAGAAAAATACGAATTTTTATAAAAAATTAGTTATATTTTTCGACTAATTATTCGAAAAAATGATTAATAAAATCAATATCGTTGACGAAAAAAACGATACTGCCGATCATTGGTCGCGTATATCTCGTCGGCGGATCGGGATTTGCGCTCGTATGCGCAACGAGGTGGTCCGTCGTTTGTATCCGGAGCACCTGGCAAAATTGCACTTTTGCTTCGTAACCGCGAAGAAATGGGCAACGACGAGAAAGGGACCGAAGAATCGAGAGCGAAAGAAGATGGCGAGGATGGTTTCTGCACACAAAAGGCTCGCTGCAGGGTGAGAGTCGCGAGACAAAATGAAAGCACGAGGATTAAGGGTTAAAGAGAGAAGAATCGAAACAGCACGACGTAGGAAACGATCGCATGCCTGGGCAGAAAATGAGCAGGTGCTCTCGCTTCTGCGGACAAACAAAGAAACCCACTGCCGGCTTTATTTTTATTTTTTAGGGTTCCGTGACCGCGTGTACGATTTTTACATCACTGATTGTGTATTATATTCAACGATGGCTTTGATTTTCACAATTACCGGAATACCAACGAATCTTCCCCCCTAAAATTCTCCAACTGACCTCTGACCCTGAATGCTAAAATTTAGTTGCCAATTTCCATTTTTCGATTCGTTTCTTTCCAATTTCTCTCGCGAGAATTTTGTGCCATGATGATTTGGAACGTGAATCTGGATTAGAGAACCTTTGGTCATGACTTTTCCAAACGTTAACCCACATTAAAGTATTATTTTGGTATTGAATTTGTTTTTCAATCACCTCTCTCGTATCCTCTCGCGGAGTTGACGCTTTCTTTCTCTCTCTCGCACGTGAACCTGCAATCAGGACGCGATGTATATTGCAGTGTACATCTGCCGGCCATCTGCTATACCTGTGTGTATCTGAACCCAGAGCCCCTGTACATACACACCGAATCCAGTCGCAGATTGCTCTTCCAAAAGCTCGCGGCAGTATTTAATATATATACACTGCCGTCCAAAAGTTTGGACAAAAAATGTTCCTGTTCATTTAAAAATAAAGATATTTCAATTCAAAAAGCGGCATTTCGAAGGCAATGAATTCAGCTTCATTTCACTTTTCCCAAAAAAAAAATTCGATTTTTTTCCAACTCGTTATGCTCTTTGAAACATGATAGTTTTTTAGATTTTTTTTGGCCTTGAAAATTTGGCGCACGACCCATGAAATTTTTTAAAAAAATTTCTTCGCATGAAAAACTTGTGGCAGGGAGTATAAGCTTCGATTCCGTTTTTTTAAAAATTTCGTACCATTTTTTTTCGCAAAAATATTCAGATTTTCGCGAAAAACGATCATACTTATAAAATGAAGCGTAATTCCAAACTACTGGGTTTTCGTGAAATCACTAAGAGGGTAAAAAGTTGCATGCAGTTATTCTGCATGCACTTATTTTCATTTTTAAAAGAGCAGTAAAACTTTTTGTGCGGCGCGGAATAGGGACGAGTGTTTCCAAACTTTTGAACGGCGGTGTATTTATTTCTTTATATTATTTCCCACTGACGATGGCGACTCCGGCCAGCTTCCGGTTTGGGGAGCAAGGTGCGTTCCGAAAATTACGAGACCGCTTTTCTCCGGCTACACAACGCTCGCACGATCGTTTTTTTATTTCGAGTACATTGGATGCGATAATGGGTAATCCGACCACAAAAAATTTCCTGTAATTCGTAAATGATCGATTCATGGCATTGATAAATGGAGTATGGTGCATTTATCGGTTGTTATCCTTTGTGCTAAATATAATTATGCGCAAAAGGATTTATCGTATCGGACTGGTTCGTTCAAATATATTCAATTTAATTTGAGACAATTTCTCACGGCAAGTAGTAACTCTCCACATATCGTCGCTTATTATCAAACCAATTAAATTTATCTCTTGCCCCAATTTCTTTCTTTGCATCTGGTTATTTGTACATAAAAATCTGCGACCAGATTATCTACACCTGCCTCGCTCGTTTCGTTGAAATTATCGTGTCGAGTCGATATTGATCGATTGAAGAAGCAACGAAAAACGGTATCGATAGATAAAAACGTATTTTCAACCTGAAAACATCTCCGAAAATAATTCCTAAACCAGACCGAAAAAATCAAATCTCATGTGCGTTGGAAAAAATAATCTCTCAGAGTGAGTCTCGGACTCACCGTCGCGCAAATTGGATTCTAAGAATTGACCCAAGCTCGAACACTCTTAAAAAGTATGCTCGATATTTCGGAGCTTTCAAACTCTAAAAAAAATCACAAAAATATCTAAAAAGCTCAAGTATGCAAAAAAGTATGCGCGGCATCTTGGGAGAAGCTCGACAGCCCGCTTTCGCTCTTCTGAATCCATAATGCGAAGGTCGAATAATGTATTCTTGCCGCCCCTGTCTCTCTCTTTCTCTCTCTTTTGCCCTCCCACTCCCACCCTCTCTTCATTCTGGTCTCCTCGTCCCTCTCTCCCTCTCTCTCCCTCTCTCTCTGTCGCTCTGTCGCTCTCTCTTTTGCGGATTCTCGCCCATCGTTGTGGCGACATCGTGGCGTCCGGCACAAATACCGATAGACGAGCGGGGACGTGTACTCCCGGCGAAGAGAGACCGAAACGCGTAGATTGAGCCTGTACCGTACGGACAAATGGCCGAGCGGATGAACTGACGGGACAGCAAAAGCGGTAGACAGCACTCTCGTGTCTTTATTTTTAGACCCTCCTTATATAGATCGCAAACCCGCCATCTTGCATTACGCGTTAACGCGTATATAGAGAAATGTCTCTTTCTCCGTCTCTCTGGCCGACGGGCAAAAAGGTGCCGTCAGGTTGACGTTGATGAGAGGTGAGATACGCTCAGAGGGAAAGCGAAAAAAGGACCAAAGCTCAAATTGAATAAATCATTCGACATTGACGCTGACTCGAGCCACTCTGTTTCGAAAACACGAAATTTTCGGTCAATGATTCAATATAAGGACTTTTTGGATGAAATGTGAAGAATCGAATAAATTGTAATGTTGGGTGATCAAAAAGTCCGGTTAATTTTGGTTAACATCGAGTATTTTGAGAGCGGAACGATTCTGAATATCAGTTGGGAAAGTGTGATGAAGAGCATTACGACGAGATGCAGCGGCTGTGATGATAAAAAAAAAGTCACGGACGCATTCCCAGTTGAATGGCTCCTCTCTTTGATACCTCCATTCTTGATCGTTTGAATCACTTCTTACGCTCGTTATATACTTTCGACGATAAAGCTGCTCACCATCAGCCGAGATATGGCTCGACTTTGAGTCTGGACCATTGAACAAACGATAAAAAAGCTTCCGGGATCATTATCGTTCCAATGTTCGTAGTGAAATTATTTTTTGTCCCATCGTTCATAGCTAGAAGCGAGATTATTATTGAGAACCTAATTGTGACAAGGGAGTTTCGTGAAAATTCATGCATCGTCCGATGTAATGTCTGTACTCGGTGTGAAAAAAAAATTGACGCCACGATGCGGATCTAAAAAGCACCTGCGCAGCGTCAAACTTGCGTCATTTCCATCGACGCCGACATTTTGCGATACCCGGTTATGGTCCTCTCTCGCGTATATCGTCCTCGGGGTTGCACTCGCAGGCTCCGAGGGCCGATGAGCTTCGACTCGAGAGTTTTTACGAGCTTGCTTTATGACGGAGCTTGCCAGCTGGGTACCCGATAAACGATACCATATACACACCGGACAGAAATTTTCCGAACGCCTTCTTCATCTTCGACGCGTACAACGCGATGTAATACACTATTGCCAATATTTCACCTCTGAGCCGCACGTTGACGTCCAGTTCTAAAGAAATTGCGTTCCCGTAGTCGTAACATATCCGTAAGCATAAATTCGTCATCATTTTCAAAAAAACCCAAAAATTGTTTTTTCACCGCAGTTTTGAACTGGGTTCTCCATTCTCGGGCTCATGTCAGCATTACCATTTTATCTACTGAAAATTAGCGTCGATGATCCCGTAAGAAAATTTCCTGCCCCTTTCAAGGTCCGATGGGCTTCTGAATAAAATCTAAGGAAAAGGTGACCTCGAAACATCATTTGGAAACTCCTTTCTCTTATATTCTTCACCATGATGACGTCTCAACGATTATATCGACCGTGGGTGTCTCCCTTCACATCTCTTGCACTTGTTCGTGGAGTTGGCGTTTTCTCAATAGTTGGTCCCTTCTCCCATCGTTCGCTGGCTTGTTTCAACGGTGAACGTCTCTCACGAGTGGGATATCTGGTAGGATACGAGAATCCGAGTCACAGAGTGTAGGTTGACTTTTTTTTCAACCAGCGGGGGCAAACCTGTCTGTGAATTGATGCGTGGACGATCGGAGGCCGCGCGCAACGACCTTTCAACTTCTCTCGAGTCTATCTCACGATGCTGAATCTCTAGCGTTAAATTTATTCCGGAGAAACCTCACGGGGGGAATGACCTCGACCGAAAATCTAATGATCGATCGATTCTAAATTAACGTGATACCCAAAAATAATGACTGGGGTGAATTTTGACCCTGTGGTTACATTTTTTTCAACCACTCGAGCGCACAGAGCGATGCGAGTTAAACGAGAGAAACTGAGACGAATAAGGAGGGAGACACGGTATTATTAACACGGTATAATCGATTGACAAACTGGTAGGGGTGGGGGGCGCGAGGGTCATTCCGCGAGAATAGATAGCAAGTTGAAATCCGCTCGTCATTCGTTGAGTTGCCAAACGTTCTCTCCCTCTAGTTGGATTATATTCGGCTTGCGGGCTTACAACGAGGCAGAATACATATGATACTATGATGTTAAGATTCCCCTCCGAGTCAAAGACTTCTCTCCTCGATTTATGAGCAAGATTAAGGAGAGAAACCTGATTTAGACCGCTAAAAACAGTTGAAGTTTTGCAATTTTTTTTTCTTCGTCTCCTATAAAAGGTTCTCGAAAATTTTGTCATGCTCTTTACATATTTGAATATTAGAAAACGATTATAGTTGGAATCTAAGTTGGGCAAGAAAAAATCACAGAGATCCGATCAAATTTATCGACTGAGGCATCGCATTGCTCAAGATTATGCCTGTTATGATCAGAGTTGTGAAAATAGTAATGTAAAAGTAATGCATTACCCATTACTTTAAACAATGTGAATTGGACAAGTTTTCCATTACAAATGAAAAAAGTAATGTGTAATGGATGCGTGTTCCATTACAAATAAAAAAAGTAATGTGCAATGCATGCATGTTCCATTACCAATAAAAAAAAGTAATGTGTAATGGATGCATGTCCCATTACCAATAAGAAAAGTAATGTGTAATGGATGCATGTCCCATTATACAAATAAAAAAAGTAATGTGTAATGGATGCGTATTCCATTACAAATAAAAAAGTAATGTGTAATGCATGCACGTTCCATTACAAATTACAATTTAAAAAAAAGTAATTTGCAGTGGAGAATATTCCATTACAAATAAAAAAATTGTCGTGCTCGCATTAGAAACTTGCACATTGCTGTCTCATTATTTTATTTGGCTCACTAAAAGTTCATCCACAATTATCACAAATGATGACAAATTTAGTATCAGTAACTTGTAATTTTTATTAGATTGCTTATAATTATATGGGTAACAGCGTGTAAATGCAAGTTCAATATAAAGTTGTATAATTTTTGGGGTTGAGTACATTTTTGTACTTCATATTTAACGACGAACTGTCTGTTTTGTTGTTTCTATTTTTTAACTTTATAAATCATTTGTGATAATTGTGGATGAACTTTTAGTGAGCGAAATAAAATAATGAGACAGCAATGTGCAAGTTTCTAATACGAGCACGGCAATTTTTCTATTTGTAATGGAATATTCTCCACTCCAAATTACTTTTTTTTTAAATTGTAATTTGTAATAGAACGTGCATACATTACGCATTACTTTTTTATTTGTAATGGAACACGCATCCATTACACATTACATACTTTCTTATTTGTAACGGGACATGCATCCATTACGCATTACTTTTTGTTAAATTTGTAATAGCACACGCATTCATTACACATAACTTTTGTATTTTGTAATAGTACACTTATCCATTTCACATTATGCAGTGTAATGGGTAATAAATACAGAAATGCATTGTCAAAGTAATGCATTATTTACAACTCTGCTTATGATCAATGTCTTGATATTTTGATAAGTTATTTCTTCACCTTTTTGAGGGTGGCCTATTAGCCCCGCTTTCCTCTTCACACACACATATATATGCATACAAAGAGAAAAAAAGGGACGTGTATATCCGTGATCTTTTCCTTGGGATCTGTGAATCTAAGAGCCAAGTCTTGCGATGATCGTGGACCAACAGCACTTTCCTCTCGTCCAAAGATCTCCGCTCGTCTCGTCTTCGCGGCAACGAGGCAGACGACCGGCGCCATGAGGAATCCCCACGCACACACGTACATGAGAAAAGAGAGACACACACACAAACGCTCATGGGTCGAAGAGACTCGAGGCCTAAAACTCTGGCTCAATTCGGGTCGACGAGTTTCACTCTGGGGGCAAAGACGACTGGCGATAGACCAATAAACACATACTCGCGCGAGCCTCGTTATCGTCAACGCTCCTCCACGGCCCAAGATTCATTTTGTATATATTTTTTCGTTGCCCAATGTATCAAAAAGACGATTCTATCGCGAGTTGGCGAACCCGAGCTACTTATTTTTCGCGCGAATTTCTCCAGTATTCCGTAAACAATTCGCGGAACCGCGAAGAGGGGAACCAGAGAGCAATATTGTAATTTGACCCCAGTGGGAAAACCCCCTTTTCTTTATTCCGTGATCATCGATCACTCGCTCGAACGCGCATGCCCAATCGAACGATTGATCGACTCTGTCATGAGCTTCAATGATATATAATCGACGTTAAGGGTTCGAGATAACTAACGCGAATTCACGGATATTCAATGGACCGTTAGAAATAATGCAACATACACGTCAGTCGACACGTAAACTATATACATTTTTTAGCCCACTTTGATCAAGTTTAGCGTAGATTTTTTTTCCTCTCAAAGTTTTGACATTTTTTCTATCACCATCGAAAATATACTTTCGACTGTATTTTATTTTTAAGAAAATATACACGCATATATATATATCTGATGATGTTGAAGTTTTCATCGCTGCAATGCAACGAAAATAAGTTTTTTTAAATTTATTCTCGGTGACATGTTTCACTTGTGCAATTACAATCTCGAATCGTTAATGAAGCCCCCAATATAAATTTTGACGATTTTCAATTCAAAATTTTTTAGGGAAAAATGAATTTTAATAATATTTGAACGATTGTCGTTGCATTAAAACGACGCAAACTTCAGCATCATTATATCTGTGGCTTAGCACGAATTAGGTCCACAAACATAAAAAGAAATACATACACAAACATAAAAAGAATAAAATCTGACCATAGAATTACAAATTCTCTCGCGAGCGATGTATGAATCGTTTATAATAATTGGATATTCATAATATGGGTCATTCCATGTCAAATCGATCAAGAATTGGAATCGACCCCCTTCAATTTCGATGTAATTTGGTCAGAAGTTTTCGTTTTTAATAAAACGAAGTTCTACCTAAGGAAAGTTTTTTTCGAAAGTTATGCAAGTTTCAAAATTTCACAATTTTTTAAATCTTTCAAGTTTATTTTTTAAATATCTCGAAAACTATTATAGTTACGAGAAAATCGTTCTGGGTTCGTCTCGAAGAGTTTACTTGTGGCTATGAAACAAAAAATATTCCGAAAAAAAATTTGAAAAATGAAGAATTTGGAGAATTTTTAATTTTTCTAAATCGTGCAAATCCACTTTCAAGATTAAATTTTTTTAATATGATACCTTGTACTGATCTTAAAAGATCCTGCAATTTTCAGGATGGTGTTGTTTTGTTTCAAAAACATACATTTTTAAAAGATTAAAAGGTATTATTTAAAAAAAATTTAACCAAATTTTTTCTTCCTTTGGTAAAACCTCGTTTTATTAAAAACGAAAACTTCTGACCAAATTTAATCGAAATTGAAGGGGATCGATTCCAACTCTTGGTCGATTTGACATGGAATGACCCATATTTATTGTTATATTATGATATATTTGCAGTTTAAATCGAGAACAAGTGAATAAAACTGTGAATTACCGAAGCTATAACCATTGTTCAAATGCATCACTAATTATCATACTGCATATGTGGAGTTAACTTATAGCGGGATCGTTAACTCGATATTTGGACTTAACTGGTATTGCAATAAGGCTGTATCTCTCATCAAATCAAATAAACCTGCGTAACAAATGTCTGAGACAAAAGTAGACCTAATAATTGACTCATTTTCGTTGTTGAGTCATTTTTCGAAAAAATTGACTCAACTCGTTCCGCCGGGAAGCCACAGATACATGTGCCTTAGTGAATGGCGAAGCCCGTCGGTTCGGCAGACACGCGGCGCCACGAGGAAACCTCCCGCGGTGCATCGGAGCATGCGAGATATCGCGGGAAGGGACCTGTAGAGATACGGCAAAAGAGAGATCGCTGCACAACCACGTCCAGCCGTTTCGTGCGAATCTCGTTTACCGTACCCTCCGACTTACGACCCATCATCTCGGGACCGTCAACGTATCCATTCATCTAAAATCTCGCGTGCGTGTGTCGCAACGTCTCTGCGGGACATCCGGCCATCTTACCGTACAATTATAGCGTCCTCGACTTCCAATTTCTATTCCCTTCCTACAAATCAAGAAGATATACAAACCGATGCAATCATCTCTGCTGGAAGACGATTCAAAATTGCCGTTCATCGTTCCTATTCACTGTATGTATCGTTGATTCCGGAGAATTTCGAGCAAGCTGCACAGTGACTCACAAAATGGCGTCTACGAGTCGATCCCGAGGAATTCTCCGGCCCGAGTATAAAGCAATCTTCGCAAAATGCGCCTGTGTGAGTGTGTCAAAGAAGCTTTCTGATTCTTGCGTAATAATCTGCACACGGACGTGGCGGCAGCGAGAGATTCTTCGCTGCATGAGAATAATACGTTATACGGGAGAGGGGAGATATTCGCGAGAGAGATACGAGAGAGCGAAGGCGATTCCAAGCTGTAAGCGCGGGATTGAAAAATTGCCGTCATTCATCATCGCGTATGCAGCTTGATAAATGAATTCTGCCATTTATTTTTTTTGCCTCCTCTCGCCTCTGTGCAAGCGGGTCTCGAGACTGTGCAATGACCGTTTCCGCATGCGTCATTGGAATCCGTCGATACCACAAAAATCTGACGGTAATGAGAAAAAATGGCGATGCCCTGGAACTTATGATGGTACGTTGGAGCGAGAGATCCGATCGGCGTGAATGTGGTTTCGCACATTCATGCGGTGGGTATTTATTCCTGGGTCCCGGGACGGGCGAGAATAGCCTCGTCGTAGAAAGACGAGAAAGCGTACGAGGGCTTCCCCAATCCGAATCCCCAGGACAGCGATTCGTTTTCTCGCTCGTGCGGCTTCGCATACACTCCTTCTAGAATCCCCATTATCTCTGCCTTCTTCGCCGTATCTTCATCTCGTTATTATCATCGATGCTACTTTTCTTCTCTTTGGCTCTGTCACAATGGCCTCCTCGAAGTTACGCTGCGAAGAAATCCGCGATCAACGCCGTGTCCGCGTCGCGCCTCGTCGCGTTCCACTTCAACTTTTCCTTCACACCGCCTTCGTCTTTTGCGATCTTTCTTCGCCCCTCTCCGCATATCTCTTTCTCTCGGCCTACCTACGACCTTCCTTCGAAAGTATACGAAGCGGAGGAACTCCATCGTTTCGACATCTCCCTCTCTACATGCTTTTGCTGGACCGTGCGCGCCACGCACAGGCTATTTTTGTCTCCTATTTCGAGAAATGAATGTCTCGTGTGTGTACGCGTTCGTGACACCCGTGGACACGTTCAATAGCGTATACACTATCGGCAAAAAGTTTCCGGACGAAACTTCAAAAAATGTCTGCAACGTTTTTTTATGCCATTTCACCGGAAGTCAAAGTAGACTGATTTAACAAACGGCATTTTAGAGGAGAAGAATTCGACTTCATTTCCTGATTTTTTAATTATTTTTACAATTTGTTTTTAAATTTGAACTCTATTTTGAAAACAGCTGTTTTTCGCATTTTTTCCCCCTCTCTTCAGGTGCACCCATCTTCCAAAGGCAATTTTTTTAATACATTTTTGGGATTGGATTCACGAAGGGGAAAGTTTGAGCTTCAATTTACTTTTTTTTTAAACTTTAAGCGATTTTTTTCTCAAAGTTATTCTGTTTTTTGTGAAAAAAGAGGAAATTTGAAAAATCCCGTATAACACGAAAACATAGAGGATTCATGAAAAACTTCAAGATAGAAAAAAGTTGCGATTTGTTTTTGTTGAGAGTAGAGGAATTTTTTCAGATTTTTTTTCCTAAACCTTTTTTTTCTTCTTATTTTCTGGGTCGGAACTCAGATCATTCAATTACCATAACTCGAGAACTATGGGATTATTGATAAAATTTCAAGAGGGGAAAATACTTTATTTCACTATTTTCAATACATTGGATTTTTTTTCAAATTTTTTTCTCTAATTTTTTTTCCAGCCTCAACATGAAAAAACAAATTTTTGGAAAAAAAAATCTGAAAAAATTCCTCTGCATTCAACAAAAAAAGAAGCAACTTTTTGTTATCTTGAAGTTTTTCATGAATCCTCTTTTTTTTTCTGTTACACGGGATTTTTCAGATTTCCCCTTTATCCCCAAAAAAAAACAGAATAACTTTGGAAAAAAAATCGCTCAAAGTTTAAAACAAAAGGAAATAGAAGCTCAAACTTTCCCCTTTATGAATCCAATCGTAAGAATGTATAAAAAAAAGAATTCTCTAGAAGATGGGTGCACCTGAAGAGAGGGGGGCGAAAGAAAGGCGAAAAACAGCTGTTTTCAAAATAGAGTCCAAATCTGAAAAGAAATTGTAAAAATAATTTAAAAATTAGGAAATGAAGCCGAATTCTTCCCCTTTAAAATGCCGCTTGTTAAATTAGTCTACGTTGACTTCCGGCGAAATGGCATAAAAAAACGTTCTAGACGTTTTTTGAAGTTTTGTCCGGAAACTTTTCGCTGGTAGTGTACGTGTGACTGTTGAATTAATTATTCGCACGGTATGCGTGGATTCATGAAAAAATACAAGAAAAATTGTGGTAGACCAGAATTTACACTTTTCCTTGTAGAATTAAGATACAATGAAGAAATTCCCTCGAAGGGGAAAAAAAATCGGCAACATCTTTGCAGCCGTACCTCGACCACAGGCGGACTTTTGATTCTGGTTTGCCATTAGCGCATTATAGATATTAGGTTGATTCGTGAAGTACGTCAGTTAAATGTGGAAGAACAAATCAAGTACGAAGTTTGCCCCAATGACTTTTGGCGAATGTCTCTATTTCTGACTATTCGCATGTACGAATACGCGACGATGACGCCGATGTTACATGTGCTACTGGGTGCAACTCCGAGTCAGTCTCACGAGAGCGACGCGAGAGATAAAGAGAGAGAGATAAAGAGAGAGAGAGAGAGAGAGAGAGCGAGAGAGAGAGAGAGAGAGAGAGAGAGAGAGAGAGAAAGAGAGAGAGAGAGAGAGAGAGAGAGAGAGGGAGGTTCTCTCTGCAAGAGAATTTAATAATTCGCCGTTTCACTAATATATACGCAATTACATTCGTCTCTGTCTCTCGGGTTTAGCTTCATCCCGAGATGTCCGATTTTACCGTGGCGTCACATTTTCTCGACCTGGAAACCAGCCATACCATCAGTTTACCGCCAATTTACGAGACGGAAGTTTGAAAATGATCTCCGAGTAAATTGTTCCATATTCTCGTAGTGTCAAAGTTTCAAAACGTGTTGCAAGATTGAAACGACTTTCCGAACATCGAGCAAAGGAAGGTGCCATTGGTATAGTGTTTATGTTTCCCAAAAGTGCATCAAAATCGACGCCTACTCCTCTCGAAGAATTAATCGCGTTAACCTTGTAGCATTATGCACCACCCTCCTTTTTATAGCTGGGCTTGACATATTTTTAATTGCGGTTATTTCTATAAAACCTAGCAGTTACTCAAACTATCGTAAATATCACTTATCTCAGTATGATTTCGCGACGTTATTTTCAAGTTGCGCAAACGTCAGACCTCGTAATAATTCCTCAAGACACTTTGCATATATCAGAAAGAGGGACGACTGAGAGGTGGCAACCGTGATTGGACGATGATGCATTCGTTCGTTCACGTTGCCTGTCAACGGCTCATGACTGGCAATATTGACAAAGCAGCGAGAGAGAGAGATAGAGAGAGAGAGAACGGTAGTGCGCGATTTCTTCATCTCCGCTGCGTTTTGTTGTCAGCATCGTTGCTTCAAACACAGATGATTAATTATTCGTGTTTCCCGTTTAGTCCTACGATGATCCAACGCAACGTGGGCAGCGACGAAATCATTTTCCCGGAGATTCGCAATCGATTCCCTTGAATCAAACGTACACTACCGGCGAAAAGTTTCCGGACAAAACTTCAAAAAAGGTCTGGATCGTTTTTTTTTTAATGCCATTTCGCCTGAAGTCAACGTAAACTAATTTAACAAGCGGCATTTTAGAGGGGAAGAATTCGGCTTCATTTCCGGATTTTTTAATTATTTTTACAATTTGTTTTTAGATTTGGAATTTACTTTGAAAACAGCTGTTTTTCGCCTTTTTTTCCTCGCTCTTCAGGTGCACCCATCTTCCAGAGGAATTTTTTTAAATACATTTTTACGATTGGATTCATAAAGAGGAAAATTTGAGCTTCATTTTTTTTTTTTTAAATCTTTGAGCGGTTTTTTTTCTCATAGTTGTTCTGTTTTTTTGTGAAAAAAGAGGAAATTTGAAAAAGTGCATAGTTTTCAGATTTTGTTCCCCATTATTTTTTTTTCTCATTTTCTGGGTCGGAGCTCAGATCATTCAATTACCATAACTCGAGAACTATGGGATTATTGGTAAGATTTTAAGAGGGGAAAATACTTCATTTTACCATTTTCAACACATTGGAATTTTTTTCAAATTTTTTTTCAAACAGAACTTTGGACAAAAAAATCGCTCACAGTTTTTCAAAAAAGGAATTTGAAGCTTAAAATTTCCCCTTGATGAATCCAATCGTAAAAATGCATAAAAAAAATTCCCCTGGAAGATGGCTGCACCTGAAGAGAGGGTGAAAAAGCCGAAAAACTGCTGTTTTCAAAATAGAATCCAATTCTAAAAACAATTTGTAAAAATAATTTAAAAGTCAGGGAATGAATTCGAATTCTTCCTCTTTAAAATACCGCTGTTGAATTAGTCTACGTTGACTTCCGGCGAAATTGCATAAAAAAACGTTCGAGACCTCTATTGAAGTTTTCTCCGGAAACTTTTCGCCGGTAGTGTCGTATGTACAAGCCCCGCCCCGCATTCTCGCTTCTACAGCTGCTTCGTTCTTGCAATACAAAGTTCGCGCTGCAAGTTTTCGTGTACATATATATATACATCCATGAATGCGAGATCGTGAAACAGAGAGACAGGGGGAAAAGAAAAACACGCGCCACATGTCTGAATCATCGTGTTTGCGATGACGATAACGTTGGTGCAAGCGGCGCCCCTGAAGTATGATAGCCCGGAGTACAGAAAGAGTCGTCGCAGGCGCCCGCGCGAAATTCGACGAGTATACGAATGAGAGAATTAGCCAGACGCGAAGACGTCCAAATGCGCATCCCGCCGTACAATTGACCCCGGCCTGAGTTTATCGAATGTCAACACTCTCGGGATCGAGAGAGTGCGGTTGAAAGTTCGCCCGAGATGGAAAAACGACCTCGATCGCGAATTCTGGAACTGAAAAGAAAAAATAGGGTTGATGGGGTGCATCGAACGCAGTTGGATGACGCACGATCCTCTTCGGTTACGGTTTTATTTGTTAATCAATTAAATCAGTCATCGATGGTATCCTGTGAATTTTCGTGTGTTTTACAATGGCGCGGTTTATCGTGTGTGGGTAAAATGTACGGTTGCAAGGCGACATTCGCGCGCCTCTCGGCGTCTCCTCCGTGCAAAACTCGACGTATACGTACACGAGGAGGGTTAAAACACACGTCGTCGGTATACACACGTATTCGTCGGCGTTGTCGTTGTCGCGTCTCGCATGGTGGGGTTCCTGGCGTCAGTCTGTCGGGCCTCCGCGATCCCTCTTTTCCCTCCTGCCGTTTACCCGGAGACTCTCTGTTGGGAATCGGCTCTCTCTCTATCTCTCGTTCGAGTTCTCTATCGCTTCGGGCGCTCTCTTTGCTCTCAACGCGTACACTCTCAAATGCACAGACGCCCATATGTGTGTCTGTGTATTTTCACGGATGAGAGCACGGATTTGCGTGGTGCGAGAGACGACGATCCCACGATGTGCGCATCATCCTCGCGGTGAAATGGTCGAGTGAAAATACATCGCACTTGAGGTAGTTTTTCAAAATTTTTTTTATTTTTGTAATGAATACTCGCAATCTCAAATTTGGATCAGATTTTTCTTAAAAAATTCAATTCCGACCATCTTCGCGATACGGTTCGAGAACCCGGCAGGGATTATGGTCCCCCATTGAGGTCCGATCATGTGGAACATGTAAAACCAGGTTATAATTCGATCGGCCGTAAAACAAGACGTCCTCCGACGCATTTGAAAAAAAAAATGAAATTAAAAAAAAACGCACCCCATCTCCTTCGCGCTGATACGCTTCCCCTTGCAAAAGCCCATTCCTGTTTTCAAGAGCACATTCGTACTCGTTCGACTTGTTCCTTTTTATACATTTTTATATCATATCCCAGAAAAAAGTCATTAGGAGGTTTTTTCTTCTTCTTCAAGCAGGGTTCGGGACTTTGACTCCACGTTTCTAAATCAACAACCTCCGTTTGTCGTTCTCTCTCTCTTTCTATCTCGTCCCCTTGTGCGCGTCCTTTCGAGAGCGCAGGTATCGCGGCAGCAAGGCGACCCGCCTTTGCAGTCAAGGACGTTCGCGCGTCGCTCGGAACTTTTTCTTCTCCTTTTTTTTCTTTCTCCTTCAATCGAGTGAGAAAAGACCGGTTCCACCGATACGGTCCTCGTCGGGGATCCAAGGATCTATCGTAATATTACCTTTTTTTTCGTTTTTTCCGGTGCACGGATCAGCAAAAGTCAAGTTGAAAAAAATAGACAACAGTGTGGCGGGGAAATTTTTTTTTTGTTTCCATTCCACGGTTTTTTTTTTTAATTTCAAGTTCCACGTCAATTGGGAATTGTCCGCTGATGAGAAATATGAGCGCTGACTCTTTTATAAAAGAATGCCGACTGATAACGCAAGATTAATTAGTAATTTCGTTAATAACAATATCAATAATTTTATTAATTTTTCAGTACGAAGGTTTTAACGTATCTCTTGATAGCTAATTTCAGTGCTTTTCAGGGTTTTCTGTGCCAATTTATTACGCGCATGATTTATACACACGGATTCTATTGGTATCTCGATGACTCAAACACCGCAGAATTTCCGATATTCTCTCGCTCTCTCGCACGAGCATACAATAATATGAGATAATTCACGATATTGCCCAGAATCTATCCAGGTTTACCGACCCACGCACCGATCCGATTTTCTCTGCGGGTTCGTATAATTGGGTTACGTGGGAGTTTAATTCATGCGTTTTCTCGGTGCTTCGGCAGTTGCGAGCAATACAACCGCACGGATACTTTGCACATATATGTGTGTGTGTATATTCGCACAGAGACGTCACGAGACCGGATCTTGCAAATAGAAAAATTATATTATATAAAATTATATTATATTGTAATAAAAATTATAGTCAGAGCTATCTTATTCGCCTCTCACGATTAAATGCAAAATAGGGCTGTTTCGCGTAATGCAGGCGATTGAAGAATATGCAACCGATCTACGTTCGTTCCATTTTTATACCTTCGAAACTAATTATTATTTTCATTCGATTCAATTTATTTATTCTCACAGAGAAAAATTCCTCCCAGATTTTTTTCGTCGATCTTGCACTGAGAAAACAATGTACTAGGATTTGTTAACTGTTAACAAATGTATAGTTGAATATGGCTAAATCAATTATTTTTTAACAATTAATAAATTAAATAAAGATATTTTAACAGTTGATAAATTATTTTGACAGAAATAAAATATTTCTCAACGACTAACAAAATTTGTAACGATTAAGGAATATTTAAGTAAAAGTGTCAACTAAATATGTTTCTTAACTACTGATGAATCTCCGCAAAGAAAATTTAATGACGAAAAAAATGAGTCCATTTTCACAATTCCTCAATAATTTTTTCTCAAGTTCGAGCTCTGTCCCTTCGTGCATTACATTTTGGCGAAATATGAAAATTAAATGAGCGTGAGTGAGTTAGGCGAACATGACTGATTACGGGGACTTATGCGGAGTCCAGATTTTCCGTTTGAATAAATTTAATAGCGCGAAGGGTGAAGCGTCGGCTTGACCACACGGTACGTTGACCCTGCGTAATTATCCGTGTATATATGGTTATAAGTATATAACTCACATATACACGAGCTTTCGCACGTGCTTTCCATCTACGCGTGACATAAACACAAGAATAAACGAGAAAAAGTGGTGGAGAATTTCTCTCCGCTGCAGCTATAAAAGGGCTCGCAACGTGGGTGCCAGAAGCGCCCTTTACACCATCGTTTCGTGCGAATATACGTACTTGTATAACGAGCGATAGACGCGTTTTAATATTTTTATGAAATACGCTATGCGCCATATTTATCCGTGTATCGCTCGATTAATGTTAAAATTATCCCTGTACAGAGTATTTCGCCTCGAAACGAATTTTTCTCATTTGATTCATGATTTTTCTATGACCTCCGTTGCTAGAATTCAAAGATATTTTTTGCGGTTTTTTTCCAAAGTCCGTCGTATTATCGCAGGTCCTGCAACTCGATTTTTTATAGACTCGAAGTTCCGAACGTTCAGATGAACGATTAATCGACAAATTTATTCTTTCACACAACAATTTTGAGACTTTGTCAATACTTTGGAAATAATTAATGAAATACTTAAAAAAAATTTATATTATTATTTAGCAAATAGTTGCAAGTTCTTCTAATTTTTTGTTAAATCAATACTTGCTCTGATTTTTCGTTCCTCCGAACGTTCGGAACTTCAAGTACATGATTTTTTTTTTCATTTCTCTCGAGTAAACGGTAAATTTGAAAATTCATGCTCAAATATGTGTGATATTCATGAATTCTGTATAATGAGGTTAGCAGTTCGCTTCTATTCTGGGATTCCAAGACAATCGCAGATACTCTCCCGATTTCTCGGATAAATTATTTCAGCGAAACTATGAAAGCGCTGATTCCTATTTAGCGAACATTTACGTCCGAGTGTTGCGGAGTTACAATTGATCCAACTGCCACTTTGATTACTAAATTACCGAAATAAAAATAATTACTTTTACAATTGCAATCAACGCGGGTTAGGTTTCCTTTTTATACGTGTAACGCCGATCCAACTTTTGATCGCCATTGATCGATGCATTTGGAAAATCCCACAATGACAGCATAGAAGTACACAAATTTGGAATGAAAAAAATTATTGTTTCTTTCCGGGCAACGAAAGATTTTTTTTTCCACTCGCGCGTCTCGTCGAAAGGTCGACGAACGCGACAATCCGGAAGTCAATGAAACGCAAAATCCGCAGTTTCCTCGCTGCAGATCGTAATTTTTTTTCTCACCCTCACTCGCTCGCTCTCTCGGTTCGCACCTTGTCGTTTTTTCTATTGCCTCGCGCGTGGACACGCATGAAGGTGCAATTATCACGTGCCAATCCACGAGGAAGATTATTCTCGTTAAACGCGGCGGCTGTTTTTTTCAAACGATTTCCTGCAGTCGCGCGCGTGTATCTTGGATACACCTGTCAATATTTCTTGACGCATTAGAAGTTGCATATATCCGTTAAAAAAAAAGATTTTTGAATTTAGAGAAAAGCGTTTTGGCAGGGAGGAATTCAGCTTTGTTTCTCTTTTTAAAAATATTTTTTACAATTTTTTTTGACCCAGTATGCACGTTTGAACACGACCGTTTTTGGCCTTTTTTCGACCATCGCGAATTGAGCGCATAACATAAGGACATTTTTGTTGTCTTTTTTATCTACGGTACATTTGAGAGGGTTAGCAGACGCTCCATTCGCGTTTTTCAAAAATTTTCGTTCGATTTTTTCTCGCCAAGTTATTTCATTTTTGGCTAAAAAAGACAAATTTTGAAAGAAGTAACGTAATTGAAAAACTGTAGAGTTTAAAGGAAAATGTCAAGTATGAAAAAAGTAGCGTAGGTATACACGGAATCACCTGGAATTATTTCAAAATTTTCCTATGAAATTTAATTTCTTAATATTTTCGCTCGAAACTCTGACGACGTCTCAGCGAAAAATTGTATCTGATTGAAATTGCCAATTTCCGTTCCTCGTGATACAATGAAAATCAGAAAAAATTCAGCGACATTTGGCATGCTGTAAACAATAATTATCAATAATAATTATTGATCATTGTTCATCAAAAATAGTATTGCTAATAACAAATTATTTAAACAATTGTTTAAACAATTTATTAATAACTTTTGGGCAATATTATTATTAATAATTGTCGTTTATAGCATGCCAAATGTTGCGGAATTTTTTCAGATTTTTCTTGTATCACGAAGTACGAAAATTTCAATCAGATACAATTTTTCGGTGGGACGCATCATCAAAGTTTCAAGCGAAAATGGTAAAAAAAAAAAATTCATAGGAAAATTTTGAAATAATTCCAGGCAATTCCGTGTATACCTACGCTACTTTTTTCATACTTGACATTTTCCCTTAAACTCTAGTTTTTGAGTTACGTTGCATCTTTCAAAATTTATCTTTTTTCGCCAAAAGTAAAATAACTTAGCGAGAAAAAATCGTACGCAAATTTTTTTGAAACGAAAATGGAGCGTCTGTTAACCCTTTGAAAAGTACCATAGATAAAATAGACAAAAAAAAATGTTCTCAAGTTACGCGCCCAATTTTTGATGGTCGAAAGAAGGCCAAAAAACGGTCACGTTCAAAAGTGCATACCGGGTCGAAAAAAAATCATAAAAAATTTTTTTTTAAAGGGAAACAAAGCTGAATTCCTTCCCGTCAAAACGCTTTTTGAAAAAATTAATTATCTTTTTTTTTTACGGAGTTATGCAACTTCTAGTGCGGAAAGAAATATCGACAGGTGTATCCAAACTTTTGAGCGTGAGTGTATGTGCGATTCTCGACACCTCGATATTTTTTTAACTGCTCCCTCCATCGCTCTTGCAACAGTATTACGATTTATCGATCCGCGAAAATTCTCGAGTCCCTCTTGCACTGCGACATTGTTGCACCAGAGTGCTTTTTGCATTTGCAAAAATCTTTATCCCTCTTGGAGTGTCAAATTTGACGTATCGTATGATAAAAGAACAAATAAGAAAAAACTCGATTCAATAACGTTGGATCGGAGTGCAATGACGCTTGAAAAACTGAGAGAAGAAAAAGGAGGAGAGAAATGCGTCTAGGATCAACAGGTGAATGTAGCGTGATTCGTCGCCGTTGGCATTTTACCGTTTCATGCCATTAAGTGGCATACGCGGATTCTATGCACGATATTTGGTGCACGGTGAGAATCACCGAACACACGCTATCGCAACGTTATAGTCAAGTGCGAAGGCAACGCGCGAGGACCCTCGTGAAAACGCGGCTTTCTCGGAATACAAACTACGGCCGCGCCGACACTGTCATTACTGTCATCTTGGATTTATAGATCTATCATTTTCTTTGTCGTAACTTGGACGGTCATTATATTTTTTTATACGGGAATAGAGGCAAAGGTGATGCTCGATGAACTTGAGTGACCCTCCAAGAATTTCATCAATCTCTTTTCGTATCATCGCAATAAACGCGATGCCTTTTTTCCAACGATCATGCCCAACGCAGAATAACATGGAATATAACGTAACACGAATGAGCTTTTCATAAAAAACAATTTCTTTTTTATCCATATGCCCATGATGGGCAAATTTTTTTTTCTTTTTTTTACGTGTGCCTCCCTTTCTGTTACAAACGCTAATTGATAAAACGAGATTCGTGACCTCCCGTTGTGCAAGGACAAACCGCGAAAAATCAGGATCCGAAGGACTTGATGTAACGACGCTTCCATCGGAGTCGATTCATCCGCGAGAGTCGCCACTTTTTCGGTCGAACCAAAATACAAAATATCCGCAAATTCACACCGGCACATCTCTCTCCCTCTCTCTTTCTCCGCCGCAACTTTGAAAACACGTAATTATAGAGGATGTTCTCCCATGTGTGAGTCGCGCACTTCGGACAAAATAAAATAAAAAACATCAAGCAGAAACCCTTTTCCTCGCGTGAGTCTGATCGCGTTCTTCTTCTCGTTCCGTTTTATTTTTCTTCATCGCACCGCGTGTTCCCTCGATTCAACTCGCAGCGAAGAAACTCGTGTGGGCGCCCATCTGGTCTTCGGAAGAGACGGAAATTTTTCTTGGAAGCGACGTATCAACGGTAGCCGTGCCAATCGTCTAATTGTACCTGGAATCGCTCAAAAACTTGTCCAAAAGTCCCGTGGTCTCGTTTGTATGTTTTCGTTGTGGTTTTTTTCCCTCTCGCTTCATCGCGCGCCTGTTCTCCTTTCATGCGGTTCGGCATCTTTCCATTCTTTTCCCCACTTTGGCACGATGATTCCGGAGAGATTATTGCCGGTCCCGAAGTCCATCCGCGCAAACGTCCCTCCGATTCATCGGTATTTCGTTGCCTCAGGGGTAACGAGGGTCAATACTGATTTTATTTCCATTGCTCGCGAAAGAGGAAGATTTTGGATAGGCGGTATTTTTTGTTTTTACAAAAAAAGACGATCTATCGCTATTGGTGATTGATTTATCGAATCGGAAAAATTTGCAAAATCTGTTTTGCTCGGTGCCAAACACTCGGAACTCCCTCAATTCGAATCTCACGCTCAATTAAGGGTGTCTGTACACATTCCCACAACGATCGCGCTTGAAACGATAATCGAATGGGGATTAGCTCGTGAAAGATTGACGATTGAGTTGCAAATGTTGGTAAAAGATGACGCGATAATAAGACAACACCGTTAATTCCGCTCGCGCCACGCACAAGTTTTGTAGAGAATATGGGGCACAATGGAACACCTCGATGATCCCGAAGCCTCTTGAGTAATTACAAAACGAGGTATGAAAAATCTCAACCCGATATTGACTCTTTCCGTGCTTCAATATTTATTTTGCAACCGGTTAGAGAATGTTAGTTCCTTTAAATTATAATTATTTTTCGAAAATACCATTATACCACAATTTTCTTCTCTCGTATGTGTTTCGCGATGCCTACGCTCTCCGAAAGAAGTGGTAAGTAGCGAGGTTCGTGTGACTTCACCCGGTCTGGAAGAGTTATGCAAGCTTGCATTATTCATGCCGTCATGTGCTTACGCGTTTCCTCTGGCTTGTAGTACGCGACATATACACACATTAAATATATATATATATATATATGTCTTCAACGACCTGACACACGAACCAAACATCATTGCTCACTGATGATATACGCTCAATGGCAGCCATAGTCGAACGATCGATATAACTTTTAGGAGTTGTACCTAATTTTTTTCACCACCTTTTTTCACCCTGATGTTGACCCTCATCTTGAGGGATAGTTATAAATTGTTGCAGAGCGACATTACAGATATTTACAAAACGTTGTAGCTGAGTTAAGATTGTTCAAAATAATTTGAAACATCGTTGAAAACTCCCAAATCTCTGGAAACCGCTGTAAATTGTTTAAAAATCATTTTCAATCAGTAATGCTCGTAATTTTCAACGAGAGCATCGATTTAAAAAAATGTTGGTGATAACGCACCCAGAAAAAAGATCTCATACATTTAACTAAATCCTAGTCAAGCCGAATAAACTTTTTTAGTTGTAGGCCGGCCTAATAGAACTCTATTCGTGTCAACGAAATTTTTTTTTTTTTAATGACCTAGGAAAATATATTGCGATCTAATAAATTTTTATTTAATATTAATAAATATTATTTAAAACTGAACAAATATGTATTTAAATGAAATATTTAAATGAAATGAAATTCAATCTTTGAATGTCTACACATATGAAGTCTACAATTTCGTAAAACTTCGTCTTTTCTTTAAGGACGTTCATCTGGTACACGATTTACAATACAAATGTTGATAAAAAAAAACAGAATATAGTTATTAATATTTAAAAAGTCATCTGTTAAAATTTGAAGACCCGAGGGTACGTTGTTCGTGAGAAATAAATAAAAATGTAAATCCTAAATAACATGGGCTCTTATGGGATACCGTCTATAAATATTAAATGCACAATCATTACAATACAGATTTTGACGAAAATTTAAGAATTAATGAAAAAATATCTGAGGAACATTTTTAGAGCTTCATAAAATCGATTAGGTACTTGTGAGATTCATAATAAATGAATTAGTCTCGAAAATGCTGATTATTTTGAGGTTAAGCATTGTCAATGATTACGCTCATCACCGCTTATTTTGAGGGTTAAGCATTGACATTTTTCTTTTGACTCACTCGGTACCAGATGAACCTCCTTAACAGAAGGGAAAATAAAAAAGACCCTTTTTTATGGGAATCCTTTTCGGGGATTCGACCATCTTGCGTTTTGCCGCAATGTTCAATGTATTAGATATCCATACTGAAAAATAAGGATATCAAGCATAGACGAGCTTGGAAAGGATATAGGCGTCGAGAGGCAGGTTCGCTTGTGCGAGAGGCAGCCACCTGGCGGATTTTTGGGGTACTGACTAATCTGCAGATATGATCGGATAAGATTACGGGCGAATAGGTATTTAGTAACAACGAATAGAATTTTTCTTAAACGCCTGTTTATCGATGACAGGGAATTCAAATAAATAAATATAGTGGAAGTAAATATCGCCGAAAATTGGATGGAAAGAAAATTTTCTTTAAAGTAACTAAAAAATAAATAAACGATTATAATACCTACAACTAGATCTTTTTTTTGGGTGCGATTATACGTTTGATCCACGAGGAAAGAATTGAAATGTTGCTTCTCATCGATGTAAATAGTTGAAAATCTCACAATTAGCAATTCAACGAAATGAATAATTGAATAAACGTTCTCGAGGAACATATAATTACGTTGAACGCGTATTATAAACAAACGGCGAGAAGATGGGTACCGATTTAACGTGGTAATAAAGATGAACGCGCTTGTGGAAAGTTATAATCGCATAATGTCTTTATTGTTTCGATCGCGATGGTTGATCGGGGTGAATAACTGAATTCGTGAAAGCTCATCGCAATGTATGCATTGAAATATACACAGAGAGACCGCGAACCGTGGTTCGAAGACTCATCGACGTGTACGATACTTCTGAATTGGCTGATAGTCACGTGACAAAGTCGTCAGGAAGGGGGTGAGAATTATTCAAGCTTGGACTATTCATAACGAAGGCACGAAAAAAATCTCAAAAATTTAATAAATCTCTCATCGTTAATTTTCTCATCACGATCGCTTTATCGCGTACAAAAAAAAACGAAAGACACGTTCCAAAAGAACGGAAGAAACCCGAAATAACGAAAAATTCGAAACAGAAATGAGGGGATGGTAGCCCGGTAATAAAGAGACTCTTGGTGTGTACAAAAGGATCGTAGGACAAGCTTTTGGTTACATAAATTCGAGGAATCGCGAGAATCTCCGAAAGTTCCGGAGAAAAGGGGCAGAAGAAAAAGAGGCAAAAGGGTGAGATCACCAACGGCTGGCATGAGAGAGCAAATACCTTGAGGAAGAAGCAGAGAGAGAGAAAAATGAGGATCGTTGCCCTACGCTTCTTCCCTTTCGCTGCTCGTGCCCTCTTCCCGAGAGCTCCTACACCGCCTCCTTCGTGCGCCTCTCCCCGCTGCTTCGGGCATTGTCGATTTCTCCGAAATAATCAAACATGGCTCTCGACAAAAGAAAAGACACACATCAACCGCCTGCGTTGAGATCCTCCGGACTCGAGGGATAGCGCCATTTTTCCTCCAACTCTGTGCGTCTCTCTCTCTTGATGAAGAACTGATGGAGCGCCATCAAAAGGGTTTTCGATAGCCACGTGCTCTTCTGCCAAGATGCTTCGACGCTTTGAGACAGAATGCTTTTTCATTAACCCCACTCGACGGAACTCTAAACGCATTTAAAAATTAAAAAACACTTTACCAGAGTCAGGTCGCTAAAAAAACGGTTTTTAACCATTTTTTTTTTTATTGATGCCAAAACATAAAACATCATTCGTAATCGGATAATTTAAAAAATGGTCTCTGCGATGGTCTCTTGCAGGAAAATGCTTGTAACGGTGGCGTACTTTTTAAGGCAGTGTCTTTTTGTTTTCATCGACGCGAGCCAATAGGAAATGATTCACGCGCCAGAGTCCAAAGACTCTCCGGCGAGTTGAGGAAATAAAAAATAAAGAGGAGAAAAGATAGAAGTGGTCCGATGAGGTTATAAGCGGTATTCCTGGAAGCTCACGCGAGCCAAGCAACAGGATCATGGGCTTCACGGTTCGCTTGACTTTCCGCTGTGTTCTTGATTTTCTTCATTTTTATTTTTCTTGTTACTGCACACACACCGCATGCACGCGACGTCACCGCGATTCCCCTGGCTCCTCTGTGGAGGATACAAACATGACCACTTAACGCCGCAAACACGGTTTCAGAGGCAACGATTATACCGAGAAGCGCGGAAGTGCGTTCGCGTTCTTCTCTTTATTTTTTTCGCCACTGGAGAAGCAAATGGGAAAAATTGGTATCTCACGGCGGAAGTCGTAACTCGGAGAATTCGAAGCGGGGTTGCCACCTTGTTATCTCCGTTGCGGATAAACAAAAGTGGATTAACCGGGCAGAACCTATTATTAAAATAATAGTTACGAATGTTGAAGAAGAATTTTTTTTTCGAAATCTCATGATTAAATGCTAATTCCAGTAAACTCGGCAATGAGACAAGTCCGCACCCTTTTTTTTCCTCTTCCTTCTTTTTCACTGTTATTAACGGTGGTAAAACGGTTTCCGAGGCTTTGTTTCACGCGGAGGGCGAAACTTTTGCCGGAAGCTCGACCCTGCATCGAATGCATCTCATTCGCATAATTTAGATGCTAATTCACGATAAACAGTGGAATAAACGTTATATTCTGTGATTTTTCATATTTTTATTGTAAACATTAACTGCGCTTTGTTTTGCCGTAGCGGAAAGCCTCGATGGGTTTGCTATCATTATTTTTTTGCACCGTTTTAATTGTATTTATCAAATCGATTCAAAGGCCGGGACGACCGTTAAAAATGAATCCGTTGAAGAATTTTCTACGTTGATACAAGGGAGCCTGGGGCAGACCCTTCAAAATCATTGAAAAAACAATCATTTTTATCATTTGGAAGAAACGATTCTCGCTTCAACTGAACTTTTCAATTAGCGCAGAATAAACTTTAACCCCTGAGCCAGCAAATTGATTAAAAAGGTAAAAAAAAATAATAATAGCTCCATTGACTTGAAAAAAATTTGTTTCTGATCAGAAATCAATCATTGATATTGTTCCGAAATAAAATAAAATATTTCGAAATTGAGAGCTCAAAGATTCCGTAGATCTTTCCGACATTCGAGTCACTATTTGACAGAAATATGATCGATGTGAATAATTTCCGCCGGGTCGTGACGAGTCACACGTTCACGGTAGACGATTCGGTGCCTCGCTCTTTCGCTGAATTTCCCCGAAGTCGTTTTTCGATCGAGGAATAAGTATCCATCGCGAGAAATCGTGAATCATTTTCGCATCGATCGGCGGTGCGTGCGGGAACTGATAAAAGGGGGCGCGCGGGCACTAAACCAAACTGAAAGAGAGCGAGGGAGAGGAAACGGTTTATACGATTTACGATCGTTCTCAAACGGATCGAAATCGAGGTTCCGTGAACCGCGTGCGCAAACCCACCCTCGAAGGGCCAACAATTTCATTTTTTTACATCATCAGTTCTAAAAGTTAGTTTTCATCGGTGCACACTTTGATCGGGTCAATTGGAGCACACGCAGGAATTTTTGTCCATGTAGAATGGCAATCAATGATTGAATTAATTTTTGAAAAATGAAATTGAAAATTGAGGTTTTTCGCGAATACTCTGAACAGGGAAAATGCAATGTCCGCCGCATAACTGTAGGCTTGGATCTTAACAGTACATTTTCCTTCGTCGGGAGTATACTCTCGTAAATGGCATAACGAACTAATTGCCAAGTTAAGAGAGAGAGAGAGAAAATGCACCGTCGATACGTCCCTGATTCAAGATACACGATTGGCTCACGCGTCATTGAGTTTTCTAAACTTTTTCTGATTATTCCCTCTGTAACATCGCAATGCAAGATAGTCCTTGGGAGCAGGAACTCGCGAGACTCGATCGATCGTATCACAATAATTATATATTTACGGCGTTATTTTTTCATATTTGCAGATATTTCATTTTTTCAAATTTTTCTACAATCTCATTTTTTTCCTTATTTATTGAATAGAGAATTTTTTTAAACAAAACGAAAAATTTTATTAAAATGAGACACTTTAAAAAGCAATGTGAAAAAGAAACAAAAGCTACATGTATTCGAAGATCGATGATCAAAATGAAAAAATCGATTGACCATTCGAAAGCTTGAATGAATACAAATCGAATGAATTCGTGATAAATCGGGAAGGCATTTAAGAAAAATATGAAAAAAATATTCCACAAACGAGAGAATGAAAAAAAAAAATTACTGCAGCAAGAACGAATCTCAAAGAGAGAGCCACAGAGAGTAGAAAACGTAATGAGTAATCGACTACTCGGGAGAGCCCGATTAAAATAGATTCGCCAAGTTGGAATTCGTGCCGAGATACTCGCTCACTCTCTCGGCGAATTGGAGACTCGCCAAAAATACGAGGCGAAATTCCTCTCGAATTTTCCCAAGCGAAGATTCGACGAGTTGACTCGTTCGGATAATAGACATTGACGATACAGAAGAGCGGCAAAATAGACACGATGTATGATTCTCTCGAGAGCACAAATGTTCAACGATGGTAGGAAAATCGCGATTTGACTCGTGCTCGCACTTCGATCCATTCGTGCAATGTCGCCACGAGAATTAAATTTTGGACCTCTCGAGGCAATCTAATTTTGTGCTATTTTTGTTAATTAAAGAAAACAAATGTACAAGATATCTTCGAAACAGAAATTTCTCATATATTTGAAAATTTTTTAATAAAAAAATCTTCCGTAAAGAAACCGATGATGTTCCGGACAAATTTTGAAATCCAAAGCGAAAGAATCCTAAATAAAATCTCAAAATTTCCATAATTTGTCATTTGAAATTTCCAATAATGAAACAACACAAAATCTCTGAGGCCGATGAAATTAATTAGCGTGTATTCACGATAATCGCATTAATTATTAATTTCTTGAGGAAGAAAATTTGTGAATACGTTTGGATCGAAGAGTCAAAACGAAAATAACTCTGTAAGTAATTCAATGATAAAATTGAAAACCCGTTGGTGTATTATTCTCGGGTACACGATCAGCTTTGCCAGAAAGTAAATTGCCGATGAGAAACCCCCATCTCCGTTCGGGAGAATGAGAATAATTTAGGATTATCCGACTTTCGAGAGCGCGAGGTGATAAAAATAATATACGGTCGGGAGGGCAATATTTTCACGTCGTAAAGAGAACAGAAGAATCTTCGCATACACTCGCGTTTGCGCCAGAGAATTTCGATAATCGAGGTTTTGGATCGTAAGAATTGCGTGTATCGCTTCATGGTTTTTTCATCAAACCTAAAAGGAAATCGTAATTTTCACGAGCGTCAAATCGTACTCGTTGCGAGAAAATCGAAACTGCAAAATACGTGAATTCGTGCGAGAGAATGAGGTCATTGGAATCCACGAACGAGCCGTTTCGATTTTTTTTCCTTTCCATTCCCGAGGGTATATTTTTTCCCAACGAATCGCAGGCTGACGCATCTTCGAGGTCACTCGCGAATCTGCGGGAATTTTTTTCAGAATAAATTCCGTACATTCAATCTGAAATGAAAAATTATTTTTCAAATTAAAAAACTTGATTCAATTATTTTTACTGCGACATCCTGGAAAACCCGAACGCAATAATTCTAATCATTGATCAGAAAATTTTTATCTTATTGAATTATCGAATAATTCGGATTTCGAAAAATCGACGCGAGCGACGGAATTTAATGATCGCATGCGGCAATTATGATGCGGGAGAGGGAAAGGTGTGAATAAAATTGCTCATCTCCTACGCGTGAGAATATCATCATCGATAAACACCCACAGCGTGTTAACTCATTCCTGCTTGTTTTAAACGAGCGCGCGCGAAGCCCGTTTTATGAATCATCCTCTCGTCTACACGCTTATTCTGCGCTTAGCTCGTTGTAACATCCGTACATGCATTATTTTTCCTCCTTTCATCGTGGATGAGCCATTCATCGTGTTGATTCGAACCGAGCAATATTTACGCGTAATAAATACAATGAGCGTTCAACGCTCTATAATTATTTTTTTCCAAAATCGTTTATCATACCGCACCCTGATATCCGCAGTTTTAATTCACTTGGCACTTTTTACGCAATGCCAACAACTCGTCGACAATGCCACCAAAAAGATGAGCGATGATTATTTCGCAAAATGACTTAGGAATCGATTTCTATCGAACGCAGAGATCGAGGGGCACGATGAGGAAGAGAGAGAGAGAGAGAGAGAGAGAGAGAGAGAGAGAGGGAGAGAGAGAGAGAGAGAGAGTAGATTGATCGAAGCACGTGACTCACACCGTCAAGCTCTGATAATGTCATTGACGTAACGGGAAAAAAGAAACGAAAACAACAATATTTTGAATACACTTTTACCGACGAGAATTCCGCGTTATTCGATATTAACGGTAAATTATCCCTGGAATATAGAGCTGAAAAATGGAATAAAAATTTAACTCATTTTTGGTGCATTATTCAGAAAGCTCGGAGTAAAAAATTGAAATTCGCGGATGGACAAACAACTTTCCAAAATATCAAATGTCTATTAGCTTGAAGTTAACAAAAATTAGCGCTCCTTTTTTGTTTCCATCGTTAGACGCATCGTTCGGGTCACTGAATTTCGGGCTATTTTTGAGCTCTCAAATATCGTTGAAAAAAAATTCTTAGCTCTTTTTGTTTCGAAGAAAATCGAATTTTTAATGTGTTGCTAGCTTAAAGTTAACAAAAATTAGCGCTCTTTCTTTGTTTCCATAGTTAGACGCATCGTTCGGGTCCCTGAAATTTAGGCTATTCTTGAGCTCTCAAATACCGTTGAAAAAAAGTTCTTAGCTCTTTTTGTTTTAAAGAAAATCGAATTTTTAACGTGGTGTTGCTAAAATGTTTAAATATTAATTCTGCTGAATGGAAAGAGAGAAAAGGAGGGAAGGGTTTGTGGAAGAAAATTGCGGAGAGATAGATAGATAAATGAGAGTAGAGGGCCATGCGAGAGAAACCACGAGAATATGAGGTAAACTGGTTCCGAAGTCTCCCGCGCGGATGAAAGGGGGAACCCCGCGAGAAGGGTCGTTTTATACGTATATCGAACGAGAGCACGCGAGCTCGCGATACAAGAATCCCCCTGCTTGGATCCGTATGCGGGATGAAGCCTCGAGAGTTTCTAACCGAGCTAACGAGTAAAAAGCATGAATGGACGCCGGAATGGCGCCGTACGTTATCCGCCTCTTTCTCTTTATTATTATTCTCGTTCTCATTCCCTTTTTCCTCCCTGTAGTGGGGTGCACGACAAAGATCCGTCCACCTCTGCGTTCTTCGTCGTTACCTTCTTCTCCGGATCTTCGTGACTCAATATTCTTCCCTCTTTACCCTTCGTCGTTTTATTTCTTCCTCTCTCTACCGTCTTCCCGGTCTTCGTCGGCTCACTCTTCCTCTTTACCATAACCACATATTGCCAATTGCAGGATGCATCATTTTTCCGCACTCAAAAATTCTTTCGGCCATCCCCTTTGATCGAAAAAGCACCATTCTGCTGAATTTTCGAGTCGACGAGTAATATCGAACGAAAATTTCAAAATATTGATTTTGCGATGAGAATATCAATAAGCTTTATCGAGGAATTTATTTTCAATCGAATTTTGTATCCAACGCAAAACCGTTGGTCATCGTTTTACGTACTGATAACGCAATGAGAAGGAGAGCGAGAGAGAGTGAGAGAGCGCGAAAGAGAAGGTCGATGTTGACGAAATTTTTGTCAATGACTGTACATTTTATCAAGGATTCTTATCTCGCGTAATCGTGATAACGAAACAAGGCTCGTTCGTTGAAAATGCCTCATTTATTGCCACAATCGACCGAGATGCTGCGATCGAATTTTGCGCGGTACCAGAAAAATTTGAAAATTGCCAAAAATCGACGATAAATCGCTGGAAAATTGGAGAATCGAAAATGAAAGGGGGCTATAGGTCTTGAAAGATTTTTCAAACTAATTTCTTTCGATTAAAATGGAATGTGCTTGTTTGATCGAAAGGTGCAGAGAAAAAAAGATTGACCGCGGCAAAAGGTTCGCAAGAGAAGAAGTTGAAAGGTTAAAGGCACTTGAAACAGAATAGAGAGAAAAGAGAGGTCGAGGAAGAAATTTTTAATGCCCGACGATCGGTCTGTCCCTTTTCAAGGGATGAGAATACCGACCTTTCCTTCCAGAAAGAAAAACAATGACAGAGAGAGCGAGGTATACTCGCTGGTCGAAAGGTACAGAAAATTCCTTATGACCGCGAAACAAAGACGACTGTATATCTTGCTCTCGCTATGACTGACTGTATCTGGCGCTCGCTCGAGCTCAAACTTTTCCTACGCGCTTACGAGCGGTTATTCGTGAGACAAAAGGTTCGAGCAAATTGCCGGGAAACCGGTACGGAAGATACAATCTCGCAGCGTCGAAGGTATTTCGAGAATCCGTACATTGAGAGGGCAGGTCTCAATTTTTGCCGAAGGAAAACGAGCATTGGAGTCTGGTTGGTCCTGCGAGGATGCGTTCGAAACCGTGGCGAAAATCGAAGAAAGTATGAAAAAGTGATTGATTTTACTTGGAATGAAATTTAAAGACTTTAACCTCTTTTTTCAGTGAGAGATTGGCGATCTGAAAATAGCGAAGGAAAATCTGAAAAATGGGGTAAGAAACTAAGAAGATACTCGGAGAATAGTTTTTCTTTCTAAAATAGACCACGTTAAAGGAAAGTTTGACACTTTCGATCGGAGTGTCGAAAGAGCAGATGCTTATAATAGCGTCTCGGCTGACGATGCGGATAACACGAAAAGTCGAGCAAACCCCAAGCTTCGCGGCCGAGAGATAAAATATTCAGAAACGTCACGGTTCTATGTATATTCTCGCAAGCGCGCGAGTTTCCGAAGCTCAAGACACAACTGGTTCAAGCTTTTCAACTGTATACGTATATATGCATGTATATTTATGAATTTATTCGATGCTTTTTCCATCCGGATGTCCCGTGAAACGTTGCCTGCTTCGACCGGCCGCTTCGAGACCGCATCGAGGCTTAATTGTATCGCAAAAAGACACCCGTCAACCTGCGAATATGTTATCGAAAACTCCACCGAAATGGTTCGGTACATGCATACACAGATTGACCTCAACGGAATGAGTCGAGCATATTTCATCACCGATGCGCTATGCATTCTGCAGGGTCGGTTCAAAAAAGGTCTGGAACGTTTTTTATGCCATTTCGCCAGAAGTCAACGTAAACTGATTTAACAAACGGCATTTTAAACAGGAAGAATTCGGCTTAATTTCTTCTTTTTTTAATTATTTTTACAACATGGAAAGAAATGATCTGTGAAAACTGCTGAGATTCCCACTAATTTTCACAGTTTCCCCATCAACAGCGCCTCCTGAAAGTAGGGTTACCAGATGACAGGAATTTTCCTGACATGTCAGGAATTTTAGCCCTCTGATGTCAGGGAGACAGGAAAAATTGAAAATTGTCCGGAATTTTCAGAAAGAAAGAGAAAAATTTATGAAATGAAAATTAAAATATTTATCAAAAAGTTTGTTGACAAAAAATAATAATAAAACTAAAATAAAATATAATATAATAGTAAAACTCGCGAGTTTTGAAAATGAGATATTTTTGCTGCCTTTCGGGTGGGTACCTACCTAAATATAAGAGTGATTTAAAAAAAAAAAGAAAAAAAAAATATTCTCGCAAACAGGCTCAAAAGTTTCATTTAGGTATAAAAAAAGGCCTATTAAAATATGAGCTCTTAATATTAATATTAACATTGTCCTCATCGCACTTTTCGATTTTCCATAATAATAACATGGGAAAAATTCTTTTTATGTCTTCTGATTTTTATAACTAGCAAACGATTTATCATACAGGAAATCTACGGACATATTTTTGTAGGGAATTGAAACTCTACACTCTACACTCTACAAAAAAGGTTCTGAGTTATTTTTTAAGTCCACACGTTCAAAAGTTATTCAATGTCAAAGTGTAATTTTTCATAAATTTAGCTGATTTTTGGATATTACATCGGAACTACTATTAGTTTTATCGGTAAAATGTGGATGAAATTTAATGTGAAACATAAATTAAACTTTTGAGAAATGTTATCCAATAGTTTTCACTAATAGATAAATAGATCGCTTTAAAAAAATTGTGCACGGAAATTAGCTTAAAAATGTAGTGTTTTTTAATTTTTATTCAAAAGGTAAAAATAGTTATTTTAAAAAATAGTTGAAAAAATTAATAGATTGAATAACCATTTTTTACCTTTAAAAGAAATTTAAAAAACAACATTTTTAAGCTAATTTCTGCTGCACAATTTTCTTAAAGCGTTCAATTTTTTTTATTATTATAGTGAGAACTATTGGATAACAATTCTTGAAAGTTTAATTTCCGTTTCACATGAAATTTCGTCCACCTGTTTTTCACCTTTTTCCCCCTCTCTTCAGGTGGACCCATCTTCTAGAAGAATTTTTTAAAATATATTTTTACGATTGGATTCATAAAGAGGAAAGTTTGAGCTTCAATCTCCTTTTTTTCAAACTTTGAGCGATTTTTTTTTCCAAAGTTTATTCTGTTTTTCGTGAAAAATGAGGAAATTTGAAAAATCCTGTATAACACGAAAACAAAAAGGATTCATCAAAAACTTCAAGATAGTTAAAAGTTGCGTTTGTTTTCGTTGAGTTTAGAGGATTTTTTAAAGATTTTTTTTCAATTTTTTTTTCTCATTTTCTGGGTCAGAGCTCAGATAGTTTCATTTACCATAACTCAAGAACTATGGAATTATTGATAAAATTTCTAGAGGGGAAAATACTTTATTTTACCATTTTCAACACATTGGAATTTTTTTCATATTTTTTTCCCAATTTTTTTTTCTCCTATTTTCGGTCGGGAAAAAAATCTGCAAAAATTCCTCTGAGCTCAACGAAATAAGACGCAACTTTTTGCTATCTTGAAGTTTTTCATGAATCCTCTTTGTTTTCATGTTATAGGGGATTTTTCAAATTTCCTCTTTTTTCACAAAAAACAGAATAACTTTGGAAAAAAAAATCGCTCAAAGTTTAAAAAAAAAGAAAATTGAAGCTCCAACTTTCCTCTTTATGAATCTAATCGCACGACTCTTTCACCCTCTCGCCCGCTACACTCTTTGCTGGGAAGCTCTACTGAGAAAAAAAAATCCCATTCACTGGGATAACTTTCTCTCTCGCTCTCTCATTGCATTTCCATATATTCCCTTCGTTTTCTCATCTTATCCCCGCGTGTAACGCGTAACGCTCACACCTTCCCAGGAAAAAGTCATGCACGTTTGTCGTGCTGTATAAATAATATATCCCAAAGATCGCTGGATTCAATTTTTAAAAGTTAGATTAAAATTTGATTATCCCATTTTTCCTATTGTTCTAGTCAATAAACAATGCAGCGGATAGACAAATGCGTTTTTTTTTTAAATATCACAACGGAGAAAACGACGCCTACGTCGAAAAGTATACAAACACATATATATTTAGGTATGTGAAACGGAATTATGACGCCAGTTCACCGCGCGTTATTATAAAATATATATCGTTGCGGCGACGGCGATGCGCCAACGCGACTCTCGTT
The DNA here is from genome assembly GCA_946863875.1 of Alloplasta piceator. NCBI lineage: Eukaryota > Metazoa > Arthropoda > Insecta > Hymenoptera > Ichneumonidae > Alloplasta > Alloplasta piceator. Next base: position 1,820,918 of record OX333080.1, read on the forward strand.
CTAGAGCTCCACCAGAGGCACGGAATCACGCGAGCCTTGTCTTACGTCATACGAACACGAGAGAGAGAGAGAGGGAAGGGGGGGGGAAGACTTTTCATTGATGACTCGGCACAGCGGAAAAGGCGATTCGACCCCGCGCGAGTCTGTGACGCCGCAGGAATTCGTTAGACGCTGCAAAAACAAGTTTGAGCCGCTCTGTGACCGGGCGAGATAATGCTAAACTGCAATGATAAACCAATCCCGATTCATCTGAGAAATATTTTGTCCGATCAATGTTTTGGCTATTCAATGTTTTCATTGATCGATGGACAGAGAGTTTTTCCATTCGCGGGTTATTACGGCACACGATGACATATTGTAACGGCCGGATTAACTCGAATACAAATATGACGGGTGCTAAATATTCTAGAATAGACGATGGGACCCCGTCCAACTTTAAAAATTTGCAAAAAATTGAATAATGATCAAATTCGGATAAACCAAACGGGGTTTTGAAGCTTGAACGATCCTGAAGAGAATGAGCGCAAGTAGAAGCCGGAATTTTTCCTTGAAAATAAATTACAGTCATTTCAGTGAACTGATTTAAATTTGGTTATAATGCAAAAAAATATTTTTTAAAAATAAATTTTAAAAAAATAGATATCGATGCATTTTGTCCCCCTGAACACGAATCTACCAATAGTTGTCTTAAAAAATTAAAAACTTCATGAATTTTCACCAAAAACTTTTTTGCTTAATTTTAGTCCCATTCTCGAAAACCTCAAAATAGCGAAATTTGAAGTGCTCATAACTTTTTTTCTGCTCGACCAATTCTAAAATTTCTTTTTCGTACATAAAGGTGGTCGATAAACTTAGAGAATGCCGTTTGGTTCATCCCGATAACCAAATTTGTGTAGAAATGGGAGCAGTTTGAAAATCGCTGAAAAAAATGGAAAGGGGTCTGTATGGAAAAATTTGCAAAAATCGATGGTCCAACTTTGAAAAACTGCCAAAAATCGAAATATTATCGGAATCGGACGAACCAAGCGGGGTTTTAAAGCTTCAACGATTACGAAACGAATAGACTCGAGACAAAGCCAGAATTGCGTCTAGAAAAAAAGTTACAGCCATTTTAGTGAACCAACCTGAATTTGGTCAAAATACAGAATTTTTTTTTTTTTTTTTTTTCTCAATGTTATATCGATGTATTTTGCCTCTCTGACCACGAATCTACCAATAGTTTTTCCAACAAATCAAAATTTCTAAAAAATTTCATCAAAAACCTTTTTCGTCAATTTTGGCCCCATTTTAACAAACTTCAAAACATCGAAATTTCAAGTGCTTAGAACTTTTTTTTTTATATCAATTCTAAAATTTCTTTTTCGTACGTACAGATGATCACTGAACTTAGAGAATGTCGTTTGGTTCGTTCCGATAACTATAAATTTGTTTAGAAATGAGAGACTTTTTAAAATCGAGAAAAAAAATAGAAAGGGGTATGTATGCAAAAATTTGCAAAAATCAATGGTCCAACTTTGAAAAACTGCCAAAAATCGAAAAATGATCGAATTCGAATAAACCAAACGGGGTTTTAAAGCTTGAACGATCCCAAAGAGATTGTGCGAATGCGGAACCCGAAATTCTATCTAGAAAAAAAATTACAGTCATTTTAGTAAACAAATCAATTACGGCGAGCTGCCGAACGAAAATAATGGATGGAAAGAAAACTTTTAATCAAGCACGGCAAAAGTCTACGAGTAAATAAATCGAGTATCAATGAACGAAACGAGCGAAACTCTCGAGGAATCTAGCGTGTGATGTAAAAAAGTGAATCATATTTGTCGTGCCGAAGGATATACCGCCGAGGGAATTCGTTCGATGTGCATTATGTTTTCCAACTCGGAGAAGTCAAGGTCAACTTGCACGCGATAAACAGTGCCGATGCGAGTATTAGAATTTGTGGCGGTCTATACATATATATATATACAAGTGCTTATAAGCGTGCATGTGTGTGTATGTGTTGTCGCAATTTTGCGAGCGCAACAGGTGAGCAACGAGCGCCGGTAATGCGATTCGACGCGTCTTACGTAACAGCCGGCTAGTTTCGATATATATATAAATACATAGCACACAGACCGCGTGCAACGCAAATTCTATACTCCGATGCTACGAGCATTTATACCTTCCACCTTAGAAAAATTGTTTGTCAGCTGTTATTTTTTAACAATTAATTCCTATGCTTTTAAACAATTTTCCTTGCGACCGAAATAATCGAGGGAAAAACGCTTACGTGCACGGGAAGAGAAGATATATGTAAAATACGGAACAGTGTGCGCTAGACAGGGGAAGTAATGGAACGCTGACCGGGTCGAATGGAGGAGGGAGACGTCGAGCTAGACGCCTCGACGGATTAAAGTCGAATGGTCTGGAAGGGAATAGACTCGGTATACACGTATATATACGGACGATGGGAGTTTAAAACGAGGGAGCGAGATGGAAATGACAGTGAGGGATCGATGAAAAGAGAAAGAAAATGAAAATCGGAGCGAGGCCCGCTCGACTCTCCGACGATTTACCGCGCAACAAGTTTATTTTGAGGCATCCCTCGTACATCCGAGTCAATCGAGTACACCGAGATTTTAAATCATTTTCTTTCATGTTTTGCCACAGTTTCAGAACTTGCCACAACGGAATTTGAATTTCTCCATGCGTAGCATTTGCTCCAATTTCTCAGGGTGTCCTCTTATAACCTGCTCCCCTCTGCTAACGATTTTTTTAAAATTACTTAATCTCGCGATCATCGTTTTTTTTAGATTTATGAAAAAAATCGAATATTTCTCGATGATTACCACGTTCAATTTTTATTTTTATTTCTCAAATTTGGAAGTTCTCTGAACACCCTCAAAAATTTGCAGAATGGTGTTATGAGAAATAAGGCTAGTTGAAAAAATGTTTTTTTTTCAATTGGAAAAAAAAAATTGGAATCGAAAAAACACCACTCTGAAAAAATTTGAGGATTTGCAGAAAATGGCAAAGTTTGATATAATGAAAAGAAAGAAAAATCAAAAATGGTAATCATCGAGCAATTTTCGATTTTTTCCGAAAATATGAAGAAAAAACAATGAGGATGGGTTTTTATAATTTTTTTGTATTTTTTTTCAAAAAGTACATTAAAAACAAAAATTTTGAAACAAAAATCGTCCCGATACGTCAAATTTTGAAAAAGTTATAGCTATTTGAAAAATAAAAAGCCAATATTTTTGAAAAATTTATAACTTTTTATCGGCTGAGTGCAAAAATTTGAAAAAATTATGAAAAATCTTTTTGATAAAGTGAAAAAAGATAAAAAAGTTTCAGCCAAATCGAAAAAGGTCGGGTTCTAAAGTGGTCGATATAGCGTGGAATCCCCCATATATACCAAAATTTTTAGGCTAAAAAAAATTCTGAAATAATCTCAAAGTGCATTAAATAACGATACATATTTTGCATCTGTCTCTCTGTCTCGTATTTCGTTTCTCTCGATGTACACAAACTCTTCAGGCCGTGCCAAAGGTCGTGGTTCCATGCAGAGAGAGAGAGAGAGAGAGAGAGAGAGAGAGAGAGAGAGAGAGAGAGAGAGAGAGAGGGAGGGAGGGAGACAGACTTTGCTTCCGGGATTCTCTCGCTAGCGTGAACGGCGGTAGAATGAACGAGAGGAGAGAGAAAGAAGGAGATATAATAGAGGAGGGAGAGGTCGTTCTTCAGAGATACGAAAAAGGAAGAATATAATGCTCGCGCGAATGGTGAAAGAGAAGGAGAACGATGACGATGTGGGAGAGAGTGCGAGGATATAGTTTCAAGAGTATGTAACAAAACACACACACGCAATCTCTCGCGAGGAGCTCAAAGTTTACGAGTGCGGAAGAGGGATCGACGGCGTTGTCGAATGGAGCTCTGGTTGTAGGCGAAACGGGCAAAGAGAAGAGAAAGAGAGAGACAAGAAAACCAGCGAGGAGTCGAGTGGATTACGAATCTTCTCTCTCTCTCTCGCCATCACGGTTCTCGCTTCATCGGCTTTTATTTTCTTCTCACCGTTCTCTGCTTTTTTTTTCGTTCAAAAGTCAAGCGAGGCAAAAATCTTTCCCTCATCCCTCCCCGCAGTGTATATCTCACTGACTCTTCATATTCGCAGTAACAACGTACAAAACGTTCCTTTAGTTTCTCAGAGCGCTTTACCAGGAGCAGCAGGTCGACGACGACCATTTTTTTTCTTCCTCCGCCACTCCTCGACGTTCCGTCTCTGTTTCTCTCGTTGAGAACGCGATCGCTCCGCAGCGAGGAGAGTTTCTGTGTGCGAGAGTTTCAAGAAGAACGAGAAAGAACAGAGGAGAGAGAGGAAGAAAATGTGCGCGCGCTCGTTCGATACACGGAATCGCCTCGTGGTTCTTGGAACACGGCAGACTGTCGCCAGCCACGCCAGACGGCGCACCGCTCGCCACACACCGCTTGCCACTCTTTTTATCTCTCTCTCTCTCTGTGGATGCCTGGGCTCGACGGAAACTCGAAAAACACAGCTAAACATTCTCTCTGCATCGTCCCTTCGCTCTCGATCGCTCAACGATACACACACACACTCATACAGCGGAGAAGGAAGCGTTTACAGCGCCGTAGTACACATTGTACGAGCCTACTGCGGCGAAGCCTCGGCGGCGGCTCACTCCGGCGGGGCCGCGAGAGCGGAGAGCCTCAGTAGTACCAGAGAAGCCACGGGGAGCGCTTCGCTGTGTACGCGCGATGATACGGACCCACCGCGCTTCGCGAGTTACGCAACAATAACAAACGTGTTTATGGCCCGCGATAAAAACCTTCCATAGTCGTCCGTTTCCTTGAAAAGCCGTTGACTGTTTTTACTTCCATTATCGCGATTAAACGGTCGATAAACTGGGTCTGTGAAATAAAGAGCTTCGATCGTCGATCTCTCGGTAGAAAACAAACACGCGGCGGCCATATTGGATATTTTGTTTCAACTTTAAGAGCGGGAAAATCGGTGCGACGTTTGTTTCAGTTTTTTGGCGGATTATCCGCGGTCGAGTGGAGAAAAATGGGCAAAAGAAGGAGAAGCAAGCGTCGCTGTCGCGAGGCTCGAAAGTGACGCGAGAATGTTGAACACGACGGGGCGAATAGTCCAGAGGATTGTATTATGATCGAGGAAAGGGCGTGACGTCAGAGAGATCAGGCGAGCTTCTTCGCGTCATTGAATCGTTATCGCCCCGACGATCGGTTCGTTTCTTCTATGTTTTATCTCTCTCTCGACAGAGAGAGAGAGAGAGAGAATCACGAGGTTTTGTGTACATTCGGCTCCGCCGTCGCTTCGTGTAAAAAGCACGTGTCTGTGTTTCGGAAATTCTTTCTACGCTTCCTGGAAGGGGATTCCCCGTTTAGTCCGCGCAGCGGTATTTCTCGTTGGTGCGTCAAATGTTTCAGTGCCGCTTTTTCTTTTTTATTTGTCGTGCTCGTTTAAAGTGCAAAATGATTCAGTGAAAATCACGCACGGAGGACACTCTTTCATCGAGGATCGGAAACAAGTGCCAAACAGGGAAGAGATCTAACGCGTGAGGAACGTGGGCATATCGATTACTCCTTGGATACCTTCGAGCGATCGATTAATTAGATCCACGCAAAACAGCTGGCTCAAATACGAGGTTCGTTACTTTTCTTCGAAAAACATTATATTCATCAAAATTTTGAGTGTCTCGCTTTTCAATAGAAATGTTTGATAGATGCCGTATCGAGAATACACGCTGCATTGATTTTTGGCAATAATTGATTAATTTTTTTACGTTAAGGATGTATTGCCTTCCCAGCCCAAAATTGTATCTGATTGAAATTTCCGTGCTTGGTGATACAATAAAAATCTGGAAAAATTCTGCAACATTTGGCATGCCACAAACAACAATTATTAATAATAATATTGCCCTAAAGTTATTAACAAATTGTTTAAACAAATAATTATTCAACCATTTTTCGGTAAGTTTTTTTTTCTCCAACAAATCGAATGTGTTAATTTTTCTGAACGCGTATGAATTTTTTTTAAATTTTCTCTTTATTTTCAAATATTATAAAAATATTCTGAAATACAAACAAAAAAAAGCCAATTTTGTATGTATTTACATACAGGTTTATCGTCAGCTTTGAAAATTTTCAAAGACATGGGCCCAAAAATACGTAAATACAGCCATTCTAAAAATTATACCTGATAAACCTGCATGTAAAAACATACAAAATTGGCTTTTTTTTGTTTGTATTTTAGAATATTTTTATAATATTTCAAAATAGAGAGAAAATTCTGAAAAAATTCATAAGCGTTCAGAAAAATTAACGCGTTCGATTTGTTTAAGGAAAAAAAGAACTTATGGAAAAACTGTTGAATAATTATTTGTTTAAACAATTTATTAATATCCTATGAGCAATATGATTATTGATAATTGTTGTTTATGGCATGCCAAATGTTGCTGAATTTTTTTATTGTATCACGAAGTATGGAAATTTCAATCAGATACAATTTTTGGCTGGAAGCTGGAGGCAATACATCCTTAATCGAATCTTTGCCCGAACATAATCTGGCATAATAATAATTTCAATAATTTTTTGGCACTGAGGGAAACACAAAAATTACAAAACTTTACTTCAAGGTCATCTTTTGGGCTATCGATGGAAAGCATTTTGAGACGCGCGTGCCGAAATCTCTATCGCTTTTCTTGCATTAACGTTCCAAAAAAAACCACCAGGAAATTGCTCAAAAAACATGGACCGAACATCCAGAACTTCAAGTTCTGAACGTTCAAATGAGCGGAAAATCGAAAAACTTATTCTTTCAAAGATCCATTTTGAGGCTCTTTAACACTTTGTAAATAATTCTTTAAATATCTTTTAATGTAAAAAATATGATTATTTATCAAGTATCTGCCCAGCTTTTCTAATTTTTCGTTAAACAATTAAATTCGTTGATTTTTCTTTCAACCGAACGTTCTAAACTTCAAGTACATAAAAAAACGTTAATACTATAGATTCGCGCGAATCTCACGATTATCGTCGATCGTTTGTGATTTTCAAAACTCTCCGAATCGTGGACAACATTTTATTTTTATTTTCTCGATTTTTCATCGAAATTTCAAGTATCCACATCGATCGGAAATCATTCGTTGATGACGAATCAGCTTAATCGAACCCACGCGAATGTATCGCATTCGCGTGACGCTGCAAATAGCCACAGCGTGACCTTTGTCCTCCCCACAAAATCTCAGTAGTCGCGATTCGCTCGTTTCCCACCAAGGCCAACCTCGATACGCGTACACGACGATAACTCATCGCGGAATATATTTTTTTGCAAACTCCACGATGGCGAAAAAAAAAAAATTCGATCGAAGAACGAGGCTATCGAACGATGCGCCATTACAGGATCTATTTTGAGCCCGTAAATCCCAAAACACAGGCGCAAAACTCCGAGCCGAGTCGCGCTGTACTTTGCACACAGCGATTAGGCGCCAGTGACGTCAGGCTAGACTATTCGTCGCGGCTTCCCCCGTCGTCACCGCTCTCTCTCTCGCTCGCCTCCGCGCAAAGAAAAAGAAATCATTCTCTCTCTCCGTGCCCCCGTCGTTGTCGGTGCCCAGTGAGAGAGACAGCGACAGAAAAGAGGAGAAAAAAGATCAAGCGCGTGTGTCAGCGTTCTTTTTTTTCAAGCTATATTTCACGACACGCAGCGAGTCGAGGAATCGCGGTAGCAAAGTGACCAACACTGCGCGCGGCTACGCGGAGAGAGAGAGAGGAGAGAATGGGGCTTCGACGTCGTCTCGCAGTCGGGTTCTCGGCAGTCGCGGTAGAGCAGCCGAGTCTCGCGCTTCGCGGTATTATTTTTCATCTTTTCTCCGAATAACACTCTAGAATCGTGAAGAAAAACGAGGGGAGGGGGGGATAGGGAAAATAGAATGAAACAAGAATTCCCTGGCATTACTTCACTGCATACGTGTGCGTGAGGAGCTCCGGGCAATGACTAACTGCGCGTCAAGTGTGTTAGTGGGAGATACCGCGTACGTTCCTCCTCTTCGTAAATGATCGTCCCTCTCGCTCCGTCGCTCGGAAAGTTTGGCGTGTGTGCGTGGCTATATACGTCAGCCCGCCGACGGGATTTGCATGGCAAACAGATTGACGCTCTGGTAAGTGGATACAACGACTGGGAGAGCGAGAAAGAAAGGAGGCAAGGAGCAAGCGCACGCGGTCGTTGCCAGAGGTGGGGGGAATAAAGAGAGAGAGAGAGAGCGAGAGAGACGCGTTCGCTGCGGGAGGAATAAAACGATCCTCCGAGGAAACGAAAGCACGCGCGATAACGAAAAAAAAAATAAAATGCTCGAAACTCGTCCAAAGATATCGGAGATTCCAGTATAGAGTATCCTGAAAAATTGCGCATCTTCGGCGCGCGTTCTCCCACGGCCGGATAATCAAAAAAAAAGGTCGACGAGCCAGCGTTGAACGTACACTGTAAAAAATGTTATTATAAACGTAATATACAAAAGTATATGAAATTTCAATGACAAGTATACGAAATGAATCTACATGGTATTCGAAAATTAACAATTTCATCTTAAATTTAATATTTGTATATTAAAAATGTATATGAAATTTAATATACCGTATATGAATAAAAACTTTATATTTTTTTTATTAAATTTTATACAAAAATTTTTTACAGTGTAGAAAATCACCTCGAAGCGAGTGGCTCGTAATTCAACCTTTCCCCGACTATAAATAGAGAAGCGCACCCGTGAATAGGTCACGCGATGCGCGAATATTCGGTTGACAATGTGTGACTTGGCCGAGAAAATGAGAGGAAGAGATCAGCCGTGACTTAATCTCGTTGAGAATGGTTTTTTTTTTGTAATTTCTACATTTAATTCGCGCGTGTGGATTTCATTCGTGCGTCCACGGTCCGGCGAAGAGAGCGATGGATCGTGACTCGAACGCGTTTTACCGCGGAGGCTGCGAGAGGAGCGAATCCCCGGCCGCCGATGACGATGATGCTGCTGCGGCGCCGATGGAGTAACAAGTGAGCGGCGAAGCGGCGTTGCCATGACGACAGGTGAACCACGAGCCCCCGCAGCTTCTCCCTCCTTCTCTCTCTCGCGCAACAACGCGAAAGGCCGCGTTGTTGCGCGTGCATGGCGCAACCTCGTGCCTCTCGTTCCGCTCTCCCCCCCTCCTCGCGTTTCTCGTGCCCGGTCTCGTACACGCATCTTCCCCTTCGCCCCCGCTACATTCCCCCACATTCGCCCCTTTCGCCCCTGCTCTCTCTCGCGAGCTGACCCGCACTTTTGAGATACGCTCAAAGACTCTCTCGCTCTCTCTTGTGCTCGACAAACCCTTCCATCCTGCTCTTCGATTATTTCGGAACACCCTGTATATGAAGCATTCCACACCAAGTGGGCCACTCAAAAATCGTGTGACCTCGAAATATTATGAAACATGTTTTCAAAGGTTATTCGAGTGTCAAAAGCAAGCAGGATTTTTTTCAGATTTTTAAATCCGATTATACGCCCCCAATTTGGATACGAATGTTGTTATTTATTTATTTTTCGATTTATTCTACATGCGAACCGATCCATTGCACAAAAAAAACACCTCTACATAAAATTTAGATTTTCCAATATACTCTATAATCTCATCTATTTTGAAGCTGTCCAGAATCGTTTTCGTGTATTTTTCAGCGAAACAAGGCAATAATATTTTTTTTCGTTGAGTTCGCCGTTTCCAATTTTCCTACAACTTCGAGAAAACTTTCGTTGATTTCACAACGAACCACAGAAAAATCGGCATGACGGAGGATCCATATCTTCCAAGTGTTTTCTGAGGTTAACTGATGAAAACACTTGCGACTTGAGACAAATATTCGATGTTATCCAACGCCCCCATTAAATTTATTAAAAACAACATTGAACATACATTATTTACCGTGTTTCAGCGTGGGTTTAAAGTCAAAAGTTGGGACCTCACAAAATACTTTGGTATTTCCGAACAATGAACGAGTTAATCGTACATTGACCCCACGCTGATACACGGTAAATAATGTATGTTCAATGTTTTTTCAATAAATTTAATGGGGGCGTTGGACAACATCGAATATTTGTCGTAAGTCGCAAGTGTTTTCATCGGTTAACCTCAGAAAACACTTGGAAGATATGAATTCGCCATCGTGCCAATTTTTCTGTGATTTGTTGTGAAATCAACGAAAGTTCTCTCGAAGTTGTAGGAAAATTGGAAACGGCGAACTCGACGAAAAAAATATTATTGCTTATTACAGCTTAAAAAATATTATTGCATATTACAGCTTAACAAAAGATGAGATTATAAAGTATATTGGAAAACCTAAATTTTAGGTAGAGGTGTTTTTTGTGCAATGGATCGTTTCGCATGTAAAATGAATCGAAAAAAAAAATTACAACTTCGTATCCAAATTGGGGGTGTAAAATCAGATTTAAAAATCTGAAAAAAATCCTGCTTGCTTTTGACACTCGAATAACCTTTAAAAAAAAGTTTCATAATATTTCGAGATCACACGATTTTTTAGTGGCCCACTTGGTGTGGAATGCTTCATACGCGTACATAGGCCACTCTAGCCCATTCAACCCGTCAGTCCCGAGTTTTTTCATTCTGAAATTATGCGGAGCTTGTGTTTCTACTATTCGCTTTTATTTTTCAATGAGTCACTAATGCCACGCGAAGCGAGATAGATGTTTACTATCGCGACGCTGTAAACAAGGCCAGTAAACCGTAAAGTACTCCAATTTGACGGACTCGAAATTTTGAACGAGAAATTAATTCGTGAGAGGAATTCGACGGTGAGCTCGTAATCAAACGTGAATGTGATTGTCGCGACACTCTGTGGCCCTTTGTATAAAGCGCGTCGACGACGAGAGCGGAGATGACCCAAATTCACGATATGTATTTCTGTGTACTGTACGCGGCACCGCGCCGTACGGATTATAATATGTATCCGAGAAGCTTTTGTCCTGAATCATCCGTCATCCGGCAAAATGGTCCGGTATTCGCGGAATATTCGTATGCGGACACGTACGTAGAGGAAAACGGGGCAACACTACCATCCGGGGCTGTAAATGGCTTTTCTAATGTCTCGGGAGCCCGAATCGGTTATGCACGATCGTTCGATACGCGAAACTCGTATCGCTCAAACAGCGCGAGCGTAGTCCATGTGGAATTTGCCTACTTTCACTCGTAATCCTTCGTTTCGCGCTTCACGACCCGATTTCCGTACAATGTATCCTTGACTCCTTCGAGAAGAAGAGATATCGAAAAAAACATGAGTTTCACCCATTTTTCTGCTTCTACGAGTGGGAGAGATAAATTTGGGTATACGCGCGGAATGGAAAAATTCCTGAGGAAAGATAATCGTGTTTGTATACACGAGAAAGGCCCCTCGGAGGGGCTCCGCGCGAGAAGCGTGGACCGGTCGAGAGACGTAAATTTTTTTTTTTAGGTTCACGTGTGTGTGTATATATACACTGCCGGCCAAAAGTTTTGAGCACTCGCTCCGATTCCATGCCGCACAAAGATATTTTGATTCGCCGAGCGGCGTTTTAAAGGGAACTATTCAGCTTCATTTCGCTTTTTTCAAAAAATGTTTGCAATTTTTTTTTAACCCGGTATGCCCTTTGAAAGATGGTCGTTTTTCAGCTTTTTTTTGGCATTGTAATTTTGGCCCACGACCCATGGGAATTTTTTTTTACAGTTTTTTCCATGAAAAACTTGTAGTGGAAAGTATTAGCTTCAATTTGGTTTTTTAAGAAGTTTCGTACGATTTTTTTTCCCAAAAATATTCAATTTTTCGCAAAAAACAACCATATTTATAATATGTAGCGTAATCCTCAAACTACTGGGTTTTCATGAAAGTACTAAGAGGGAAAAAAGTTGCGCACAATCATTTTGAATTCAATGAAATTTTTTTACAATTTTTTTCACATTTTTTTTTTCGAAAATTTTTCCTGTTAACGAGATTTTTTTAAATTTTAAACAATTAATCGCGTCTCTTATCTCATCTGCACGTGTGTTTCGGTGAAAAAGCTACGTAGACCCGATTGTTTGAGATAAAAAAATATTTCGTTTACAGGAAAAATTCGAAGAAAAAAAATGTTTAAAAAAAATCTGGAAAATTTTCATTGAATCCAGAATGCTTGTACGCAACTTTTTACCCTCTTAGTGATTTCACGAAAACCCATTAGTTTCAGAGTTACGTTACATTTTATAAATCCAGTCGTTTTTTGCAAACAAATTGAATATTTTCGCGAAAAAAAATCGTACGAAACTTTTCAAAAAACGAAATTGAAGCTAATCCTCGGCGCCACAAGTTTTTCATGCGAAAAACACTCGAACAAAAATTTCGTGGGTCGTGCGCCAAAATTACAATGTCAAAAAAAAAAAGCCGAAAAACGACCATGTTTCAAAGGGCGTACCGGGTTGAAAAAAAATCGCAATTTTTTTTTGGAAAAAGCCAAATGAAGCTGAATATGTCCCCTTCAAAAAACGGCTCGGCGAATCAAAATATCTTCATTTTTATAAGAGCAGTGAAACTTTTTGTGCGGCATGGAATCGGGGCGAGCGCTTCCAAACTTTTGGCCGGTAGTGTACATATATGCACACACACATGTGCACGAGTGAAAACAATGGGAATTCCGTGAAACACGACCGTGAACGTCCTAGGGCATATAAGCTGGCGTACATCTCGTTATAGACCGTTGTAGCGACGACACACGGCAAAACATTCGGGGTCCGTGACCTAATCACCCGCGTTCAACATGGGAAAGAGTCAGAGGGGGAACATATGTGTGTGTGTGTGTGTGTGTGCGCGCGCGCGTGTATGTCGCTCTCTCTCTCTCTCTCCGCTGTTATTTCACTCGGCGATTCATGCTCTCTCTCCCTCCCTCTCTCTCTCTCTCTCTCTCTCTCTCTCTCTCTCTCTCTCTCTCTCTCTCTCCCTCGGTGTACGAGCAGTGGGGATAAGCGCGATGAGTGGAGGGAGAGAGAGTGGACCGTGAGTGAGAGAGATCGCCCGTTTCGCACTCCAAACGGGCAAACTCGGTGTACATACTGTAACCGAGGCGTTCGTGTCGCGCGCGCTCCGATAGTGGGAGAAATATAAAAACCCGTCGGCAGACGATGCGCGCCGCAAGTCGTGTGCGTGACTCACTTTCCAGCCTGTTTTGCCCCGATCTGCACCGCGGATTCTCCCGCGTTCCACGATGGCCGCAGCTCCGCGTGGTATCACGCTGCACAAGGTTGGGGCCGAACGAGATCCTTGTTTCCCCCCATTCGAGCGGAGAATCGGCGATATTTGAAAAAAAATATATCAATGTCTGAAGTTTGATTATCAAGAATCTACGTTTTTCGAAAGAACACTCGGGACATCGGTTAATTGCCAAAATGCCCTTTGCAGGATTTAGAAAAAAACAAATCTCCGTCTATCCTCTTTGAATCCACGATCGGTCGAATCTACGATTTTATCTTGACATTCGAGATACGATCCCTTCTCAACGATTCTTCACAAATTCGAAGAAACCTCTCGAGCGCCGATGAAAATTTCGATATCCGATATACATTTACCGAGTCACGGATCAATCTGACAAATTCTTATTTAGATGTAGAGAGAAATGGAGTCAGAGGTCTCTCGAAATATCTGTTTCCGAGCGTTTTAAGGTACTAGTCTATTTTAGAAGGCCAAAAAAAAAAGCGAATTTTTATGATTTTTTTTATCAGCTCCTTTATCAGATATGACTATAAAACTGTTATTACAACATTATTTCATCCTTTGAAAGTACAAACCAAAAAATTATTTTTCATTTCGATTCTTTGAATAATTTATAGAAGGCGTCAAAGTCCAAAATGTCTTGTCACTGCCGACGGTTAATCTCAGGATTGGCAAGTCTGAAACAAAAAAATAAAAAAGCATTTTAAAGAGGAAGGTTTCTCACACAACAATTAACCGCCGTTAATGGAAAATCGTTTTAAAAAAATGGCGGATCTTTGAAACAAATTGTGAAAAATTAAATTTTATTTTCATTTAAAACATCCGCCATTTTTTGTTAATCGATGTTTCATTAACGTTCGTTAATTGTTATGTAAGAAAACTTCTTCTTTGAAGTGCTTTTTAATTTTTTTGTCAGTTTCAAAATCTCAAAAATTTGATTTTTTTGGCCTTCTAAAGTAGACCTAGTACCTTAAAGAGCCCCTGACCCTCATTAACGGCGCATCTGGAAATTTTTTCAAAATTGTGACTCATCGATGTGTTTTCTCAATTGTGAGAGCTCGAAATTCTTCGCGTTTCACGCAAAAACAATGTTTGTCACGGGAAATGTCATTTTCATCGTCATAAGATTATTTTTATTTTTACGATTATTTTTATTTTTCTCCCGCTGTGGACGAGAGAATTCGCGCGAATGTACGGTCGCGCGTTGAGGCGCGAAATACGCGGGAAAGGCACGTTGACCGAATACTTTTGCCGGTGATACGCGAAAAAAAAAATCCGAGAAACATATATACGCGCAAACTTGTTCCTCGCCCCGCTTCCTCATCGTCGAGTCACGCTTTTTCTCAACGTCCGACTACACCTCGACTCACACGCGTACGCACGTGCACAAGCGTATATTTGTACATATATACATATAAATATATATGCGTGTGTGCAAGCTGCCGTGGTTGGGGCATATACAGAGATACGTGCTCGCCTCTGAAGCTCGGATAGCTGCGAGGCTCCGAATTCCAAGAACGCGTCGAGATACGAGGGAGACGAGTTCTCGGAAATTCTCGAGACACTGCGCACACACACAACACACCAATATATATATATATATATATATATATATATATTCACGCTGAGATTCGATGCAACAAGCCGGCGTCGCCAGAAGAGTGGGAGAGAGGGAAGGACGTACTCGCGAACCTAGGCTCTCTCTACTCGTCACACCCCGATCCCCGTCCCTTCTCTCTTTCTCGCTCGATCCTTCGTCGTGATTACTATGTATTTTTATTATTATTTTTTTCTTCCTTTCCTCTGTCTCTTTCGAGAATCATCGAGGAGCTCGCGTACAACGACGGAAGAGTCGACTTCTCGGAACTCTAGCTTCGTTCCTTACCACACGTACATATATACATATGGGGCGTTTCACACCCATTCGACCTGAGTCTGACCCTTCACATCTCCGATTTTGTCCACAATTTTTTATGGTTTCGTAGTACCTCTGAAAACGACTCGGGATTTTTTTCAGATTTTTGTTAGAACGATTTGACTTGACTATAATTTTGTGAATAAATTACTTTTAGCCCGAATGAAAAAATCACAAAAAACCTGATTTTTATATGAAAAAATTGCATGTATCGAGCCAAAATAGGCAGGACTTTCCTTCTGTTGGTAACAAGCTTTTTCGATTTGTTTTTTTTTTTAAATAGAACGAGGAACCTGAATTAAGTGGGTCGTTATCCAAACATTTTTCTATAAATTGAAGGTGTTTGAAAAGAAGGTTTAAAAAAAGATTAAACGTGTTTCTCCTTCTATTTTTTTTTTCCGAAAAAGCTTGCTACAAAAAGAAGGAAACCACTGTTGCTCACTTTAGCTCAATGCTTGAAATTTTTCATATAAAAAACGTGATTTTTGTGATTTTTTCAGATTTTTAAATTTGCACTAAAAGTCATTAGTTTATAAAATTCTAGTCAGGTCAAATCGCTTCAAAAAAATCTAAAAAAAATTCTGAGTGCTTCACAGAGGTACTACAAAACCATAAAAAATTGCGGACAAAATCGGAGAGGTGAAGGGTCAGACCCAGGTCGAATCGGCTTGGAATGCGCCATATATATATGGGTTACTTCATGTCAAATCCACCAAGAGATGGAATTGACCTCTTTCAATTTCGATGAAAATTGGTCAGAAGTTTTCGTTTATAATAAAGCGAAGTTCAACTAAAGGAAAAAAAATAATTTTTTGTTTTGAAACTTATGCAAGATTCAAAATTTCAGAACTTTTTATATCTTTCAAGTTTATTCTTTAAATATCTCGGAAACTATTATAGTTACGAAAAAATCGGTTTGGATTCGTCTTGAAGAGTATACTTGTTATGAAAAAAAAATATTCTGAAAATAAATTTTGAAAAATGATGAATTTGGAGAGTTTTGAATTTTTAAAAATTGTGCAAAATCCACGATCAACATTCAATTTTTGGTTCAATTTTTTAAATATAATATCTTGTACTGATCTTAAAAGATCCTGAAATTTTCAGAAAAGTGTTTTTTGTTTTTCCAAAAATATGAATTTTTGAATTTTTAAAAATTCTCCAAATTTATCATTTTTCAAAATTTTTTTCGGAATATTTTTTTTTTCGTAGACACAAGTATACTCTTCAAGACGAACCCAGGACGATTTTTTCGTAACTATACAGTTTTCGAGATATTTAAAAAGTAAACTTGGGATTTAAAAAAATGTGAAATTTTAAATCTTGCATGACTTTCGAAAAAAAAAATTTATAATTTTTTTCCTTGGGTAGAACTTCGTTTTATCAAAAATGAAAACTTATGACCAAATTTCATCGAAATTGAAAGAGGTCGATTCCAACTCTTGGTCGATTTGACATGGAATGACCCATATATATAATATATATAGATATATTTATTTGTGTATACATATATAGTGACGCGGTGACATTCACTCCACGGCGCACCGAGGATGTTACGCGTTATGATACAATTACGTGCATAATACTGTAGAACGGAAGTTTCTGATAGTTTCTCGCGTTTTCCCGAATCACAATCTCATTCGTGTGACGTATTGTTCTAAACTCTGAGTATCAAGAATACGGCGCATCTGTGTGATATTGATATTCGACGCGCTGTTCGTTCGAGAACAGAGATGTATGTATTTTCATGCGCGCGTGTGCGTCGACTCTCGGTCGAGAGACTCGCGGTTCTATCTTCGCACACACGAGCGCATTACGAGGATACGTATTCTCAATGAAGGAGTCGCCGCGCACTGTTGCCGTTTCATTCAATTCTCCTTCCACGGTCGTGAGAGAAAAACTCGTTTCTCCTCTCGTGCAGAGTTTCTCTCTCTCTCCTCGTTTCACGCTCGCATTTGGCGCATGTCCGTGTACAAACACGATTCTTTCGCGAGTAACCTTCGGGGGGGCTCCCCGATTTTCACTCGCGCGAAAAATCGAACCGAATATCTACCGAATGAAAATAATCGTACGATACGAGCGCGCAAAATGTATTTTCACATATCGGTAAACTTTTCCCGTAACATCGACGCTTTACCTACTTTTGTTTTATCTTGACGAATTCACCGACATTTTGCCGAAACACGAAGAAAAATCTGGGGCAAGATGGCCCCTCTCTGAAAAATGATTAAAAAATTCTTTTTTTAATCTTGAAAAATTGTTTTCAACGTTAAAAATGTTTTTATTTTTGATGGTTCATTTTACCCCTGATGTAGTTGTAACCCTGCGTCTGTACACTGGGTCTTTTAAGGCACGAGCCAAATTTTCAAATCGAATATTTCTGGAATTAGAAAAATTGTAAACAAATTTTGTTGACTGTAAATGGTTGAATAAATGATCTGATCATGAAAAAAAATGTTATAAAAGTAATTCAGAATTTTTTGATGTTTTTTTCTTAGAAATAACATTAGCAGGACTTTAACGACCCAGAGTACAGACGGTGTCCCAAAATTTAAGTGTACAGACGAAGGGTTAAAATGGATTAATACATCAAATTCATCATAATTTGAAGGAAAACAACAAATTTTCTAACCTCATTTTTTAGGATGGTCCATAATGCCCCAGGTATCACGGATCGACCTAAAAATGAGTCAATACATCAAATTTACGATAATATGGTGTTATTCCCTATCAATTCAACGACGTTTTGTCGGTGACCCCTTCGATTTTTTAAAATGTTTAATATGTTATTATACATGCAAAAAGTAGTATCCGTGTAAATTTTTATCTTTCTATCTTAACCCATACCGAAGTTATTGATTTTTGAAAAAATATTCTTCAAATAATCTTAACTTCTACGATAATTAATATATTCTAATTTCTTAGGTCATTTTTTTTCAATGTACTTTTTGAAAAAATACCGAAAATAAAGGAAATTTTTTAAAAATGTTTCTTTAGCTGTTTTAAGTTGAATTAAGCTAAAAAATTGGATTTTCGTTCAATGCGACCCCTTCGATTAAAAAAAAACATATGTTTATAAAATGCGACGTAAAAAAATAAAATTTTTGAGATTTTACTGAAGAAGGGATTCAAATAACTTCTCATTAAAAAATAAAAGTTCGATTTTTTTTCCGTAATTTTTATCTTTTTTTCTTTTATGACCACAATAGTTGATTTCAATGACGTTGAAATAAATAAAGTACGTTTTGCACTTAATTCAATTTTTTTACATAAAAATTGTAATTCTCAATGTTAATTATTATAATTTACTAAGGAAATATGTGCAAGAAGTTAAATTATTTATTTTAACATAATTGAAATCAACTATTGTAGTCATAAAAGAAAAAAAGATCAAAATTACGAAAAAAAAGGTGAAATAAGAAGTTATTCGAATCCCCGCTTCGGTAAAATTTCAAAAATTTTGTTTTTTTACGGAGAATTTTATAATTTTTTTTTGAAAAAAAATCGAAGTGATCGCATTGACAGAAAATCCAATTTTTTAAGCTTAATTTAGCTTAAAACAGCTAAAAAAACATTTTAAAAAAATTTCTTCATTTTCGACATTTTTTTTAAAAAGTACATTGAAAAAAAAATGACCTCTTAACAAATTAGAATATTTTGATTATTGTAGAAGTTATGATTATTTTAAGAGTATTTTTTCAAAAATCAATAACTTCGGTGTGGGTTAAGATAGAGAACTAAAAATTTACACGGATACTTCTTTTTGCATTTATAATAACGTATCAAAAAATTAAAAAAATCGAAGGGGTCACCGACAAAACGTCGTTGAATTGATAGGGAACGATACTAAGACAAGAAACCGAAAAAAATTCTTTTACCAAATTTTTGGGGGCTCCATAATGCCCCAATCTCTCCTATTCGAGGTATTCACTGCGATTCCGACGATCGTGGAACGATGAAAGTATTCGTTCGGCACGGAGATCCCTTGATTGCCCGGCAGAATGGAAGTTGACTCAATTTTTATCTATTTTTTCCATGCAAGAGAGATAAAAAAAAAGCTGTTTGACCAAAAAAGGATTTTTCGTTCGCTCATCGGGCTCGTGGAGAGTGCGATGAAACATCGATACGCGGGGGACTCCCTTCACTTCGTCGCTGCACGTTGGCTTTTCAGCCGCGTTCGCGCGTAAAACAGCTGTTTTCGGTCTAGTAGCGACGATGCCCGAGACATTTTTGTATTTGATCGCATCACGTATATGCATATGAGGCATTCCGCGTCGAGTCTACTTTTTTGTCAATGTATTTTCGATGTAAACGCTGCAAAGGGTTTCGTGGATCTCAGAAAATTATCTCGGTGGCATTTAATTTTTTAAGTTCACGTCGTCACTGTTTTTCACTGTTTGAATCAGCAACACGCGGGCCACCGATTCGACACGGGATTCCCCATATATATATATACTATCGTATGAGATATTTAAATGGAGTCAAAATCACGCGATGAGGAGGAAGCCAGAATAATACACAACGATACCCGTTGAATAATTTCCAAATGAATCTGTCGGGAGAGCTCGCGAACTTGAGTTTCCCTCCTCCATTTCGCGCTCTCTCTTACTCTCTCTCTCTCTCTCTCTCTTTCGACGTGCTTCATTAATTATAAATGGTAATTCATGCGGGATGGAAATTTTATAGTACCCGAAGTGCGCGTAAGTGCACAAATGTCATTTGAACTGCTGAACTCGTCCACTTCCGGTTTCGTAATTCTCTCTGTCTCTGTTTCTTTCGGAATAATTAAAAAAAACAAAATACGTGCACAACGAGCATGTATTTGTATCTGTGAAAATACTTTGGACATCATTTTTTTCAACGGTTCGAACTAATGATATTTTTTTCCTCTTGGATTGTCCAACAGAGATTCAAACTGTGGCGATGACAGACCCGCAGTTGACGAACAACAATAATAACAACAACAACAACAACACGAGTAACAACAACAACAACAACGATGGAGAACCAAAATATTTGCACAAAAAGTTCAAGAAAATGGCGACGACAGAGGCGTCGTCGCCGGTGGAAACAATCAAGAGAGAAACCCCAACGCCGACGACTACTTCGGTCAACGAGATTAT
Organism: Alloplasta piceator; assembly: GCA_946863875.1. Classification (NCBI taxonomy): domain Eukaryota; kingdom Metazoa; phylum Arthropoda; class Insecta; order Hymenoptera; family Ichneumonidae; genus Alloplasta; species Alloplasta piceator. Next base: position 1,841,226 of record OX333080.1, read on the forward strand.
CGAAGGGTCTTCCGAGAGTCCGAAGAAGATTGAAATTTTCAAGGACGCCGTCAAGGAGTCTTCCAGAACGGACGGTTCACCCGAATCCGAGGGTGAACCAACCGAGTCGCGAAAAACCGGTTACGTTTGTCCGTATTGCAAATTATCGTGTGCCAAACCGAGCGTTCTGCAGAAACACATCAGGGCTCATACCAATGAGAGACCATATCCGTGCGTGCCATGCGGTTTTGCGTTCAAAACGAAATCCAATCTCTACAAGCATTGCAGATCACGGGCTCACGCTCTGAAAATGGAGGGTGGTGATGCGAGTAAGGTTAGACATTTTGTATTGCAATTTTCACTTATATTTTTTACTGTTATCCGGTTTTTTTTTTCAAAATTAGTATTCTAGTATTTTCAATTTTAGTCTCAAATTAATCGGAATCATCTTCAACAGGTATCCGAGGATTCTGACATAAGTCTCTCGGATAGTGCGAGCAACGGTACAGGAACACCACCGCCGGCGCTACCACCGCCTCCGCCTCCACCACCAGCCTCAACCCCGTCATCCGTTACTTGCTCAAAAACAATTAAAACCGGCAAGATTTACAAGCCAAAATTTCACACAGCTCTGCAATGTGTAAACAACGACACGGTGGAAAGTTCATCGTCAAATTCGTCAAACTCGTCGATCTCGACCGTATCGGCATCGAGTACAAAGCCAAACGCGGAACAACTTCAGGAACACATAGACAAGATAATCACGGACAATCGGGCTATCGTCGAGGCGATTGATCCGCGTTTGCACAAATTAATGGCGCGTCAGCAGAGTCTCGTCGAGACAAAACCGAGCGAGCAACCCCTTAATTTGAGCTCGATCGAGTCATCGTCGTCATCGTCAACGCGAAAGCGTTGTTACAGCGATAGTTTTGCCCAGGAAAATCGCGAGCGCGTTAAAATTTCCGAAGGTTCGATAATCAAGGATCTTCTGTTGAAAACTCGAGCGTCAACGGTCAAGATTGAAAATTCCTCATCGCCGGAGAACGATAGTCACACTTGTGAATTGTGCAGAATATCTTACACGAGCGCTGACAATCTGGAGGCTCACAGACGTTATTACTGCGGCAAAGGTACTTTGCCTCGAAAAGCGGAGTTTCAACTGGATCTCGAGAAGCGCGACGATTACGAGAGCTCGAAAACCTCGGATTATTACGGTACGATACAGCCGTTACCCTCGCCCGGTCCTCTTCTTGGCAATACGAGACTCGTCGATGCTTACGCGTCCCCTCAACCACCGCCGATGAAGAAAGAACGCCTGGAATGCGTGCCAACGGCGATGATGACGATGACGACGACGACAACGACGCCGCCCATGACGACACCGCCAACACCGACGTCACTTCGTACCCTCGAGGAATTGTCGAAATATCCGCGTCCCAATTTGCTTCAGATGTTCGGCGGTCAAGTTCGCATACTCAACAATAGCGGTGGTACCAAAACAATGAGAATCGAGCCCAGACAAACGAATTCACCGTCCAGCGAAACTCGGAGTATGCAAAATGACGACGATGACGATGGCAAATCATCCGAGGGAACGGAGACGACCGCGTCCATAGTCGTTCGTTCGGGTCTTCATTCTGGTGGTACGATGGTTCACAAACCACCCGGACAAACATCCGTTGCGTCCATGACTCCCAATAATTCCATATCTCTTCCGTGTAACGCTCCAAAGATTCTTGGTCCAATAATACCGAACATATCAACGCCAAATTTGGCACCAACAATGTCGTGCTACAATTATCTCGAGTCACGCATCAATCCACTAACGAGTATCACTGCCTACAATCCTCTGACTCTGCCGCAAGCCGGTATAGCGAGTATAATACACGGTGGCAAGGTCATCCCTTACGTTCCCGGTATGCCAGGACCTCACACGCTCTCTGTCAGCCAAAATATCGATGTGACCTCAAATTCGAGCACTCCATCGTGCTCTTCCTACAAAATGATGCAGGGACTTTCGGGTCTTTGCGTCGTGAACCAACCTCTCGATCTCGCTAGTCCTATCGGAACAACGCTGACTCCTTCCGTTCTCAGCGTTGTACCGGGACCAAATTCAAATGGTCCGCATTCGATCTCAACGATTCACGGACAAGTCCTTGATCTTGCCAGTCCCAGCAGCAGTGAGGTACGAACGATCACGAGTCCCAAAGCTCCGGGCTTTGTTGATGAGAAATATCGACGTAGTACCTCTTCGTTGTTCGTTGAATCGACCAAGAACGAGCTGGAACGTCGTGTGAACAACAGCGTCGCTGGAAAATACAAAATTACGAATGCCGAGAGTCTGAAAACCGAAAGCGCGCTTGTCTCTCAAAATGGATCTGACAACGTCGCGACGATCAATTCTCAGGCAAAGAGATTCTCGCCAAAGATCGTCAACGAGCAGAGTCGAAAGAGAGTCGCAAATTGGAGTATCGCTGATCTTGAAAATCCTGGAAAAATGTCGTCACCGCCGTTATTGGCGAAACTCGAGGATAACGATCGCACGGATTGTCCTGATAAAAATTTATCGCACACGGATAATTACGAGCGAAGTAACGCAGTGTCGAACAGTGAAAAAATACGAAATGATCTACCGGCCGTTATCGTCGTCAATGTCGATTCATCGGAGAAACAAGCGGATTTGACGGGGAGCGTGGAAAAGAGAGAAATTGAAGAGACGTCGGAGGAGCACGAAACTATCACGAAATTTCTTCGTCCAACGTCATTGCCGCTGAAACCTGGAACATTCACGCCAAAGCGTCATCACGGTATAACGCCTACGGCCAATACACTGCCGCTCATAAGTCCGGAAACACCGAGACCAAAAAAATCATACGGACAGCTCTATCTCAATGGACACGCTTACACCTATCTTGGACTAAAATGTTCAACGAGAGTATTTTATTGTACTTTGAACAGACCACAGCCCATGTACGTTGATCAACGGCAGCACGGTCTCTCGATGTATTCCAATTGGAAAATATGCAAAGAATCACCGCCTGACATTGATATGGCGCACTATGACTCGAGAAATCGACCGCCTGATTATACCGTTGCTTGGAAAAAACAGGACGACATCATGACGCACTCGTCGCAGAGACCAACGACACCCACGAGTCCCGATAGCGGCCTCGAGAGTGACACGCAGGAGAAAACACGAAGAGTCAAGATATTCGACGGTGGTTTCGAGAGCAATGAAGATTACACGTACGTGAGGGGACGAGGTGAGACATTTTCCATCGAATACACGTCATTTGTAGTCGTTGCGCGTTTTTCAGTCCTCTACATTCGTATCCCCGATCATTCGAATCAAAACGTTGTTACTTGATCTAGAAATTTTTTATTAACAATGATTGCCCTAACAAATCATTTTTGAAATATTCCAACCAACGAAGCGAATTCTCATTTATCCCCCGTGTTAAACTGAAATTGTAGAAAAACGTATTATCAACGAATATTGAAAAGTACATCTTGAAATTTATATATTTTATTTATTGTTTTCCGCTATTTTCACCGATCAAAAAAAAAGGTCGAGGTCGTTACGTCTGCGAAGAATGCGGCATACGCTGCAAGAAACCCTCGATGTTGAAGAAACATATCAGAACTCACACCGACGTCAGGCCTTACACCTGCAAGCACTGTTCATTCAGGTAAATGTCGAAAATTTTTTGTCAGAATAACACGATGTAGATCATTGTTCATTGTTTTGCGTAATAAGTATTTTCACACCTTGGTTTATGATGTTCAAGATTTTTCTTAAAGTTTCACTAAATACAATAGGCAAATTCGCCAATGTGGCAAAAAATTATCTTGATCTTGATGATGCATTGTCCATTTTTTACAGTTTCAAGACAAAGGGTAATCTGACGAAGCACATGAAGTCAAAGGCCCATTACAAAAAGTGCGTGGAACTCGGTGTGATGCCAGTGCCAACGTCCGTGTGCGACGAGAATATCGACAAGGAGGCTATAGCGCGTTTGGTAGCGGGTGGTGGAAATGCCGATGATACATCGGACGAGGAGGACGAGAGCGAGATCGACGAGAGCGACGAATCGGGAAGTGAGGAGCAAGAGGCTGCCCAGAGTCTCTTGAGCCTCTCGCGGAGAAACTCGAATCGTTTACCGGGTCTTTTGCCAGCCGGAAGACCCACTACCTATCCCTACGCTCTGACATTCGCAACGACCTCGGCGACGACAACGAGCATCGTATCGACTTTAGCCGGTACAACGGCCTCGATGAGCGTCACATCGTCGACCGTCATAACCAGCGAATCGTCGAATCGCTATTATTTTCCATCGAGCCGAGCCACTACGAACGAGGATTGCCGTGACAGCGTGATACGTTCATCGAAGAATGACGACCTCGACCAACTCCGACTCGAACCGAGCAACGAGACGGTCAATCGATCGTCATCCCAACCGATGGACTTGACGACGAAGCAACAAACATCGACGATCGTCGATCGGATCGCGGCAAAGGACATCCTGACGAGCGTATCCGAGCTGCCACAGATTATCATGCAAACGATCGTCCAGACGATGGACAGATTGCCATTGACCGGACGTGAATGGAAGTCCGACGTTAGTGCCGCCGCCGCCGCCACCGATGGTCAAATGCTTCAAGCTTATCTGACCGAACGTCACGTTATGGATAGCAAAATTAAGCAACAGTATCGCGTTGGTGATGGAAAATTCGACAAGTTGGTTGCGGCAAATCCTTATGTTCGACAGCTTGAATTCACGAGCTGCTCCAGAAACAATGATTCTTGCGGTGGTACGCCCACCGTTACGTACACCAATCCGAGCAGACTTCGGCATACTCTGGAAAATCGTGTCAAACCGACGACGAAGCAGCAAACATCGGACGAGATTAAGATGGAGATAAGAGACAAGATATATCAGAACAACGGAATAATCGAGAGACGTCCGTTCGACATTGATTCCCTCAACATCGAACAATCGTCGTCGTCGTCTTCATCATCGTCGCCGTCTTCACTGTTGTCGTCGTCGTCGTCATCGTACGGACGCTCAATCGTCGAGCGTGAAAACACAATGGAGAATCGGTCTTTCCTTCTTCCTGCGCTATCGAATCTCGAGCATCATTCGATAGTATCGACCAAAAATATCGATCGTTTCAGCGGTCCTGAAATATCCGCCGCTGGTCGTGTCACACCCTCTTTCTTGGATCGTCAATCGCCGAGGAATTTTAACGTTGAGACTGAAAATCGTGCAGGAATGACGGTACTACGGGATACTTTGCCCAAGAGCGAGATCGATCGTGGCTCAATGTTGAACGCGATTAGAATGATCAACGAGATCGAACGAACGAGTCGAGAGTCTTCGGACTGTCGTACTCGTGATATCGCGACATTTCGCGACTCGACGCTTGAATCGAGAATAACCAAGAGTCCGAGAATTCACGAGAATGGTACGACGAGTCTCAATTCACGAGCAACGAGTCGCGGCGAGACGAGACCCTCGAGTCAGGATTATCGAATGACCAATTCCGTCGTCCATCGCGAGAATCATTCATCCAGTCAAGAATTCAAACTGCCACCGGGCCAAGAAATCAGGCCACCAAGTCGCGAATTCAAATCTCCGCATACCGATCTTGTTGGCTCTCTCTCCAGCGCCACGAGTGTCCTCGATACGCGTCGTAATAATATCTCGAATAACGCACCACCGTCACCGGTCCGAGAAATTCGTGCGATCAACGATTACAAGAACGAGCACAGATCGCAGGATTTCGGCCGAACGAATTTCGAGAATCTAAACCATCATCATCATCAACAGCATCATCATCAAGAGACGAATAAATTGCACGAGATATCGAGAATTCAGCGGCAAACCGAGGCGAAACGTCACGAGATGGAAGTTACGAAGCAGAGTATAAAGGAGAGTATGAAGCAGCACACTGTAGCGAGAAAAATGGTCGTTGGTGGGCCGGGTTTCAGATCTCCCTCGCCACCAGGTGGAAACGTTAAACCTCAAGCAGAATTTTTGCAACCATCGAGCGGTCCTGCTCCTAATTATGTCAGGTGAGAAATTCTTGACTCGTTTCTTTCACACAACCGCACTTTTGTTCATTATCACGAAGCTCCTCCAAATTTTTGGCTTTTCGACGCATGAATGAATTGAAAAGTACGTTTAAACGTTTGTGAATTACAGTGTTACCGAGGATGGCCGTAGCGTTTGCGGAATTTGCAACAAAGTATTCAGCAAACCGAGTCAACTGAGATTGCATATAAATATACATTATTTCGAGAGACCATTTCGCTGCGAGAGCTGCGCCGTTTCGTTCAGGACAAAGGGACACTTGACCAAGCACGAAAGATCGGTTTCACATCACAACAAGGTATTCTTCAAGGTTTCAATTATTCACAATATCCTCGGTTTCATTTTTTTTCCAATATAAACATTCTGAATTGTACCGTTGTACCGTTTCTTCCGCAGGTCAGTATGACTTCGACTTTTGGAGCTGCGACGACGAGCAATCCTAGGCCGTTCAAGTGCACGGATTGCAAAATCGCATTTCGAATACACGGACATCTGGCCAAACATTTGCGCAGCAAGATGCACATAATGAAACTCGAGTGTCTCGGAAAACTTCCTTTCGGCACTTACGCCGAAATGGAACGTTCGGGTGTCAATTTAAATGACATTGACACCACTGACTGTGATAATAGTTTAACTAGTCTTCAGGTTTGTCAAATGTTATCTCTATCCTTTCGTTATCTTTATATCTAGACATGACCAAGTAAATCATTGAATATCCCAAAGACATTTAAAATTCTTCACATTATTTTTTCATACGAGATAAATTTGTCTGTTCTTCGTGTCTATCGTTTTCTCCTCAACTTTTTTCGCCTTGAGCCCCTTTTTCAGTCTTATCAATTCTCTCTGGCAGGACTTGAGTTTGACAAATGTATCCCGATCTATTCGTTTATGCATAATTGATCAATTTTTCATGGCAGATCCTGGCCCAGAAACTCTACGAGAAGGATCCGAGTAAAATGGGACAGTGGGACGCTGAGATGATACCGCATCAGGGTGCGGCGAGCGGTGGTGAGACATCGTCGGACGAGGGTGAGCCGATACCGTCTCACACGTTGCATCAATATCCTCCTCCGCCTCAGCACGTTAATCCAGATAATTCGCGAACATATCACATGCCAATGTTGACCAGCGACGAGACGAAAGTGATCAACGACGTGCGTCACGTTAATTCGCGCTTTTGTCAACAGCGTGGCGTCGATTATCCAAGAAAGGAGCGAGCAAGGAGCGATTCTCACGATGAAATGAGAAACGACGATATTTCGCATCCTTACAAGTGTCAAATGTGCACGATATCAGTGAGAAGCGTCAGCGAGTTGCAGATGCATTGTTTCGTCGAGCACAGTAATCACGACGAGACAAAGACTAAAGCAGCGCTTGAACAAGCCCAAAATCGTGACAAGGACTGCGCGCTCAAACGCATGTCCGACGAGATCGATCGTGGCGGACGACAAAGCGAAGATTCATAGTGCCAAAGTAACGCGACTGTATTGTTCAATATTTTTATGAATCGTTGAGAAATGTACGACGCGGCGTCTTAACGTGTCAAACAAAATCTCCTGGACGATAAAGATCATGCTCGATTCTCGTCGAATCTAAACTAAAAAACAACAACACGCGTGCAATCTTTCGACAAAAATATTGTACGAAACTTTTTCCTAGCAGTATGAAACTGGTAGCGATTTAACAATCATATATCACGGTGGTTTGAGAAACAAAAATCATCGTTTCGATTGTCCCCCTTATTTCGGAGTTCTTGGTTCACGGAAAAATCCCTACGAGGCGAGCAACCGAAAAACAAAGTAAAACTATTGTTGTTAACCACCCTGATGTACATGAATGTCTCAAATGGCCAAGAATCGTACGAGTGAACTCTAAAAAGTGTTTTATCTAACGACAAATGTACAATTTATTATACAAAATAGACTCTGAAAGAAAAAGGTGAGAAACTGAACAAAAATTAGCGCAGGGTGCAATTTGACTGGCATGTGATTCTGAATTTAAAGTGCAAATGTTGCGTGCAACCTTGAAGAGTATTCTAATATTACGAGGTACATAATATAATGCATTGAATATCGTCATATATTTAAGTATATATATATACGTATACACAAACACGCATATTTATATATATACATATATATGATATGAATAATGCGATAGACTATCGCGATAAAAGATTTGTTGACAACTAAAAAACCGTGCGTTTACATTGCAACAGTTAAAAAATTTATTGTGGTTACGATATCCTTATTATCGCAATCAAGGGGTCACATTTACTCGATATATAAATATAAATATATATATATATATCGAGAAAACTTTAGTGTTATACAAATATTATTAGAAAAACTTGAGAAGCATTATTGTTTTTTGTTAGTTTACCTGCGAGACATAGAAACGTAAATTCTGGTCCGATGACAAAAGGAAGAGAAAGCAACGATCATGGCATTTTATTTGCCTTGACAGTCGATAACTTTTCCAAAATGTTGTCTAGCCACGCTCTCGAGAGGAATTTTTCGACCTCCGGCGCGATTCTCAAAGTCTCTTGTGACATATGGCTGTTACACACACACCCACACACGCGCGCGCGCGCGTACACACACAATGATATAACGCGATTCAAGCGCTCAAGCACATGAAGTCTTTCCTATCGCATAATCATACCTCGATAATCATTATTTGTACCTATATGTGCTTGAGGTGATAACGGACTGTAATACAGAGAATAATGATAAAACGAGGAAGAGGAATGAGAAAAAAATGACCGCACGAATGTATACAAACGAGGTCGAGTATCGAGGGAGAAGGTTGTTGCCAAACGATATCAATGTAGCATAGAAAGAAAAAAAAACGTAGCACTTCGATGTAAATCCCTCCCTCCTTTGTAATTCTATCGGAGAACCAATCACAAAACTATGTAAGAGCTTCCAAGATGTATGCGTGTGTCCAAAATACCGAGCCAACGGCTTCACCAATTTTCGTTCGATTTGAACGAAAAAGGAAAAAGTGAAAAATTGAACATTTCTGACACATTATTCTTTGATCTCGGACGTGAATTGTTTTTTTAGATGTATATATCGTGAGATATTCTTTCACAGAACGCCATTTACATATCAAATATCTCATTTGAGGCGTAATATCGTGATTTATATCAATATATCGATTTTATGATATTTTTACAAAGCTCGTAAGCTGTGAATTCTGACTCGTGTGAAGTAAAGAAAATTCGTTTCAAAGTTTTGTCCACTCTGGTATATATGCATATGTATACATATGTGTGTGTGTGTACAGTTTGATCCTGTGATGTGAATTTTACAAAATTATCGTTAATCGTGTTTTAACCATCGTGAAACGTTGGCTCGGTTGCTTCCAGACTCAGTATTAGAAAGTCTTAACGAACCGTGCGAAATGAATTGAAATCTTTTCTCTTCATTCGGTCAAGAAACCAACACAATTACATTTTTTCTAAGCCACGTGCTCCCCCCTCCTCTACCCGTGTATCATCGGTTTTTTGTCATCTCTAAGTTTACTATGAATCGTTCGGAAAAGCCATGAGCACTATTTTTCGGGATAATTTAAATTTTGTATAACTGCGAATAGTTCCGACGCGTACAGATCGTCTTTCTCGTTATAGTATTTTATATGTATCATAGACGAATTAGATCTTTAGAATTTTATAAAGATTTACCTGAGAACAAAATAATAAGTGAGCCTGGACAGCGACGATTGTCGAGTGGCCGTTGCAAATGTACAAGAACTTTTTGGGAAACTGAGTAAAAATAAAATAAGCGGCATCGGGCTTTGAAGAAAATTTATCATGAAAAAAGAAGGAAACTTTTCATTGGAACCAAAATGCGGCTTTTGCCAATGAATATCAGAGTATGGGACCGGAGTTAAGATTTTATAAACTTATACTTAATGTTAGTATCCATCTTTTACGAATCATCATCGAGATGTACGATCTGTTTGCGTCATTTTTGGAACAAAAACAACACTTTTTCTTCCTGACTCTGTAACTCTGTTGAAAACTATTAACGAGAATGTAATTTATTTATTGTAAATAAAAAAAATATATTGCCTAAAATATTTCAACATTAATATTTACATTGTTTATTTTATTTCAGCTCTCGTGTGGTCGTTGAAAGATGATGAGGAAATCGTTCGAAAATAAAATCTAACGTATTCCAGATGGCGTATAATTACATGGAATTCATTACGAATGAATACACAATGTTACAGTGAGAAAATTACGAACATCTCTTAGAATCAGCCAAACTCGGTCCATTCCATCCACCATTGAGAGATCAACGAGCGTCGAATACCACAACTAAGGTAAACTGTTAAGAAAAATTGATAACAAATCTCAAGATGTAAATTTCAACAAACGTGGCCCAGAATCATATTTTTCATTTAACATTGAAAAAATTGTACTCGTTAGGCAATTCTCGACTAGTCACATCCGTATTTAAATTAGACTGATACATTGCTATTTACATTGAGAAATTAAATGAGATTAAGCGAATTAAAATTACTAAAATTGAATTGAAACTAAGAATTGAAACTTTTTTTTTAGAAGACAAAGAAAATGATATAATTAGTGGATCAAAGATACATGTTTACCGAAAACTTAATTATTTAACTATAAATTATCAAGGAATATAAATTTTCCTCTGGAACATTTTCCAAATTCTCCTACAGTTTAGCCCCACAATTTCTAGACTTTTCCTAATTTTTCACAAGTCCGGCAGACACTTTTACGCCACAGCTTGAAACAGTCAAATGTGAGCGAGTTTTAATTAAAACGCTGAAAAAGGATACGACGCTTGGTGCGTTTTTTGTACATGATACGATATCCACATTCTCGACAGCGGATAGGATCTCTCGGCCTGATTTCATTGTCGTGATGACACTCTGAAATAATTACGAAAACACAATTTTTTATTAATCATCAACAATCACTCGATGATTTATCTGAACTAACGACGAATTTTTATTTAAAAAATCTGTATAAAAATTAGTTGTTTTTTTTCCTCTGATCAATGAATGTTTTTCGTATTTTATCAAAAAGTAAGGTTAGGTTACGGATTCGGCGTTATTTTCTATCTCAATGGCAAATTCAGCTTACCTCCGCATATATAAACCATAGCTTGTTTCGGAGCGGAATCCGCTTTGCTTGACTCCATTCTCTCAATTATTTCAAATGAAAACAACGAGAAAATGAAACTCACAACGTCCGTCGTGCGTTTATCATGAATTTGCAACAACACACGCGAGTGACACGACTACACGCGCATGCGCGTCGATGGCGCACTAACGAACTCAATTCGAGCTCTATAATAGCTCGTCGCGGAATATAATAATTATCTCCCAATTAATCAATCGATATTAATTCTCTGTCGTAAAACTCTTTTAAGGGTTAAACTTTTTTTTACCATATTTTAGTAAATTAATAAAATCCTTCAGTCATTAAAAATTCTGCCCGAAAAAATATGATTGTTTTGGTGCATACGCCATTGGGGAGCACGTGTAACGCGTTTTAAAATCCCTCCCGAAAGTCTGCGAGAAAATTGTGCTCACAGAAACGAGAGTATTTCACTTGATTGCAACATAAGCATTAATTCAAGGATACATTCTAATCATGCCGCTTATTTTGTGTCCGAAAAAGTGTCCTCGTCGATCTTCGAGCACAACAAGCATAAATTTCGGCAGCTCAATGGGTAGGACGTTCATTTCTTCAATAATAGAAAAACACGTGAATTTCTCTTGCAAAAAAACATATCTGAAATTCTTGAAGAACGCGGGGAGATGCGCACGCTGCGCCATAACGAAAAAGAAATAAAAAAAACAATGAGAACCACTGGATCCCCGAAAAAGTTTCCCCGGCAACAGAGATTCGACCATAGTTTGCGAAAGTTTCACACGCGTGGCAGCACCGTCCAGAAGGTGGTTGGGCCACACTGGCAAAAGCTCTCGTCCAATGCCATCGTGCGGCAGCTGTCGGCGGGATAAGACGCGCCTTTCGATTAGTCGCTCGACTTTCAGTCTCACCCCCACTCTGCGACGATGAAACGAAACCTCTGTTTTCAAAGTTTTTAAGCGCCCCTCACGCGACAAACGCGCGGCAACGCTGAGAGGAAGCGAGTTCCATCTCCGCGTGTGCGTATATCTCATTCTATATTCACCCCTGCTCGGTGTCAGTTATCAGCGTTGTGTTCGGTGCGCGTCAATTCGTATTGCAATAAAAACAGTGAGATACGTTGCGTTTAAAAAAGTGTGTGTGATACAAAAATAAGTGTGATATCCGAAAATATCGTAAGATCGTGTTTTTCGTTTTGACAACATTATATTCCTTCCGTGTTAGAGAAAAAACGTTGAGCGCTAAGGGGTAGTAAATCTTGGTGGTTAGGGTGTTCTCGGACAAAATTTCCCGACATCCCTCCCGGCGCGTCAAAAAAATAGATTCAAGATGGCGCGTGTGTTTCTCGCGTATAAAAAATTGCACACGATGAGGAAGTTTTCGCGCGTAATAGACGCGCAATAACAACACGAACGTAACCTAGCGGTTGTTTACAAAGAAATCGTCTGTCTCAAGCTCTCGGGGAAAGGCGGCAATGCGACGGCGCGTGTCTCTCTCGTGATCGTCATCGTCGAAACGTCAACAAACGAGAGGCAGTGTTACTCGGGACTCAGGAGTAAGAGGAACGCAGAGAGAAATCGTTGGCGCGTTTTGTTCACTCTCTCTCACTCTAGAGTTGCCGCAATTTTGCGCCAAGTCGGAAAAATACGGCAAATATCTCGCGCGCCCGCGCGCGCGCGTCAGCGTCAGATGGGCAAACCGGTGAAATATCTTTGTTTTCTCGCATTATCGGCAAAAAGGTATGAAAATTTTCGTAAAAATATAGTATAAAAAAGGAATAATTGAAAACATGGGTGATTACGAAATGATGGAGGCTTCGCACATAAGCGAGACTCCTCATGGCGCGTCAAGCGGTGACAGCGGTTATTTGAGTTTAACCCCACGTTCCGGTGACTTTACGCCGAATCTCGGAAGTGCACGTTCACGCGTGATTCTGGCAACGTCGAAGCGGCATTACCGTCTTCGGCAGGATCCTCGAAAATCCGAGAATCGTACATCGAGGTTACGCTCGAAATTAAATTCGCTGATAAATTCGTCGGAAATAATCGACTCGCCGATCGACGAGTCCCAGAAAGAGGGCTCGGATTTGTCCGTTGATTCTGCAAATTTCAGCAACGACAATGGACGTGGCAATTTTGATATTCACGATCATGCGACGGAATATCGCGAGAGAAGAACGCGAAATCAACGACGAGGATGGCGAAGCGGTGCTATCACACCGGCTTCGCGTTTGCAATTATTATCACCACCTCCGTCACCGGCGATACCCTCGACTTCGTTCGTCGCGTCGGAGCCGATCGAGGAAGATGTCGAGATGAAACTAGTCATAGTTCCCCAGAGTACGCCTTATTCGAACTGCGCAACGAATTTCCACTCTGAGATTCTGGATAGCAGTCATTTTTCACCCAAAACCAGCAAAACCAGTCCGGCGCTGCTCACCTCGGAGGACAATAAAAAATTGAGCAAACTCGCGATCGAGGATCTCGCCGGTGAGATCAAACCCAAGAGATTGGATTTCAGTCAGAGAGCGCTTTCCTATGCGCTTCACAGAACAAGAGCGACTCCTGATTTCACGGGTAAAACGAACGTAGACGTTATCACGCTTCTCGGTGAAAAGAGCAATCATTGGCGAGTAGTTTCGAAAATTTTGTCGCACCTCACGCCGCAGGATCTTTGCTCGATAAGCATGGTTTCGAAGGCCTGGAGGCGCATATGCGCCAATGACTCGAGGGCCAATATGCGAAGACTCGGCCACGTTATACTCAGGCAAAATACCAAGGAGAATTTTAAATTTATGAAGAGCAAAGCGGAGGGCAGCGTCCAAGCCAGTCCCAAGAGCAGATACGTGAGGAAAGGATATCTATTGGAGGTGCAAAATTTACTTCAAGTTCCGGGAATCCCGAGACCGCCGAACAGTCCGCCCGTTTCGCCGAGCAAAGTCAAGTTTCACTCGTTCGTCAAGGTGAGCGATTTTAATGTCAAAAATTTATCATCAAAATTTTGGATAAGAAAATGTATGGGTCACTCCATTTCAAATCGACCACTTTTCAACCCAGCCCCTTTCGATTTGGTTGAAAATTTTCGTTGCTTTTCTACTCAATTAAAGACATTTTTCAGGAAATTTTCAAATTTTTTTACCCAACCTTAAAAAAGTTATGAATTTTTCAAAAAAAAGCCCTTGTCTTTTTCAAATAGCTATATGTAACTTCTTCGAAAATTGACTAATCGGGACTTTTTTTTCAAAATTTTTGTCTTTAGATGTACTTTCCGAATAAAAATACAAACAAATTTTAAGATATTACAATCTATAAAATTTTTCACCTTTTCGAGAAAAATCATGGTTTTCTCGGAGATGCCATTTTTGATTTTTTCTTTTCTTAACTAAAAAAATACTTTGATCAATTCTAGAAAGAATGCCGCCCTAATTGGGGTGGGCCGAATTTTCCTTCTATTTTTTTTTATCGATTAGAAAAAAAAATTCCATTTGGGCTTATTTCACAAAACAACACTCTTGAATTTTTTTGAGAATTTATAAAGGAGCTCAGAGTTGGACAAATTGAGAAGAAAATAAAATCGAAAGTAGTAATCCTCGAATTTTTTTTTCCAAGTGAAAGAAAAAATAAAAGACACCTATAAATACTTTTTTTGTTTTTTTTTTTTCAATGGAGGAGGAAATACAGAAAGCTAAGACGAGCTAAAATTGAAAAATATTGGATTCAAGATGATATGCAATGAATGTCTTTTTCAAAAGCCTGTGGCTTGGTCAAAAATAGGCCCAGATGACATTTTTTTTTTCTTTTGTTTTTGGATGTAGTTTTTGAAAAAAAAATACATAAAAGGTATTTATAGGTGTCTTTTATTTTTTCTTTCACTTAAAAAAAAAAAAAACGAGGATTACCACTTTCGATTTTATTTTCTTCTCAATTTTTCAAACTCTGAGGTCCTTTATAAATCCTCAAAAAAAATTCAGAGTATTGTTTTGTGAAATAAGCCCAGCTGGAAATTTTTTTTTTTTTTCTAATCGATAAAAAAAATAGAAGGAAAATTCGGCCCACTCCTGTTAGGGCAGTTCTTTCTGGAATTATTCGAAGTATTTTTTGAGTTAAAAAAAGAAAAAAATCAAAAATGGTATCTCCGAGAAAATGATGATTTTTTTCGAAAAAGTGAAAAATTTCATAGATTTTAATATCTTAAAATTTGTTTGTATTTTTTTTCGGAAACGACATCTAAAGACAAAAAATTTGGATAAAAAACTTTAGAAAATTGACTAAAATTAGTCAATTTTTGAAGAAGTCATAGCGATTTGAAAAAACAAAAGCCTTTTTTTTTTTGAAAAATTCATAATTTTTATGGGGTTTGGTAAAAAAATTTGAAAATTTCCTGAAAAATATGTTTAATTGAGTAGAAACGGAACAAAAATTTTCAACCAAATCGAAAGGGGTCGGGTTGAAAAGTGGTTGATTTGACATGGAATGCCCCCTATGTTTCCACGATTCTGAGGGTTTGATTGGGGGATGAATCACTGCTCAAAAAAAATTTCCCCCTAAATTTGAATGAAGAAATATGCAAAAAAAAAAGGATTTCCGTTATCCGAACACGAGAATGTAATTAAATAATTGCCAATTAAATACAAAGGAAAAAAATGATCCAACGAGATCGGTTAATTCATTAAAAGTCGTTGGCACGATTTCCGCGTACGCGATATCTCGCAGTTGTGATTTGATAGAAAAATATAACGCCGGGTGATTAAAATGTCGCTGACATCGTTGATAAGCCTCCTCCGAGGCGTATGAAAAAGTAAAGCTTTGATTCTCATGAGGATCGTATTAGCGTGGTAACTGAAAACAATGTAAGTTCTTTGGACTTGAAAGATTGCGAGGAGAGTCGGTGGCGTCGTATTCGACGACGGTGGTCGCTCTTTATCGCATCGTCTGTCTTGCCTCGATCCTTTTCTCACCTCTTCGCGCCCACAGAGGTCATTTTTTTTCAACCCCCTCCACCACATCTCAAATTTCACATTAACAAACAACGATTTCGACTGCTCGTGGTTTTCAATTCCACATTCATCATTGTCGCTCCACAGATATTGCAATTTCTTGAACAATTTGCATCCTAAAAATACACTTTTTTTTGCAAAATAGCGTTGATAAAAAAATGACAAAAAACAACATGACCGTGCCACATTCTCGAATATCTCATTTTCTCATTTGAAATTTTTTTTTGTCTCAAACTAACCGTTCATAAATGCATTTTCATGCTGACGCGAATGAATTTAATGGAAAAAAAACGAATTTTTTATGGTCAATTAGAAACGAGGCGCAAGTCGATTTTGCGGGTCACAATTAAATCGCTTCACGGTTATATAAAAATTGTCTCGCCCGATTTTCCACCGATTAACGGTTCCGGATCACCGACCGCGAAGTCTTTCGCGCGGAAGGAACGAAAGTAAAAAAAAAAACAAAATTAATGGAAAAAAAAATTGCGATAGGCAGTTATCTCTCCGAGTGTCTTGTGATTTATCGAGCCGTTTCTTTTTACTCGACACTTGTTTTTTTTCTTCGTCTCTGGCGTCCAAGGGATGATTATCAGTTGTCGGTTGAAAGTATCGTTGAGAAAAAAATTATTTTCTGAAACGATCGGCGAAAAATAATGATGAAAAATTGGCTCACGATATTTAATGGATTCGCAACGATATATCGCACGTTAATTAAAAGAGCGGGGAGATTCTTTGTTCCGCGACTAATGAAAAAGTAGCGTTGGATCATCGATAAATTGGAGCTTGTATTTCGAGAGCTTCACGTGACTCTCTGTGATGACAGAAATGACGCGTGCGGCTATCAAATCACGTGTATATGGGGCATTCCATACCAAGTCGACCTGAGTGTGACCCTCGACCTCGCTGATTTCGTTTACGATTTTTCATATGATTCTTCCAACTCAAAATAGCATTCAGAATTTTTTCAGATTTTTAAACCCAAATTTGAGTACGTTATGATTTTTTGAACATTTTTTTCGAAAACCTCGAGGGTCGTAATTTCAAGATCTGAAAAAATTATCAAAAATCTGGTGTCAAAAATGAAAATTTTTGACCCAAAATTCATGATGTCCAGACTTTTGCATCCACCTCGATTTTAGGTTTTTGTGAAGAAAACGTAAAAAAAATAGATGCAGAAATTAACCAACTATTTTTTGAAAAAAATGAAAAAATTTCCAAAAATAGTTGGTTAACGATAAAAATATTCAAGCCACTTTTCACGCTAGATCAATTTCTGCATCTATTTTTTTTACGCTTTCTGCATAAAAACCTAAAATCGAGGTGGAAGAGAAAGTCATGAATTTTTAGTCAAAACTTTTTATTTTTGACACCGGATTTTTGAGAATTTTTTCAGGTCTTGAAATTACGGCCCTCAAGGTTTTCGAAAAAAATGTTCAAAAAATCATAATGTACTCAAATTTGGTTTTAAAAATCTGAAAAAAATTCGGAATGCTATTTTGAGTTGGAAGAAACATATAAAAAATCGTCAACGAAATCAGCAAGGTCGAGGGTCACACTCCGGTTGACTTGGTATGGAATGCCCCATATATATGTGTATGTCTACACGTAATCTGATATTTACAAGCCTGAATAAAAAAAAATGGTCAAAACGAATTTGAGTTACAATTTTTGTGATTTATTGGGTCGATAAATTCACAATATTTGGATTCAAAAAGTTTTGAAAATATAGACCTATTTCATCGAATTGCAGTAGTAGAAATGATAAACATTTTTTCCTCCATGTCTTGATAAAGATCATTCCTTTTAAAAAATTCTAATATAGACTGTTACTTTTCGTCGTTCGCGTTGATACGCGGCAGATCGTTGTCCATTCCCCTCGCCATGAGCGAACCCCACGAGTCAATGTTAACTTTATAAAAGTATGAATCTTTACTCTCTCGGGTTTGTTTTGTGATTTTTCCATGGACTTGAAATTTCGAACGTTTAAATGACCGAAAAATCAACAAGTTCATTCTTTTAAAGAAGAACTTGAGACTTTATTAACACCTTGGAAATCATTCTTAAGATATATTTGAATTTTTAAAATTATTATTCACTGAGTTATTCGTAAGCTTTTTTAAATTTTCATTAAATCAATACTTTTTCTGATTTTCCATTCAACTGAACGTTCGAAACTTCAAGTACACATTTTTCCTAAAAATCCAATTATCGACTTGAAGTTCCGAACGTTCAGATAAACGGATAATCGACAAGGTTATTCTTTTCAGAACAATTTTGAGACTTTGTTGATACATTGGAAATAGTTCTTGAAACATTTTTGAATTTTTGTAATTATTATTTTCAAAAACTTGCATTTAGCAAATATTGGCAAACTCTTCTAATTTTGTGTTATATAAATACTCCTTCTAATTTTTTATTCATGGGAACGTTCGAAACTTCAAGTACATGTCCAATGAACACTTGGTAATTTTTCCAGATTTTTTAATTTTGACGATTTAATTTTTATTAATTTTGACGATTTAATTTTTATTAATTTTGACGATTTAATTTTTTCGTTCGCATTGACACGGAATAGCTCATATCTATTTGTGGGTCAGTGAGGAGCCAGCTCCCTCTCTCCATCTTTCTCTCTGAGGATCCTTTTATTGCCTCGAAACTCGGGAGAGACTCCTTCGTTTCGCCCAGCACAGAGACCGCGAAAAACCGGCCTCACGGGGCGAACAATGCGATTCTTATCTTGGTGCAAAAACGTCTGAAGGATCGGGTAGAGCGTGCACACGGTCGATCGGCTTCGCCGAAGAGAGTTCGGGGCTGCTTTTGGGTACGTCGTTAAAACGTTGAGACTCGAAAGAATCTCTCCTCTCGACGTCGGAGGATTCCACGCAGCGACCGAATTCCCTCGTACCAGTCGGCCATTTCGTTTTTCCACATTTTTTCCCCAAATTGTAAATTTACAACGAATTATCGAACTCGGTTGAACCTCACGGAGTTTTTTTCAAGCCAATTCCAAAGATGTCCATTCATTATTTATTTATTGTATATTATACAATCGCCATTTTTTGCTTCAAATTTTATTCCACTCTAATTTCGTTTCGAAGGTTCCCACGTTCTTGGTAACCGTTGAATCGCGAAAGTCTGCGACGTGGAATACTAATATAAAAAAAAACAGTGAAGGGCTTCGCGGTTTGAGAACGATCGCGTCATTTGAAACTATATTAAAAAAAACGTTCTTGGGGGAGTTGAGTCGTTCGACCCTTTTTTTTTATCAGTATTCCCGCATCTTAAGGTAGAGAAAAGTAGCAGTCGTTTCCTCTTCGTAGACCGGAAGTAGAGGGTAATCGTTGCGTGTTCGCTCTTTCGCCAGGTGGTCATAAAATTTCTCCAACTTCTGTCGGATATTTTATTTTCTGTTCCTGTGACTCGCCAATGTCCGAAAAGAGAGCAACTTTGACAATGATCCGTATCTACGGATATAAAAATATTTTAATGCAAGATTCTCACAGACTCGCGCGGAAGATCGTTTAATATCGAGACCGATATATACCTCCATAATAAACGGATAATCTCCGTGAACAGGTGCAATTTCCTGCTCGCGACTCGTGTCCCTTCTCTTCCGGTGCGCCACGAGAGTACGCTCGACCTCGAAAAAGTCCGAGAGAACGTGAACCGTTCCTCGTTTTTTTAAAAACAGGTTCAGGCATCGAATGTTTTTCTTATTTTTCCACCAGAGAATATATCGTTCATCTGAGTTGAGAGTCGTTGTCGTAAACTTATTCCAACATTTTTTTATTCTCATTGTAGGTACCGATAATCGGTAGAAAAAGAAAAGCTCCAAATTTTGAGTAAAGCGAATCATAACTCACATTAACAATATTAAAAAATGAATCGGTATTCATAAAAAATATAATAGTAATATTTTGTATGCAATAGGAAAAGGCGGGACAAAACGACCACCCTCCAAAATGATTTTGGAAAAAAGAAGATGAAAAATTAATCGAAAAATCAAGAGACATCAATTATAACGGGCTTAAACCGCGATTGACGCTTCAGTTTCCAAATCTGATCCTGATACCGCGTTGTTGCACGAAAACATTTTTTTCGACAAAAATTCGGTATGAATCGTATATCGGTAGTCAGCGACGAATGTTACTTGAAAAAATTTTCAATTTTTTTTTTCGGGCCTGACATTGATGTTTTTTTTCCCTGGACATGAATCCACCGATAGTTTTTTCAAGAAATTAAAATTTTCATGAATTTGCATTAAAAACCCTTTTGCTCAATTTTGGCGCCATTTTCAAAAACCTCAAAATAGCGAAATTTCAAGTGCTCCTAACTTTTTTTCTCATCGATCAATTCTAAAATTCCTTTTTCGTACGTAAAGGTGATCACTAAACTTAGAAAATGCCGTTTGGTTCATCCCCATAGCTAAATTTGTGTAGAAATGGAAGCAGTTTGAAAATCGCCGAAAAAAATGGAAAGGGGTATGTATGGAAAAATTGTCAAAAATCGATTGTCAAATTTTAAAAATCTGCCAAAAATCGCATGATGGTCAGAATCGGATGAACCAAGCGGGGTTTTGAAGCTTTAACGATTACGAAGAGAATAAGCGCATGTGGAAGTCGGTATTCTATTTTGAAAATAAATTACAGCCCTTTTAATAAACCGATTAAATTTTGGTCAAAATGCAAAAAAAAAAAAAAAATTTTTTTTCGGACCTCACATCGAAGTATGTTCCTCCCCTGAGAATGAATCTGCCAATAGTTTTTTCAAAAAATCATAATTTTCATTAAAAACCTTTTTGCCCCAACTTTGGCCTCGTAAAAACCTCAAAATAGCGAAATTTTCTGGGTTCTTCTTGCTCACTTATTATTATTCTCATTATTATTATTATTATTATTATCATTATTGGGATCTAGAATTCTCCACAATCATATTTGCATTGCAGGCAAAAAATTCTCGCTATCGTAATTCCGATATAGAGTGCATCAAACTATCCCACGTCTGTTCCCTTGCAACCCTCTATAAAACGATCCGCTGTGCAGCTCGCCAGGTGTTTCATGCCCCGGCGTAGATCGACAAAAGACTCCCATCCAGATCTCTCGCTCAAACACACACATGCATATCTGTAGAGAAATCTGGGGCAAAATGGCCACACCGAACAAATACGTTTCGATTATTTGCAACGCCACGTGAATCTAATGCACTGACGCGTTAAAATATATTTAAAAAAAAAATTGTACACGAATACGTGAATGTCCCACATTCACGTATTCATTTGATTGGTTTCATTTCCCGTGGAAAAAAAATATCCTTGGTCAAATGGCTAATTCGTAATTGTAATTATTGCAAAGTTTATGCAATTTATGGCAATCGTAGTTTTTTCTTGCAAAGTGACAACAACTTTTATCAAACGTGTTATACATATTTTTCAATGAAATGTCGTTTATTCAAATTAATCGTAATTATTTGCAACTTATCGCCATGATCGAAATTTTGCCCGCTTGAGAGACTCGTGTACAAACCGATAGTGGGGAGGGGGGGGGGGATATTAGAGAGAGAAAGCAAGGTAGACAGTCACGATGTAAACATACCGTGTAAAAGCAGCCTGGCGTTGGTCGAGAGCAGACGTGTTGTATTTTTTTTATTGATTTTAAAAAATACAAGAATGTATGTAAATCATTCGAGGATTACAATTTCGTTTGAAACAATTCAATTGCATATTTCAATTAAACTACCCGTTGGATTCTGATTTTACATTATTTTTTGCCATTGCATCGTTAGGCTGGACATCTCCGTTGCTCGTAATTGTAATTCTGTTACTTCTGTTACTTGAAAAAAATGTTTTTCCGGTAGTCAAAGAATTCTTGACGGTCGAATGAAAATCATTCACGTAATCGTCCAATAAGGATACGGCTAATAATTCAATTGTACTTTCCCTTTTCTCACTGAGGGAAGAATTCGTACGTTGGTGAACTTGGAGGTCACAAATATATATATATATATATAACGAGTATCGTTTTTATTTCTCGGCCACGTGGTAAGGAAATTGCACGGCTCGTTTCTCCGTTAATCGAGGAAGTGCCGAGACGCTCGCGCGAGTTATTACCTTCTATATATATAGAGCCAGGTGCGTAGTGTAAAAGACTCGGCGGCGCATCCTTTGAGCGTGACGCGCAACAAACGTTGCCCGCGAACGACTTTCCCGTTCCGGAAGTCATTTGAGACACATGAAAACGAATAGATAATATAAAAAGCCAGAACCTACATAGAGGGGGAACCTTTTTCCGATAGATCGTCTCCCGTGCGTCCGTCCTACGATAACTAGACACGATAGTAATAATGATGGATTATCATTGAAATTAGGTTTGAAAAAAGTTTTTGGAATAACAAAAAAAATGTATTTTTTTCGAGTAATTCGTGAATCAATGTAAATTGATTTTTTTACAAAATATTTTTCTTTAAAACAAATTATATCGTTGCTCGGTTCGCCATTGAAAAATCAATTTCTCTATAATGTTGTTCTTCAATTTTTTTTTCCTCGATGAACGTGAAAATTTAGCAACAAAGCCGGGGAAGAAATAATTTTTTTGTCTCGTAACACTCAAACGCGTAAACTCGACCGTTTCTTTCTAACGCTCTACAACCCTCGCGAAAAATTTAAAACTAGTGATTTTTCTGGTGCAATTTATTATTTTTCTTTTTTTGTAAATTGAGTCTCGACTATTTCATATATCTTTGCAATATGTAATTTGCAAAATTTTTTATTTCACGTTTCTCAACTCGTGTGAAAAATTCGTATTATCGTTCTTTTTGCCCGTATAATTTTTTTTAACGCAAGTTCTTTTGTGCTTTTATCAAATTTTTTGAGAACGATATTTTTACAACATATTTTTTTCTCCTTCAAACGTTAATTTGTAGACTCTGTGATTGGGACGTCGCTAACGACGAATAAATACACCGTATAAAATATCGTAGAATTTTTTTTCATGAATACACGTGAATTGATTCATTGAAATTACATCGTCGATCGACATTGATATTCGTTGCTTTTGACAGCTTCGGATAAATTTGTATTTCAATGTACGAGTATTTTTGCACTATTTCGTTTTGAGGAGACGGTAAATTTTCGTCTCGTTCCACGGAAACGGAAGCCAAAATAGACTCGAAACGATACTACGAAATTTCGTTCACAATGACAATGAAAATATCTCACTTATGAGGAACGACAAAATTTTTTGGAAATAGTGCTTAAGAAAAAAAACGAAAATAAATATGTAAATCACAATGGTCAAGTTCTTCATGATCTCCATACTTTTCTAGGTATAAAATTCCGCTTTTGAAATTTTTCCATATAATCTACGATCGATACACGGTCAATTTTTCAATTACAATTTTTTTTTGTTTTTCAAAATCCAAATGAACAATTTTTTTTATATTCGACTTCTTTGTAGGGACGAGTCCGGACGAGCTTTTCAATGTGCTTGGAAAAAAAATTGAATTACGTCGAGATAAATCCTTTTATTTCTAGAGATTTCACAGGAGGATTCAAGGGCTTGAAATTTAACTGACTGATAAATTCTTTCGAGTCCAAAGTTCTCGAATCCCTCGGCCACGGTTAAACAAGGGTCTCGCAACGTCTTTGTTTACCTCGATGCGTGCTCGAGACCGCGTCTCTCATTCTCCTCTCTCTCTCTCTCCTCTTCTCTTTCTTTCGCCCGACAAGCGAAACACGCAGAGAGTGAAGCTCACGGGTCGTTCTATGTAGAAACCGAAGAGGGTCCCGAGGAAAGGGGCTGCGAGAGAACGGAGAAAAAAAATGCTCGCAGCAGCCCCCAATACGTTGTCCAAGTTTTTCTCTTGGATATTCTCTCTCGAAGGTCGAAAAGCATCGGCCGAAAAATTTCTCCCCGAATTCCAAGAATTTCTCTTTTCCCATTGCAATTTCATTGCAAAATCTAACAAACATATAAATATTTGTTATTTTTTTTTTTATATTTTTGATATTTTCATTGCTATCGATAGACTGATGCAAAAAAAAATGATTTTTGTAACCGATTAAGAAAAAAAGACGTCCAATCGACGAAAGGGATTGGAAAAAATTGGTAAAATCGTTCAATCGTGATTGTAAAATTAATCTGGGCGCGAGATTCGCCGTGCGCGACCTTTCAAGGCTCCGTGACTCAGTCTGTATCGAGAGTCGTTAGAATTCTTCGACCGGATCTCCGCAGACGAAATGACATACGGCGTTGAAGGGAAAAAAAATTAAAAGGAAAAAAAACAAGGGGAACCGTCTGGTCGGGATACAGTCGACGAGATCTTCGAACCAGACGCCGCTTTTCCTTTGGCGTGATATTGGCCCCGACCCTTCGATTCTAATTCTTACAATAATCGTGGCGCTCGAAGGTGTCGAGACGATTTTACCACGTGTGTTATTCAACGATATCGAGATACTCGCGCTATCGTTGGATTTTCCGTTGTTGACCTGCCCCGAGGGATTACACCGATATAACCTGCCCAAACATTTTCAGGATCGCTTATCGACGCCTTGTCACCAAAATCCAGTCTAACTCAATAATCCAGCTCGAAAACAAATTTCTTAGGAAAAAAAAACGGTGGATACGAATTCAGCTTGAAAAATTGTAAAATGAATGTTTGGATAAATTCTCTCGCGATAATTGGCAAATGATAGATCGATTATTTTTTTAATATTAATAAAACGCGCGCGAGATTTTTGCAAGCTTACGTTTGGTGCGTCGAACTCTGAGAAGAGAGATGGAAAAGAGGATTCAGAATGAGCGGCGAACGCGGGTTCTCTCACACGTGCTTGCACACGTGACGCCCCCCGCTTCAATATCTCTCCACGGTTTTATTATTACTCCCTGCCGGAGACCTCTGCCACAAAGACATATATTTATTAGACTGATTCAAAAAAAGTGACTATTTTTTGTTTTTCGAAATCCCCTATTAAATACTTTCGGAGAGGTGAAAAAAAGATGCCTGTTAGTAGCAGAGCTCTTAATAACAATATTTAGATACCGCTCATCGCGAATTTCTATTTCCCATTTAAAAAAGTGTCAAAATTAATTCAAGATGATTAAGAAAATACTACACACAAATAAAAATTGGTATTCATAATAATTTATAGAAATTTTTTTTTAATTGTCAAAAATCGAAAAAAATAGTAGTTATGGAAGGCCCGCGATCGGACTAGTCTTAAAAGTTGTCGAATAGATGTTTAAAACCAAAAATTTCAAACAAAGTCAAAATATGCACTCACTTTTAAATACGCGATTTAAAGTTTAAAACTCAAAAAACTCATTCAAAAACACATCGAATATTTTTGTTGTATTTTTTTTCTGATTAGGCCATAAAAAACAAAAAATTGAAAAAACTTTTAATTTGGACCATTATTAAATAAGTTATGACCAAAATACCGAAAAAAGAGCGGTTTTTTTGTATCGTTCATTATCGTTCATTTCGATGCATTGACTCGAAGCCGAGGTATAAAATTTCAATGTTTGTTTTTTTTTTCCCTGTGTTATTTAAATAGGAAATAGGAATTCGCGATGAGCTGCATCTAAATATTTGTATCAAGGGCTCTGCTTTTAACAGGCATCTTTTTTCATCTCCCCGAAAGTATTTAATAGAGGATTTCGAAAAACAAAAAACAATCGCTTTTCCGAATCAGTCTAATATTTATATATATACATACATCTCGAATCTACACCGGAAAAACAACGAGCGAACATTTGTATTTGTCTCATTTCTCGCTCAAGAATTCGCAACAATTCGCCGCGGCAATCCGCCAAACATTTTTCAAATTTCAGTCGGCTCGTTTCACACATGCTCATTTACAAACACGATGAATCTCAATTATGATGCAACTTTTTATTCCTTCAAGATAATGATATGTGCCTTAAGGTACTCTTCAACTTTAGGAGGCCAACAAAAATTGAATCTTTAAGATTTTTTTCTCAGCTCCTTTATCAGATATGGCTATAAAACTGTTCATACAACATTGTTACATCCTTCGAAAGTACAAAAAAAAATATTGTTATTGTTTATTTTAATTCTTTGAATTATTTATAGAGGGCGCCAAAGTCGAGTCTCGAAAATGTTTTTCCATGGCCGACACTTAATCTCAGGATTGGCAAGTGTGAAACAAAAAGAAATCATTCTAAAGAGGAAGGATTCATATACAAGAATTTACCACCGTCAAAGAAAAATCGATACAAACAATGGCGGATGTTTTAAATAAATTGTGAAAAATTCAATGGTTCATTTTCATTTGAAACATGCGCCCCTTTTTTTAGTAGTAAATTGTGTAAGAAAACTTCCTCTTTAAAATGCTTTTTTATTTTTTCGTTTCACACTTGCCAATCCTGAGATTAACTCGGCCATGGCGCCTTTTATAAATTATTGAAAGGATCAAAATTAGGAATATTTTTTTTTGTACTTCAGAAGGATGAAACAATGTTGTAAAAACAGTTTTATCGCCACATCTGATAAATGAGCTGAGAAAAAAAATCTTAAAGATTTGCTATATTTTTTTTGTCTTCTAAAGTAGACTGGTACCTTAAATAGCGCGGATTATCGAAATGGAATTGTGTACGAGTATGCGAAAAGTAAACACGAGGTGTTGCGGCCGAGCAAGTCGACCGTAACGATAATGCGCTCGGCAACGGTTAACCGTTTTCCGTTTGCAGCTATCCCCTCACTCGGAGCGTTTAAGATCACGCCGAGAGATCCGGTTGTGCGTGTTGTCATCGTCGGCAATGAGTACCGACTCGAGCGTAACTTTTCCCTCGCTCGTTTCTCGTATCAACGTACACACACGTAGAAGTTGATCCTGGCCTATAATTGCGCGATCAACTCCCAAGTTCACCGGTTTCTTCCCCTCGAACGGAAGTCGAGGCAACCTTCCTCCAAATTGGCTTCCGTGTACTTACGCGCCGTATATATGACGCGAATGAAAAATTTAGACGAGGTACGCGTGATCTCCTCGCGTTGATACATGAAAGACGGGAAACGAAGACCCCTTCTAATTCAGTGTGTACAAACGTGAGATTGGTAAATTGTAGCTCTGATCATCAAAAATTTAACTGTTTTTATAGTTTGCTGTATTTTTATGGACTTGAAGTTCCGAACGTTCAGTTGAATGAAAAATTGACAAATTTATTCTATCGAAGAACAGTTTTGGGACTTTGTTAACACCTTCGAAATAATTCTTGGAATATCTTTGAATTTTTTAAATGATTATTTACCAACTATTCGTAAGCTCTTCTAATTTTTCGTCAAATAAACAAATTTTCTGATTTTTCTCTTTTTTTTGCCTCTCGGAATTTCTCTGTTGATGAATGAACTCTGTTTCAAAATTTGTAGAGGCCACCGGACTCTCTCGCTTCCGGTCTATGGATGCACAAAATTCGTTCTATTTTTTTTTCTCCCCCTTATAAGCACACACAAGGTCTTATCTCTCTCTGTTCCATCGTGAGAACTTAGAATATCTTCAACCCCTCGCGCGTTATCGTTCGTTCCAACTGAACAAAGTTGCGCGGGACGAATGAATAAAAACGACGAGCAACCCCTTCATCGAAATATCATCGAAGAGAAAAAAAATAATACAGCCCAATTTTTGGTGCCGTCGAAAGTAGAGCACGAAAGATCGAAATTGAAGACAGGGAGAAACGCGCAGGGGTGAAAAGAGAGGGGCGATAATGGGGTGGGGGAAGAAAAAAATTGGGATGAAGGAATTTACGGCAGCTGCCCTTTGTACGAATGTGTGCGTACATCGTGCAGGGAGGAGAGTTTGGTTTTTAAAAAATGCCCATCCCTTCCTCCGGGTCCTAACGAGATAGTAACCCAATATGTGTGTGAGAATACGGGGAGTTTGAAAGAAGGATCACAGAGAGAGCGAGAGAGAGAGAGAGAGAGAGAGAGAGAGAGAGAGAGAGAGAGAGAGAGAGAGAGAGAGAGAGAGAGAGATCGGTGGTGGTGGAGGGAGTCTACCATAGACGGCAGAGGCAGCCTCTACCCTCTGCGTTTCGTACGATAAAACTCCCCAAGGGCAGCAGCAGCTGTGCACCGTCAACGTGCCATGGAAACATTTTTTCAATGTGCGGAGGGATATACCTATTCCGCTTGACGAGAAAAAATCAATAGATGGAATTTGATGAAAAAGTGCTTATCGATAGATTAGAATTGAATCTCAAAATAATTAATTAATATAATAATATTATATTATTATTATTATTATATCATGAATAATTATTATTGAATAATAATCATAAGAAGAATAATAATAATTATTATTATTATTAGAATAATCTCAACCATCGTACATTTGTACGTAATAAAACGACACGTCACGTTTGAATAACACAAAGGTATCTACGTGATGAGAATTTTAAATTCTAACTGGGTCATTCCATGTCTAATCGACAAGAGTTGGAATCGATCCCTTTCATTTCCGATGAAGCTTGATCAGAAATTTTCGTTTTTAAAACGAAGTTCTACCAAATGAAAAAAAAAAAAAATTCTAAAGTTATGCAAGATTCAAAATTTCATAATTTTTTAAATCTTTCAAGTTTATTTTTTTAATATCTCGAAAACTATTATAGTTACGAAAAAATCGTTCTCAATTCGTCTTGAAGAGTATACTTTAAGCTACGAAAAAAAAATACATATGCAGAAATTTTTTTTTGAAAAATGATGCATTTGGAGAATTTTCAATTTTTTTAAATCGTTCAAATCTACGATCAACATTATATTTTTTGTTCAATTTTTTTTTTATATAATACCTTGTACTGATCTTAAAAGATCCGGAAATTTTCACGATGATGTTGTTTTGTTTCAAAAATTAAAAGATCCTGAAAATTTCAGGATGTTGTAAGATCAGTACAAGGTATTATTAAAAAAAAAATAGAACCAAAAATTTAATGTTGATCGTGGATTTGCACGATTTTTAAAAATTCAAAATTCTCCAAATTCATCATTTTTTTTAATTTTGTTTCGGAATATTTTTTTTTTCATAGCCACAAGTATACTTTTCAAGACAAATCCAGAACGATTTTTCCGTCACTATAATAGTTTTCGAGATATTTAAAAAATAACCTTGAAAGATTTACAAAATTGTGAAATTTTGAATCTTGCATAACTTTCGAAAAAATATTTTTTAATTTTTTTCCTTTCGTAGAACTTTGTTTTGTTAAAAACGAAAACTTCTGACCAAATTTCATCGAAATTAAAAGGGGTCGATTCCAACTCTCGGTCGATTTGACATGGAATGACCCAACTATCAATTTTGCCGCATTACGCTGCGTGTCCCTTAACGATAATCTCGCGCTCGTCCGATACAAGTAGCATTAGGTGTACAAAGAGGCGTACGACATTAGTCAACTGAAAAAGAGAGAAGAGAGACTCGACGGGAAAATACTGTGCGAACTTTAGTCGTGTAATCTATTCTCGAAGCGACGTGCAGAAGTCTCGAGGGTTTGCATATGCGCATAACCCTTCCCACACGCGATTTTTATTCCCCATCTGGCTGGAGAGTGTGATACGAAAAGAGATTTGACAAAAATTTGCAGCATAGAGTTCGGAATCGTACTTCTAAAAAAAAATATTTTTTATCAGGACTCTGTCCGATTCTTGCATCCTCTCTTTCTCTCTCTCTCTTATTTCTCTTCTTGTCGGTTTCAGCTGTCCGCGGCCGGAAACTGTCCGTTAATCGAGTCTCTTATTGTATCTCTCATTCCACAACTCGTTCACTGCACGTTTCTCTCTTCGTCATTCGCGTGCACAATAAATTTAAGGCGTCTTAAAACAATTCGATCGATCGTGTCAAAATAACATAACAACAACAACAACAATATCGAAAGTATTGCAATTTTTAGCGTAGCGCAGGAAAAAAAAATCTACTGGTCATTTAAACCCATGAAATCTCGAATCATACATTTTTCGCGATTTTTTGAAAGTTGAATTGTTTTCTAAAGTCACGTGATTCGAATGAAACTTTTTCGCGCGTCACGATTTTTCGCCTGACAGCTGTCAGCGTGTACACACGGTGTCCCAAAATTTAAGTGTACAGACGGAGGGTTAGTTCCACCATCTCTCTCTCTTTGATATGTCTAAACATCAAAATAGTGTCGTTGAGTTTTTAAAAAAAATGTCCGCTGAGTCGTTTTCTAGAATAGAAAATGTCAAATTTTTCAACTCTATATTTATTTTTTTTTTTCAGTACATATCACATGATTCTCTTTGTGGCTGATATTTCTCGGTGTTTTCCATATCTTAGCACACGAGGCAACGTGCGTTTCTCAGTTGGCGCGCTCTCACACTCCTCTTTTTCATTCTCCATATCCTCTCGCCCTTCTTTATTCATAGGCGCATTGTGCGTGTACACATAACGATCTCGGTCCGTCGTAGCCGCTTTCGAGGTACCGCGTGCGTGCTCTGCGCGCGCCAACTTGGCTCGAGTATGTAGAAAAGAAGCAAAAAAAGGCCTCTCTCTTCGCTGTTGCTATGCAGCGCCGGAGATCCGTGACCATGCTCGGAAGCTCTCTCTCTCTCTCTCTCTCCCTCTCTCTAACTTGGCACAACGTGCTCCTTCTCTCGGGCGGAGAGACAGCATGATTATTATTCGCGGGCCAAAAACCATGCAGGACCCACACCGCGTGGCGCTGTTGTTGCTCAGCCGCGAGCGACTACCCCCACTTGTTCTTCCCACCATCGCGATCATTCTTGCCCGCGCTCTCGGAACCGAACGTGCGTCGGGCGCTCTGGTCACGAATTTAGCCGCGAGAGAGCGAGAAGAGAAGGAGAGATCTCGTTCCTTGGATCATAAAACTCGGCTTGAGTTATGTTTCCTTCTCTCTCTCTCTCTCTCTCTCTCTCTCTCTCTCTCTCTCTCTCTCTCTCTCTCTCTCTCTCTTTACGCGCCCTTCGCTTTGGTCCACGCACGGTCTAGACGCGCTAGCAAGATTGCGAATGACGCAACGACGCCTTGTTTACTTTTAAGGCCTCTCCATAGCAACAGGTCGTCTTCCGCGATTTCTCTCCGCGGCGACTATCCGTCTCTCTCTCTCTCTCCCTCTTGCTCGTGTATCGCGAGAAGAGAGTCGTCCAAAAAACTTGTCCCTCAAATTTACCGATTTTTCATTCGCGTCCGTTCTATTATTTTTTTATTTTTATTTACTTGATGTTTTTCGCTTTGGTCGACTCCATTATTCTTCGTTACCTCTTACTTACTTTTTTTTCCTTTATTTCATTGTTTCATTTCACGAGGCAAGTTTTCCTCGCGATTCCATTCACGATATTCCAAGCGTCTTCCCACGTACGCGTAGTATACGATACTCCCACGTTCCAGAGTCTTTATTCTCGTGGGTTTTTCTTCCGTGTTTTCTTTCTTCAAATAGTTTACCGATTGGCAAGTTCTCTCGGGGCGTTTTGCGGAGTCGCACCGACCTAGACAATATCGTCGCAACGTCCGGAGTAGTAAAGTGCGATATATAGCTTCGCTGCCCCACGAGGAGCTCCTACTCGACTCGGTCATAGTGCGCGCAACGAGAGAGAAGAGAATAACGTCCTTGATACGACTCAAGCACTCTGGCGGTGTTCTTCGAGAGTATATAACGGGATAATCGGCGCCTCGTTTTCTGTCTCTCTCTTCTCTTCCGCTACTTTGTTCGAATTATCGCGCGCGTCCTCCGTTTCCTCCTCCTCCTCCGTTCTCTCCTCGTGTTTATCCTCCCACAATGTTGAATGAATAAAATTTTAACGTAGATTTATTTGCGAGAAATAAAAAATGTCGCGGAGAATTTTGAGTAACCGGGTTTGGAAATAAAAATAACGGGGTGAGCGTGATCCCGAAATATTTTAAACAGCATGAACGAGTCCTTGAATAATCGAGCGGAATTTTTCGAGCCAGATCGACGATTTTTTTCCGTTAAAAAATAAAAAGCGGTCTAAAAATCTTCAAAAAAATCCTTTTTGAGCATACACTTCTGGCACTTGCAAAAGCAATCAAACGGTAGAGTTTTTAAAAAAAGTTGAGTGATTCTCGGATTGATTCGGACATTGGCCTGAATAAATGAAACAAACGATACCGGGAATGAATGATAATGAAAAAATGAATAATTTCCAAAATTTTTGAAAATTCCCACGCTTCACCCAATTCGCAACAGCAAACGGAACGAGTATTTCCGCATGGCAACAGAATCGATGAAATTTCATTACCCAAAAAAAAACTAATCACGAGTGCCGACGAAACATGGCCTCGTTTTTTAAAATATATTTTGCAACCAGCCGTTCATCCTCGATAGCGTCAGCCAAAAGTTCGTGGCCGTAGAGTCTGGTTTTAGGGGGGGAAAAAAAATCAAAAATAAATAAATAAATTTGTAATCAAGACGCGCCGTTGAATCGTGCACCGGGCCAAAAACACGAATTCGTCGTGGCATCGCGAGAGCGAGAAGAGCGCCGTAATTCACCGTCTCGTTTATTCGAATCACGAAATAGCGCGCGCACAATAACGCTTCGTATGTACCGTAATTACAAGCTGCCAACACGATCGAACGCGGCATCCGACCACACAGGCGATGATTGAGTAGACGTACGTCTATATAAATATAATATATTTATGCGCGCGGAAATATAATCGAAACGCACCGACTAATTATACGACGAGCTGGACTAATCTTTCGGGAGGCATTTTTTTCTCTCTCCCATCGAGTTTCGCGATACAATCATTTTGCCAAATCGATTTCTCTCGGTCATCATTTGTATTCGTCAGCCTCGAATCGTCATTTTGCCCAGTCGTTGAAAATAAAAAATGATAATGAAACGATTCTGCATCTCGCGCGAGATTAGTATGAATAATTGCACGAGACAAATTGCCGAACGAGAACAGAATTGGCTCGATTTATCGTTCAATGAGTCACGGAAACGAGATAAAAATAATTTTAAAAAATTTTCAACACTCGCGACGTCACTTGGATTTAATTTTTTCGTATCAATCGAAATGACACAATTTTTTTTGAGTTTCGGTGCAAGAGTCGTAAAGATATATTTTTATCAAACGCGGTGTATCGTATAAATTGTAATTCTTCCATTTTATCTCCCGATAAATTCACGGTCATACTTTTTGCAGCATGAAAGAAGAAATAGAGAATCTTATCCGGATTTGCAGCACATTTATATTAACAGATAATAAATTAAAAGCTGCAGATAGTAATAGCGTGGAGAAAGAAAAAAAATTAAGAATTTAAAATTAGATGCAATTAAATGCAAACGTGTTTTGCGGTTTCTCGGTTATCAAATTTTCGTAATTAGTTGGATACGAGATAAGGAAAATTGAAGCAAGTAAAACCGGCCGCAGGACGTAGTTTGAGTGAGCTCGGTTGACATTGCGGTTGAGAGATAAAAACGGAAAGAGAGAAAGAGAGAGGAAGAAATGAGTAATTTGGTGCGGGGCTGTCGTGTGCGATAACCTGCGAGGTGAGTGCAGGGATGGAATATATATATATATATACACACACAAACAGACACAAAGCGCGCGCGAGTTCCGTTCATTCATCGAGCCCTCTGCCGGCTTCTCAATGGAACGAGGAAGGGGAAACGCGAGTAGAGTGAAAGAAACTGCCCGATAGAGTCGCGCGTTTCTTCCCTCTCGAAATACAGAAAAATTCTTTCGCAGGGAATGGCGCATGACCTTCAAACAGGTTCAGGTACACGCAAAGCCACGTGCACGTGAAATATATTTTGCAACGGAAAAAAAATGAGGAAAAAATTAAATTCAAATTTGTTTCTTCCCAATAGTCACGATTTTTTTTCTCAAATTAATCTGCATTTTATCCAAATTCAACAATTAAACGAAACCAAAAATTCTCCCTGCGCATTATCACTTGACATAATTTATCATCGCATTGCAAAAGCGAGACACTCAATTGAGATAATACTGATTACCTTTTCTTTCTCTCTCTCTCTCTCTCTCTCTCTCTCTCTCTCTCTCTCTCTCTCTCTCTCTCTCTCTCTCTCTCTCTCTCTCTCTCTCTCTCTCTCTTTGCCTCTTGGAGGATCGTTCCCCGAGGGCCCCGTCGTAAATTCATGTCAGATCTTTTTTTTTTTCATCCACCAAAACTACGTCCGAGAGTGCCCTCTGGCACTTTTTGGATTAGGTGGATAAGTCGTTAAAGTCTCGAGTGCAAAATTGCCGCGCAAACTTTTTTCGTTTCTCGTTATATAAATACCCCCCCCCCCCCCTCCCCCTGTCTCTTCACCCACCCACCCTTTCTAGAAACAATTCTTTTGCGCTGGCCAGAGATTTTTTAAAATATAATCAATAGGAATTTTAGACAAGCAACAACAAATTTTTTTTTCATGAAAATTCATTAAAATTGATTTGTTGGAATTTATTATTCTGTTCAGCAAGAACAATTACATCGATACGGGACATTAAACAAAAAATTCAAAAAAAATTTTTTTTCCATTTTTGTCAAATTTGAATCGGTTCACTGAAATGACTGTAATTTATTTTCAAGATAAAATTCCGGCTTCTACATGCGCTCATTCTTGTCGGGGTCGTTCAAGCTTCAAAACCCCGTTTGGTTTATCCGATTGCGATAATTTTTCGATTTTTGGCAGATTTTTGAAGTTGGACCATCGATTTTTGAAAATTTTTGAAGGCATACCCCTTTCAATTTTTTTCGGCGATTTTCAAACTGCTCCCATTTCTACAAAAATTACGTTATCGGGATGAACCAAACGGTATTCTCTAAGTTTAGTGACCACGTTTACGTACGAAAAAGAAATTTTAGAATAGGCCCAAAATAAAAAAAGTTATGAGCACTTGAAATTTCGCTATTTTGAGGTTTTTTAAAATGTGGCAAAAATTAAGCGAAATAGGTTTTTGATGAAAATTCATTAAATTTTAAATTTTTTGAGCAAACTATTGGTAGATTCGTGTTCAACGGAAGAAAATACATCGATTTAAGTTTAAAAAAAAATCAATTGAAAAATTTATTTTCTTGCATATTGTCCAAATTTGAATCGGTTCACTGGAATCACTGTAATTTATTTTCAAGATAAAATTCCGGCTTCTACATGCGCTCATTCTTGTCGGGGTCGTTCAAGCTTCAAAACCCCGTTTGGTTTATCCGATTGCGATAATTTTTCGATTTTTGGCAGATTTTTGAAGTTGGACCATCGATTTTTGAAAATTTTTGAAGGCATACCCCTTTCAATTTTTTTCGGCGATTTTCAAACTGCTCCTATTTCTACAAAAATTACGTTATCGGGATGAACCAAACGGTATTCTCTAAGTTTAGTGACCACGTTTACGTACGAAAAAGAAATTTTAGAATAGGCCCAAAATAAAAAAAGTTATGAGCACTTGAAATTTCGCTATTTTGAGGTTTTTTAAAATGGGGCAAAAATTAAGCGAAATAGGTTTTTGATGAAAATTCATTAAATTTTAAATTTTTTGAGCAAACTATTGGTAGATTCGTGTTCAACAGAAAAAAATACATCGATTTAAGTTTAAAAAAAAATCAATTGAAAAATTTATTTTCTTGCATATTGTCCAAATTTGAATCGGTTCACTGGAATCACTGTAATTTATTTTCAAGATAAAATTCCGGCTTCTACATGCGCTCATTCTTGTCGGGGTCGTTCAAGCTTCAAAACCCCGTTTGGTTTATCCGATTGCGATAATTTTTCGATTTTTGGCAGATTTTTGAAGTTGGACCATCGATTTTTGAAAATTTTTGAAGGCATACCCCTTTCAATTTTTTTCGGCGATTTTCAAACTGCTCCTATTTCTACAAAAATTACGTTATCGGGATGAACCAAACGGTATTCTCTAAGTTTAGTGACCACGTTTACGTACGAAAAAGAAATTTTAGAATAGGCCCAAAATAAAAAAAGTTATGAGCACTTGAAATTTCGCTATTTTGAGGTTTTTTAAAATGGGGCAAAAATTAAGCGAAATTGGTTTTTGATGAAAATTCATTAAATTTTAAATTTTTTGAGCAAACTATTGGTAGATTCGTGTTCAACGGAAAAAAATACATCGATTTAAGTTTAAAAAAAAATCAATTGAAAAATTTATTTTCTTGCATATTGTCCAAATTTGAATCGGTTCACTGGAATCACTGTAATTTATTTTCAAGATAAAATTCCGGCTTCTACATGCGCTCATTCTTGTCGGGGTCGTTCAAGCTTCAAAACCCCGTTTGGTTTATCCGATTGCGATAATTTTTCGATTTTTGGCAGATTTTTGAAGTTGGACCATCGATTTTTGAAAATTTTTGAAGGCATACCCCTTTCAATTTTTTTCGGCGATTTTCAAACTGCTCCTATTTCTACAAAAATTACGTTATCGGGATGAACCAAACGGTATTCTCTAAGTTTAGTGACCACGTTTACGTACGAAAAAGAAATTTTAGAATAGGCCCAAAATAAAAAAAGTTATGAGCACTTGAAATTTCGCTATTTTGAGGTTTTTTAAAATGGGGCAAAAATTAAGCGAAATAGGTTTTTGATGAAAATTCATTAAATTTTAAATTTTTTGAGCAAACTATTGGTAGATTCGTGTTCAACGGAAGAAAATACATCGATTTAAGTTTAAAAAAAAATCAATTGAAAAATTTATTTTTTTGCATATTGTCAAAATTTGAATCGGTTCACTGGAATTACTGTAATTTATTTTCAAGCTAAATTCCGGTGCGCTCATTCTCTTCGCTTGAAAACCCAGTTTGGGTTATCCGAATCCGATCATTTTTCAATTAATTGCCGATTTTTAAATTCGGACCACCGATGTTTGCACATTTTTGCATACATACATAAATATGATGATTTAAAAAATTACTAGTTTTAATATACATAATGGCATGGATATTCATCGGTATCTTTTGAGAAAATAGCTCCGAATTTCACTCGTCTTCAAGGTGAAAAATGTACGTGCCTCGAAGTTACGAATACATTGTCCATATACATATATATACGTGCGTGTGGGTATGCGTATATATACATATATTCAATCTATAAATCCGAGTATATCCGCCACTCGAGGTAAACAAACAGACGCCGCGGAAAAAAAGGTTCGCGACGCGGAGGACAAGTCTGACCGTTCTCTCGCGCGGTACAGATGAAGCAAAAAAAAAGTAATTTGAATACTAATGGCCGCATAGCTAGAGAAG
Source organism: Alloplasta piceator (assembly GCA_946863875.1). Classification (NCBI taxonomy): domain Eukaryota; kingdom Metazoa; phylum Arthropoda; class Insecta; order Hymenoptera; family Ichneumonidae; genus Alloplasta; species Alloplasta piceator. The sequence goes on from OX333080.1 coordinate 1,878,624, forward strand.
ATATATATATATATATATATATAGAGATAAGGCGAATTTCGAGGAAAAATGTTGCGACAGTCCGGTGGAAGGGGGGGGGATCTCACTTTATTCTACATCGTGATATATATTCTAGTTGTGCGCCCATTTTCTATATGCGCGCTATGCATATAGAATATTTGAAATAAACTCGAAGAAAGGGTCTCCCCCGCGAATCCGAAACAAGGTGCCGAAATTTATCGCCAGGAAGCCTTTTCACGACCGAAAGCAGATGAATCTATGATAGAGGCTGAAACCTTTCTCGAGACTAATCAATATACATTATCTTTCGATATGTATATGGGGAAGACTGTGGATCAGTAAGTTACGATTGATTTCGTTGAAAATTGTATTGATGAATAATTTCTTGTCGAGTAGCATTCGATGTAGAAAAAATTGGTATACCGATAATCGATTGAAGAAATTCCATTTCTCATTAAATCAGGGTCACTGTCAGGGAAAATCTGGAAATGTCAGGGAATTCAGGGATATTAAATGTTAGTCAAGGAAAATACGAAATATCAAATGAAGAAAAAAAAAGTGTATGGGCGAATAATTTTTTTCTGCGCACCGTTGGAAAAAAAATTAGGGGTGAACATTTTTTTCTGTTTTTTTTTTTCCATGGAAAATGCAATGTTCCTACCGCTTTTATCATTTTGAGATACTTTCTTCACTCATCTCAAGATCCCCCATAAACCATATTCGAATATACGAATGTTTACACGGATATATAGAGATTTTTTTTTCTCCAAGCGAAAGGAGAATGTATAGGAGTGTCGCGTGAATGTCCGTGTGCTTTTTCGGCACAGACCGTAGCGTCGAAAACTGCCTGTTGCTACCCGGTTACGATGCATCGTACTGAATTCGCAACGAGAATGTTTTTCGTCATTTTTTATTTTCATTTATTTTTTTTTTTTTTTTTGGCTCTCGGTTGAGCAGCGGGGTTGTGGTGTGGGGTGGCGTTGAATAATGTATAATAGACGACGAGGGAGACGCGTGGCCCCGAGGCGCTTGCGAATCTCGCCAAGCTCCGCGGCGCGAGGTGTCTAAATCTCTCACACGTAAAAATGTATACACCAAGTTCTCAATATACATATATATGTACGTGTGCACATTCGCGCGCAGTGTGAAATCTTTGATCCGTGAGAACGGTGCGTCCGAGAGAGACGGAGAAGGGGCAAAAGCGCGATAAAGTAACGCATGCGCGGGAGCAACTCGTCCTTGGACGAGCCGCTAGGATCGCGTCAAGGATCGAAACGTCATCGACGAAATTTTTGCATTCTACATTGAGAAATCGAGGCCGAGGAAACAACAGCTGCGAGGGGTGTGACTCACTGATCCTGAATAATTGACCAATTTTTTAAAAATTTCAGACTCGTTATTTTTTGGATAAATTTTCGAGTTTTCGCGCATCTTGCGTGATTATCAAATTCATCTTGGAAAAAAATGATTTGCAAAATGATCGATTGAGAGAAGTGTAAAAAACGACCAAAGCCGAATCAAAGAGGTTGACGGTTATAACGAAATTGAAGATAGATAAACGGAGAGAGAAAATTGGACTATGATAGAAGCAACGTGGCTCATCGCGCCTAGCACTTTCGAATGAATGACGAAAGTTTTTGACCGTCACGATTGAGCGGTAAATAGCGCCAATGCGCTATGTACGAAATTGACGGGCAAAACAACGCCGCTCGTATCCCACGGTCGTATGTACGTGATAAATGGTTCTAACGACTACGAAAGCGCGCGTCACGCGCCTTTTTTTATGTGAAAACATCTTTAGCGAGATTTGTAATTGAAAAGTGTCCTCAAAAAGCGTTACGGCCCTTCAAAAAAATTTGTAAGTAATTTAAAAGTGTCTTTAAAAAGCGTTGCGGCCCTTCGAAAAAATTTGGGAATAATTGAAGTGTTTTCAAAAAGCGTTACGACGCTTCGAAAAAAAAAATGCCTAAATTAAATTTCGTTTTTCCTTATCATTGAATGTATTGATACAAAAAAATGAAATTCCCGCCAAATGATAGTTTTGCAATTTCGGAGAAAAATATAATGAGTAAAGGGATATAGCTCGTCAATTTGTAAAATTTGGGACATTTTTAACCTACTGACATGAAAATGTCAGTATGTGAAGCTTTCGTTATCAAAAAACAAAATTGCTAAAAAATTGTATATTATTTCGAATATAAAATTTATGTTTTATATTTTAGTTACCACTTATTGAAAATCAATATTAAAATATTGATATTGAAATTCTCTCACGTTGAAGATGTTTTCACACATAGTGTACTCATTTTTTTTTTCGACACATTTTGTGTTCGTTTGACCTTGTTATTTTTCGTGTAGCATCGTGAATTATGATCGGTGGTTCGTTAAAATATTTTATCAACATTTACGTTGATTCGGTTTCTCAATTTTTTGCATTTTCTTCGTTCAAATTGCATCGCGCGTTCTCACGTCGTCTCATTTATTCCTCACCCGTAGCCTCTGACGTTTCCACGAAGAAAAGCGATCATCTCTCGCCGATTTCCGGTCTCTCGACGTGATTCGTCGTCGCGTGCCAAGGACGGTGTACATCGTTCCTTGGTATTTGAGTCAATTTTAAATAAATTCATGGTCCAAGGTGTAGCGCGTTATTTTTCGATTTAGCTGGCCGAGCTCCGTTGTTCTTCGAACGACGAGGAGAGAGGACCGCCGGCGAGAGAGCGGACGCGCGCGAAAATCATTCGGGTCGTCGTTCCGAATACGCGCCCTCCCGCCACTCGCTCTCGGGCCTCTCTCGCGCTCCGAGTTTCTCCGCATAGCAACAAGGACCCACGTGCTCGTTTTGGCTACGTCATTTTTTCCCTCCGAAACATTTCATCGAGACTCTCCCCTCCATCGAATGAAAATCACGTTTTTTCTTCGTTTCACCTACCGCAGAATTGGGCAACTTTGCTTCTGCGTCGAACGTAGACCGTCGAATAGTTTTTCATCCTCGTCATCGTCGGTCACTTTCCCGCGCGCGCGTTCCTCGTGCGCGCGCATTCTTCGCGGTATCTCGATCGCGCGAACCATCGAGATGAATCTTCAAGGTCAAATGAAATCTTAATGAACGCGCGCGCACTCGCCCGCGCGCGTGCACCAAAGCGGCGTCCTACAGTGAGAGAAATGACCTCCGCTCGTGCTTGCGCGTGTGCTTTCCTCTCCCGATAATCCGACGATGGGAGATCCGACAACAAAATCTTAATCTCGTTAATTTCATCGTTTTTTTTTAACTACAAATCGCTCATCGAATTTTCATCGTGAGTTTGAAAATATTTATGTCCGTTACTTTCTCCTGGTCAATGAGAATTTCACTTCCGGTTGAAAATACAGTAAGTTTCGGGATTGCGATAACTTTAAAATAAAATTTTGAAAAATTCAACGGATCCGAAAATTATTCCAAAAAATTCATGCATCGGGCGTTATTCCAGAGCTAGCGCGATTTTAATACCAAGAATCTAAAAAAATGGCATTGCAGATTTTCGCAACTTCAAAATTTCACATCGAAGTTCTTCTTCAACGAAGTAAAAAAAATATAAAAATTGTAAAGATCGAAAGACGGCGAGAAAATAATGTTGAAAGAAATGATTTCCAACGCCACGTGCTCGTGTTGTTTGTTGTTGCTGCGTCTTCGTTAGTCCCCCCTGTCGAGTCTATCGCTTTCTCGCGTTCCTCTCCCTTTCCCGGTGTTCGTCCCCGATCCGACTAATCGGAAGAGCGAGAGAAAACACACGGGACAGGAGTCATGTGGAAGGATCTCAAGGGAAAGAATCAGGAAAATAGCAACTTGGAACAGGAGCGAGAGAGGTCCAGTCTATCGGGAGTTACGCCCAGAATAACAAGCGCGAGGCAGAAAGAGAGAGAGATAGATAAGAGGGGGAGAGGGAGAGAGAGAGAGAGAGAGAGAGGAAGAACGATATAAATCGAGAAAGAAGCTGCACGTTTGCAGGGAGGAGATTCGCTCGAATTGGTGGGGGCAGAGCAGTTTTTTTGACGGTTTTAATACGGTGGGGAGGAAGATGAGAGCGAGAGAGAGTCTGTGGGCGATTAACGGAGTCTAATTGCATAGCAACAGTGAGGGCCTCCGAAGATAATGATATATCTGACGCGTTTTGCCGCTGGGACCCCTCTGGCCCACTTGACGAAAACCGAACACGACGAAAAACTTATTTCTCTCTCTCTCTCTCTCTCTCTCTCTCTCTCTCTCTCTCTCTCTCTCTCTCTCTCTCTCTCTCTTCCCCACTCTCGCCGAATCTCGACGATACCACCATTCGACGATTTCTCGTTGTATTTTTGTTGGAGGGGATCCCGGCGTCGCATGTCGGGGAGGAAACACGAGAGTCTTCTCCGTACGATGCGAATATACGGCTCATTTGAAACTCTACCGACTCCAACTCTCCTCTCGTCCCGGCGAAAAGTTTTTCCGGACAAAACTTCAAAAAAGGTTTGGAACGCTTTTTTATGCCATGTCGCCGGAAGTCAACGTAAACTAATTAAGCGGCAGTTTAAAGAGGAAGAATTCCGCTTCATTTCCTGATCTTTTAATTATTTTTACAAATTGTTTTTAGACTTTGACTCTATTTTGAAAACAGCTGTTTTTCGCCTTTTTCCCCTCTCTTCAGATACGTTTCATACATTTTTACGATTGGATTCATAAAGACGAAAATTTGAGCTTCAATTTCCTTTTTTTTTAACTTTGAGCGTTTTTTTCCATAGTTATTCCGTTTTTGTGAAAAAAGAAGAAATTTGAAAAATCCCGTATAACACGAAAACAAAGAGAATTCATGACAAATTTCAAGATAGCAAAAAGTTGCATCTGTTTTCGTTGATTTCAGAGGCATTTTTTCCGATTTTTTTTCCAAAATTTTTTGTTTTCATGTTGAAGCTGGAAAAAAAAATTGCGAAAAAAATTTGAAACAAAATTCCAATGTGTTGAAAATGGTAAAATAAAGTATTTCCCCTCTTGAAATTTTATCAATAATCCTATAGATCTCGAGTTATGGTAATTAAATGATTTTGAAAAAATCTGAAAAAATTCCTCTGAACTCAACGAAAACAGAGGCAACTTTTTGCTATCCTAAAGTTTTTCATGAATCCTCCTCGTTTTCGTGTTGTACGAGATTTTTCAAATTTCCTCTTTTATCACAAAAAACATAATATCTTTGGAAAAAAAATCGCTCAAAGTTTTAAAAGAAAGGAAATTGAAGCTCAAACTTTCCCCTTTACGAATCCAATCGTAAAAATGTATAAAAAAATTTCCTCTGGAAGATTGATGCACCTGAAGAGAGAGGGGAAAAATGCGAAAAACAGCTGTTTTCAAAATAGAGTCTAAATCTAAAAACAAATTGTAAAAATAATTTAAAAAACAGCAAATATACGGGTCGTTGACCTCTCTCAAATATACGGCTCGTTGACCTCTCTCGTCTTCCGGTACAGATGTTTTTTCAAATATTTTCCCGACATATTGTCAGAGGGACTCTGACGATGATTGAAATCGATCGGTAGGGTTGTATCTGCGATAAGGTTGTTGAACGGTGGACTTTTTACCGGTAGAGATGTCAATGGAGGAGTCAATCATTCTCGTTTTCTCGCTCTCCGTGTCTCTCGCAAAGAGCAAAACACGAATGAGCGTCTACGTCGAAACGGCGCGCTCCTCTTCGTTCTTCCTCTGCTCATCCTTCGAGAGGGGCTCGCTTGTTTTTCGTTACCTCAAAGTATAGCAAAATAAAGGCGGTGCATGGTGGGGTTCTCGTCTTCTCGCGGGCTATGAGCGAAACAAAAATTCAAAATGGCGTCGTGGTTCCCGCGGGATGCAAGGATCGCAGGGGCCGCCATTTTTACTTCTTTTTTGCACCAACTCCGACGAAATTCTTCCTCGTTTCTCACTCCGGATCTTCGTTCCATTCTCCGCGGGACTCGCCAACCGCACCCTCCAAATTTTTTTTTTCACATTTTGTTTTCATCTTCCGATCGCCATTTTTCTTTTCAATCCTTCTCGTTCTCTTTCCGCTGCCGCATCGATCGATAAACAAAAGGTTGTGCAGTGTAACTTTGCGCGTGTTTCGAGCGCTTGATTGGCGCTATTTTATTTTTCAGCGCTATGCACACGTGCTATAAATTGCTATATAGAGCAGGGAGAAGGAAGGCGGTTCAATGTTTCGTGGTTCTCGCGTTACACCGCCGTGTGTCCCCTTCGATTTCGTGTCCCGCGATCGATGGACTCGAAATTCTTTCAATCGCCTGATCGCTCCAACTTTCTTCCCCTACTTAGAGCCTTTCAATATTATACATTTATATTTTTTCGTGGAAAGAAAAGTATACTTATGATAAGGAGAGGGGACAATTAAAAAGCTATAGCTTTTCCCGGCGTTTTCACCTCCTTTATAAGGAAAAAAATTCTGATGATTCTCTCTCTCTCTCTCTCGAGGTCTTAGAAATCCTTTTTACACGTTACGGGAGGGAAACTAGCTGTGACACAACGGCGGAAGTATACGCCAATAAATCCATTACATTTTAGAAATATTTTTCTTCTTTTGGTATTATTTTTGAAGGGTTTTTCGGCCTATTGTCCGAGCCCGCGAATTCATCAAGTGCATTGGCGATGTTTTGCCGTGAGCGCCACCGTTCTTTGAAGAATGAATCGCCTCGCTTCTATATATATATATATATATATATATATATATATATATATATATATATATATATATATATATATATATATATATATTGGACCGTCCGTGCGTGAGAGAAAATTGTTCGAAGGAGAGGGAAGTAATTGTCCCGCGTCGGGGCTCGCCAGGGGAAGATAATCGTAAAAGGTCTCTCTGGGGTGGCAATGCTGCATAAATACTGTATGGGCTGTTCAAAGTCAAATCAACGAACGTTTGCTTCGGGGATTTGGTTCGTGATTCGTTGAACTTTTCCACTGAACACAATAAAGGCTAGGATTTTTTAAAAGATTTTTTCCGCAGCTCGTTGATTGTTTTTTCGTTTTTCTTCTTAATGGTGAATGATTTCCAAGAGGGTTAGGCGTGACGCGCGTTGGTCAATTCGACTCGGAATAACCCATGTATATTCACAGCGTGGATATCCGTACCGTGCAAAGACACAGAATGATCGAACGGCAGCTGGCAAGCGTGGGTTACAAACTTCAAAACCTTGCCGCATATCACGATATACACTTACTATGAAAAGTACGTATGAGATTATAAAAAAAAATGAAAAGTTCGTATGAAATTATTTAAAAAAAATAATAATAATAAAAAGTACGCATGAAAGTATTTATACGTATGAAATTATTTTTAAAAAAATAATAATTACAAGTACGTATGAAATAATTTAAAAAAAAATCAAAAGTACGTATAAAATTATTTCAAAAAAATAATTAAAAGTCCGTATGAAGTTGTAAAAAAAAATAATGTAAAGTACGTATGGAGTTATAAAAAAATAATGAAAGGTACTCATGAAATTACAAAAATTTCGTTGACACTTTATTTCTAGAAAACTTTTCTAAAACGTAGATTCGTTGTGGATCGAATATAAGGACATATTCGTTTACACGTTCTCAAAACCAATCACACTCGACTTGTTTGACCGATCAGAGTGTCTCGCGTCATTCGCTTCTCGCATATGAAAGAAAACCGCACTCGCGAGTCGAAGAGAAAAAAAACTTTTGCGTTTCATCGATCGAACCAAAATATTTCGAGGTCCAAAGCTGGGCACTAATACATTTTTCCCCGAATACGCCGACAATGATCGTAACATTCGGTAGTTTGAAAATATCAAGTCGAGCGAATAATTTTTGTCGGAATGAGTAACATCCCGAGATCGAGAAATCGATAAAAGATAGAGAAAAAAACCACACCGAGAATAGAAGGGACAGTAGACTAAAAAAAAAAAAATCATTTTCTCAACGGGGTTATTCGATACGGAGATATAGAATTACGAGAAAAAAAAATTGTGACTCGATAGGATGCGATAGGTGAAAGGAACGATATATCGTTCGATATTAGTCACGATATTTTTTTCCCAATCTCGTCTGAAAAAGAAACCATTTCTATAAAATAAAAATTCGATTCACGGTTCAAAGAATTAGCATGACAATAATTCGCTACCAGGGAGTAAAAATCTCCAATGAAATTTCGTTGCGTCTCAATTTCGATATAATTTTTTTTCCCATTTCTTCGTCCTATTTTTTTCGCCCCGATTAATCATTCGATTCGAGAATTGGATATCCCACGTCGCAATCAATCGAGTCACCCAAAGTTTTTTTTTCCTGTTTGCAATTTCGGTCGCAACGAGTTGATTAATAATTTTCGTGATAAATTTATCCATTATGCGAAAAGAATTTTTCATATCGATATTTTGCGCAACGTGTAGATCTCTCGTTGTGAGATTTTTCATTTCTTTCACGAGTCTTATTTTTTTTCATTCCGCCCTCGCCCCCCCCCCCCCCCTCTCCCTTAGTATTGTATATATTCGCCTCGAGCGCGTTTAACGACTCTCGTCGTCGCGCCGGATATGCAACCGCAAAGTCCTGCAACCGCCGCCCGACGCGGATCGAAAAAAATGATTGCTCCGTGACGGGCTTTCCTTTTGTAAAATTTTTATTTTCTTTTATCGCCGTGGTTTCCATACGGGCTGCCGCCTCCTCCTCTTCCTCGCCCCTGTACCTCGAGTTCTCCCGAAGAAAACATTATGCACGCATGCCGATGCACTTGAGGGGGTCACCTCCCTCTCAAGAGAGTGACAGAGAGGGAGAGTCTCGTGGCTTTTGCTCTTTTGGCCTCGGAAATTTTGCGTCTCACGATTCGAGCGTCACATCGGTCGCGAGAGGCCTCTGTGGCGCGACAAACGAACTTGATTAACAGAGTCTCGTAACGAGCTCGCGCTTTTCACAAATGCCTGATTCAGAACCGCAGATGCTTGTCTTATTGGGAGAAGAATTAAATTTTAATTTTAAAGAGAGAATTTCAAAATTTTAAAATATTTTCATCAGACTCGCGAATAAACGTTTGTTTCAAAAGAAATAATTAAAAAAATAAACATCTCAAAAAATAATGCATCTACTCCGCATTGAAAAGAATTGAAAATATTTTTTGACGATATTTGAAATAGTAAAAAATGATTAAAAAAATTATCCTCCTAAATTTGTGTGTGTCCCGTTGAGGCAATCGGTCGAAAAAAAAAAAATTTCGACTTTTCGCTCGGTTCCTTCGTCTCGGACGATCCTTCTTCTGACAAGCGTAATTCGATGGGATCCGTTTGGTTGTTGCTAGGCAAGAAGAGGATCGTTGTTGTTGTTGTCCCGATGCCTCCTTGATCCGAGCACCCCGAGAAACCCCGCGCTCTTTTCTCTCTCTCTCTCGCACACGCTGCGCCCTCCATGCGTCGTAACGGTAGTAAATTTCTTCGGAGCAAATCAAACGCCTTTTTTTGGTTTTATACCGACTAGGATACATAACACACACTGTATGCTCGTTGACCACTTCGTCGAGACTCTATTATTATTATTATTATTATATCAGAGAGGCTGGGTCGCGTGAGAGCCCGCTTCAAATTTTGATTCTAAAATTCTTGAAATTTACCCGCTTCGTTTACAAGTTATTCCGACTGTGAAATATGTTTCCGTGACCCCGATTATTTTCATCGTGATGAAAAGAAACTTGAAATTTTCGAAGTATCAAATTTCCAGTCGAGTCATAATATATAATATCAATGATAAATTTTATTTAATATTTTATTTATGTAATTTTATTTTATATTTAATTTTATATAATATTCTTCGTTTCATCGTGATAAAAAATATTAAAAATTCCACTAGTCCGAAAATATCCAAATAAAAAATAAAAATAATAAAAAATCGTCGATACGAATATATCACTAAAAGTAAATTTAAACAACATTTATTTTCGTTGTCTTGCTCCGATGCTAACTTCGACATCATAAAAATAAAGCATCGTACAAAGTCGAGTTGACTGTAATATCGATGATAGATGTTAATTTGTGATTAATACGAACGTTGTATATACTCTCGTGGTGAGTAAAAATTAATTCTCCCGACTCCAAACTCCCCCCGTACAGTTGACACCATGATGATAAAAGCGGACCCAGCGGCTCGTAATGATTTCTCGCTCATTCTCACTCTTTCCGACGCGACGTTTTGTTTTCACGCTCCATTCACTTGGAATATATTGAAACTCGAGGCGCGTCCAAAGGCGTGCGATCGAAGGCACGCGCTTCATCCGCAGCTCACCATCATTGCGCGTTCCATTGCAAAGACAAAGAGTATGGGTTTTTTTTCTCACTGATAGTATATAATTCTACTTAGGGACGTTCGATTCCGATTCGATTCTTTAAAAGATCGATTCTTTTGTTTAAAAAACCGATCTTTTGCATCGATTCTTTCCTTTTCGATCTTCAGGTAAATCGATTCTTGACCTCAAATATCGAAAATTCGATTTTTTATTAAATTAGTCATCTATTAAAGATTGGCAATTGAATAAAGATTGACAAAAGTCTATGAAAGATCAGCGTCAAGGTTAAAGGGAAAAAAAGGTATGTGAAAATGTTAAAACGTGAGAGAAAGAGTAGAAAAAATTAAAAGTTAAAATATCAAAAACCCGATCCAGCACAAAATATAATAAATATAATAAATAAATATATTCATAATATTTTTAAGAATATATTAAAAAATGCAAATGTATAAAAGAATCAAACTATGTTTAGCCAGAATCGAAACTGCTTTATATTTTTGTTTTGTATTTATCATTTTGTATTAAAAATAAATTAATCCAATTTAATCGTTTCCATAACAAAAACAATAAACACTTAGGTAAAGCTTTAATTAGAAATTAATTTTTTTTTGCGATTTCTAAAAATCGATTCTTTGGATTCGATTTTTCATGAAAATCGATTTTCTTGATTCGATTCTGAATCAATTGGAGAATCGATTCTTTTCAAAGAATCGAACATCCCTAATATTTCTACTTGTAATGCGATAATTTCGCGAATCAACATTTTTTTCGCTAAAATTGTGCACTGAGAAAACAGTTTATTTGTAGTAAAGAAATATATTTAGTTGGCACTTTTACTTAACCCTCCGCGGTCGCTCTGGGTCATTGAAGACCGAAGGGAAATTTCACTTGAGGATTTCTTCGCTGAGATAGCTATTTACAGCGTAAAAAACAAGAACTTTTGGGCTTTAATAAACATTGATTCACATTCTACAAACATTGAGGAGTAGTCAGGCATTTTTTTTAGATTTGATAGATTTCTTCGATTTGAAGCACTTCATCCCATTGAAAATTGTACGCAGACAACTGTTACAAAATTTGTTAGTCGTTAAGAAATATTTTATTCCTGTCAAAATAATTTATTATAGGCTACAAAATATTTATTTAATTTATTAACCGTTAAAAAATTATTGATTTCGCCGTATTCAACTTTCCATTTGTTAACAGTTAACAAATCCTGGCTTATTTTTTTTCTGCGTATTAACGGGTGTTTGTTTCGTTTGTTTCAGGCGAGTCGAACGCTCGAGCCATGGGAGCACCTTTTGCCGTGTCCAAATTGTTCATTTCCCTGTCACGTCGACGACGAAAAGAACGTTGGAAAGTGTTCGCGGCAGGGTTGCAGTATGGAATTCTGCACAACTTGCTCGTCGAGGCCGCACGCAGGAGCGTGTAAAACGCCGTTACTCGCTACTCCAACAAAACGCAACAAACGTCTGATCGTCGGTTCACGGCAGAGCAAGCGAAATCTTCGGAGATTATGAAGAAACAAGAAAGAAAAAAGACAATCGATCAACGCGAAATGTGTCATTTCGGGTTTTGGAAAACTCTGTCGCGCTGAAATGTCACGAGAGTCAACTGTTGAAATGTTCCTCAATCGCGGCGAAATTCGGATCATCCGTTAATTAGAGATAGAAGAATGAAGATGTTTTTTTTTACGGGTATGCGAAATCATTATATTTGCCATAATAGCACGATTTCTCGATAGGTCGCGATATTTCATCGGGATCGTCGAGTGAAATATTTATATTAATTATTTAACCCGGCAGATCGAAGGAGAGAATATCGTTATTTCGGGACTGGGCAAAACAATCTTGTTCGTGAACTTGAAGAGCGAGAAGGGAAGAAACGATTGAAAGAATTTACAAGAAGATGCGAGAGAGGGAGAGGGAAGCTGACGAAAAAGGGGGAGAGGTTGAGAAATAGGGGTAAAGTCGCTAGTCGTAAAATCTTTTTCAAGTTCAAGATTCACTACAACCCTATTTTATACCTGGTTTGTTTCGTCTTTCTCACGGCATTATTCGCAACTCTCGGGAATGCAGATTTAAAAAACAAAACTCTTTCAAGCAAGATTCTTCTGTGCATTTTGTTTTTTTGCAACCCTTTTTTTGTTATTTCGTTGTTTTTTTCGTAATGATTCCTTTGTGTTATTATTTTATGTGCGCTAAAACGATTGATACCGTTTAAGGGTCGGAGTCTATGTTTTTTTCTCTTCTGATATTGCTAATAATAATTTTTGTCATTTTTTGCTCATCCATTTTTTCTTATTGACAATTTCTACTCGTGCGATAAAAGGAGATTTGAAAATGCCATGGAAGTTTTTTTTAAAGATTCTGCACGACTACGAGTGAATGTCGCGATAACTGCATTCTGCATAAAAGAGATAAGGAGCTTCCCGTGTTCGTTCCCATTCTCATGATAACGATAAATTTTTATTTCTGTAAATTTTTGGGAAAAAATGGTAAAATCAATGGCGAATAGTCTCTGAAAATTTATCGATTTGTCAAAATCCATTGGTAAATTTCATATACATATTTTTAAAAAAACGAAGACAACAAAACGGTTCATAAAAGTATTTTTATTAGATTGAGAAAAATGATCAATCTTATCAACTTTTTAAAAAATTCGGTTTAAATTCAATTGAAAAAATACAAAGGATCTTTTTAGGTCGAGAAAAAATTATCAGATTATGCATGAAATGCTCCTAAAATTAATTCATTTATCAAATATCAATAGTAAATTCGAATAAAAAAAAATGAGACTGTAAACTTCAAAGTACTTTGAAAAATTGACAAAATTTAAAATTTTAAAATTTTCAAGTTCTACCATTTTTTAATTCAATATTCGAAGAGAGTCTCGAAAATATATTTTTCCTCTCAAATCGTTCAACGCGATAATCGAGGCAGGTGCGAGCGTACCAAGTAAACCGAGACACGAGTACATATATACGAAAAACGAACAACCGGTATTTCCGTGAGAGTAGCAGGTGCAAAGGAACTATTAAAAAGTATTAAAAAATTACACACCGTTATTTTTCACAGTCAATTGGGAAACGTATTTTATTTGAATAACCGATCTAATAGCTATGCCAATTGTTTTTAACAGCAATGACTCAATTCTTTGTTTCGCGAATATCGGCGATGCAGTCGTTATGATTATTTTTGTTTCAAAATTCAAGGACGAACAAAAAACAATGAAATTCAAAGCTTTCGAAAGAAGCATTTTCGCGATACCCGAATAATGTTTGAGAGTCAATGCCCGAGCAGGTGCAAGAGTCCAATGCACACAAATAAGGGGGTTTGCCCGAGTGGACGTTGAATTTAACGAGATTCATGAGGACGCCGTAGAGTTTAACAGCCAATAGTATCGAGGGTTTCAAAAATTGTAATAGTCGATAAATACCGTCAAGTTTAAAATATTTTATAACCCTTGGTCGTTTTAAAAAAGTGCATCAAGAAAGCGCGCGGCAAAGCGGCTCGTTCGAAATAATATCATAGTGCATCGAACTCTTGCCCTCGCGCAAAAAATCAGCCCTTTCTGGTATCGTCAGCTTTCCCTCTGAAAATTATACGCCCGGGTGTATATTTTTCTCTCGGTCTACAAAGAGAACTCGTTTCGTACAGGCGAGTTTTTTTCTCGCCTCTGCGAAACTTCGTGGCGGGCCCCGAATACGGGGCGCGAGAGACATTTTTTTTGCTCTCTCGCATCTGAGACGCCATCTCTGGAATACCGAGCGTAACTAAAAAAAGGGGCGCGCTCTTCCTCACCGACGGTCCACGAGTCAGAGAAAGTATTAAATGTGCAGTTTTTTTTTTTTTTTTTCAATCGTTTGAAAATTCCTAGTCTCGATCGTTGATTGATAGCTCGAAAGTATTAGTCGGGTCACAAGCGGACGGAAATAGGGATATAATTGAGAAAACAAAATTTTTTTTAATTCGCAAGTTCGCCACGCGCAGCCATTTAGTTTTAAGCCCGAGGCATTATATACGATTTTTGTTGAATCTACGATTGTACATTGATGAAAAATACTGTGCCATTTTTTGTTTGTTTTGTTATACCAACGCCATAAGCTTTGCCATAGACGATTGCGTCATGAGTCGTTGATTCAAACAAGGTTTTTCCTCCCCCCTTAATGAACGAAGTGGAGTTTGTCGCCACTTAAGATCGTTAATTGTGCTCTCTTAGTGAAGATTTTATTTCTTCCATTTTCGTCACTTTAATACTCCGACTTACTCTCATAGTTTTGTCAGATGCATTTGCTCACAAACCCCCTTATTTAAAAAAATGACTAAATTCGATATAGAAAATTATTGAAATCTCTCAAAGTCGTGCTTAATCGTGTCAACGATTTCGAGTAATAAAAAAAACCCAGCATATTCAGGACACATTTATCATTCATTTAAGGCTTTTTTTGCCTCTGCCTAAATTTTCATTTTTTACGGACGAGACGAGCTCCAAGCACATTTTAAGAGCATCCTGGATATCAATTTAAAGCTTCAAAAAAGAAAAAACATCCCAAATTCAATAATGAATTTGTCCATCGCATATGTTTGGGTAATTAGATATTTTTGTTGTACCATTTTTGGCAACTCAGTCATTCGATCATACATTTTCAAGGATAAGACAATTTTGAGCATGGGGGTTGAAAAAGAAATGATAAACGCGTCCTTTTCCGGTTGTGCGATACAATAGTGGTTGCAAACATTTTTTTTCGTCCTGTCTCCCCTCTTGAAGATTACATGCACGCCCAATTTTGCCCGAGAACGCCCTCGAGCAGAATCGATTTATCGCACTGGGTAAAAACCGGTATTCCGAAAAGGGATTCCATCGAGACGCGTTTTGGCGAACACTGGTCCCTTAAGACCTCGCTCAATCATTGTTTTATCCGTGAAAATGCAAGAACAAAAAGACTCGCCATTTTCATTATCCGACTAATCATTCCATGTGTGCTCGCCTGTATGTATCCGTATTTTATTTTTTTACTCTTATTTAAAATATTACCCGACGATAGTTTCACTCAACTGCTACTTAATCAAAAAGAACAGACACAAAGTATTCGTTTCGTACTGCGTCAAGAGTTTCATACCAAATTCCAAGGGGCCTGTAGACATACACCAATATGTATATACGTATATTTTTTTAAAACACAGATTCACAGTTCCAAAATTAATGAACGATTGATGCTAGGGCGTTGTTGAAAGGTGCTCAAAATTTAGCTTGTAAACGAATCTCCGATCGGTGAAATTGCCTCGCAATTCTTGGACCGAATCTCATGAGTCAATGCATCATGAGGATTTACGAGGTCCGATATCCGATGAAGGATCTTGAGAGAAAAAAAACCCACGGGGAATAGTTTTAAGGTGTAAGATAAATTTTTTTAAATTGTAGTTTATCCAAATTGTTTTATTTCATGTCAATTCTAATGTGTTTTAAGCTGTATTTATCTCGTCTAGTTTTACTCGTAATAACTCGAAAAACTCAAAATTAGCTCTTAAGGATGAACAAGTTTTTATACATATTTATCTAGGTATAGTAGGTTTTTGTTACGCATATAAATCCCGATTAGTTTCCACCGGATGTCTTTACTTTTTTCCCCCATTGCTCGAAAATTTTATAAAAAAACAAACAAAAACTCGAAAGCGCCTTGTAAAGTGACATTCGAGTATTCCAGGCCAGAGCTTGAGAGTTCAAGGACCTGATAGTAAGATATAAATTGCGTAATTGATCGAATGAGGAGAAAAAAAATTGTAAAATATCCAAACAAGCTCGAATAATGAAAATGTGAAACTTTTTTTTATTGTTTTCCAAATTTTTAAACTTCATGAATTTTAATCATAGATCAATTTATCACAGATCTTGTGAATCCCAGCTCAAATCATTTGCTCAAGAAAAGAAAAACTCAGAGCTCAATTACGAGGGAAAAATGGGAATTATTATCCAGCGAGGAAGAAAAAAAATGAACAAGGACGTACGTCGATTGGTTAAAATAGGAAATTTCCGAGCTTGCCTTGCATCAAAATTTTTTTGAAATTCATCCTCGTTCGTTGGAGAAAAAATACTCTCCGAAATCCATGTTGGCCACTGTAGATGATAAATAAAAAATACTCAGGATAAAGTTGGCAGAAAACCGATGCGATTTTTGAACGTCTTGAATAAGTTAGTGTTTAAAACAAAAAAAAACGGTGATACCAAATATTGTATTGTATTTAAGTTGCAGCGAAATATTTTTCTCGATTCTCAAGAATCGCTGAACAATGTGCGTCCGAAATCAAACATTATAAACTTTGTCAGGGCGAATACCCGAATTTGAACATAACGGAAAAAGAAAAGGAAATGTCATGAAATTGAGGCTTGTGAAAAAAAATTAATTTGCCCATAAGAATCCGTTCCTTGACTCCAGTTCAGCACGCCCTCTCTTTACATTTTTCACATAAAACACGGTTGAATACGAAATTAATATTTGCACATTGATTCCTCGTCGTCTGTAGTGAAAAAAAACTTCTTCTACGAACAAGTCGAAACTTTGGGGACAGTTGTTAATAAAAAATTTGCTAATGCATAAAAACGACGACGAAGAAGCAATGTCCATTTTTCATTCAGGATTTTCCAATTTAATAATTTTTACAATGTGCACGGTTTTTTATTTGGCAATTAAAAAAAAAAATACATATTATAAAATGAACAATCTCCATAGCAATCTCGCAAATATTGCGAAAAAAACAATTACAAAGGCGAAAGCTTTGTATCTCGATGATTTAATTTCCGGTATACCGGAAACGACGCCCTTCTTCAGCGGTACCCTCTTGGAGGTCGAATCTTCGATTTCAAGGGGAACACCTTTCATAGAGTGTTTGGTCGTTTCGACAATTCTGACGGTCACCATTTTGCCCATATACTCGTTATTCATGGGCACGAGAATTTGTTCGTAAAATTTATCGTGTCCAACGTAATGAGCTTTATCGTGGGAAATTTCGGTAACGAGAACTCGATGAATTTCACCGATTCTGTGACCGTAAGGTTCGTAGGATTGAAAAAATTCCGACAACTTTTTCGTTCGCTTCTTGACATCGGCAGTTGGAACTTTGCGCATTTTAGCGGCCGGTGTGCCCGGTCGAGGGAAAAATTGATTGATAAATAGACTGGGAAATTTGTATTTTTCACAGAGACTCATTGTCTCGGCAAAATCGTCCTCAGTCTCTGTTGGAAAACCGCAAATAATATCGGTCGCTATTGTCACGCCGGGTATCCTCTTTTCCAAATAATCAACGACGTGCTCGAAATCCGCACGCGTATATTCTCTCTTCATGTCGGCGAGTACCTGATCACTTCCGGATTGCACGGGAACGTGTAAAAATGCATAGACTCTCGGATGTCGCAGAATCTCGCTGATCTCGTTCAAATGCTCGAGAATGTACGGCGGATTCGTCATACCGACCCGCATCATACAATCTTCCGGTATAACTTGGACGATTTTCCACAATAATTCGGGCAAATTCGTACCAATGTCGCGTCCGTAAGCTCCCGTGTCCTCCGACGTTAGCCACAATTCTCGCACTCCCTCGTCGAAAGCCTGTATAGCTCGCTCCACTATTTCGTCCGGCGGATAACTTCCCAATTCTCCTCTCGCGTGCTTCGTCTTGCAGTACGTGCATTGATTCAGACAACCCGTGTTTATCGCTATTATCTCGATGAGAGGGTTTCTTCGCACTTTCGGCAACGACAGTGACGCACCGCCAATTTTACGGCCGGATGACTTTTTTTTACCCAAAAATCTCACCGTGTTGCCCTTCAATGTCTCTTCGACTACTTCCACCACTCTATCGATCTGTTGAACGCCGATCGTGCTCAAGCCTTGTAGAAATCCAGTCTTCGGAGCCCCTTGCGGTACGCAACTGAAACGGAGGTTCAACATTATTATTAATCATTATTGTTCCACTACTCTTGATTGATAGACGATATCCACAAAATTCCACTCATAGAGCATCTTCTTTTGAGAATCGTTTCGTTGAATATACAACTATGAGTTGCTCCGAAAATAAAAATTTTGTAAAATTTGTAGATATTCGAGAAATCCATGAGAATATTTCAAGTTTGATTATTTTACAGGTAATAAATTGAAAATTTGTTTCCAAACAATGGACAAGGATGCTTGGTACCAAATATGAAAAAAAATTTTGAAGATGTTGAAAAAAAACAGCTTTAAGAAGATATCTACCCGGCGATTACAATGTGTTTTCCTATTTTTTTTCCAGCCTCTATCTCGTTTCTGAAGTGATCTTCGGCTGGTGCTTTCACCGTACAAGAATTCAAAAGCCACAGATCCGCTCTCTGCTTGTCGTCGGTGAGATTGTAGCCGTAAGCGGCTAATTGACCACACATGTACTCGCTGTCCGAACTATTGTGAGTGCAGCCCCAGGTCTTGACGTAAATTGTTTGAGAACCCGGTATGATACTCGTGAGAGGTGGAATTTCCGGAAAATCATTGATCTTGTAATCCTTGTTTTTATGCTTCGAGCGTACGGTGACTTTTTTTCGACTACTGTATCTCTCTTTGGGGGTTATGTCCTGCGACGATATCAAATCCTCGATATCCTCGATTATCTCTGCGCACGGTGTCAACATTGTAGAAGAATATTTCTCGATGACACGTTATAATTATATTTTAAATTAAAAAAACGTTTTATCGTCATTATATTTAATGACGATCAGAACGATATATGTTTTGCTGGATAGTGGATCAGAGACTATATCACGAGGAAGGGGGTCAGTCGCCCGACAGTCGGTGTGGTCGGTGTGTGACAGAACCGGAGAGGTCGGCATGGCAGCAACGATTACTACGTCACATCCGGCATCGAGAAGAATTGGATTCTTGGCAATTTGTATAGCCGAGAGATGGCGATAGTGTTTGAAAACATACCTCCGTTTTATCCTTTATTAATGATTATTATAATCATCAATCAACATTTCGTCAGATTGTATAAACTTTAACAGAATATGAAGAAAAGATTACATTATTATATTTCACGAATGTTGTGCTAAAATCTCTTTTATACTTTTTCCCAATTTATTTCATGGAGCAATGATGAATAATAAATGGATAAAAATAAATAATTGAATAAATAATTAATGAATGATCTTTACTACAAACGCTATTTAGTTTATCATTTACTGATAATGTCGGTACAGCTTGAACAGTTTTTTCTTTGAAGCTTTCACTGATTCACGCAGTTCCGGAAAGGCGCTCTATACCTCAGCGTAGTCCCTGGGCCCTGCGCGAAGAAGACAAGGTGGCGGAAAAAGTACATTTCGCGCGCGGAAAGGCGTCCTTTTGTTCAGAGAGAAGGAAATCGTGCTCAAAGACCCGGATGGACGTCAAACTTGCCGATAAGTATATTGCAGGGGTTCAATAGTGATAGGTAAGCATAATTTACAATGTTAATATAAAATATATTGCAAAAATATACGCATACGGAAAAATGAGAGAGAAAGAGAGATCGCGAATATTTTTCATTTTTTCCTTTTATGAAAAAAGTCGTCATCATTCCCGTTTACTGGC
The DNA here is from genome assembly GCA_946863875.1 of Alloplasta piceator. NCBI lineage: Eukaryota > Metazoa > Arthropoda > Insecta > Hymenoptera > Ichneumonidae > Alloplasta > Alloplasta piceator. The sequence goes on from OX333080.1 coordinate 1,898,508, forward strand.
CAAAATATTAACTTCAGCGAATTCTTTTAGTCACAATCATATTCTTTGTAGTCATTTTCTGTACCGAAAAGTCGACTAAATAGAAAATATCAAGAATAAATATATATATGTATAGATATATATATTGCTTTACGAGGTGGTGAAAAAAATGGCGCCCCGGCGCCAGTGTAAAAAATTCATTCGATAAATTATGTCTGTTATTTGTTGTCTGTCATTTTTTGAGGGAGATGTTTGACTCACATTTCCCTCCATGTGCAGTCGCTTCTATTCAGCCAGATAGCTCTGAAATAACATACAGCGCGGCTTCATCCGCAATTTATATCACTCAAGCCATATATAGATATATACATATATTTATATGTGTGTGTTGTATACATGTGTAGAATCCCCACACGGTCTCATATCTCCCCACCGTGCTCCCCACTTTTCTTGCTCGCGACGCGCCGCTTGGCGCCACAGCGCCACAGTAACCCCCTCTCTCTCTTTCTCTCCATCTCTCTCAGTTCCACATTCTTGGCGCGGCTGGCTGTCGACAGGTACGCTACGCGCAGGTACGCGGTGACGTAGGCACACATACAGGCATAGCAGCTGACGTCACGACCCACGATTCCCGCGGAATATTCCGGCATCGGTCCGGCACTTCTTGTTTGCTTCTGTTCTGTTCTATTTCACCGCTCGTTCGCGCGGCTGTGTTGTGGTTTTGTTCAGTTTTGTTGCTTCGTACACGATTCAGAGCCAGTGTTGTACACGTTTATCGTTGTTAACGATCTCGACAGTGGCTACAAATCGACAGTCGAGTAAGTACAGGAAAAATTTTTCATAACCACAATTTTTTTTTTCTGCTTCGGTGACCCATTGACATCGCGATTTATTGTGAATAACTAGTCGTGAATATAAAAACTCGTGATACTATTGCGTGGTCGAGTAAAAACAAGTTCGTAACGCAGTTTGTTTTATACACTTTCGGTGTTTCGTCGTGTCCACATAACCTTAAAATAAATAACGTCGTTTGTCGCAATTTATCGTTCTTTCTTCATGGGTAAAGAATTTTTCAAAGCCGGCGATGTTCGAAGGAATAATAGACATGATTATTCTCAAATACAACGAGCCTTGCCTTTTTTCTCGTGTCAGTAAATAGATGTCGAGCCGGTCAACTTTTTGTGCATTTTTTTTTTGTTTCACAGAATGTCCAGTGTCAAAGTGAAGTGTGTGCGTGCATTGTTGAACTGCGAGGAATGGCACGGCAAGCTGCTGGAACACGATAATGTTAACAATGCCGAATTGGACTCGGCACGAGGGATCGCTGCGAAGTTGAGGTTACTGTGACACATTTTCACCGTACAACGAGGGATCTCTATGTTGGAATATCATTGCTGTTCTACAAGAACTTCTAAATGGTATCGTTAATTTTTGTATACCTCCGGGCCCTGATCATGCCGTAGGACGAAAGGTCCGAAGCGGCACTCGGGCGCCACGGTTGTAATCGTTTATCCATGATTATATCTGTCCGATGCATAGTGACCGCGATTTGTACAGAAATTTTGAGACGCACGTTCTCGAAATTTCGAACACGAATCGCGAGTGAACTCTCTGTTATATTTTGTGTATTTCACATGTATCAATGTATAGGGTACGTTCTTCTCGGCTGTTTTTTGCATGTCCGGTATTCTCCAAGAATGAAATATATTTTTTTTGAGACATTTTCTTTGCTCTCGGTTCAAAACTTTGTTCGCAACCCAAGATACAGTAGCGCTTAGCCGAGAAGATCTCTCGGGAGGTACAATGGCGCGGTCAGGGCAGCATAGATTTTTGAGCGTGTGATTTTACGAGTAATTAAAATTAAAAAATTCAGATGTCTGCTTTGACCGAGCCATTAACGCCAAGGGCAATTTGGCTCTTCCAGCATGCAAGTTTATTCTCAACCATGATGGTTATTTCGTTTTCTCACGACTTCATTCAGCTCATAAAGCATGGTTTTTACTAAATGCCCGATCATTTTGAACATCCATTCAAAGTGATGAATACTTTGACGCTGCCTCATTGTTTTTTCAAATTCTTTTTTCAATCATTGAAACTCTCGACAAAGCTTCACTTTGACCGGAAGTTCTTGGGAGAGCTTCGCTATTCTCAGACATGTTAAATAAGCATATTTACATTATCAATATTTTCATTTCACGAATACATTTCTTTATATATTTTTAAAAATAAAACATACTTTTTCGCGGTGATATCGTTTGAGGCAGCGATTGAAAAGTGATTTTTATTCTAATGCGGTGCAGAAAGATCCATTGAATTTTTTTTCCCTTTCGAGTCACCTAGATCGTTTAGAAATTTGTTGACTAATCCGTTTTGCAGGCATTTCAGGTATCGACGATAATTTTAATTGATCGTTGACCCTCGTTGAACGAAAGTTCCACGAGCGTCAACGATGGCGAATGCGTGAGAAATTTGCATGAGTATGCGTCGGCGCTCCTCCTTGAGCAAGAGGAGCCCCATTACCCAATAAAGCTTCGGTGTCGGACACGTCCCGGGACGTGACGTTGGTTCAGGAACCACGTGAACCAGTGAACCTGGTTTTCCCTAGGGCAGACTCGCACCGGGCGGTGTGAATGAGGATCGTGGAGTGATTGACATTTAAAATTAATTCGACGTCGAGCCACGGGGTTTTAGGGCCTTTTTGTGTGTGGGGTGTCGCGATTTTTTTTTCCTTATTATCTTTTCCGATAAACGGGTGAATTAGGTAGGATATCACGCGTGATTATAGTCATCGAGGTAAATTTTTATCTCGAGTATGCTGAATTATAAAATAAGCAGGCAGGATGGGAGAGTGCGAAGGAATGTTTGTTTCCGCTGATTGTAGAAACATTTCGTGTCTTCGTGCTTTCCCCTTGGTATCAAATGTGAAGAATTCTACCGTGTCTTTCTTAAGTATGTTTAATTACCAAAATATTGCTCAAACATTTTTACTAGTTTTTCATAACTCGAGACTGCTCAGCTATATATTAAGATAAATTTTTAGCCTTCAAAAAATCTTTGAGCGATAAATCAGTTTTACAGGTCGGCTGCATCTGTTCTCGAAGAATCTCATGCCTAATTCTTCGAGTATAGATTCAGCCGCGGAAAAATGCATAATATTAATATATTCACGACGTCACTATGCACACCGGATAAATTCACAATCGTGTGAGCCCACATTTGAATTTTGCTCGAATATAACCGGGATACGGTCTTGTCTCGGGACAACTGTGTTTCCGGTTTATTTCTTTGATGTAGTAGTCGAGTCATTTGCTGAAAAATAATATCTAGAATCGCCCTCAATAATCGCGCTCTAAACTCACTGATAAAATGCTGTCTCCTACCTTGTTAAAATAAAAAACTTAAAAAAAACCTACCGTGTAAAATGGGAAATTATTCGCGATTCATCCGTTTCATATGAATCGCATTTGGGTGGGCAAACAAAATATCTCTGTTCTTTATTTATTTCAGCTCTTTGAAGAATTTATGAATCACTTTATTTTCAGAAATAGCAAGACTTTTTAATAAACCATTATTTTTTCAGGATTAGGATGTTGTTAGGATAGTTAATCAAAATACATTTATTTTCATCAATAATGATATTTTTATTTATTCTTCGTTGCAAGACTTCGAGGAATTGTTTAATGAATGCATTTATTTTTCAGGAATAATAATATTTTTATTTAAAATCTTTATTTTCAGAGATTTTTTATTTTTGATCTCTGACGGTTTCGTCTAATGATTTTTTTATTTTTGTTTCAGGGCTTCGAGTGATTACTTAATGGAATATTTATTTTTAGGGATAGGATGTTTTTTTTTTTTAAGATTCTCGATTCAGATACCTGAGGACTTTCTTTGAGACAACATTTTTTCTCCAAGGATAAAATGTTTTTTTGTTTGCGTTGTCGCGGATTCTTAGGTAATGGCTTTTATTCACCTTTTTTTTCACGCCTCTGTTTTACGCATCATCTGCGTGTGTGTGTGTTTTTTTTTGTACTTGCACTGCTTTCCTTATCTTTTTTTTATGCAAGATCACAAAAAAGGAGTGTAAATCACGTACGAGCCTTTTGTCCGTGGAGCTTCCCTGTTCATATTTTTTCGGTTTATCTTTTATTTTCTGTCAGTAACATCTTGGCATGAAGCTATTGCTGTGAATAATTTGCTATTTTTTTGCCATGATTCAAATTCCTTGCTTGAGTTTTTAGCAGGCGCTTATGTTGATGACTGTGGTGCTTAAAGCCAATAAACGTGCTCCATGCTCCGGGTCTCGACGAGCAGTGACCTCCACGAGGTGAGACCTGGAAAACTTATTTTATTGAAATACCAAACTTTGTTTTTAAGCATTTTCATATTCCAATAAAATGACAGTTTACCAACAGCTGTTCGAATGATGTCCACACGAACATGGGGACAGGGTTCTAATTTTCATATTGTTTAACGCGGGAAACCGAATATCAAATTCAGGACGCTGGGATAAAAAAAAATCTTTGAGGTGGAGCACGGTGCAGGTGCATATTTTCAAATCAATTTCGGTTGATCCTCGTTTCGGGGTGTAAAAATATTCTTTTTAATATTCGACGACAATAATCAGCTATAACACAACAAAGTGCGTATAAATAAACAACATCTATCATCCTTATTTTTTTTATGTACATTCTTTCTAATATTTTCGTGTTTTTTCTCTGTGATGAAAATAAAAAATACATCAATAACCTACGATGCCTTTGTCAATCTTGGGTTGTTCGTATTTTTTGAAAATCAGTTTTACCATTTTAACTATCTTCTTTGCATTGAATATGTTTTCGTCCGCTTTTACTATAAAAACGAGAGTCAAGGTTAAAATATTACTTTAATGACGTATATCAGGCGCAATTCAACGTAAAACTACAAGTAAATTCTATGTATGCCGGGAGCTGCCATTTAAACAAATTGATCATCGTTTTGTTGCAATAATTTATAATTTGCTTTTTCAAGCAGCAGAATTCGACGAGGAATCTTGAATTTAATAAAAAATCTACCCCTGGATCTGCATCGGAGATAGTCTCTCAATTGGTCTGCTGAAAAAACCATTTTGCGATATTCCCAAGATTTTGGCAAAGGCATCCAATGTTCTCCGTGGTAAGTACATTTTTACAATATGGCAAACGGAGCATTGTGCCAGTTGTTTGAATTTTGTTTTCAACGGATTATACGATCAGTTAGTTTGCATGGTTTTTCTTTTTTATGCGATACTGATAATCGTTTGCTCTATTCTATGCAAATATATAGAATCGAGGCAACGAAGAGCGAGTATATTCTTGGTGCTTACAAATTTAACATCACAATTTGAATTTTATTTTTCTCCTGTTCGAGAGGGCTTTGCGATTCTGGATACACTAGCCCAATCCTAGAACGTATTTAGGTAGATTGTAGGCAAATCTAGGTATCGCCATGACCACAGACATCCTGTGAAATTGAAAAAAAAAACACATTAGTCTTTTATATTTCAAATAACAAATATCATCCTTAAATTGTTTTGATGATGAAAACATTTCAACTTGGGATTTTTTTTTTTTTACTTCTCTACGATATTCTACTTTTTACTTACATTTCAGAGGGAGATAGAAGTACCAATATTTCAAAAATCCATCACCGTTATAGTGCTTTTTACCGTGAACACAAAAATTGCATATTTTACAGCGTCGTTGTTGGAAAACATTGTTTTCAATACGTTTTCTTTCGGGCTATTGTACAGAGGAAAATCGCTTGACTCAAACGACCCCGTAAATTCTGCAAATTTCATCATCCGCTCGATTTTGTGAAAGTATACAAATTTAACTATTCGCTGTGCTGAAATGATCATAAGCGTGTGTACAATATTTACAATTTTATTAGAAATTTTACGCTCAACCTTAGATACCTCCTTGGATTAGCCATTACAATCTTGATTAATCAATTTCAATGAATTTTTTTAATCAATTTTTTCTTCAAAGTAGGGACAGCGGATCTTTACAAATTCAGGATACTCAGTGATTGTAAAAAACATCACTGACCCCAAAGACTAGATTCTTCGTACATGAGAATGGTGTTTAAAAATTTTTCAATAAAAAATGGATTTAAAATTTATTTAACGTTATCTCTCACTGCCCCGCTGCAATGTGCTTTGCGAAGAAACGCCTGGAACACATATAAATCACACATTCGTCATTTGTCTTAAATTTTTCAAACAATTTTTTTTTGCGGATGAAAAAAAAAGTTTGCTTTTGGCTTAAATATATTTTTTCAAAAATTTTGTTTACAAAGTTTCACGCAAGTTCAATTAATCACGATTAATCAATAGACCGTATTACTCAGTCGTTAATTTGGTTAATAAAAAAAATAAGGGATTGTATTGATCAGAGATTTAAATTTAGCGTATGTGTGCGCAAACCTGATGCATCTAGCTTGAACTATTTCATTGGAATAATCGGATGCTGCATGTGTGTTGTTAGCTAAAGGTCGTTTTAGCAATGCCGATAGAAAGAAAAGGAATGAAAGGAGAGAGTATAATGAATTTTTTAGATTTTGTTGTAGCCGGAAGTCACAGCGGATGTCTTTGGAAACTTTAGTGGCATGCTTTTCGGTGTCACTGGCAATTCCGGGGGACCAACATTGTTAGTATCAGTGTCGCCGTTGTAGTAAGTCTTCATCCACCAATCTTGTACGTACGACAGTGCGAGACCATTGTAAATCCATTCTCTCCATGTCGTTCGTGTTTCACCATCGATGCGTGACTCGAGACTCTGACAGAGGGCTTTTCGATCGTGGCTACGACCGCTTCTCAGGTCGCACAACAATCTCTTGCGACATTCCTCGTTGCAAGTTGGTCTTACCGGGGAATTTTTGTAATAATGCCTGAAAGAAAAAACTCCCACGTTTCGTTTGTTCGTTCTTGACATTCGTATCGAAATTACATTTTCCCACTCACTTGTAATACAGATCGAAGATCGAGGGCTCATTCAACATCTTATCGATCAGAGAATCCCAATCTCTCGGTAACAACGATGACATCTGATAAGCCTGACGAGCGCTGTACATTTTGTGCCATATCGGATAATTGTAATGATTCGCTTCCTTGAGATTCATCACCCAACTCTCGTGATCCACCACCATCTATCATTGCAAAATTAATACAACATTGTAGAACGAGATGGTATTACTCAAAATTGTACCGTATACAAAATTTTCTGATCTTAACGAATTTCCATGCAGTTTTTTTTATAAACAAAAACTCCAGAAGGGATGACAAAAATTATGCAGTTGTATGAAAACTGAGCTCGTGAAATTTCAAGAACCAAAGGACGACATAATATATATGAGGCATTCTCCGTCAATTCCGCCACTTTTTTTTCGACCCTCTCAGATCCGTCCCATAACTTGTCACAGTTTAGTCCCACTTGAAAGTAGTCTCTGCGATTTTTTTCAGATTTTTTAAGCGGTGAATTGAGGAGTTGCATATATTTTTTCTTTTTTTTCGAATCCATATAGCTTAAAACGGAGAGGATGTACAAAAAAAATATTCCTACGAAAAATCATGTTTTTCCACCAATTAATGAATGCAATATGTGTTATATTTTAATTCGTGTTGCAGACTATTTTCTGCAAAAAAAAATTAATTTTTTTCGCACGGTCTGACACCTTCAATCCTGCTGTCAATTTCATACAATCTCTAATACTATTAGTGGAACGTACAGAAAAATTCACAATACGGCTACTGATTTTTTTAACCCCGAAAAAAATCAGTTGCCATATTGTGGATTTTTCTGTACGTCCCACTAATACTATTAGAGATTGTATAAAATTCACAACAAAATCGAAGGTATCCGACCGTGCGAAAAAAATTAATTTTCATTTTTTTTTGCAGAAAATAGTCTTTGCAACACGAATAAAAATATAACACATGTTGCATTCAATAGTTGATGGAAAAACATAATTTTTTTGTAGGAATATTTTTTTTGTACATCCTCTCCGTTTCAAGCTGCAATATGGATTCGAAAAAATATATGCAACTCCTTAACTCACCGCTTAAAAAATCTGAAAAAAATCGCAGAGACTATTTTCAAGTGGGACTGAATTGTGACAAGTTATGGGACGGATCTGAGAGGGTCGAAAAAAAAGTGGCGAAATTGACGGAGAATGCCTCGGATGATCTACTTGCAGTTACAAAATTAAATGTTAAAGTCTCTTGTGTCTCTTACCCTTGTTGTTTTTTTATGGTCGCCGTCGACGTAGTATATACGATAACCCGGATTGAGATCATAGTACGGAGAGACGGAAGGGCCCACGTAAGCTATACTAACAGCTCTTCCAAGATCCGTTGTGTCGTAGAATAATTGAAATTCGTCGTAATGCGTGTGTCCAAAAAATTGAGCCGTTATCGTGGATTCGTATCTAAAGAATCATTATTTCGATCGTTAGAGAAATACAATTCAACATGAAAGAGATAATTAAAAAAAGAATTATCTATCCGAGCATAGTGATGATTAATTGCACATTTCTAAAAGTTCAAAGTAATAATTGCAATTTTTTTCATTAATCCAAGTTGTTTAAAAGAGAAATGGATGAAAAGCAATAACGACGATTAATCGCTCATTTAATGCATTTGTTGGTCAGCTTTGATGAAACGAGAAGATACACTGACCTGTTTATAATGTGATAATAATTTCTTGACCAGACTTTCAGACAATCCGAGTGTCCGGGAGGTATGTGACCGATGATGTGAACTTTTTCACCGTTCATTTCGGCCCCCTGCAATTCGTAGACCAACCACTGAAGTTCGCTCACCGGATCCGTGCTGTTGAGAAGAAGCCACCAATTTTTGTTGTTGCAATAATTCATATTGACCGAGAGTATTCGAAAACCCGGACGTACGAGAACGGAATAGAAGGCACCGCGTCTGACCGTGTGCGAGACACCCGCGGGAAGCCATCTTTTCCATTGTTTGTCGAGCTCGTCGTAGAGCCAAGATATGTTGTTCTCTTTGGGAACAAAGGGCGGTGGAAAACTGCACGAATAATCATCACGGTATCGTTATTTTTATTTTTCTCCAATGGGACAAGCAAAGATATCGATCGATTTTAAATTATTAATTATCATATATGTACACTACCGGCGAAAAGTTTCCGGACAAAAATTCAAAAAAGATCTGGAACGTTTTCTTAAGCTATTTCGCCGGAAGTCAACGTAGACTAATTTAACAAGCGGCATTTTAAAGGGGAAGAATTCGGTTTCATTTCCTGATTTTTTAGGAATATTTTTACAGTTTAGACTTAGACTCAATTTGGAAAAAAACTGTGTTTCGCCTTTTTCCATCTCTCTTTAGGTGCATCTTCTAGAGGAATTTTTTTAAATAGATTTTTACGATTGGATTTATGGAGAGGAAAGTTTGAGCTTCAATGGCCTTTTTTAAAAAACTTTGAGCGATTTTTTTTTCCAAAGTTATTCTGTTTTTTGTGAAAAAAAGAGGAAATTTGAAAAATCCCGTATAACACGAAAAAACAGAGGATTCATGAAAAACTTCGAGATAGCAAAAAATTGCATCTGTTTTCGTTGAGTTCAGAGGAATTTTTTCAGATTTTTTTTTCCAAAATTTGTTTTTCTCATTTTCTGGGTCGGACCTCAGATCATTCGATTACCTTAACTCGAAAACTAAGGGATTATTGATAACATTTCAAGAAGGGAAAATACTTTATTTTACCATTTTCAACACATTGGAATTTTTTTTCAAATTTTTTTTCCAGCCACAACATGAAAAAAAAAGAATTTGAAAAAAAATCTGAAAAAATTCCTCTGAATTGAACTAAAACACACGCAACTTTTTGTTGTCTTGAAGTTTTTCACGAATCCTCTTTGTTTTCGTGTTATATGGGATTTTTCAAATTTCCTCTTTTTTCACAAAGAACTGAATAACTTTAGAAAAAAATTCCTCAACGTTTTTTAAAAAAGAAAATTGAAGCTCGAACTTTCCCCTTTATAAATCCAATCGTAAAAATGTATTTTATAAATTTCCTCTAGAAGAAGGTGCACCCAACACCTGGAGAGAGGGGGGGAAAAGGCGAAAAACAGTTATTTTCAGAATAGAGTCCAAATATAAAAACAAATTATAAAAATAATGTAAAAGCAGGAAATGAAGCCGAATTCTTCCTCTTTAAAATGCCGTTTGTTAAATTAGTCTACGTTAACTTCCGGCGAAATGGCATAAAAAGTTTTTGAAGTTTGAAATTTGTTGAAGTTTTGTCTAGAAACCGCCGGTAGTGTATATACATTAGGGTGGGTCAAATAAAATGACTAATTTTTTTTCCTCGATATAATGAAAATGTATTGTTTGGCATCTCAAAAAAACCCTCTGCAAGTATTAGCCCTTCATATTTAAATTAAGAGGTCCCTCATCGCAAATTTTTATTTCTCATTTAAATAACATAGGAATTTTTTTTTTTAACTTCGGAATTTTATTAGACTTTAACCGTTGAGGTTAGGAGAGTTTTTTAGCACATTTTTGTAGTCGATAAAGCTAACCGTTCAAACACAAGAAAGCTTTTTTGTAGAGCATCAAATGTTGTACAAAAATGTGCTAAAAAAACTCTCCTAACTTCAACGGTTAAAGTTTAATAAAATTCCAAAGGTAAAAAAAAAATTTCCTACGTTATTTAAATGGGAGATAAAAATGTGCGTTGAGGGACCTCTTAATTTAAACACGAAGGGCTAATACTTACAGAGGGTTTTTTTGCGATGCCAAACAATACATTTTTCATTATATCGAGGGAAAAAAAATTAGTCATTTTTTTTACCCACCCTAATATGCATGTATATATTTACCTGTTTACCGGTGCACTCTCGTGATTACCCAGAGCTGGAAATATCGGTATACCGGGAAAGGTTTCGATCATCTGAGTCACTGTTTCTCGTAGAATTTTCAAATTCTCTTCCCTCGTCTGATTCCATACATCGTGGGGAGGTAAATCTCCAGTCCACAGTATGTAATCGATATCCTGATGTAAAAAATTTCATTAAAAACGGCGACAAATGGAAGAATGGGATATAAGTTTCAAAGTTTTTTTACAACATTATGGTTGTGTGATGCTTGACTCGCTTTAATCGGGTACTAACGGTATGCGTGTCCGATATGTGTTTCAGCATATGATCAACGGTTCTCTTGGGTGTGTCGCATTTTCGATAATCGCCCCATCGTCCTGCCGCAGCTGCGGAATTCGCTGGTTCACCGTTTGTCAGCCGACAACAGAGTGGCTCGTTGCAAAGAGCGTTCGAGCCCTCCTGATAATAAGGATCATAATGGGTGTCCGATATATGAAGGACCTTGAAAGTTGGGGCACCTTCTTTCGGGGATATCGGCGGTTGTATCGGTGGCTTATTGACCGGTGGAAAAGCGACTTCCCACTCGTGTTGCGGATTGTAGGCATCGTCGCAGGCATCGCCGATTACGAAACTGCAAATTTGGGACGGTCCCATGTTTACCTGTTTCAGAACATAGATAACCTCCCCCTGCCAAACGTAAGTAAATATCATTATATTGATCGACCATTGATCAGGCGACTGTTCCAACGAGCGTAGAATTTTAGTGCAGAGGTCATATCACTGTATAATAATTTACAAGTAGAGACTATTATTCGCCTCGTTGACATTTCGTCCCAGTTTTTTCTTATCTCTCCGCCAGTTTGTATAAATTTTGGTATTATGGAGTAATTATGAGCTGCTGCACTGGAGGAGATGGAGGAAAAGGATAGATATTCGTTGACTCACCCCGAACAAGAGCGTGACTCCTTGACAGACTCTTGGACTTTGGATGTTGAGTGATACGCAAAAATTGTATATACTGCCCATGATCTCCTGATCTGTTTTTCTAGCTTTGATGTAATGCTGAAGAAGACCCGCGCCGACTTTGCAAGCCGTACACGACACCTTCGACATGACCGATGTTTCGACCTCGAACATCACTTGACGAAGATCGAGAAGCTTCAACGCTTTGTCGACGAACAATGACAAATGTCCGCCCTGCTGAACGTTCTCCATGTCCCAGAGCATTCGCGAATAGTTCACCTTTTTATCGGAAAAAAGCATAAAGAAAGGTATTAACGAGCTTTAAATTGAGTCAAGAGTTGGCACGACGTAAATTTAGTTTCAGAAAAATTTTAACATTCCAAAAACTCATTCTCGTATGTGCTCTAGCTTTTTTATCAGAATTTAATTATCTTTTGTACGTCATTGACGTTTTTAACGCGCATTCTTTGCGTGCACAGCGCATCGTCGAGGTGAAAGTATTTCGGCATCAAAAGTGAGAGCGAAACTCGTCGTTTTATTTGTAGAATCGCCTGAGAATGGGTTTCAGTAACTCGAATTGTGGCACTTGCGAGTTAATTTTTTATCGGACTCGGTTAACGAAAAATAACGATCAGCGCTATTCAAAAATTTTCAAGTTTCATGACCTCAGTTGAATCTGTCGTTTCTTCTCTCCCCTCAAAAAAATATCTACTATCTTTGATCAAAATTTTACACGTTGGAGGAAATTTAATCGGTTCTTTGAAAAAATGAAATGGATTATTTGAAATTTCTTTTTCTCAGAACTTTGAATTATCAGTGAGGTAATATCTAAAAAAAAGTTTCCGGCGGAATATCGTAGCCCAACGTTATATCCAAAACTAACATGATCTACCGGAAAAGAGTCAAATATATACCCTTTTGAGCTTTTCGTCGGTCATTCCATCGACTTCTACAATCGGTGTAGGCGGTAGATCTTGCAATTTTTTATCCGATGCCAACAATGTCACGCCATACTGATCCTCTATTCTTTCCTTAGCTCTGAGCCACTCGTCCGCCAATTGGGTCCAATTTGTTTTCGCTATTTCGGCCTCTCTTTTTGACCTGCATTCGCGGACAGGGACTCCTGTTTCATACCGACAAATAACATAAGCATCAACACGAAGAGTGTCTCTTTATTTTGAAATATTGCTCCGTTTGTCACACTTACCAAATACGTTTTCTGTTGTTTGAGCCAGGCACAGAAATACCACGAGACAACGAGTTAAAAAGTTCCATCTCTGTTTTGTCATGATTCCGCTCTTCAGACTCTCCGATTGTCAGATTTTATCTCTGTAAGTAGAAAATTGTGTCACGTGTTTATCCAAAGAATGCAAATTTCATCGTAACGGTTCATCATTATCATGAGTCTGTCCAAATTAGAGGGCCAAAAATAGCGGTATCTCTAATCATTTCTCTCATGGGTCTGGCAAAACGAAGAAATTAATTTCGACGAATATTCATTCCCATGTTTTTGTTTTTGAAATAATTATTTTGTAATATCTCCAAGTGTTCGGAAGAAAATACCGCCAAAATTTCGAAGAAAAGATTCGTTTATCGGAGCCGAATAACGTTGAATCAATTTTTCCTCTTCGCCGAGAATAATAACAGCACTTGGGAACTCGCTATTTAGGGACCGTATTTTCATTTAAATTTCGAGCACAACCCGTCGACCCCGAGTCCGAATTTGCCGTTACAGGCTTCAATGTTTTTTCTTACTGTCGACCAACCAATTAGTAATAAAATTTGGCTCAGTCAGCATAAAATTTTCGCAAACAATAAGTTAAAATCTTATTTTTCTTTGTTTTTTTTTTTTTCATGAAACGCCGCGTGAAGATTGACTTGCGATCGAGTGACTCGAATGTACGAAACAAGTTTGCGGCTCTCTTTGCATCAGTGGGTCAGTGGATATTCCGTTTGAGCGAAAGTTTGCCTCGATTCTACCTCGTATGGGCACGATGGGGTAAGTTTTTCCCAATATAGTACAAATTCGCTGTCCAGCATCCGCAAAACCTGATTTTTAGCAAGGAATGAGATTTTCTCAAATATTTCTCTAATATTTCTTCACACTCCTTTTTATCCGGAAGAAAAGTTTATTCTTCGCAAAAGAAAATAAAGAAAAAATGTAACCGAGATAGTATTTACAAGTAGTGGCTCTGTGCTGCCTCGGAGGTAGGGAGAGAGCGTAATGGTCAAGTTTGAAACACGCACACACGTTTGTGTATGTGTAAATGACCGTTATTCGACCCACCAACCGTCGGCGAACAGAGACACCGAGTGAGCTAATAACTTGCTCGAAACATCGTGGCTCGCGAGCCGCTATCAATTCTCAAATTCTTTCTCTTGAAAATTTTATCAATTACGTACGAAATGAAAGGCAGTTTAATTTTTCAAAGAAACAAATACGCGTCTCACGGTTAATATATTTGTGCATTTATTTTACCATTTATTTGGGCTCACTAAAATTTTAATTTTTCACTTCATCCCGAATGTTCAACTTATCGAGAGTCCACAATTTTTTTTTTCTTCAAGTACACATTAAAATGAACTCGTTTTTAAATTGGTCCATACATTGGTTGTCGATGATTCAATTATAAAGATTTTGCGCGGTATTTCTTTTTCTTTGTCAATTGTTAAATATCGCGACGGAGGACGCTCGGACATTCGTTCGAGACGAAAATTCGAGCATCACTGAACCAACCTTGACGAAAAAGCACCGAGCCCCCCCACTGGTCGTTTATTATCCACAGCCGCGTGCGCGTTGTCTCTTAATTCCCCTCTGCCCCGATTACTTATCGTCGTTCAATAGCACTCGTTATTTTCCCTCGTGAATCTGAATTTCGCGAATTCAAGTGTTGACAAACACGTGAATCAACTGTCCTTCGAATAGACGACTCGTGCAAAGTTATTTCTTCATTGAAAGACTCGGAAAATGGCGAGTTAAGCACGTACCTCAAAGAGACAAAAGCTGTGCGTCATACGATAGGATTTTCTTCAACTCTTTGTTTCTTTAAAATGTCCCTTTTTTCAATGAAATATTTTAAAAACTATTTGAAACTATAGCGGAACTATAGTAGCGTTGCCGCCGAGCAAAACGAGTTAAAATTCTTGTTTCGTTTCGGAAAATTCTTGCAAAATATTCTGGAAGCCGGAAAAACACTGAACAATTTTCTTGATGCAATTTATGGAAAACAAAAATTTCGTTTTTGGAAACGTCGTTGATAGAGTTATAGAAAGAAAAAACACATCGACATAAAGTTTTAAATGGATAAGTACATTTTTGGGACCGATAGAACATTTTCTACAAATATATATTTGAACGTGCACACGATTACGTCGACGCTGTTGCATGTAAAACACGCGACCCCCCACACGTTCTTGTTTCCACTTATGTTAATCCTCCATTGTGACGCCAATATTGCATTTGCAACGGAAACATTGAAACCCCTTGCGACACGATACTAATTGACCTTGTTAAAAACGCTAAGCCATTCCGCGTTACTCTTTTGCCATAATACATTTAAGATAAATTCACGGTAAAGCTGTAGGAATTTAATTATTTCCGGACAAAATTTTTCTTTGAAAAACATTTTTTTTTGTGTACAAAGATTGTGTAAGGAGTTCAACACATTTTATCGCCAACTTAACCCTCCGTCTGTACACTGGGTCTTTTAAGGCACAGGCCAAATTTTCAAATCGAATATCTCTGGAATTATTAAAATTGTAAAAAAAAATTATTTATTATAAATGGTTAAATAAATGATTGGATCATGGAAAAAAATGTTATAAAAGTAATTCAGAATTTTCTCAAATTTTTCAGATTTTTTTTAGAAAAAACATTAGCAGGACTTGAACGACCCAGAGTACAGACAGTGTCCCAAAATTTGAGGGTACAGGCGGAGGGTTAAAGCCGGGAAGCTTCAGCCTCTGTGCGCTTCTGAGTGCGAGAGAGATGGAGCTCAATTTTCAATACATTTTCCTCGAAAACTACTCGATGAAAAAAAAAAAAGAATAGCGGTGTCACCCGTGTCTATCTCAATTACGCACGTGGCTCTACTATTTATTTTTCATTCTATCGAGTCATCGTTCAAGAAAAAATTATCAAGAAGTTACCAAGGTTCACTTTTATTCTCATACAATTTTTCTAGAAGTGAGTATAGACACGTTTCGAAATAAGTCTCTAAATATATATAAAATTTTGATATTCAATTCGCAATTTCAGCGCGGTGTACCGCATTACGAAACTGGAAACTGCGCAAATAAAATACATACTCTCCTTCCTACACAAGTTGATTCGCTAAAGCGCTCAATCCCATTGTACTGTTAATAACACAGGCGACGCGAAGCGTATCTCCGGTTGTTTTTCAGTCGAGTCTGATGTAATAAAAAGTTTGACCTCAGATGACCTTGGAATGCGCGTGAATGAAAATAATGTTAGAGAAAAAAATGCATGAAAAGCTTATCTGAGTAAAGTGTACAGTGATTATTTACTCTCTCTCTCCCTCTCTCTCGTTCCATCAGGGAATCTTTCATTAATCGAAGATTGTGATAAGGATATTTGAATTTAAAAAAAAGATATCTGCATGATCGATGGTGAAATCGGAGGTTACACGATTTGACCGCAAGATGGCGAGCGTCTCGCAATCGCGCCCCATTTTCCCGCCACAAAATTACCAGTTACTTCTGCCTCGGCTCACGTGTACTTGTGTAAACAAAACTCTTGCGTTTTTGCCGTCGTTTCGTCGACACTGAAATCCGGAGTCTTCTTTTTTTCTTTCAACATTTTTTTAATCTTTCTTTCGTTTCGTTATTTTTATCAATAGCTCATTGATCGAGAGGAAACGATCGCGACCTTTTGACGTCCCGAATGACGCCACGCGTGGACCGTGAAGCTTGTGTTGTCATTCAATCTTAATCGAGGATGCACATTAAAGTGAGAATGGCCACTGATAAACGAGAGGTTGGGCTGGACGTTTCTAAATTGACCAGAATCGAGGAACTAAAGGTATCGTTATTTTTTTCACGAATATTGACAAATATATGTTTCGGGGATCTTCATAAATAAACATTATTCACCAATTCCGCAAATCTCCAATGGACCAACATATTAGGTATTGTGATTTCTATTTTTTCTTTTTTTTCGGATGGCGGTTGAAAATTGAAGTTTCTAGAAATTTTTCAATTCGTTGTTTGCCAGCAGTAAAACCTTGATGAAAATTCGAAAATTTTTTGACTTTTTGGGATAACTATTGATAAATTCGCGTTCAGGGGGAAGAAGCACAATGATATGAGGTCTGAAAAATAAAAATTAAAAATTTTTTTCTTTCGCAATTTGGCAAAAATTGAATTGGTATACTAAAGTGGTTGTAACTTTTATTCTGTATCAAATTAAGACTACGACTTGAGCTCGTTCTCTTCATTATGGTTGAAGCTTCAAAATCTCGTTTGGTTCATCCAATTCCAATCATTTTTTAATTTGCTGACAGATTTTTAAGTTCAGATCATTGATGGGATCAAAGATTTAATAGGGTTTTTCGATAAATCTGCGAGTCATGAATTTCTTTGATTAAAATAGCTGGTTAATTAAAAAAACGTTTCTATTCTACAACTATAACCGTATCACTCTTGATGAGCTCATCGAGAACGCTAAACTTTGGAAGGAATGTCGAGCTGTATCGACCAATGTAAAAATAGCCTTTCTAAAAATTTAATTTATGGCATGTATGTGTGAATTCATTCAAGTTCAAAGACCTTGAAAACCAATGAGATGTTATTTTTTCAAGGATATTGAATATTTATGATTTCTGCCTGTGGTTCGTTGACCTTTTGTCTGTGAAGAAACCATATTTTGACACTACTTGTCATGGAGAAACTTCTTATTGAGGGAACACAGTGAAATTTGAATTTTTCATTCACGCAAGTGATTCCTGGTTTGCAGATTTCTGTGCGTTTGCTGTCAACAACTCGTTCCCAAACCCGTGCGCTTATAACATATGCCAAAGCTGTTTCAAACGTGGATTCCGCGCTTGGATTTCAGGATTATCATAATCGCGTCAACGAGTACCGTCGTCTGCTCCGCTGATGCTATATCCCGGCTACGCGAATTCCAGGTAATCTACCGCCTTTCGTAGGTCATCGATATAAAAACATATTAGAAGTTATTATTATTATTATTATTATTATTATTATTATTAGTATTCATTGATTGCATTGACGAGAGCGATCGAGGTGTCCACTGAGAACCAGTCTCGTTTCAAGTCGAGGCTAAGAGGCAAAAACGTATTTTTAATCGGTCAACAGTAGCGAATTAAAATAAAATCTTAATGAATGTTACAGTTGAATAATTTGTTTCTTGTTTTTTTCCTTCGATCATGAGGGGGTGTGCGCGGTTTCACCGAACACGTCTCGAGTGAAAGCGCAACCGGTGACGTGGCTCGCACAAGAGAAGCATCTTAATGGCTTATTTTAAAAGATTTCGTCTTGCAACAGAGCGCGGTGATAATTTTTTTCTTCCATTTGTTACAATAATTCAAGTTTATTTCCATTTGGCTCGAGGTAGAAACGAATCGCCTCGAGAATCGCTCAAAATTTCAAGTAACAACGCAAACTTGAAATAGATGCGAGAGTAACTGGTTTGCAAGATATTTTTCCATCTCATGGCCCTAACCTTGGTGGAGAGCGCGTGCTCGTGATAACATCGTACAGAGGACTATGCGCCGCTTGAGCTTTCACTCGGATATTTTAAAACTGAGAAGAAAACTGTACATTGCTGCGTATCTCGATCTCGTTTCCCCTCTCCCGTGCTACAAATTCTAATAAAAGGTTCAACGACCGGTGGAAATATGGATCTATTTTTTTAACAAGGTCCCATGAGAGTTTGAACAAGGTGATGTACGAATGAAAGACATTTACACAATGAAAAATCTTGTTCAGTACGATAAAATCGCTAGGTAGGCATATTTTTATGAATTTCCGGAGCGACTCTCTCGGGTTTTCATCAAATTCGAGTTTTTTTTTTAAATCTTCACGATGTCTCGTTAACTTGAATTTTACTTTAGCACGTCATATCTTTTAAAAAAAAAGGTGGGCAAAAAAATATTGACAATTTACCGTACGACACAACTTCGAGTTAAAGAAATTCGAGAGCATCGCCGGAAAATTCGTCAAACGTGAGGCATTTTGCTCGAGATCAGGTTTGCGCGAGCAAAATGAAATAATTGAGTATACGCGACTTTTATTATTATTTATTTCTCTCGAGGCTTGGGGCATCACGTCGAGGGGTCGTTGACCCTTGTCGACAAGGAACCTTTGTTTTTTTCACGCTATCCCAAACCTCATTGCAAAATGATATGACCAAATGAAAAATCATTGTTGACGTTCCACAGTCAAGATATTCGAATGAGTCGGGCATACTTTTCGCCATTGATAAACTCTATAATTCTGCGCCAGGAAATATTAATCAATAACGGGTGCACATTGAACCACGGCTTTTTGAAACGATGTATATGACGGTTATCGCTGCGCATATACGTGAGACGCCAACTTTCTCTCATCATCGTGTAGTAGTGGTCAGCAGCGTTAGCAGTAGCGGCAGCAACGGCAGCGAGAATCTTTTCTTCTTGAGGGAAACGAAAAATAATTGCAAGATGGCGACGCGTAGCGTAACGAATATACGATCGCAATGTCAACAATCAATCGTGAATGTTTTTTTAATCCAAAATCCCAAACTTTTTGATCCAAAATAGGTTCGTGGAAATAGTTCGACTATTGGTCACCGGATTGCCGGATCAACAATCCAGAAAAAAAATACAGTGACCACGATAGTATTATCCAGGGTTGCGAAATTTTTCATGAAAAAGTAATGCATTGACCATTACTTTTTTAATGGCTAATGAAATTAATTTAATGGTTAACGGAAAATATTTCCATCAACCATTAAAATTTAATGGTTCATGGCAATTATTTTCATTAACCATTAAAACTTAATGGTTAATGAATATTATTTTCATTAACCATTAAAATTATTTCCATTAAATGTTAATGGTTAATGAAAATGCAAATGCATTAAAAAAAGTAATGCAGTATTTGCAACCCTCGTAGTATCCTTTTTCTCCGATTTGTCCGAAATAATCAATACTAAATTTGAAAAAAAAGGTTTTAATAAATTTCCGTGAAAACGTATTGCTTCAATTGGCAACGAGTCGATATTTCTTTATTTGCGCGTCATTTGTGAACAGTTTTTGACGTGTTTTGTATATTTTTCAGATTCGCCATTATGAATCGCACCGTACCTTGGTTGAGATCGGTGCTTCTTCATATCTTCCATATCGGTTCGACTCTTTCGCGTCGTAAACGCGCGCAGTGAGAATGAAGAATTCTCCTGACAAATGCTTGGATTCCTGCAGAGAAATTCGGGATCACGAAAATCATGGCGATGAACGCGTTTCCGGCAGAAAGTGGATTATTGTCCGCGTCGAAGGTTCGTTTTGTTTTAAATATTTTTTTTCCACGTTCTTTCCATTCGACAAAAAAGGAAAAATGCTATAAACTATGATGCATACAAATTGCGATAGAAACGCCAAAGGCACCGATGTACAGGTGCAAAGTTACTCATGAACGAGATGATATCTTGAAACTCTTATGTATCTCTCCTTACTAATAGCAAGTTGAAATGAATAATTTTCGATAAAAATATCAGTCAAACAGGAAGTTAGTCTTCGAGCCGTTTCTCGCGATCGTGGCGTTTGTACGTCCGATTATCCGCGCGACGGTTTCACGGTGACGGCCGCAAGAGTCACATAACCTACTTAAAAATCTCGCTATCTTTCTCTCTCTCTCTCTCTCTCTCTCTCTCTCTCTTTCTCTTCCTCTTTCTCTCGTGTCATGACGTCACGACGTAAATCCCATTGCCCCAAAGGCAAACTGTGATGTTTTTTTTTCTTTCTCGCGTGTTTGTCTCTTCGGCTTTTTCTGCTCTCATTTATTCTCGCGTTTCATTGGCACGATTCTTTTTGCCGCCCTCTTCAGGGATCAATTTATCGTACTTTTTGTTTACTCTCGAAATATGATTACGGATGTTGATGAATTTTGAAGCCCCGATAGAGCGAGAATCGTGGTTTGTAATCGGTATTGTGCCGACAAATAATCGTTTTTTATCGAGTTAAATAATATCTCTGTGAAATATTGGGGCACGCATTTCTCTGTATTCCAAAACTTTTTTCGCTGACTATATTTATTATTGAACAGTATTGAATCATTTTGATTTACAATTGGAACATTTCTGTTATTGTTGTTTTTGATTCACTCGATTATTTTGTGAAAATATTTCAAATTAAAGTTTGCACATTTATTCCTCATTATTATTTTTCCACGATACGAAATCGATTCTGATAAATTCAATGCCAATTATCCATTGACAATGATGGAAACATTTATTGACCTTCTTAAAATATCTTGAATCTCGGATAAGATAGAAAAAAAATAGCGCGATAGAAACATGGGGTCAGATCGCGGCGGAAGAATTTCTCAAATAACGCATGCAAAGACTTTTATTAATACACATTCCAATGCCGAGACTGCAACTTATCAACAAGACACCAAAGAACGCATTCGCGTTACACTTCTCGTTGTAACGTCGCTTCGTGCCCTCCTTTTTTCAACCCATTTACTTTGAAAAAAAAAACCCACTTTTGTATACAATGGCGAAATACGGTCATTTTCGGGCAGAGAAAAAAATGAGTTATCGAGGGATACATTGCGAAGGTTTTATTTTGTTCATCACAATTATTGAAACGTTTTCGATTTATCTTTTGGATTGGCGAGTCTGGCACATGAAATTCCGAATGGCATCGTTTAAAGTAGAACAACACTCGCGTGTTGCGTGAAAAAAATACTCTCTCGGCTTGTTTTTCTTTCTTCTTTTTTCAACTATCCTTGCGAGGGGTCATTCATTATTTCGCAATGAACGTTAGAGTTCTCCCATTGGGATGATGATGATGAAATTTCATTTGTATTTCATTCCAAAAGGTCATATACGGTCGTCCGTATAACTCAAAATATCAATCAATTAATGGACGTTTTGAGAATCTAGATCCTCTCTTTGAAGATCATCTTAGTGGGGTGGGAATAAATATTATATATATCATAACCTTTACTCTTCACGTCGCGCGAGCATTTTTAAATTTGCGAAACCGAACTCGATAAATTATTACCTCATAGTCGGATCGTGTTGGAATAATTTCGCCATAAATTCTAGATTACGAGAATTGTAGATTACGCTTTATTGTCGCACACTTAACACTGAAATCCGGAAAAAATTTGATAAAAATGCTCGATAAACCTGTCAATATTTTGTGTCAGTCGAATCTTTTGGAAAATTCAATTCTCCCTAATTAATTGATCGATCGACGCGTTCGATAGGAATCAAGTGTCGGCCGATGAACAGTCAATAAGAATTTTCGTTTTAAATCATTTATTCTCATTCACGCGATAAGGATATTCTTACGAGATAAAATTCAAAGTCTCATTTTGGCAATCGAATTGTTCATGACTCGATGAAATAACCGCGAAACATTCTTCCTCCGAATAATTGAATATTTTTGCCACGAATCTGCGTGTAAACTCAATTTTTTTAATTAGCAGTTAACCCTCGCTGGTCACGCGGGTCAAATTGACCCGAGCTCTCGCTTTGAGCTCAAATATCAAATTTCGCCACAAATATCTTTAAAACTGGAAGAGTTACAATATTTCAAGTAAAAACTGGATTTTTGAAAGTTTTTTTTTCATGATTTTTTTTGCCAAGTAAATATTTAAAAAAATGTTTTTTGTTTCATATACTGAATTGTTCAAAGATAATTCCTATATTTTTTTTAAGTCAATCGAGTAGGTACTTTTTTTTTACAACCATCCGAAAAAGTCGGTCGGGTCAAATTGACCCAGTGTGACCAACTTGGAATTATTTTGAGGTGTGACCAGCCATGGTTAGAAAGAATAGTAGAAAAAAGTTTGTAAATAAAAGTCCGATACTCACTCGATGGAATTTTTTATCACAGCTGCGAGACGAAATCCTTAATTTTGCTTGGACTCTCGAAGCACGAAAACAATCGACGCAATGATTATTTTTGTTTTTGATATTTGATAGGGAGATTATTATCGACATATATTTATCACGTTTATTGCACCATCGTATATCGTATTGTCTTTCGAAATAGTCGCAAGGACGGTTCAAGGGGGTGGGGGAAAAAAGTCAAAGGATATGAAAGAAGCGAAGAGGGTCACCGACCCACCTGCCCGCGTACACGGCTCAGCGTATACTACTGATGCGCTTGAGCCTCGTGTCGAGCGTTGTCGAGGACGTTGCATCCGACCAAGTATATAACGCGTTTCATTTTCTCTCTAGTTCATTGCGATTGGCCAATTTCATTCAGTTTAGCGTGTTCTCGACCATCCTCGTGTACAACAACATTCTGTTACGTAGATTTATAACAGATTCCTTTAGAGTAGGGCAAACCTCATTCGAGTGAATGGGATACCGATGTCCGATGAGGAGAAAATACACCGTAGAAGCTCGAAGAGGGAGTCTAATTTTTCAAATATCGCTCGGACAAACAAATTTGCCCATTTTTTTCTCCTTTGTAAGCAAGTTATTTTCACCTTTTTTTTTTTTTGGTAAACAAGGTTCAAACGACTTTCTTAAATTTATAACAGTATCGATTAGAATGTAATAAAATATAGTTGTTAGGCCCTCGCGTTGTGCAATAGATCATAAACTTTAAGCTGTTAAACAACATGAATTTTATTACGATACGCGGTTTGACGCGATGAGGAAACTAAACTCAGTTTATATAGTTACCATACGATAAATATATAATTACCTAGAAGTGTGGACTCGGGAAGAATTGAAAATCATCCATCGACAAATGCAAACACCGATGAATGGTAATACACGGAGAGTTTTTGTTTCGAACGCAGAGAGTTTGCTTTAAAAACAGAGTCCGGTGAAACAGTGGTCGTAATTTTGTTGCCTCACCGTCGGCAATTCAGAGCTCTCTCAAGTCAAGTTTCACTTTAGAAAAAAATCTAATTCGCCTAATCTTTTGGAACTTTGGTTCGATCAAAAATTTCGATGCATCGGATTAGTCCATAAAAATTAAATTTTTTTAACGATTCACGTCAGTCGGTAAAACAGATCATTACCGTTTCAACTATAAATTAAAAAAAAATACAATCCTCTCAATCTTCAGTACCTGATCCCACGATCTGAAACTTTGAATTGATCTGGTCTGTAACTTTTGAAAAAATTGGTTTTTAATTCACGTCGATCGGTAAAAAAGTGCGGCATTCGAACACAAGACGCGCTTGACTCTCTCGGGTCTTTCTCTTCCTCAAATATTATTGGTTGCCTCCGTCTTGTGTACATGACAACCGGCGCGATGCCGGCGGCGCCCGTTAAAACACACAGAGACAGAACACGCACACGGAATTGTGTTGACCATACGGCCCTTTCGAGTCAGTCCGACGACGACGGCGATCATTCATTCACCGCGTTGCGCCGCGCCGTACCGTTTGTTGTGTGGAAGATGCCGAGCGCGTGAGGAGAGACGTGCGCGCCCGTCACGCATTCTCCGTACAATACACAAGAAAACAACAAAAACTAGCACTTACTCAAAAGTCTTTTTTTCACCCCGGGTTGTTTGCCAATATTTCAATCGCCGAAAGAACGGTTTGTGACAAGAAAACAATTGAATCACATTCATCCGCGTTGGTCGGACATGTGGTTTTGCCGGTCTTTTTCGTCTCGTACGAACGTTTTGTGCAATATGCGTTGAAAAAAAACCGAATGGTGATTGCATTTGGTCGATAGTTTAAATGGAAAAACGGGAATAATGCAGTGTCAATGATCGTTTAATTTCCGAGGTGAGAATACACGTTATTTCAATCAATCGATTTTTTTCCACAATGAAATACAGCCGGTTTTTTTTTACTCCCCGGAATTGAATTTTTCCTCGTCATTTTTCCAATTAACACTCACGAGTTTCCCAATTTTGGTAATACACTGAACTCCCGCTCTAACGAACATTTGCAAAATTTTACAAATGTTTCTGTTCCAAAGTAATTTAGTCCAGTGTAATTTATTTTTTCTTCCTACGATGATAGAAAAAAGACGAAAAAAAAATAGGATAACATTGTCTTACATTTTTTATAATAATTTAAAATATGCACAGTTGATTTTTTTTCTTAAAATTTGATTGCACGATATATAGACCCTGAGCAAAGTCATTTTTTGCGTTGTTAAAAGAAACGTTGTTGAGATGCTTTACCTTGCAAAGGGATACAAATTTGAATTTTTTTTTCCATTATGGGACAGACGGTACTTCCAGTTGAGGGAACATGGGGGGAGGGGGGCTTTGAAAACGAAGCTATACATATTACGAAGCGTCATACGGTGGGTTTTACACGCAACCTGCAGCTATGATGATTTTGTACTTCCGGTTGATATTGTACGCGGTAGAGCTGCGTTATAACCGCGCGCACAGAGCAGAGAATTGTGCTATGCTCTTTATTTATCATAGTGAGTATATTCATTGGGGGTATTTCGAGTCGACTCAACACGTTCGACTCCCTCATCCTCTTGTTTATAGTTAATGATTTCCTGTACGGTTCTACCGAGGCTCAAAAGCCCTATGACCAGGGTTGCGAAATTTTTAATGAAAAAGTAATGCATTAATCATTACTTTTTTAAAGGCAAATGGAAATAATTTTTATTAACCATTAACATTTAATGGTCAATGGAAATTATTTTCACTAACCATTCACTTTTAATAGTTAATGGAATTAATTTCCATTAACCATT
This sequence comes from Alloplasta piceator, assembly GCA_946863875.1. Classification (NCBI taxonomy): domain Eukaryota; kingdom Metazoa; phylum Arthropoda; class Insecta; order Hymenoptera; family Ichneumonidae; genus Alloplasta; species Alloplasta piceator. Next base: position 1,924,204 of record OX333080.1, read on the forward strand.
AAATGTTTATGATTAATGGAAATTATTTCCAGCAACCATTAAAAGTTAATGGTTAATGGATTCGAGCGACCTCTAAAAATTTTTTTGTAAAGCTCAAATTTTGGGAGAGTTACTTTTTTGACAAATACTAACTGCTGTCAAAACCAATCGAGGAAACAAAAATCATTGATGGTTAATGGAAATTATTGCCATTAAACATTAACCATTAACATTTAATGGTTAATGAAAATAATTTCCATTAACCATTAACATTTAATGGTTATTGAAAGTGTAAATGCATTAAAAAAAAGCAATGTATATTTGCAACCCTGCCTATAACGAACGCAAAGGGGTATCAAATCGCTAACTCGATGATGATCGGTATGCGTATTACATACACACACACATATTATGTATATAAAGAAGCGAGCGATTAAAGATTGTACGAGAGCGAGAGAAAGAGAGAGTCAAGAGTTTCGTTAGGTCTCGCGAATACGAAAAAAATGGAATAAAGAGAAGAGATATGTATCGTTTGGTTGGATATTTCACGAAGGGTCTCGGCACAATAATAGCCACGGGTAATTTTTTTTTGTCAACTTATTTACCCACGAATATATATATATATATATATATATATATATATATATATATATATATCGAGATACTGCGTAACAATGCTCGTCCACTCTAATCACATTATCTCGGGAGCACGAATGAAAACAGAAGAAAAAAATAAATGCCATTCCAGCGACATATTCTGCAAAGAAGAAATATTTTTCTCAACGCACAATTCTCGTATTGTAAATACTTGCCCTGTTTGCGATTCTCATCTTTCGAATTGAAAGTAAAACGATGATGATTCGCGGACGATTCCTACAAGGAAAATCGGATAGGACAGTCGATTCTGCATCGACGTGCCTTTTCTCAAATATAGACAACATTAAAATAGCGATTTTGAGGCACAAATAACCAATTGCTCCAACATCTGACCCAAATATGCTTTTTGTGCGGTGAACATAATTTTCTCAATTAAGACAAGAATTATTCATCACTCACGGTGAATTGCCACTTTAACGCTTTTTAAAAAATGACGAGAGAAAGCAATGTGCGAATGTTAATTTACACGATTGAAAAACATTTTTTTAAATAAATTTAGTTTGCTTCCTCGCGAAACGATGAGGGAACATGCGGGGGCGAATGAACTTTGCAAATAACCAAGTAGCGTCCCTGAACTCTTTGAGATCGTTACAGAGCGATTAAAGATTACAGTCGAGCGTTTATGATTTAAAAAAAAGACATGCCCACGAACGTGAATAATGATAATAAAGACAAATAAATAAATAAATAAACGGCGAGTAGATCGACACACGCGGACGAACAAAGAGGCTGTTTCATACCGCGCGCACAGTAGCGAACCCGTAATTCAATCGTCTCGGAATTGAAATTAGAGCTTGCAATTTTCATTTTATTTCTCACGCGAACGGCTCGAAATCGAATCGAAAGCGACGAGCTCGCACATATATATCCGATGCATCATTCATCGTTCGAATACTCGCATTTCGCTCTACAACCGCGTCATGCGTATCCTCCCCGTTGAATCGTCGGGATCTCCGAGGATACGCTCGAGGACACTCTCGCGCGATCTCCGTAATCGATTTCGATTCCCCATAGCCATCGAAATACCGATTTATTATTTTTTCTTTTTTTTCAACTTGGTCGGACATCCAATGCGCGACGCAGTGATGCAATTGAAAGAGAATTTTTTGCAATAATCCGTCACACAGTCTCTCAGTGAGAATATCGTGGCACACTATTTATACTCGAGCCAATTAAATCGATGATTCGCACAACGTCGTTTCATCGATGCCTCGAAGCACGGATTTACCTCGATTTCTATTGCAATTCCAATGGAAAAAAAACGTTTGAAAAAATCTCCTCTCACTGTATTTTATAAATATCGAGAGACATTGCATAGAGTGTCGGGGCCGGTCCGAAAGGTTTTTGTCAGGCGTGCGAAAAAAACCTACCTATATATTTTTTCGCGAGTTTGATATTTGAAAAAGTGACGTTTCAAGAAAAACGGTAATGTTTTTTTTGTCTCAAAACAACATTATAACGGAGTACAATGATGATTATCATTATCAATTATAATTGATCAAAATGATAATTATTTTATAGCAATTTTTCGGAATTACTATCGTGATTACTATTTTCCGTGTGTACACTCGGTAGAGCGATTTTTGAATCGATCGCGACAGATGCATCAAATCAGCCACGCAATATTCAATTCGCTTGATGCAGCCAAAGAGAGAAAGAAAAATTCCCTCGCGCTTCTCTCGCACTTTTCAGGGTCGAATAAAAACGTCCGGACATCGATCAAATAAATTATTAAGCTCTAGAAATTATTTTACTCCTTATGGCGATAAAAGGACTTTTCCTATTCATTCCAACTCGAATACATTGAGCTGATGATTGGAATATATTTTTTTAAATTTTTCATTCACGTCACAGTTTCCTGGATCTGTGCCATTGAGAGAAAAACGTGAGAAAAGAAGCGATGAATCGAAAATTTATAGAAAAAATTCCAACGATTCTGTACGGTTGAATGGCATTTATAAATAATGGATATTCAATGAAATATCGAGCCTATCCGTCCTTCTCTTTCCCTCCTGTCGTTCTGGCACGTTCGTGTTTGACCTATATTCTTGGTACGTATTTTATTTTGCGATGGATAGGCTTAATAACGTTGTACTCTGGTCCTTCTTGTTTCTCACCACCAACGAATTTAATCGATTTTAAACGGTGTACGATTTTATCTCGCGATACGTGGCCCCACTCGCCACGAATAACTTGGCCAGAGTTTGTTCGCTCGAAATCCTCAAAGAATCTCTATACTCGTACAAGTATCATATATATACGTACTTGTACTATATATGTATATATTTGTACACGCGCAGAGGCTCTTTGGGATTCGGGGCAACTTCTGCGGAGTTTCGAATCGCGATATCGTTGAATCTCCAGAAATCTGTACATTGCTATCGTTAGCACTGGGGGGGGGGGGGGGGGGGGGCGGACCATTTCTTGCTCACGTCGATTAGAAAAAAATTAATTTTTACAATTTTTTTCATGAAATTTTTTTTTTCGAGATTTTCATGTCAGTATGTTCAAAATGTCCCAAAACGTCCAAAAACACATTTAGAAAAAATGTCCGGACGTATGTGTGTATGTATGTATGTATGTATGTTCGTGTGTGTGTGTGTGTGTGTGGGTACGCTTTGTGCTTTCCTTAAAATGAATATATCTTGAGAATGGTTTTGGCGATCGACTTGAAATTTCGTATACAAGTAGACCATGTATGTTCCTATACTCAATGCAAATTTTGTTAAAATTTCAAAATAATTGTAAATTTAGCGGGACTTTAAATTTTTTGTAAAATGTTTGTGGGTGGTCTAACTTTCGTAATTTTGCAATTATCACTCTGAAATTTTATGTACAGATACACTTTATAATAGAGACGGTTGGGATTGAATTTTGGAAAAATCGCCGGCTTAAAAAAAAATCGGTTTAAAGAAAAATGTTAATTTTTCGCAAAAAATTTGTAAGTAAGTTCTCTAACTTTTGCAATTTTGCATGTATTGAGCTGAATTTTTTGGTGATGATTCATTCAATGAAAACGAAAAATAATACTGAATTTCAGAAAAATCGCTTGAGAGGTTTATTTCAAAAAAAAATTTGAAATTTTCAAACAAATTTCAAATTTCAAATCCGGCTAAATTTTTTTGCACAAATACACTAGATGATAAGAATTGTTAGGGTCAAATTTGGTGAAAAACGCTAAAGAGTTGTGTTCTAAAAAAAATTTAGACATTTCCAGAAAAATGCTTGTGAACACTTTCGTAATTGAGCAGCTGTTTTGCAGTTGGCACCCTGAAATTTTATGTGTAGATACACTTTATAATAAGAACTGTTTGGATTGAATTTGGGAAACTTTGCTCAAGAGGTTTGGTTTAAAAAAAATTATTATTTTTCGTAAAAAAATGAGTAAACTCTGTAGCTTTTGTAATTTTGCATCTATCGAGGTGAATTGTTTTATGCTGACACATTCAATACCAAGGAAAAACAATATAGAATTTCGGAAAAATTGCATAAAGGGTTTGGCTGAAAAAAAATTTTGAGATTTTCAAAAAATTATTATCAGCGTTTCAACTTTCGTAATTTTGCAAGTATCTAGATGAAACTTCGCACAAATGCATAAGGTGATGAATAAATTGATATTGAATGAGCAGCAAGAGATCGTAGAATATTAAAATTTTATGAAAATGATGAATAAATCGTGCAAATTGGAAATTTGCACATAGCTTCCTCATTTGTTTCCGTCTATCGTCAAGCTTTTTTTCTTCGCTCCGATAGAAAAAAAATGTGAAAGTTTTGGGATTGTTTGAAATAAATTTAAAAATCATTTATTGTATTGAAAGTTTATTTGCAGATAGTGGTAAACGAGGCTACAAAAAATAATTGAAATTCAGGTGGCGAACGTATGAGTAATAACGTGAGAAATACGAGTTTTCATCGAGAATGGGTATTCTATTTAACATTGATTATGAAATACGGCGCGTGTAGGTGGTCCGGGGCCAGGTGTATACACACACGCATAGCTTTTTTTTTCTCCAACTCTGTCGTCGTAACCCTCGTGGAAACCCTCGTGGTAACCCTCGTCATCGAGCACCAGAGCGTAACGCGTTCGAGTTGGCCATTGCGCGAGCGCGCGCTTCACAACCAGCACATTTGCATCTCTACACAATGAAACTCGACGGTCGAGAGACTCTACCAAATAGTTCGTTTGCATCTTTTATTTTCCGACAGAGATGCATTTCATATTTGGTTGCTCGAGTCATTTGGGGGATTTACAAAATAGTACGGATATCACCGTCGGTGGCATTTTATTTCGGTCGATGACTTTCACGGTGGATTTGTCACCGGCAGAGATGGAAATGTGCCGGTAAATGTGAGTGACCCTGGAAAATTCTAACCATGCTGTTTGTCTCTGCCCTCCCATACCGGTTTTCTTTTCTTCCCCGTCAATAATTTTCACCTTAATGTCGAAATCTTTTGTCAGGGGATACATCACCCATTACCATGACAATTCCTCGTTATAGTTTGACGCGTATTCCAATAAAGTCCTGTCAACGACGCATTCCACGCGCTGCATCTCAACGCTTCTTTTTTTCATTCATTCTCCATCTGACAAACAAAACTATCAAGGACCTAGCAAGTGGTAGAGGAGAGTGCTTTTTGAAAAAGAATTTTATCCTCCATTATACTTTTTGTATTCGGGAATATTTATATTTCATTTTATTAGATTATCGTTCAACAGTAACGGGCAAGCATTTTCAACTATACCACGAGTTTTGTTTTTGCACGTGACGCTCCATCTTAAGTGGACCTTTGTAGATGGGCCATTGACCGATAGAGATAGACGCTGGAGAGAGGGAGAGAGCCGGAAGTTTCTGGGTATTTTATTTTTATACCCCTTTAAAGGGTTAAAAATAGTAAAATCTCAAAGAGCTACGCGCTGGTAGCTGCAGAATTGGAGAATCAAAGACTGGCCACTCTCGCGCTTGGTTGCCAGATGCACCGTCTGCACTTACTATTTCCCTCTGCACTGCACTTCGAGGCAGAAGCTGCTTGAAACGTAAAACGCACGCACGAAAGTACTATATATATAGTGCCCGAGTGTTTTGCGTATGGATGGAGAAAACTTTGTATTCACGAAGAGCAAGAGTTTGCAAATTTTCATGTTGAAAATGTTTCAAAGTGGAGATTTTGTGATTTTGCAAAGCTATGGGATCAGCTTCACAGGAATGATTCTCGAGAGAATCTTTTCCCATACCGTTGAGCCGAGCCTCTCCTTCCGCCATTGAAAACCAATTCATTTCAGGAAAAACTTTCAATCTTTGTGAATATCATTCATGAATTTTGAAATTCACGAATGGACAAAATTTAATCGGAAACAAGAATTGCCAATGTCGAATTGGTCGACTAAAGAGTATAATTCTATAAAAATTCATAAAATCTTCCGAGTTATTGGACAAGTTGGGACATGCGATTTCAGCGGGATTATCCAATTATATATATGTAATATATAATTGTTGATGTTCGGTTTATGCAGCTGCCCGTATTTCGGAGTGATGGACGTGCACGCAGTCGTCGAGAAGGGCACGGAGAAGCAAACCGACAGCTTCATTATACAAATGAAGACGCATGATTCGTGAATCCGTTTTCTTCAACGAGAGGAGGAGGAGGACTAAAGATTGAGAAAGATTTTGCCGATGCGCGCTCAAGCTAGATAGTTACTGACTGGACATCCGTGAGTTATTGAAACTTTTCTTTTGCCCCCTATAGGTCAGCTTTACGAGGTCATCGACGTTGGAGCTTTCGTCTCCCGTTGAAAAAGCTCAAAGAGAAAATTTTCAATTTGCACGATTCCTCACATAGAAAAAGTCGCGCCAGTCATGAACAAGGAAAATTTCTGAAAACGTTTCCTCTCGGAATCGCTCTGAGGAACGTTTTGCTGTGTGTGTGTGTGTGTGTGCTTAGGAAAGAGATCTCAGTCGCACAGAGTTTTACGACCTTCTTCCTTCTACCGCAACCCGCGATAAAGATCCCCGGAAAAATCTCAATGAGCGACGCTTTTACGGACACATCGTGACGTTGAAACATTTCCTCAGATTTTTCGAAAATCATTTAAACAGAGAATTCTCTACGGCATACGATACCATTTTTCTTTCCCAAATTTCACGTTCTTTGCTGCATCAACTTTTGAGGCTGAAAAAAATTATCTTGTTCAAAGATACGCGTCGTGCAATGTACACTCTTGCGAGAGTATTTTATATCTCTCGTCATAAAATCGTGCCCCTCTCACGACTGAAATATACATTTCTCTGTCTGTGCCGTTGCCCCCGAGATGCAGGAACGCCTATTATCAAAAAAATGTGAGAGAGGGCTTTCATGACAGGGCTATATACACTACCGGCGAAAAGTTTCCGAACAGAACTTCAAAAAAAGTCTGGAACGTTTTTTTATGTCATTTCGCCCGGAAGTCCACGTAAATTAATTTAACAAACGGCATTTTGAAGGGGATGAATTCGGCTTCATTTCCTGTTTTTTAAATTATTATTACAATTTGCTTTCAGATTTGGACTCTATTTTGAAAACAAACATTTTTTTAATACATTTTTACGATTGGATTCATAAAGGAGAAAGTTTGAGCTTCAATTTCGTTTTTTTTTAAACTTTGATCGATTTTTTTTTCCAAAATTTTGTTTTCTCATGCTAAGGCTGGAAGAAGAATTTGGGAAAAAAATTTGAAAAAAAATTTCAATGTGTTCAAAATGGTAAAATAAAGTATTTTCCATTCCTGAAATTTTATCAATAATCCCATAGTTCCCGAGTTATGATAATTGAATGATCTGAGCTCCGACCCAGAAAATAAGTAAAAAAAAAAATTCGAAAAAAAATTCGAAAAAAAATCTTAAAAAAATCCTCTGAACTCAGAGAAAACAGACGCAACTTTTTGCTATCTTGAAGTTTTTTATGAATCCTTTTTGTTTTCTCGTTATACGGGATTTTTCAAATTTCCTCTTTTTTCACAAATAACAGAATGACTTTGGGAATAAATCGCTCAAAGTTTTTAAAAAAAGGAAATTACATCTAAAACTTTCCCCTTTATGAATCCAATCGTAAAAATGTATTTAAAAAATGCTTCTAGAAGATTGGTGCACCTGAAGAGAGGGGAAAAAGGCGAAAAACCGCTGTTTTCAAAATAGAATCCAAATCTAAAAACAATTTGTAAAAATAATTAAAAAATCAGGAAATAAAGCGGAATTCTTCGCCTTCAAAATGCCGTTTTTTAAATTAGTTTACGTTGACTTCCGGCGAAATGGCTTACGGAAACGTTCCAGACCTTTGTTGAAGTTTTGTCCGGAAACTTTTCGCCGGTAGTGTACACTTTTTATACTTTAGCCGTTTTCAACGATACGGATAATTTCTCTCAATCATGCCAATAGCGGATAATTGTGTCGGTCAAAAAGTATTTAACAGAAAGGGCGCCAAAGTCGCGAAAAAAAATATCGAATTCCGCCGAGCAGCCATTTTTTTAATACGCGTGATTCAACGAGTTGACTCGAGTGTTCCGGTCCGAGTTATGAATTTATGATTTATTTGCTTTTGCCTGGAGAATAATAATACACACACGTGAGAGAGAAAGAGAGAGGAGGTGAATTGTGAGTACACGGGGCCAAAAGAGCAAAGGGAGCGCGGAACGAGTACATGCAGTCGGCGATATAAATTACGAAAAGCAGGGGGCTTGTTTGTGGATGGCCAAGTGACGTGCGGTCATCCTTGCGAATGGCTCGCGGATGAAGCGCCCCATCTTTGCTTATTTTCTTCCCATATATACCCTCAAATCACCCTCACCCTCTCTCTCTCTCTCTCTCTCTCTCTCTCTCTCTCTCTCTCTCTCTCTCTCTCCTCTCTCTCTCTCTCGAAATATACAACCAAGAGTGTCCGAACCCTATACTTAGCGGGTAATCGCCGGCGATATACCATACTTATTAGCGGATATAATGATCGCGCGGCGGCCACGGCGACGACGATGAGGCCTTCAAAAAATCTCCACGCCCGGCCAAGATCCGTTTCGGCGGACCAAGAGCAGCCCACCGACGGGATTTCTTCTTCGTCTTTGCTATTTCTTATTTCTGCTGGTCTTTTTTTCCGCTCGCTTTTCCTCTCTCTCTCTCATGGATGAGCAGCGAGTTGATCCTTTACTCGTCGAGTTTCGAGACCTTCGTGTTTCGTATATCATTACTCGCTTATCCGGGCGTATGTGCACGTTGCGTTGGATGGCCCGATGTTCCGTTCCCTCTCAAACTCTCCCTCGGGACGCCCATACACTGCCCCCTCGGCCGTTGTACAAAATATTAAACCCACATCGTTGGTAATCTTTTCTTCTTCTTTCGTCGATATTAAATTCTTCTTCTCTCGAAACAAAAGAATCACCTTTCGGGCAGTCGTTTGCGTATCCGGCGGTCGTGTTATTCGTTTCAAGTTGGTTCGTGGATTTTTGAAATTCTCGAGCCGCGTCCTGATTATTGAATTTTTTGTATCGCAGACGCTAAATTCTGAAAATTAATCCGTGCAGTTTACCGATGATTGTACCAAGTGCGGATGAGAATCCCAGGGGGAGGAACTTTGGGGGCCAAAAATCAACCGCAATGTTTTATTTTTATGCTGTTGAAAAAAAAAACTAATATTGATCAATACCAGATGAGAAATTGCGTTAAAATGATGCTTCGGAGAGTGTACAAAAATATTCAGATCCTATTCAGAAATTTAAATGAAATTCACAATTAGAGTAAAATTTCAATGAATCGAAAGAAAAGAAAATTTAACCGAGAAAAAATTTAATTAATATTCCACGTTTTATCGAATTTATAAAGAAATATGCAAATTGGAGCGATACAAATTTTACCAGACTCTCCTCTTCCAAAACTATATTTTGGGTCTTTCGATTTTTCCTGAAGTTAGAAAATTTCTGCCCCCTGAAAATCGAGACGAATGAAATATCCGTACAAGCATCGCTTGTTTGCTTTTCGAACAAAAATATCGTGTAGTTGGCACTTTGGCAGGTATATGAATATTTATTCGATCGGTAATAAAACACTCTCGTACACGAGAGCTGATTGACGGAAGAGAATTGGAAAAAAAAAATTGAAAAAAAAAATTTGGAGATGCCGGGGATCGAACCCGGGGCCTTTCACATGCAAAGCGAACGCTCTACCACTGAGCTACATCCCCGCTCGATGATTTATCGTTTGCCTTTCGGTGTTGGCCGATTGACGAGCAAGCAAATAAAATACGCGGTTCGATTCACGTTACATCACACAAAATGAGGCTAGACCAATTTTCACGGCCAACTATTTTTTTATTTATTTTTCTTCATTATTAAACCCAAATTTTCGATTAATCAATTGCAATGAAATCGCATTTTATCGATGTACGATTTAATTTATTGCGAATTCAAACGGAATTTTTCATTTATATAGAAACAAAGATCCAGGGTCAGAGTAAAAATGTTACCGAGACTATTGCATTACGAGGCACAGAAGCAAGTGGTTGTGAATTCTTGAGATAGAGACAGACGGGTTCATAACCATTGGTTACAGAATGGTCAATAGCTCGGAAAAACGTTCGAGACGTTTTTTCTTCTTTCCGCCTCTGGCAATTTGCAATTTTTCATCCGGAAATATTTTTGCGAATGAGAACTCATTCTGAATCGTTTCTCGTTGAATCATCCGAAGAATGTTCCTCTCTCTGCCCCTCTCGTTGACGTATTTCGTCAACGAAATCCACAGGCTTTACGAGTAACTAAAAGGTGCATTTAGAGCGTAGTTAAATCCTTTCTGATTCGAAAGACCGAGAGAATTATTTTTCATTTCAATTCTTCTGATACAACGTAGAGTAATAGTTTTGACGATGGCATACTTTCTCTATTACAGTTTGCTAAAAAATGTCTTTTCAAATAATCACCGGGATGAAATACTTTTTGTTGATTCGCTATACTTCCTCTCTTGGCCGTTTTCTCCTTCAATATTTCGAGAAGTTTATTTACATTTGACATTGAAAGAAAAAGTTTCAAAAGAGCTTTATTTTAAACTCGAGCTCGAGCCCAATGAGAAAACGCGTTTCGAGGAAAATTGTCATTAACGAAAAGTAGGTTGAGTCTCGACATCCGGTTGATGCGAAGACGCATCATCAAAACTGGTCTAAAAATATTGCTTCTTGCTCGAGATTTCCGGTTCCCGTTATCCGCGTCTGCCAACCGATTTGCCAGCGTTTTCAGCCATCTTCTTTCTGTTTTAGATCTCTCGATTTATAGTGAAAATTGCGTGTCCCTTGATTGTCGATTGATTCGTCTCCTTTATCTATCGCAGGTTTAATTGAATAATCGTTAAGATACGGAGACGCGTTCGCCGGAAATAGCTTGTGCATAATAGTAGTGACCATACACGCGACTGCGTACGACTTTAGGACGGACGATTTTGTACAATGACCGTTGGTAGATAGAAAATCTCGTTACGACGAAATCCTCATCAAGACTAATTGCCAAATCTAATTTCACAGTGAGTGAAATATTTTCCCTTCATTGATTTCATAGTTGAGCCAATGGAACGTTTTAAAAGGTAATTAAAATGTAATAGGTCTTCTCGTTAATGACTCGACGCGGTCAATCTTATTTCTCAAATCTCTAATGACAATCGGTCGGTTATCCAACATATTTACTTGAATCTTGTTCAACTAGCCGGCCGTTTTTCACGATTCCAATTGTTCCAACCCAAATGGGAAAGATGCCAACTTTGACCGCAGAGCGGAAGAAAAAAAAAATACGATGCTCGAAACACCGTAAACCGTTAATGCGTAATATTTCTGGCACTTGAAAAGTTTTGTTTTAAAATAATAACCCTTTTGCTCAATTTTGGCCGCATTTTCAAAAACCTCAAAATAGCGAAATTTCAAGTGCTCATAACTTTGCTTCGGTTTAATCAATTCCAAAATTCCAATTCCAAAAAATCAAAATTTTCATGAATTTCCATTAAAAACCCATAACTAATTGTCAATCTTTTCGATTTTTCGAACGAAACATCGATTAATGTTCACTGTCACAAATAATCCTCCCCAGCTGATAATTTTTTTTCACTCGATGTCGATGGCTGCTTTAGGGGAAAAAAACCGTACATGTAACTGACGACAATGAATTCCTTAAAGTCTCGAGGCCCACGCTCGTATTACCTTTTGTCTCATGTTGACCCTTATTGGCCGTCTGCCAAGTTGTCACGGTAGATGAGTGAGATTCGCGCCGGCGTCTGCAAGGAGGATAGTGTAGATATACGAGAATTAGGAGAAGAAAGGTCTCGACCTAAAGTACAGGCGAGAGTTAAACAAGAGCAAGAGAGTTGCGTTGTGTGGCCTTTTTACGAGGTACTCTGGGGCAGGGACATGGAATTTCCTCAATACGAATTCCCTTTTATTTCGTCAGTTTCGCTCGAGACGAGTGTCCAGGAATAATTGAGCTGGATCGTCGACGAGGGCACAAAAGTATATTATGTTAACCAGTGACTCGGGCACATTGCCAATACGCGTTTAGATACGTCTATTTTTTTAGCTAAATTTGGCACGTTTACCAAATGCATTTTGTCATTCTCAACCACAGAGAGGCTTTTCAATGACAAAGCAAATCGATCAAATATAAGTTGGCTTTATACGATATCACAATGAGCCGTACTCGAATAATGGTTTCACATAAATTCCTAGTTTTTTTCCAACGATCAATTTTTTCTTTAAACACCATATAAATATTTTCTCTTCTAAAAAGTTGGTGTTTCGAAATATTCAACTCATTGTCAACAATTTATCAGTGGCTGGAATTGGTCGATTGATCAAACCGGGGTCGCGAATCAGCCAAAGTCCGAACGCTAGGTCAAACTCAGGCATATGGCAATGTGCGATGATAAAAAATGTCCGGGTGCAAAAGGGTGACGCACCGATCGACGAAAAACGATCAGCGACACTCGAGGCGACCGAGGAGACATTCGATACACACTGTTCTGCCGTATAGCTCGAGCTCAAGCGCAAAAAGTAATTCCCCAAAGCGCGTGTACCACTTTGCCAAGTTCCCCCGACATATTGTTGCTTCGACGGTAGGATCGGGTCCCAGTTACCGAAACGGTCGTTCACCCGCTCGTGCTTTCTTGCCCTCTTGCACCACGTCTCCCGTCGCCACTTCCTTCCTCTGCTACACGTAACTCAAGACGATCACGAATGTCGAATGATACGCGAATGCTCGGTACGTTTTCTCGATTGTCACAAATTCAGTTGGTTTCATCGCTTAGAAAAAAAAGCATTGGTCAAAGATTTTGGGAATACGGTCTCGTTCCCAAGCGGGCTGCTCTGAGCCATAGCAACAAGGTAAATCTTGAAGAGGTCGCTCGAATCTTGAAAAATTACGTTAGGTAAAAATTCGTTTCGGGACATTTCTCTCGGTTTCCGCTCTTTTCTCTTAAAAATTGAAATATATTGGGAATAAATCGCGTACAGCCGACGTTATGGGCTCTTGGTACACGCGTCCTGCTACCGATCCTGCGGTGTTTTGTCAGAATCCACGGCATATACTGCGACACGTGCCAGGAAACTCCGCACATACTCCTTTAATTTTGCTTATGATGCCTCGCGCCACGCGTCGTTACGTCCGTATCGATGTTTCGACTCGACAAAGGGCGTAGCGCGATCATTCACGAATCCAGGCTCTGTACGAGAATTTTTTGCCCACAGAGCTGATACCGGAGCGGGATTAAGTCGACGCGGTTGATGCGCCACGCGTACGAGCTTTAACGCATATAGAACGAATCGTCTGCTATAATCCGAAGAGAAATCTCGTCCACGTGCGTGCTCGCGCGTGCGTGCATCGTTAATTAATGATCGTCGAGGAACCAATTAGGACGAAACGTTGGACCGTAGTGGAATTGCCGGAATCGCGCTCGAAACCGTCTGTAGACGCGTCTCGTTATCATCGATCCTAAAAATCTTCAATAATCTTCGTGCTTCGAAATGGTTCATTGGATTGATTTCGAACTGCCTGACAAAAAACAAGATTATATTTCTGAGTTTCGAGGCCCGAAATTTTACCTTACGCCGCACAAAAAATGTCACTGCTCTTTAAAAAATGAAGATATTTTGATTCGCCACGCGGCGTTTTAAGTGGGACATATTCAACTTCATTTCGCTTTTTCCAAATAAATTTCGCGATTTTTTTTAACCCGGTACGTCCTTTGAAACATGGTCGTTTTTCGGCTTTTTCGCATTGTAATTTTGGCGCACGACCCAGGATTTTGTTTTTTCAACGGTTTTTCGTATGAAAAACTTATGGCGGGGAGTATTAGCTTCAATTTCGTTTTTTAAAAAGTTCTGTACGATTTTTTTTTTTGCAAAAACATTCAATTTTTCGCAAAAAACGGCCGTATTTATAAAACGTAGCGTAACTCTAAAACTGCTAAATTTTCGTGAAATCACTAGAAGGGTAAAAATTTGCATACAATCATTCTGGATTTAATCAAATTTTTTCAGATTTTTTTTCAACATTTTTTATTCCAATTTTTCCTGTAAACGTGATATTTTTTTTAATCTTAAACAATCGGGTCTCTTACCTCATTTACAGGGCTTTTTCATCGAAAAACCTTATCTACATGGTTTTTTCATCAAAAAACGTGTGTAGATGAGGTAAGAGACCCGATTGTTTGAGATAAAAAAAATACAGAAAAAATTAGAAAATAAAAAAAAATCTGAAAAAATGTCATTAAATCCAGAATGATTGTATGCAATTTTGTATCCTCTTACATTAGTAATTTCACGAAAACTCAGTAGTTTTAGAGTTACGCTGCATTTGATAAATATGGACGTTATTAGCGAAAAATTAAATATTTTTGCGAACAAAAATCGTAGGACACTTTTTAAAAAACAAAATTGAAGCTAATACTCTCCGCCACAAGTTTTTCGTGCAAAAAACAGTCGAAACAAAATTTCATGGGTCGTGCACCAAAATTACAATGCCAAAAAAAAAGCCGAAAAACGACCATGTTTCAAAGGACGCACCGATATAAAAAAAAATCGCAAAATTTGTTTGGAAGAAGCGAAATGAAGCTGAATATGTCCCCTCTAAAACGCCGCTTGGTGAATCAAAATCTCTTCTTTTTTTAGAGGGCAGTGAAAATTTGTGTGCGGCGTGGAATCGGGGCGAGTGTTTCCAAACTTTTGCCAGGCAGTGTATTTCTTGCCTATTTCAACGCCTATAAACTATCGTGGCAGACTGCCAATTCCGAAAGTATCAAATATTCATCAAAATAATATTGAATCTATTTCGGATGTTTTTTTTAACGACATTGCCCTCTTCGCCATAGACTTTGTTATCCCCGGTGCGTTCTAAATTTCAAGTGGCAAAGCCTTTTTTTTCATCGTGCCAGCACATCCCCGACGGTCGAACCGTCGATATGCCGCTCAACGTGCGCGTGTGTGGGCACAGACACACGGGAAACCCTGGGGGCGATTCTCGGCGCGCGGCACGTTAATTGGCACCTTTTATCGGGTCGTGGAGGCTCGCGCGAGCGGGCGCCCCCGTTGCGTAAGGAGATACGCGACGGTAGCCCTACAAGCTTTTACACATATACCCCGCGCCCCCTCTCACGCTCGAGGAACTAATTAACCATTAGACGCTTCGACAAACTCGTCAATTGCCTCTCGCTCGAAAGACGAGAAGAACCCTTTTCATTCTGACCTTCAATTTCCTATATATATTTTTTCCGCTGTCTCATTTCTTCTCTGCCGCTTATGCTGCAAGTATGAGATATCGGGTATAAGAAATATGTTTTAGAAGCAAAACTCGCCACGTTTGGGTCACATTTCGGTCAACGCGCAGTTTTATCGTTGAAAACTGTATTTTTACAGTGTCCATTTTGCCCCTCCCCCCTATGTGTGTATGTAGATAATCTTACGTGCGTCTATATATATATAGGCGTATTGTAGCATTTAGAAAGAAGTCTGAGCAACCTTGCTCACTTCCGCAGATCGTTGATTCGATATATATATGCGCTTCTTCCTTTCTCTCTCTCTCTCATTGCGGGAGTTTTGTACATATACATGATAAACTCGCGACGCTTTTTAATTTACCTCGAGAGAAAGAAAAAGGAAGAGACAGAGAGAAGGAAGACGAGAACAAGGCGAGGAAAGGGAGGGCGTATTATATACCGCACGCGCGTATATTTGCTCAACAATAAACCACGAAGGATTATAGGGTGGGCTTTTCTCTCTCTCTCGGACGATAAAACCTGAAACGATAAACGATTCCGCGAGGCGGACGTGCGCTCGATCCTCTCAAACAGGGTCTCTGTCGCGTATGCGTACGCGGATAGCCTTTTAAAATACAATGCGAAAAAAATTTCCGAAATATTTGTGAGCTCAGAGCGTAGGTAGAGAATTATCTCTCGTCACCTCGCTATTGCGAATTTTTTATTTTGCGAAAAAAATGAACGCGTCCTGTTTGCCCCCAGGATGCATTATCGATACACCGAACTCGTTTTTCATCAAAAAATCAAATTTTCATCATTTTCTAATATCAAATGATGAAACAATATTTCAATGAAAATAGAAATTTATCGATCGTAGCGATTGTTTGTAAAGTTTAATCGAGACGAGGACATGATCGATAAAATTTATTTCCTTTTCGGTATTACAACCAGACTTGTAAATAATGCATTACTTTGATAATGCATTACTGTATTTATTACCCATTCCACTGCATAATGTGAAATGGATAAGTGTACCATTACAATTAAAAAAAGTAATGTGTAATGGATGTATGCGCCATTACAAATAAAAAAGTAATGTGTAATGTATGCACCGTCCATTACAAATTACAATTTTTTTAAAAAACAATTTGCAGTGGAGAATATTCCATTGGAAATAGAAAAATTGCCGTCCTCGTATTAGAAACTTGTACATTGCTGTCTCATTATTTTATTTCACTCACTAAAAGTTCATCAACAATTATCACAAATCATCCATATAGTTAAAAAATAGAAACAAAAAAACAGACAGTTCATCGCTAAATATGAAGTACGAAAATTGTACTCTTTATATTGAACTTGCTTTTATACGCTGTTACCCATAATTATAAGTAATCTAATGAAAATTACAAGTTACTGATACAACATTTGTCGCTTTATTGAATTCCTAAATAATGTGCATGTTTTTTTTTAACTTTATGGATCATTTGTAATAATTGTGGAGGAACTTTTAGTGAGCGAAATAAAATAATGAGACAGCAATGTGCAAGTTCCTGTTCCGGGCACGGCAATTTTTCTATTTGTAATGGAATATTTTACACTCCAAATTACTTTTCAAAAAATTGTAATTTGTAATGGAACGTGCATACATTACACATTACTTTTTTATTTGTAATGAGACATGCATCCATTACACATTACTTTTTGTATTTGTAATGGAACATGCATACATTACACATTACTTTTTTATTTGTAATGGCACATGCATCCATCATACATTACTTTTTTATTTGTAATGGAAAACTTGTCCGATACACATTGTTTAAAGTGATGGGTAATGCATTACTTTTACACTACTATTTTCAGACCTCTGATTACAACGCGTCCCTCGATCAAAATTTCCGCCAACAGCGAAAAAACCGCAGGCTTTGAAGCAACGGATACGCGTGTGGATTAAAAAAAAAAATCTTTTCTTCTACACGCGGTGCGTCACACAGAAATAACTCGCGGCCGGATAAAGAGGCACGCGCGTAAAATTTTAAAACGTTCTTTGAATCACGCATCGGCGTGATTCTCGATCAATTCCGATCATTGTGGCACGCGTGACCCGATCCCACCGTCTTGTGTGGCGAAATGCCACTTTTTCTTCCTTCTTCTCCTCTTCGTGCCAAAGAATTTCCTCCTTTTCCGCCTCTCATGGAAATCGATCTGTGGATCCTTGATAGAGAAAGAGAGATTCTCGAGAATAACAACTTGTACGCTAGTATTTACAGAGATTACGAAGGATGTTAGAATATATTTCAAATATCTCAGGAACTTGGCCTCGGAAGATATTCATTCTTAGTCGAATCAAAAATTATTCGTATCATCTCCGAGACTCGTCATTGAACGATACTCGAAACATCTCCTCTGATTTTTGAAATCTGATGTTTGCACTCGAAATGTTGAATCGAGATCCTCGAAAGAAACATATTTTAAGGATTTGAATATTAATTTGGCGCTACTAAAATTTAATTATCCTATCCTTATATTTTCATCTATTTGTTCCAAGGCGTACGAGTCCTATAACCGATTGAGATGTGCCAGGAAGCGGCTTCTCCCACCGAGAGAGAGGGAGAAAAATAATGGTGAGAAATCCCGTAGTTGACCCACGGCTCTGGCTGGACTTCCACTCTACGGTGGGGGCGGGAAAGATGGACTCCGCGACGTATACAGCATACGAGAACCCCGCAAACGTGTCCTCTACGTGGAATGTATAATTCGAGAGTCTATCGTCTTCCCGGAAAAAGTTTTGATAAAAGGAGAAAAAAATGTCCACCTCGACGAGCCGATGGAAATTGACCGAGAGAAGTCTGTTTGGGCTAACTCACGCGTTTCCATTATTCGCTCTCTCACGGTCGTACAAACTAGGGAGAAAGATTGAGCCAGAGTTATGTGCTCTTTATGCGGGCCCTTGTGTAATAAAAAATTAAGGTCATTTTTGGACATTCGATCGAATCGTTGCGGATGCAACGACGATATCAACAAAACGAAAAGAGAGTTTTTCGTGTTCGATGACGTCAGTTTCGTCGCTCGCGGGATCAATCGACGAGTCAAGTCGCGATAATTGGAGCAATCATAACGATGCTCGCCAATCAGTGACTCAATTCTCTTTCTTTCTCTCTTTCTCTCTCTCTCTCTCTCTCCCACAATTAAATGCTGTATGCGATGAATAATCGAGATACTCTCTCTTTCGCACACTCTTGAAGTGCCATAAGGATTTTGCGCGGACATGCGAGATCCGAGAGATGCCAAAAGTCTTCTCGAGCGCGAAATGCCAGATCCGCACATACAAACGCTTCAATTATTCACTCATTCGATGAACCCAAGGATTTCTCGTGGAATAATTTTGTGCGGAAAAAAACACTTGACACAACGAACAGCGTGCGATTATATCTCAGCTTATAAACCGTTATGTGTACCGTATATATATATATAGAGAGAGAGAGGAGGGATGGAGTAAAATGGACACCATAAGAAGAAACGCAGCTAAGACGCTACGCGCGCAGAATAAATTCCTTGCATTTCGATAAATCAAGGATGAATTCAAAATATACGTGCGATACATTTTTATGTATCAGCTAGATTACACATACACGTGGAATTTTGGCTATCAAGACCTGGTGCGTGTGAAATTTCTACTGGACGTGCTCTCTCTCTCTTCCCTCTCTCATTTTCTGAACGCGGCGTGCTGCTTTTACTGGTGCTCGAAGATTAGTTGCTCGTTCTTGCCACACTCCCCTTCCCCTTCCGACGCAACAAGAAGCGTCCGTATTAAAGCTCCGAGAAGTATAGTCAGTCGCGCTCTTTCACTTCAACGACACTCTTCCCCGGGAATCGATAATTTTCTTTTCTTACTCTTTTATCATTCCTGTTTCCATCTTTGAAAACACGATGAATGAGATATAAAAAGTGAGCGTGTCTGTGCAAAGGTGCACAAAAATAACGACTTTTTAATAATTTTCCGACAAATATTTTTTATTCTTTTCGCTATTTTGAATAATCATTTGATAATTTTGACACATCGATCGACGATAAATCGTGCGGATGAAATAAAAAGTGCACGTTCCTGCGCGAGTCTCCGAGACGCAGAGTGTTATTGCAAGAATCGTGAAATGAACAAATTGCTCGAGGAGGACACGTTTGAGAAATGGATGTAAAATAATGTGATTTTGAAGAAAAAAGAAAGACACGAGAAATAGCCATCGCGCGTTAAAAATGTTCATCTCGCGGATAAGAGGAAACACAGACTGCAAAAAAGGTGATATGTTGACATTCAACAGAAGAAAAATAGAAAAAAATAGAAAATAGAAAAAAATATTAAGAAAAAATTGACACATCACCTCAAGAGAAGATGAGATATCAGTACGATCTTGTTTATTATTATTATTTTGGCAAAGGCGATTATGCGCAAGCTGAAGCTAGAGAAAAAGTTTTGATACACGTCTGCGGAAATCGATGGCGAGCATTTTTTATAAACTTTAATTCAATCATCGATCAGGCCTGCACACAAAAATTGAAATTCACAAACCCGATGGTTCGACTCAACTGTTTATCATTTTCAGATGGAGAATCAGGGTTACGAGGAGGAGACAACGGCGGTGACATCGTCGCGAGCGGAGCTGAGAATTCCAAAATCGCATTTTGACGAACCGTCGAGTCTCGATGATTCGGTAACATCGGCGATACCCGAAGAAACGACAACGCGTCCCATCGATCGATCGCGATTACAACCGGAAGCTCACGTTTACGAGGACATCGTCGTTCCAAGGCTGGATGACGTTGAGAATTTGAAAAATTCCTCGTTACGTTTCACCACGTATACTGATAAAAATATATGCGGTCACCCAGCGATAAAATGGCCGAACGATCGAGAAAATCATGGTATCGTCAATGACGATGTAGTGACGAGTAATTTTCATCGAAACTTGACGTTACCTCTGCGACGTACGATCCTCGGTGATTACGAGAATACCGACAATTTGACTCGCTATTCGGTGCGTGTTACCAATCGCGAGAGATCCCAATGTTTCGAAAACGTTGACCCGTCAGAAATCGTCGTCGTCGTCGTCGACGACGATGAAAACGAAAACGAAAACTATGACGACATCGACGAAGCCGCTGTCGTTGCCAATAACAGAGATCGTGAAATAATCAGACGAGATGAAATCGACAAACCCGCCAGCAGAAGACGCCGTAAAAAAGATTGCAAACATTGCAAAAAAAGTGTAGATAATAGGATTCGCGATAACAACCGCGCCCGTACGATTGGATCGGAAAATTTTTTGATGCCGAACGAAGTCGCGGTCTCGTCGGCCGGAAATATCGTGCAGATGATCGGTGAGGTTGACAAGTGTCCCAGAATCGTCAATCGAGAGCCAATTTTCGCAATTCCGAATGGCAAATTACCATTTTTTGATCCTCATAGCGTAACTTCCGGTTTAACGGGAAAACTTTCGCAATCGCCGCTGTCGTTTGTAGATGAACCAACACCTTCGATATTTTCCATATCGAATAATGCCAATCGTCAGTCTCCGAGTAGCCCGAAAGCACTGAATTATGATAAAAATCATACATCGGACATCAGACTCGTTTCCGTCGATCTTACCATCGACGAGCGGCGGACAAACCCGGCGAAATATCGCACGGGCATGAAAGTCAATTCGATATACTCCCAGCAGGAACACTGCAACACCAAAGATACGCCGATATTTCTCACCAACGTTAAGGAACAACATTTTCAGGTCAGTCACATTTTTACTCCCGTCAAATATTTCACGTCGACTTGAAAAAGACCTCTCCCCCCCCCCCCCCCCCCCCCCCCCCCCCAATATAATGACCTTATTAACTTTTATTCTCCACTGGAAATGGGCTGTTGCAAAAAAAATGCATCCCACAAAAAACAACCCTATTTCGTTTTTTCTTCATTTATCCAATTTTTTTCGTTGGAAACATTTCTTTTTTTTCTTTCCATTTTTTCGCCAACTTGTCTCTCGTCGAGGAATCGCGTCTGGTGTCGTCGCGGATCATTTCAAAAATAGAACGGATACAGGAATAAGTCGAGATGAACGGGAGGCAACTGTTAATTCCCCTTTTCCTCCTTTCTTCTCTCTCGTCGCGCGTATTCGCCACCTCCTAACTTCGTTTTCAAACATCGTAACCCACTTGGCTAAAATAACATTCAATTGATAATTAGGATCCTTCCTTGCTACGAACAACATCGTCATTCTGTCATATCGCCGCAAAAAATGATAACGTTAGCAATGTTTCAATTATTTTTTCGGAACCTAACATTACTGGACAATCCAGTACTTTTCGGTGCACTTGACTCAATATCGCTGTTGTTGTCCGTGAATAATTCCTGCTTTTTTCTGTCTATTTAATATTTTTTATCAAAGATCGTCCGCATTTATCAACGGAAAGCTGACTAATATCAATCGGTTTTTTCGTAAATCGCATTCGAAGTAGATCAACTTTTGAAACAATTTAATGGCAAAACTTTGCTCCAATAATTCTGCCAGTTTTTCAAAAGTCGATTAATCATCGAGTTCGACGATGAACGCTTACGGTAGTCTCGCGCCGCTGCTGCTCCGGCTCCTGCTGCTGCTGCTGCTCGACTGACACGCTCCATTTCCCGTAACACGCGCGAGAGGAGAGACCACTATCGCCCAAAGTGTCGGAGCACGGTTAATCTAGAAAAACGCAGTCCAATTTTTTTGGCTTACATCATGAACTCGTATTTGAGAGTAAAAAACAACAACATTCAATATTTCAATGCAATATTCTTCGATCGCTCCTAACGCCTCTAAATTAAGTGGAATAAAATGGAACTAAACAAAATACTCAACTATCAAAATCAACTTGACCCAATGCGGTTTAAGGAGAGGAGCCTCGTTTGAATTTTGATTATAGCCCAGATAACATCGTTCAATTTCCGTTGAAATTGTTTAATCTTATGCCCAAAATTCGATAAATTTACATGTCGGAACCAACATTACAAATTGGCAATTTTTTTGATATTTCAGAGGGCATATTCCCTACCAACGAGAACGCAGACACCTTCGTCGCAGAATCGTTTGAACCTTCGTAGAAGTGTAAGAGGCGAGCCGCCCCCTCATCCGGCGCGTCTTCGTAAAAATTGTCACGGATGGACATTGCATTTTGCTCGACCGCTGGATGGTACGGGATGTGCGAGATCGATCGTACTTGTATTAATAGCGATTCTCGCGCTTCTCGGTATCGGTGGTATCGCGCTTTACATTGTTTTCGGTAAGATGAAAGTAAAAAGAATCCAATCAATGTATATTTTAAATATTATCTATTAATTATTTAATATATATAAATGAATTATACACACACACACACACACACACACATACATACAAATTGGTTTACCAACTTCTCGGACATAGAAAAGTAGCAAATGCATGTCATTGCAAATTCTTGGAAATGCTTCGATTGGCATTTTGCAATTGAATTGATTGAAAAGAGAGATCGTGGAGTGAAAGAGAGTCACGAGGAATAAGGTGGCGTTCTTTTGGCGGCTTTTTGGACCCCAGGGAATTATTAAGCCAGTTGATGCAAAAAAGGTGCCGGATGCACGCTTTGAGTTCTCCAAGACATTCCGCTATGCCCTTTCTGTTCTTCTCCCTCCTTTGTTTTTGTCGGTGGCCAGCTCGAGATGCAATATCTCTCTCTCTCTCTCTCTCTCTCTCTCTCTCTCTCTCTCTCTCTCACTGGAAGTCTGTAGCCGCAGAGAAGCAACGAATCGTAACCGACGCTAAGAAATATACTCGTACACGCACACAAGAACTATAAAAAAACACACACGTACAGTTCAAAGTGAACGATCAAACGATTTTTTTCCTCAAGTTTTATCAATTTTCGGGTCAAAAAACGTATTTTTGCAATTTTTCAATATTCCTAATTTTTTATTTTTGAAAGCCCTGGAAGATGCTATTTGTAAATTTTCATACGATCGCCTGAAAGTTTCAAAGAATTTTTCTATAATTCGACACACTCTCTTCCCGGCCTTAACTTAATAATCTATCGTTTCACTCACGTTGATTCAATTATCTAATATTATAATATTATCATTTACAGAACCGGATAAACTTGAGATAATTCAACAGTACCTGAGATCCTCCACGACCAATACGACGACAGATTTGAACTCGACGTTAGATGCAGCAAGTTCCCGCGCTCTCGAGGTAAACGTCGAGATTACGACGTTTAAGATAGGCAGTCTGCCATTGACCGAGAGAAGTCCTATGGGGGGCCTTTCGCGCGAAACGACAATCTTACCGGAAACGGAAGCAGAGTCAATGACGACAAAGACGACGACAACGCCCAAGACGATGACGACAACGACGACGATGACGACGACCTCGGAGACAGGGAACGATTCAAACGTTACGCGTCACTGCGACGATTGTTACGATACCGAAGTTTGCGTTGCTCTCGTCGACGAGCAAGTGCCAATTTGCCGAAACGGCCCGGATCCTCTCGATCCAACGGGATGTAACGGCCTGTGCCTCATTAACAAACAAAAGTGCCATCGCCTGGACTTTGACGCGTTTCGGTTTGTTTTAAAAAGTCATTCTTTATTCTTTTATCTTTAATTCTAATTCCAAAGATTTATATGTATACTGATATTTTTTCACCGTTTGTTTTTTTTTGCTCAGATGCGTCGAGGTAGAACATTATTGTTTGGACGACGAATGGACGTGTTCCAATACACTTTGCATACCGCTCGTCAAGCA
Source organism: Alloplasta piceator (assembly GCA_946863875.1). NCBI lineage: Eukaryota > Metazoa > Arthropoda > Insecta > Hymenoptera > Ichneumonidae > Alloplasta > Alloplasta piceator. The sequence continues at coordinate 1,948,373 of OX333080.1, forward strand.
CTGCGATGGCCATATGAATTGTTACGATCATTCGGACGAGTATGGTTGCGGTGAGCGAGAAATTATTTAACAATTCGCCCCTTCTCCTTCCGCATACGTACATTAGTTTTTCAATTTCGCAAACGAACGCTATTATTCGTTTCACAGACATTATTCAGCTCGAGTGACCACATTTGTCCCATTAACCCACTTTAGTAATTTATGTTATATTGCTGTTATTGGCTTTTCTGCTTTGTCAATTTTTTGTGGCTTCTGTTTGCTACCTCTGGTCTTATCCAATCAAGGAAACTACTTTCCAGGAATACTAAATTATCGAAAAGAGAAAGCGCAAAGGTTTGATGATGAAATTCACAAGTTTAACAGCGAAAGATTTCTTCTTTCAGTCTGCGACGTGCGGACGCATTTTCAATGCGGCAATGAAACATCCTGTTTGCCCCTGGAGAGGCGTTGCGACGGAAAAATCGACTGCTGGGACGCATCCGATGAGATTAATTGTACTCTCGGTGAGTTTACGAAAATTCTCCATTTTTTCTCGCAGTATTTTATAATCGAGAGCTCGGATCAAGAATATTCTAGTATTATCGTCACTGGTAGAATCACGAATTTTTTTTAGATATTGATAGACGATAGTCGAGCAAATTTTATCTTCGGATCATTATCCGTGGTGTCGTGCTTCTCATTCTATCTCTTCATTTTTTCGTTTGTTTCTGTCATCGTAGGTCAAGACCTTGGTTGGTGTGAGTACTACACTTTGGGATTCTTTTATTTTTTTTAGCTGCTTTATCTCACCGATTAAGTCTGTAATTTAACCCAAAATATCGCAACCACATTCCTCGCGATGTTTTGATTGAAAATTTGTTGAAAAATTTTGATTGAAAATTTGTTTCAATAGAAAATTTTCAATCCAAATTTATTATTACTATTTGTGGAATAATGTTTGACCATATGAAAGCGTGCCATTCCTGAATTGCTGACAAAATTCTTGTTCTTTTATTTTCGGTTTTCGTATTATCCTTCCAAGACTTTCATTCAGAGAGTGTCCGAGAACATTTTCATGGTAATTTTCATGTGACGACGAATGTGCAATCAGTGAGTCAGTCTGGATGAACCACTATTGCGATTTCTATTCTCCACACGTTATAAATCCCCGCATAATATGCATTGTCGTATTCAAACGAAATAAGAAAACTTCTTTTGGTTGCATTAATCACAAGTCTTGCATGGTCTTTTCTCATTCGCTGCTGAAATCTGCTTTTAAACTCTGTATGGTAAAATTCAAAGTTTCTCATAATTATCAGCATGTCCAACGAGCGGCGAATTCACATGCAGCAACGGCGAGTGCATTCTCAAGGCACGTTTTTGCGATGGTTTTCGAGACTGCACGGACGGATCCGACGAGCCCCATGGATGTCAGGGACGGTGCAATAAACATGAATTTTCATGCCTGTGAGTGCAGACTTTTTTCCTTCTCTCTCTAGTGAAAAAACGCGTTTATTGTATTTTTCTTTTTTTTTACCGTAGAAATAGCAGGTGTATCACCAAGGGGATGAGGTGCAACGGAATCGACGATTGTGGCGATAACAGCGATGAGAGACATTGTAGAGATCGAATTTTTAAAAAACCTGCCGCGTGATTTGAACGAATAATTTTCGTGATGAATCGAGGTTTATAAAACATGGAGTATCAACGTGTCGCTACGTTCGTAATGAGATGAGATCTCAGATACTGCTATGAGATTTCGGACGTGGCAAGATGAAATTAATTGTATAGAAACATTTATATAAAGGTATGATTTTTATTGGCAATAATAAATAAGAATTTGAATAATGCGCGTAATCTCTAACATTATTGCTTTTTCTTGTTATTTTTTATTGCGCAAAATATTATCAACGCCAAGAATACTCGCTGTTGGAATTGAATTTTTTAATTGACGGTTAAAGGAAGATATGATGTGAGATACAAACGAAGGTGGTGAGAAAATTACATTTTTTAACGAAATAAATCTGCAAAATCTATTCTATCCAGTTGCATATGTTTTATTAGACACCAAATCAGAGTATAACCAGAGTTAATCTGGTTGTCGACATATATATTCATACGGCTAATACAATTACTATATTAACTATAAATGTATCCGTTAACATTCGATGAAAATGTATTTCGGTGAAACATAGTTGTGTTCATTGTTTGGCACGAATCTCTTTCCGATCGTTCGATCAATGCACTGATGGCCAAGTAGTATCAAAGTTATACAATAATAAGTTTCGTTATATTATTCGATCGATGCAGCAAAAAAAATCTCATTACATATTTTATGACAGTCACTGAAAAATATTTATAATTTTCGTGTCTATTCCGTTTTTTCTGTATATATGTATATATATATACAGCTATATATGGGCATTATAATATTTAACTGTTGTTATTTTCATTTTTTCAATGTACGATGAAATTGTGCAAGTCACTTTATTTATAAAAATTCGTCAGGCTCACGGGGTGCGTCGAGATCCCGATAATGTATGACCGGCCGGAAATCACCACCACCGCCGCCGCCACTGGAAAATTTTAAAAATTCAACACTGTTAAAATGTGAACGAGATATTACGGTAAGTAAAAAAGATCGAAACGCGAAATAATTTATCGTCATTGAAAAATTTGTCGTTGAATAAAATATAAAAATTATATTAATAATCATTTCAATAAAAGATGATAATTAGGCCGACGGATGCGAGGAGAATAGGATATAAAATAATAAATTAGCAACGTTACCGACAAATACATTTATTTGTTAATTCTGATAGTGTCATTCTTGGTTATTTCGCTTAAGAAATTCTTCACATCAATGAATCTTGACGTATATATTTCATTTACCCTTTTTTGTCATAGATCCTGAATTCTCTCATTTTCTTTATAACATATCAATTTTTGGTCAAATTATTGAGGCACCTTAGGAATTCCACGTAGCTGGAGTTTCATGAACTGAGAGTACCAAAAAAAAAAAAACTGATTTTTTTTGTCAATTGAACCATTTCTTGAATTTACTATAAAATGAAAATAATAGAAAAATCAGCACGTCCCTACGTCTAGAGATGATCCAAATCGGTATAATTAACAATAGGCCTCGCCGTTGAATCCGGAGCAACTCTGGAATCATTTTATATACCAGGTGCTGTCAATGCTCAAATTTTCATTCACGGTTTTGAAAAAAAATAAAAAATAATTTTTTTTTTCGTAATCACAAAGCCAGAACGATTCGGAAAACATAATGTATATTTAACGAACGAGTCTGGGATAAAGTAAATTTATAGTTATAAAAAAGCCATCGTTGCGAGATATATTCTTGGGTAAGCTGCTCCCGATGAGAATATTTTGAAAAAATAGTAGAGCAGGGATATTAAATTTTTTTTCACTCACCGTCCACGGTTGAAACCGCCACGATTGGGTCGCGGCATTGCAAATCCACCCCCAAAACCACCGGTGTAACCGCCTCCGCCACCGCCTCCTCCACCGTAACCACCACCTCCCCCTCGACCGTACCCGTAACCGCCGAAACTGAAAGAATCAAACATGGCCATTGATAAAATTGAAATTGATCAAATAGGAGTAATAATGACGTCCAAGGTCAATAGTTGGCAGAGGCGCGAACAAAATTGAATCGAAATAAATTGAAAATCGTTTCTCGAAAAATTTACCCTGCGGGAGGATAAGGCGTGAATCCTTCTCGTGGTCCTTCGCGCACCGGTGCTTTATTGCCAGGATGTTCGGACAATTGAGGTCTCTTCGGATCTTTGAGATAATTGTTGAAATATTCGGCTTCCGCCTTGACCTCTGACACTTTCTCGGCGTGTTTATTGAATATGTGTTTCCGAATGAAATCGGGACCTTTGAATTTTTTACCACTCAAAGGACACAGCCATTTGTCCTTTGAAAGTTCTTGCGTATTTGCCTGAACGAATTTCTCAACCTCACTGCAACCGCCACCGTCGTCGATCGTCAATTCGAGTTAAGAAATAATAACATGAAAAATTCGATGATAATTTACGATACGAGATTTAAAAAAAATATTATTCCATGAGAATGACGAAAAAACGGAAAACAAAGGATACGCTTCGGCATTTTTAGCACCAAGTTTGTCAAACTCGTCACTCGTCACTGTTGCTACTGGCGCGAGAAAAGCCGTCATTTTAGTCTCAAAATTTCGACAGTATTCGGACAGTTCGGTCGATGATATCTTGGCCGTTGGTTGCGGTCCTCGAACGTGCATTATTCCACAACGATTTGGCATTTCGTCCTCGTTCGGATACTCGCAATGATTGTAATAATCGACCGAATGAACGACCCGCAGATATAAAATTAAGCGATCCAAGACCTGGAATCCATAAAGGTTGGATCACTTTTGTCACACACATATATATATATATAGGATAAACATAATGAACGTACTTTGATCAGAGTAGGATCTCTTTCTACGGGTCCATCACCGTCGCCACCGAGTTGACCTTCCTCGTGGTCTCCAGACATACCGAGTAATTCTTCTTCTTCGGCAGATGCTTCCTCAATGAGATAATCCGTGATATTTTTCAATACCGGATTTTTCGAGGACAGCCCAAAAGCCTATAATAAAAAAGAATTTTTAAATCAAGGTGTTCTTTCCACCGCCTTTTTTCGCTATAAAGTTGAGGTATAATGAAAATGTCCAACAGCTTGCTCCGCCTCGTTGGAATTTTGATTGTCCTTGACGTCCTTGTTACTGCTGCTGCTGCCACCCTCATTGTCCTTTGTCGCTTCTTGTTTCTTCTCGATATTCCACAAGCCAATTCTATTGTCCAAATTGTGAACGATCTTGGCGCTTAATTTGATATCGTGTCGTACGATTTGTTTGTGCGAAGTGAGACCGTTAACCGTACGAATCCGGCGTGAAAGATCACGATTGACGATTGCACCGAGTTCACAATCTCGAAGCTTCAATACACAAAAATGTATATTAATCTTACACTCTTGAAAAACTCTATTATTTTTACATCCTCCTCGATTTATGCGTGTGAATTAATATAACTCAATGATGATTCAAATAAGATCTTAATTACCCGAATATTGTTGAGACTCCAGCAGATCTCTTTGATGTTGACTTGTCGCTCAAAGGATACCCAACCACGACGGAACCATCGGCGCTCCGGCTGTGGATCGGCTATGGCGACACGTAAGAATCCGGGAAATCGCTTGCACATCTGTGAAGTATTAAAAGATTAATTAAAATAACGGATTTTCCACAAGAATCGAAATGGAAATTTTACTCACCGCTTCGACTTCCGCTTTGGTTATCGTCGGTGCTAAATTTCGAAGGAATATACTGCTTGTTTTGTGAAGAGCACGAGGTTCTTTTTCCTTGTCCTCGCTTGCCAAATCGATCACTGCCTCCGGCTCGATATCTGTCTTTTTCGCATCGACGCACTCGACTTTGTCATCATTTTCCTTTTTCACCTCTTTTTTCTCCTTCTCCTCTTTTTTCTCCTTTTTCTCTTTATGTTTATTTTTCTCTTTTTTCCCATCGTCCTCTTGGTGGTCGTTCTTGTCATCCTCTTCCTCTTCTTCTTCTTCTTCCTCTTCCTCCATTTCCTCTTCTTCCTCTTCTTCTCCCTCCTCGTCCCCCTTTAATTGCACTTCAACTTTCTTCTCCTTTTCCTCGACACTTTCGTCAGTCGCATTTCGTTTCTCTTCCATTGCTGATGAATGAAAAACACGAAAAATTATACCAATTTGGCAGGCTTCTCAGAGGCAAAAACAACAAGGTGGACAGGATGAAAAAGAAGGGAAAGTTTTTGAGATAAATTTGAGATAGGTAAAAAGAAGGAAAGTTTTTGAGATAGATAAATTTGCAGGATTCCAACTTTTGAGAATTTCGCTCCAACTTGTTATTAGCAAATTAACTCACGGGTTTCCACTTTTGAAGCGTCTGGTCTATTGGTATCGCTGTCCGAGGAACTGCTACTACTACTGCTGCTCGAACTGCTATTGCTGTCCGTGCGCTTGCGCTTTTTCGTATTCACAGGTTCGACCGATTCTTCCAATGCTACTTCGAAAAAAAAGCATGAAGAATAGTTGATTGAGGGAAGAGGAATAATAAAAAAGGAATAATATAATAATACAGAAATAACAGAAATGTTAATGTCCACGTCAAAACGATTAAAGAAACGAAAGGACGTGATTGTTGTTTTTTTGGACGACAACTGGATAAGTAAGATTAAGTGAAAGAGGCAAAAAAATTTCATAATATACCTTTATTTTCCACGGGGGATGTCACATTCTCATTTTCCTCCATCTCCTCGGTCGCTGCATCTTCATCCATCTTTGTTTCCGTCGATTCTTTATCTTCCGTTATTTCTGCGACATCATTTTTCATCTCGGCGTCACCGTTCTGCTCTTCGGTGACTTTGGAAGTCTCCTCTACCGGTCGTGGATCCTCGACGACGGGTTTTACAGGTTCACTGAAAAATAAGTCGGAATGGCATTGATAATGATCCTGGCGACGGCGATCGCAGCGGCAGCGTTGTCGTTTGGTTGAAGGAGAATTTCGCTCGACATATTTTATTTGCACTTACGAGCTGCATTCAGGCTTAGATTCCACGCTCTGTTGTTTGTTCTTAAAATTTTTGGCATCTTCCTTTTCCTTGCGCATCGCTAAAATTTCCTTGGCCAACGTAGTTGGAGGCTTTACGTCCAGAATCTTCAAATCGTCCTCCGTGCCGCCTTCCAATTTAATCACCACAGCATCGAGCAGATGCAGCAAAGGGTCTGCCTGATCCGTATCGACGGAAACTTTGTCGATCTGTCCCGAGTTGAGAAGCTCCAAGAACACTTGGACTCGTTTCTGTGAAAGATTATAATTCATTTATTGATGTATAGTTGAATTGCAGGAGAGATTTTAGTGGGACACGATCTTACCCTCAATGCTGATATCTGTTCGTCCTTTCGCTTGACCGACTCTTCCGGATGGTACTTGATCTTGAACCTGGCGGGTGGAAGGGGTGAGGAAAATTGAACGAGTCATTAGTCGTGATATTGAGACAAGATTAACGCGTTGTCGTGATTTAACCATATCGCAGATTCAGTTAATGCAAACAGAAGTCATCAAATAGTTCTGGGACAAAGCAGCCACTGCTACTGCTTTAATCACTCGCTGATCACTCTTGAAAATTTATTTATTATTGTCTTCAACTTTAACTTGAGAGAAAGTTCGAGTTCGAATCAGTATTCTGGTCTAGCTGGTGAAAATAATTCATTCATTTATTTTTGAAAAAAGTATTTTCAAGTGTGGACAAGAGCGAAAAAAATGAACCAACTTGATTTTAATTGTTTGTTAAAAGAAAGAGAAAATACATGGGCTTAATATGAGAATTCACCTACTAGACTGGAACACGGGGGTGGGCTTGATTTTGAAAATTTTGCAGAAAAAATGAAAAATACCGGGAAAAAATGAAAATTGAAAAAGAAATTACTCAAAGATAATTCCCGTCCGGTGAGAGCAGAATAATAAATGTGTTTTTTAAATAGAGCTGGTGCATTTATGTTATTTTATTTTTATTTCGAGCGATCATCGTCGAGTTTGTATTAAATAATTTGAATAACGAGGTGAAAATATTGAAATTTCCGGGTACGGTATGGAGAGAGCCTCACCTGTTGGTCATTATACTTTGGCTCGCATTCGGCGACGTTTCAGATTTTCTATCCTATCGCAAACCACATTGCCTCGCAACAATGTATTTCGTAAATAGAAATCATCTTTTTTGTTTCGATGAAATATATTATAAACGGGTTTAAAGCGCGGCCTAAACGAGCGTGTGTTTGGGCTTTGCGCGCCCAGCTCGCATCAATTAAATTTTTGTCAATTGAATCCTAGAGACTGTCTACCGTAATACGATGGTGTACACGTGTCTTCGGCGTTGCGCGTTACGCGATATTCGTTTAAAAATGCCGATTCCGATTGAAAAATAAAAGATACACAAACGCCGAGATGATCTGTGCTCGAGGCATAGCTCGTTGACGACTGTGTGGCTGTAGGGATAGAGAGATCTTGTAACATTTTTTTTTTTATATAACGAGACGTCTCTCGCGTTGATTGTGTCATTAATAATTTCGTCTTTTCTTTTTTTCACATCCACAAAGACACTTATCAACGTTCGTTGCTTGCCCGCTCGACGAACAAAAATATAAAACGTTGAGGCGTTCTTTTCCGTGTTCGTAAAAATACAAACACGGCTAAGGTCAAGGAAGGCAGAGCTGGGCAAAATATATATTATTAAAAAATTTTAATTATCCTCTTCTGAGACTCTCGATTAATTGAAGATTCCATTCGTCGTATACCGATTTTAAAATACCGTTTAAAGAAACAAAACCTTGATTCATTCTATTATCATTTCTATAAAATAATGATCGAGTATGAAGATAAATGTAATAGTACAACGTACTTTTTTTTACTTGAAATCCTTTAAATACCGAAACTAGAAACGCGGTCAACTTGAAATACTGCCCAGCCCCGAAATAACGTCGGAACGTCGACGAGCACGTGACGAAATATCGCAAGGAATACGATATAAGTACAGTTTTATATTTTCGAGCATCGATACGCGTTTTTACACAAAACAAATATATATATATATATATGTATAAATGTGAAGTGGGGGCAAAGTGGACCCGATCCATATTAAAGGAAATTTTTTTTAAAAAAACACCCTAATATAATCTAATAGTATTGTAGTAACCCACTTTTACTAATATAATTGAATAATCCGAGAACCTCTGTAAAAAAAAATTAGATAATGCAACTACGATTAGAATTGAATTTCACCAAAAATTTCATGGAAATAATATGCCAAGTAGCTTGGTTCAAGTATCTTGGACAAGAACCGTAAGAGGAGCGAGGGACATCGTTTTTGAACGTTTTTCTTCATTTACAATTTTTGAAAAAATCCAAATTTTAGGGTAGTGTCCATTTTGCCCCTCTCCCCCCGTATGTGCCTCATGTGTGTGCGTACGCGTGTGGGTGTGTGTGTGCGTGCATTATATTCGTTATTAAACTTCTTACCATTCTTCGTCCTTGTGAGCTACAAAAAATTCATTGAGCTGTTGCCTTCGGAATTCCAATTTGTACTCGTTGTAACGCTTTATAGCTTCCTCATCGGTAATCGTGTCTTCCTGTGTACCGAGGAAAGCCTTGAAAGTCATCATCGGAGGTTGAGTTTCGACGTTTGAATTGCTAAAGTTTCCCGTTACTTCACGGCTGTTGAAATAGACACATAGCAATCACTTTATCACGAAATTATCGATCTCATCGATTGAAACGCAAAGTCAAGGATCGATGATGATGAATTGAAAAATCATAATTATTTCAACTATCGGGCGCTTTTTTGTTTCACTGTATCTTGTGTTTTTCGTATACCTCAACTTTGCCAATAATATCGGAGTCAAGCGGCTTCTCGTTGGTGCGGAAATTTTATTCATACCACCGCGATATATGATAGAATTCGGTGCTGTGTATTTACCGCGAAAACGCATCAACGACATGACGGCGGCCCCTCGAATGCCCGTAAACAAGTCAAGTGAGAAAGGAAGAAAAAGAAAAGAAAGTCGCGTTAAAACAAACCTGCCAGCATTCCCATGGTTACCAAAGTGATGGTTACCGCCGCTACCGCCGACACCGAGGCTGCTGCCACCCCCAACGTGATGAGGAGGCGGATAATGATCCGGTCCCCATGCGTTGCCTCCTCCACCTCCACCGCCGTAATAATCAGGATGGCCTCCGTATCTGGGACCTCTGTCGTCCCAATCGGCTCGCATTCTCTTCATAGGCGGAGCCATATCCTGAGATCGAGCGGGGCTGTATCGCTCGCGACCTCCGCCTCCGCCGCCGCCTCCTCTATAATCTCGATAATCCGGACGAGCGCGAGGTCTGCTCGACCATTCCCTGTTAAGATGAATAAGAAGAAAAAGGTCCGTTCCCATTTTATTCAAGATTTTAACTTTTTTCTCGGAGGAGATATAGATTAAAAATTGTATATATTGTAAATTGTGTATTATTGTCGTATTCGAAGCAAATATACCGATCGACCCATTCTTCGCGACGTCGATCGTCCCTGCGGCCTTCTCTGGAGTAAGATTCTGGACGTTCACCCCTAAACTTGTCGCGCCTCTTCCGATCGTACTCGTCGTCAGAGTCGCCCATTTTTATGCGCTTAATGACAAATCCTGCGTCGATACGTACGATGGAGAAAGAAGCAAACAAATATCGGTTAGTTTTGGTTTTTTTTTAGATTGCATAACGATACTCACGCAATTTATGAGTAAAAATGATTACGTTATAGGCTAAACATATACAGACACACACACACGCACGCACACACGCACGCGCGCACACATTACAGAGAGGTGTGTAAAAGTAGCACGGTTCAACAGTTGCAATTATGTTTTGATAACGGTTGTGTCCGTCGCGCGATAAATCACGCAGATGAGAAAAAAAAGAAAAAACCATTTAAAAGCATCATCAAACGCGCCGAAACGTTTTCGTGTATATCGCGCTAACCTAGATCGACATAAAATTCCGAGAACAATTTTAGTATCTCCGCGAATTTCGCAGTGAGATGACAAAAGCGTCTTCGCAGTAATTGATAATTGGAGAATGATCTCTGCGATATATTTGATATAATGAATAGTCGGTGATTATATTCTCGAATTGGTGACACGCTCGAATATACGAATGTTCTCTCGGACGAGGCGGCGGCCCGAATAACGAGCAACGAAAAATTTTATAATTACTTTGATAAGCAGAATTGTTTGCAGTATCGTTAAAAATTATGATGAATATTAATGAGTCAAGCTAGTGAGATTCGCACTTACTGAAATTCAAGTGATAACGATAATGTGGAGCAACAACGGCACACCCGCACAGTAGAACGAAGCGTCGGACATCGGAATTCCACCATAGAATAACGAGTGAACCGAGTGAACAAGAGTGGTTAAAGGGAGTCAAGTTGCTGGCGTTGCTGCACAATTTGTCCCGCAAAGTAACTAGATTGGAAGGAAAGTTAACAGCTGTCGATACTGTGCAATAGGTGCCGCGAGATGTTATTTCATGAATTTCAAGAACATTGGGAATTACAATTTTTATGTAAACAAAAATTGAATAAAGTGCAAAACGTACTTAAATTGTAATTCTTAATGTTAATTATTAAAATTTACAAAGGAAATATGTGAGAGAAGTTAAATAATTTATTTTATTATCATTGGAATCAACTATTGTAGTTATAGAAAAAAAATATCAAAATTACGAAAAAATGTGGAAATTTTTTTTTTAATAAGAAGTTATTTGAATCCCATCTTCGGTAAAATCTCAAAAATTTTGTGTTTTTATTTAGAATTTTATAAATTTTTTTGAAAAAAAATGGAAGGGGTCCCATTGAAGAAAATCCAATTTTTCAGCTTAAAACCAGCTAAAAAAAACATTAAATTTTTTTTCTTAATTTTCGATATTTTGTTAAAAAATTACATTGAAAAACAGAAAAAAATGACCTAACAAATTAGAATATCTTGGTTATTGTAGAAGTTATTATTATTCTGATATTTTTTTAAAAATCAATAACTTCGGTATGGTTTAAGACAGAGAGCTAAAAATTTACATGGATACTTCTTTTTTGCATGTATGGTAACATATTTAAAAAAATCGAAGGGGATCATCGACAAAACGTCGTTAAATTGTAAGGAAATGACACATATGCATTTCGATAGTATGGGGGAAAAAGTGTACAGCATCGCTTAAAATGCAACGTCGAACGTGAAAAAACGCGTTAAAAAATATTAAAAGCCGCGGCACCGTCGCATCGCCATGTAATCAAAAACAAAAATTATCGAAATAACACTGAATCAAAATGCTTTTAATTTCATATCGTATTATCCACACAGACGTATACATACATTTACATACATACATACATGCACACACACACATATCGCTCTCCCCTCTCTTCAATCACCGTCAGCCAGGCTCTAGCCCGCGCTGCGTGATCGTGCGCGCCGTCTCGGTCATGCGCGTCGCGCCGCGGCGGTCATGCGCGACACGCTGACGCTCTCTCCCCGCGCTGTACTACGTGCCACCTTAGTCGTCCTTCGGCGGTCGCGGGGATCACGTCGTTCCGTACGTTCGGTTATCTGCTCGGTTCATAAAGCATGTGCGTTGTAAAAAAAGCCGTGGCATCGAAAATATAAAAAAAAAAAAAGTATTTCTCAATAGTGCATGGCAAAAAGTGTGTAAAGCATCATTTTAAATGCCGTGTTGAACGTGAAATGTCATGAAACAATGAGTGCAATAAAAATTGCATTTTTCGATACTACGTGGGGAAAAAAGTGTGTGCAGCAGCGTATTAAATGCCTTGTCATACGTGAAAAAATGTGTTTAAAAAAAAGTGAGAAACAAAGAGCATTGACAGTCGCGAGAGCGTTGCTCCGCAATGTTATCAAAAATAAAAGGAAATAAAATAACAATGAACCAGAATAGTTTTAATTTTATTGAGTAAAATCAAAATAATTTAAAATCATTTTTGTTCGATAAAAAATAATTACAATCATAATCGATATAATTGTGTTATTGAAGTTTTTTCTCGGTTTGGGTAATTGATTTTTTTTTTAACTTTTAATATTTGGAATTTTTTATATATTCGCTACTTGGCGTCTCATGCTCATATGATTTTCTCGGGCCTCGAAAAGTGTCCTTATTCCAAGCGTATCAATATACACAAGACACACACGACCAGATTGAATTAAATTACAAAATCGTGGTCTCGTGCCTGTGAACGTTATCGTGAGTCTTCGTCTCGACATTTTGACAGCAAAAAATGCAAATCCTGGTACATTTGCTCTCGACGCCGGGCGAGAACACGTTCCGGTGATGAGCACACGAATATTTTCCATTTCCTTCACGCCAAGTGTCATTGAGGTAACTTAAACATGCATTCTCAATATTTTCATATTCAGGTCTTTATATTTTTCGTGTACATCTAGATTTTTTGATCTAGTGAACAATTGAAAAGAAATCACAATTATGGAAAATTTTCGTTTCGAAAACTGCAAAACTTTCAAAATAAATGCTCCTGCACTTTGTTATACACGTTTCCGAAAATCTTTCAATACTCTCGAGTGTCGTAGATGTTATCGTTTTTCTACTAGTTATTGCATTTGTAGAAAATCCAAACTAAAAATATTTTTAAGATCCATCAAATAGTTTATCAAATTACGAAATTCGTTCAAGAATAATCTGCCAGTTAATAAATTGTTTGCTATTCGAAAACCAAAGTTGAAAAAATTCTGAAAAAAATCCAGGATTCCGGCCTCCCTCGGTGGTAATTCTTTTACTTATTTATTTTTCTTAATTTATTTTCTATTCTTTCTTATTTATTACTCATCAGATATTTATTAATTTATTATTATTATTTGGGTAAAAATTGAAAAAAAAAATGTTAATAAAATGTGGCGTAACTCTAAAACTACTGGGTTTTCGTGAAATCACTGGGAAAGTAAAAAGTTGCATACAATTAAGTAATCATTCTTGATTCAACGAAATTTTTTAAAGATTTTTTTCGAATTTTTTTCAAAACATTAGAAAAAATATTTTTAAATAGAATATAGCGTAACTCTGAAATTACTGAGTTTTCGTGAAATCACTAAGAAGGTAAAAAATTACATACAATCATTCTGGATTCAATCAAATTTTTTCAGATTTTTTTAGATTTTTTTTGTGAAAAATTTGAGAAAAAATTTTTTTGAATAAAATGTAGCGTAACTCTAAAACTACGGGGTTTTCATGAAATCACTAAAAGGGCAAAAAGTTACATATAATCATTCAATGAAATTTATTCAGATTTTTTTCGAATTTTTTTTTTTTTAAAGAATTGAAAAAAAAAAATTTCTATAAAATGTAGCGTAACTCTAAAACTACTGGCTTTTCGTGAAATCACTAAGAGGGTAAGAAGTTGCATACAATCATTCTGGATTCAACGAAATGTGTTCAGATTTTTTTCTAATTTTTTTTTTCAATTAGAAAAAATACTTTTTTAATAAAATATGGCGTAACTCTGAAACTACTAAGTTTTCGTGAAATCACTAAGAGGATAAAAAGTTACATACAATCATTCCGGATTCAACAAATTTGTTTCAGATTTTTTTTCGAAATCTTTCCGAACAAAAAAAAATTCATAAAATGTGGCGTAACTCTATAACTACTGGGTTTTCGTGAAACCCTTGAGAGGGTAAAAAGTTTACAATCATTCCGGATTGAATAAAATTTTTTGAATAAAATGTGACGTAACTCTAAAACTACTGGGTGTTCATGAAATCATTAGAAAAGTAAAAAGTTACATATAATCATTCTGGATTCAATGAAATTTTTTCAGATTTTTTTTCGAAATTTTGGTGAAAAAATTGATTTTTTTTTTTTTAAATAAAATGTGGTGCAACTCTAAAACTACTGGGTTTTCGTGAAATCACTAAGAGGGTAAAAAGTTACATACAATCATTCTGGATTCAAATTAATTTTTTCAGACTTTTTTTCGATTTTTTTTTTTGAAAAATTTGAGAATTTTTTTTTTTTGAATAAAATGTGGCGTAACTCTAAAACTACTGGGTTTTCAAGAAATCAATAAGAAAGTAAAAAGTTACATATAATCATTCTGGATTCAATGAAATTTTTTCAGATATGTTTTCGACATTTTTTTGAAAAAATTAAAACAAAATTTTTTTAATAAAATGTGGCGTAATTCTAAAACTACTGGGTTTTCGTGAAGTCACTAAGAGGGAAGAAAGTTACATACAAACATTCTGGATTCAGCGAAATTTTTTCAGATTTTTTCTCAAAAAATTAAAAAATATATTTTTTTAATAAACTATGGCGTAACTTCGATACTACTAAGTTTTCGTAAAATCACTAAGAGGGTAAAAAGTTCTGGATTCAAGGACATTTTTTCAGATCTTTTTCGTAATTTTTTTGAAAAAATTGAAAAAAAAAAAAATTTCATAAAATGTGGCGTAATTTTATAACTACTGGGTTTTCGTGAAATCCTGAGGAGGGTAAAAAGTTACATACAATCATTCTAGATAGAATTGCATTTTTTCAGATTTTTTTTCGACATTTTTTTGAAAAATTTGTGAAAAAAATTTTTTGAATAAAATGTGGCGTAACTCTAAAACTACTGGATTTTCATGAAATCACTGAGAAAGTGAAGTTACATATAATCATTCTGGATTCAATGATGTTTGCGAAATTCAATGACGATGCGCCACAAATTAATTTAGATTTTTCCATAGTCCAGTTTCCTAGATAAAAAATAGTCAATGCCGACTTCAGCATAGTTTCGCCTCTAACTTTTTAACCCTTATAATTAGATCATTGACGATTTTTCCTACAATAGAAGATCATGCGATGATGCGTCACAAATTATTTGAGAATTTTTAATACTTCAGTTTTCTAGATAAAGAATAGTTAATGCCGATTTTGACATAGTTTCGCCTATTCGGAACGTACAAAAAGCATGAGAAAATTAATAATATCTCATTTGAAGTACTCGCCGTGTGATCATTTTTGTTTGTTTTCATTTTCAGACCGAAACGACCATCTTGCCGTTATTTTTCACTCGCGGAAGTTGCGTGGCTCGTGAATTCTTCCTTGACTAATCTCATCTATATTTTGCCAAACTTCGATTTCGACCCTTCTTCTGGATATCGCTCATCGGGAATGGACGTTACTTTCGATGTTATTTTTCAACCCCCTCCATCGTCTCCGATGTTCGAGGATGAGGTAATTTTGAAAACAACAATTCTCTAAGTTTAGTCACGTTTCCTTGTGAACAAAAAATTTGAGAATTTGTTAAACTGGAGTAAGTTTATAAGCATTTGGAATTCCGCTATTTTAAAGTTGCTGAAGAATTTACCCAAATGGAGATAAAAAAATTTGTAAAAAATGTTTTTGAAACTGTAATTTGTTTAAAAATTCACCGCTAATTTCAAATTAAGCAAAGTTTTTTTTAAAACAAATTTGTTCGTGAGTGAAAGCGAAAGAACACTTTGCAAAATGTTTTGAAGAAATGAAAAGTTCAAAATTTGCAACCGATAAATCAACCACCGAACAAAAATAAAGCCTAATTTTGTTTTCTTGTTTTTCGTCACAAAATTCTTATTCCAATTTTCTTGAATCATTGTCAAATTATTTTCTTCGTTGTATCTAGTTTTTTAGCCCAGCATCGACATCAAGAAATACTCGAGTCTCACAATCAAGTGCAGCGGAGCTTGTTCGAAAATTCCTGATTTCATTGAAGTCTTTAAATTTGTCACGCCTGTGAGATCGAAGCGAACGAAGAATGTGACGATTAAAAATGACACGAGCGTAGCTTGGAACGTTGTGACGACGTTGAACAAGGGGCAAGAAAATTGTCGAATTCTCCATAAAGGTAAATACTCAGATTCTCCGATGATATTTAATATACTGACATTACGTTTTATTATATTTTTAAAAAGCGCGCAAATTAAAATTTGTATATCAATGCTCTTCAGTATTATAAGACTGTTTCAAAATTTGATGTCTGTTAAATCTGTATGAAGATTTAAATATTAGACATCGTATAGAAAATAGATAGAACAAATATTCTGAAAATAGATTAGACGGAACGACGGAGAAATTCAAAAAAAATCCGAATTAATACAAAAATATCAATGCAATAGATATCCGATGATCCTTCGTTCACGTGTGCTGGGAAAATCTCCGTTTTTCCACAACAAGAAAGCATTCGTAATGTTAATTACGAGCCTTCCGATGCCAAAAGCGTGAGAGCGACGCTTCGTGCCTCTTCAAAGTATCTTGGAGAGATTTGGTAAGAAACTTTTATTATAAATTCTCGAAACATGCCCGTGACATAACATTTTTCCGAATAAGACAGGGATCGAATAAAAAATTTAAAGTTAAGACTTTAAACACTGATTTTCGTGAATGACTCTCTCTGAATTTAAATATCGATTGTTCCCATCATTTAGTGTATTTCTGATAAAATTAGACTCATTATTGACAAAAAGTAGAGCAGCCTCAGATATTTTAGAGAGAATTCAAAATCCAGCTAAGCTTAAAATTGCTTGTACCGCGCAATAGTAGAGAGGAGAGAAGAGACAAAAAAATATAATTTTATCTATGAAAAGTCTTTATACCTTACGCCTGTACCTTTGACTATTTTTGAAATATTAAAAGAAGTTGCATTAATCGGAATTAATCGACGCCTTTTTTCAAAGCATGGCTTCTATGCGTAAACATGACTTCTATGGTTATTACGCTTAGAAGCCATGCTTTGAAAAAAGGCGTCGATTGATTCTATAATTAATGCAAATTCTCCCAACATTTCAAAAATGATTAAAGCGGTATAGGCGTGAGGTATAAAGACAACTGTCTATCCCTATTGCTCCATGTATCTTAATAAACAAGTGTGTATACCGGAAAGAAACTGAGGGATTGGGTTGGAAACTAGTAATAATAATAGTACTTGAATACCTCGTGAATTGTTTGTTTATTCCACGTCATTTACATGTATGTCATACATAGATTCTACGCTTGTTTTAAATTTTCATTTCGATTTTTTACAGAAAATATGGCGGCTTATTCATGATTCCGCCCTACACATCCGCCGCACTTCCAATTTCGCCGCAATTTTAACTTAACGCACCAAGCTTTGCTCCAAGAACACAGTGGCCGAAGCAACGTTCTGGCATCTTGCTGAGATAGAACTGGCACTCCAAATAAAGAAGATATAGGCGGCTAAGCCTCTCTCTCGATCCCCATAGACCTATCTTTCACGCGAGATAGTTCTAGCCACGTCCGCGATGTGATAGATGGTTGCGGTTTTGAACTAAGCGTCTCCCGAATGTCGTTGAACAATTCTAAAATGATAAAACGATTTGTATCAATGACTGCGTTTCTTGAATAAACTCTGTTTATCAAATCGCAACTGTTTCTTTTCTTTTCCCTTGCGAGATAATAGCCCTTAATATTAAGGGCCCCTTTGCGACGAAAATAGCCCTTAATATTAAGGGCCCCCTTGCGACGAAAATAGCCCTTAATATTAAGGGCCCCCTTGCGGCGAAAATGGCCCTTAATATTAAGGGCCCCCTTGCGGCGAAAATGGCCCTTAATATTAAGGGCCCCCTTGCGGCGAAAATAGCCCTTAATATTAAGGGCCCCCTTGCGACGAAAATAGCCCTTAATATTAAGGGCCCCCTTGCGACGAAAATAGCCCTTAATATTAAGGGCCCCCTTGCGGCGAAAATAGCCCTTAATATTAAGGGCCCCCTTGCGAGATAATGGCCCTTAATATTAAGGGCCCCCTTGCGACGAAAATAGCCCTTAATATTAAGGGCCCCCTTGCGAGATAATGGCCCTTAATATTAAGGGCCCCCTTGCGGCGAAAATAGCCCTTAATATTAAGGGCCCCCTTGCGGCGAAAATAGCCCTTAATATTAAGGGCCCCCTTGCGACGAAAATAGCCCTTAATATTAAGGGCCCCCTTGCGGCGAAAATAGCCCTTAATATTAAGGGCCCCCTTGCGGCGAAAATGGCCCTTAATATTAAGGGCCCCCTTGCGGCGAAAATGGCCCTTAATATTAAGGGCCCCCTTGCGGTGAAAATGGCCCTTAATATTAAGGGCCCCCTTGCGGCGAAAATAGCCCTTAATATTAGGGGCCCCCTTGCGAGATGATGGCCCTTAATATTAAGGGCCCCCTTGTGGCGAAAACAGCCCTAAATATTAAGGGCCCCCTTGTGGCGAAAACAGCCCTTAATATTAAGGGCCCCTTGCGGCGAAAATGGCCCTTAATATTAAGGGTCTCTTGTGGCGAAAATGGCCCTTAATATTAAGGGCCCCTGCGACGAAAACAGCTCTTAATATTAAGGGCCCCCTTGCGACGAAAATAGCCCTTAATACTAAGGGCCCCTTGCGACGAAAATAGCCCTTGATATTAAAGGCGCCATCCGCAAGGCATTTTGTTATATTAAGGGGCCTCAGGCCAAGGGCCCTTGGCCTGAAAGGTAGACTTCTACCTCGGCGTTAGAGCCCCTAGCTAAGGGGTCCTAAATAATAATATCAAGGGCCCCCAGCCGAAATGCTCTTGGCCTAAGGGCTCACAATATTAAGGACCACTGCCCGAAACTTTGTCCAACGGTCCTTAATATTAAGGGGACTCAGGTTAAGGGCCTTTACTCTGAAAGTTAGAATTTTACCTCTACATTAAGGGTCCTTAATTTGAAAGGAAAAATTAGGGGCCCTTAGTCTGACAGATAGAATTCTATAAATGCACTATTGTATTTGTACTCGTACATGTACTTGTACTCGTAATGTATATACATACATGTACTTGTACTTGTTCACTGTCTGTCCATCACGTCGTCCAGGATAGTTATACCTCGTTTCCTGCTGTCTTTCTATTGCTGTTGCTCAGTTTCTCTTACTCCACTGGCTCTGGCGCTGGCTCTTGACACTGGCGCTAAGCACTGGCTCTTGCAGTGGCACTGGCTCTGTGACACGCGATAGGCAACGCGCCGAATGCTGGCAAGATCGATCACCGACTCTGGTACGGGGCCAAAGTACTGAACGTACACTGCAGTAAATTGTACACGATCCATGCTACTTATTCAGTCACGGACCGATTGAACACGAGAGTAAGCTGACGCCGGGTTGAACGGACATGAGGCAAACGGTCATCAGCAACCGGTCGCCAAGTGATACATTGGTACGTTGGACACGATTCAAATATAGAACCAGTACACACTGATACACTGCAACGTACTGCTGACGTTTTTTTTAATGTAGGTGGTAAAATAAAATGGTAATTTCGCTTTGTCAGTTTAAAGAAATTTACAACAACAAAAAATTGAAAAGGTGCATTTGAACCCTCTCGGGTAGTTTAAATGTTAAACAAACCTAATGCGTTAATTTTTCTGAACGCATACGAATTTTTCAGAATTTTCTCTCTATTTTGAAATTCCCGTTTTGAAATTTTTAGAATTGCTGTTTTTATGTATTTTTTGGCCCAGTGTCTTTGAAACTTTTCAAAGCTGATGATAAACCTGTATGCAAAAACAAAGCTTCCTTTATGAGGAAGCAAAACATATACAAAATTGGCAGTTTTTGTGTTTGTATTTCAGAATGTTTTTTATGATATTTCAAAATAGAGAGAAAATTCTTAAAAAATTCATCTGCGTTCAGCAAAATGAACGCATTCGATTTGTTTAAGAAAAAAAGAACCTACCGAAAAATTGTTGAATAGTTAGTTGTTTGAACAATGAATTAATAACTTTTGGGCAATATTATTATTGATAATTGTTGTTTGCGGCATACCAAATGTTACTGAATTTGTTCAGATTTCTATTGTATGACAAAGTACGGAAATTGAGGATAAAATTTTTGGCTGGAACGGTAGAGCCAAGCGTCCTTAATCGTTTACAGTTTACGCAGCAGTGCCCTTTTGTCTGATATACATTCAGTACCATTCACCTTGTCCGGAGGCTGCAACGCAAGTTAACTTGACACGAAAACGTGTCACGTCAGCTTGCGATCTTACCCCAGCTTGGTGTACGTTCTGTCACTCTTTTGCGACTGACACTGGTAGATGCTCGGCACGAAGTGGAAAACCACCCCGTGGTGCTCGGTCTTACACGGTTCAGACTTCTGGCCATAACCCTGGTCTACAGGCTCTCGTTCAGGCGCTGGGCACGGGCTCTTGGCACGGGCAAAGGCACAGGCACATAGGCACTGGCACAGGCACAGGCACTGGCACAGGCGATGTAGTGATTCTGGGGCAGGCACTGGCATCGGTGTCAGTAAGCAAAGTGTCACGAGCTCCGCTACTGGATAGCCGACCCGGATTTAAGCGTTGGTAGTCTGCTTTTTGAGTCGACTCATTAGATTTTGTTTCAGACAAAATGTTCTTAGGATTTGCCTTTGAAAGAAAAGAAACCAAGATACAAAGTTTCAAATAAAAGCCATTTGTGCATATAGTTAGCAATAATTCCGATTAATTATAAGAACTTATCTTACCGAATAATATCCTCCATCATGGTTTTGCAATTCAATTTTTTGCGCCAGTGGAAATCAGCGAATGTAATAAGCGTGCACGCTTTTAGTAAGAGGATTATAAGAGTTTGAAGTTCCCTTACACGAATTCTCGAGGATAGTAAGCGTGAATGGGATTTTCATTCTGCATCGAGATCCGAAATAAAACATTAATTTCCTCATTGTGTACCTTGAAAAATAAAAATATTTTTTAAATCATTTCCATTTTCTGTATTTGTATTTTCATTTCTTCTTTTGTATTTTCTTTTTGTGGTGAAACGGAAAGTTTCCCAGCACACGTGAACGAAGGATCATCAATCATTGATATTTTTGTATTAATTCGGAACTTTTTTCATTTCTCAGTCGTTTCATCCAATTGATTTTCAAAATATTTGTTTGATCTATTTTCCACGAAATTCAATATTAAATTCTTATATAGACATAAAATTTTGAAACAGTCTAATAATACTGAAGAGCATCAATATATACAAATTTAAATTTGCACGCTTTTCAAAAATATAATATACCGTAAGATTGAGTATATTGAATATCACCTGAGAATCTGAGTATTTATCTTTACGGAGAATTCGACAATTTTCTTACTGATATTTTTTATAATGATCGAAAAACTCGTGGATGATCCTAGCATCGCTGTGACTCGAATATTTTTTTCCTGCAGTGCGACTGTTGCTTTGAGCATTGAAGCTTGTATGGAACATTTTCCAGTTATCCGGACAATTGACGTCGAGCTTCGTGCCACTTTCGCTTGGTATTAACGGCGAATATTCGATAATCATTACATCCTGGGAATCAATGAGATAAAACAAAAGACGAGAATAAATTTGGGAAGAATTATCTAAAAAATTACAAATTTGGCATTCGGTCATACTTTACATTTGGCAGGAATGATTGTCGATACGTCGCAAATAGTGATATCTCGATGCTGACAATTCTCCGTGAAAGTTTGACCGTTCAATGGATTTTCAATATCGAGATTGTGAAAAATCTACCGTCGGACCGCGCACGTCATTCTTATCGTCGATAAAATATTGCGCGATAATCTCGAGTTCCATGCACATCCAATCAGCTGTTGCCGGTGAAGCTGTGTTCAACTGGAATCAATTTGATCGAAAAACGATCAAGAAATATGCACTTGAAATATTTCCAGACCAATTCTTTGAACTTTGGTTTCCCCAATAGCAAACAATTTATTAACTGGCAGATTATTCTTGAACGAATATTTTGGAATTTGTTGAAATGTTTGATGGATCTTAACATTTTTTTTTACTTTGGATTTTCTACAAATGCAATAGCTCGTAGAAAAACGATAACATCTACGACAATTGAGTTTTTTTTTTTTTTAATATGAAAGATTTTCGGAAACGTACGATTCAAAGTGCGAGAACATTTATTTTGAAAGCTTTGCAGTTTTCGAAACAAAAATTTTCAAATACTCTGTGATGATCCAAAATATGAATGAAATCGAAAAATATGAAGGCATGAATATGAAAATATTGAGAATACATTTTTAATTTACCTCAATGAGACTTGGCGTGAAGGAAATGAAAAACATTCGCATGCTAATCGCCGGAAAGTGTTCTCGCACGGTGCCGAGAGTGAATGTACCCAAGATTTGCATTTTTTTGTGTCAAAACGTCGGGTCGAAGCTCACGGTAACGTTCGCAGGCACGGGACCACGATTTTGGAATCTAATGATGGTCGTGTGTTCTTGTGTATGTAGATACGCTCGAAATAAAGATACTTCGGGGTGCGATGAAATCGTATGAGCGTCGATTTAATAAAAAACAAAAAAATGATAACACGGGAAGTACTTCAAATGAGATAGTCGTGATTTTCTCAAGCCTTTTGTACGTTTCCAATAACAATACGATGATAATTTATTATCCGCAACCAAATAAATACTTTGGATATTTACAGGAAACTAATATTATATAAATTATAATAAAATATTATATAAAAGATTATCATATAGGGGTCATACCATGTCAAATCGATCGATAGTTCGAATCGACCCCTTTCAGTTTCGATGTAATTTGGTCAGAAGTTTTCTTTGATCGTAAAACGAAAAAATATCCCAAAACAAGTTTTTGAAAAATGATGAATTTGGAGAATTTTGAATTTTCAAAAATTGAGAAAATCCACGATCAACATGAAATAACTGACATGTATAACTTAGTTGTTTTACTTGGAAACTATGAAATCATCGAGAAAAAAATTAACTGACAAAGATTTCACCTGGAAACTATGAATTCATCGAGAAAAAAAAATTGTTTAGCTAAAAACAGACGAAATTTTAAATATTTCTACGGGTTTTTCAGCGTGTCCCTTCTTCATGTAGAACTGACAGTGCACAATCCAGAATGATTGTATATAACTTTTTACCCTCTTAGTGATTTCACGAAAACTCAGTAATTTCAGAGTGACGCCATATTTTATTTAAAAAATATAATTTTTTGAAAAAAAATTCGAAAAAAATCTGAAAAAATTTCGTTGAATACAGAATAATTGTATGCAAATTTTTAGTCACTTGGTGATTTCATGAAAACCCAGTAGTTTTAGAGTTACGCCACATTTTATTCAAAAAATTAATTTTTTTTTAATTTTGAAAAAAAAAATCTGAAAAAATTCCATTGAATCCAGAATGATTGTATGTAACTTTTTACCCTCCTAGTGATTTCACGAAAACTCAGTAATTTCAAAGTGACGCCATATTTTATTTAAAAAATATAATTTTTTGAAAAAAAATTCGAAGAAAATCTGAAAAAATTTCGTTGAATACAGAATAATTGTATGCAAATTTTTAGCCACTTAGTGATTTCATGAAAACCCAGTAGTTTTAGAGTTACGCCACATTTTATTTAAATGTTTTTTTAATCTTTTCAAAAAAAATTCGAAAAAATTTCATTACAACCAGAATGATTAAATGTAACTTTTTACCCTCTTAGTGATTTCACGAAAATCCAGTAGTTTTAGAGTTACGCCACATTTTATTCAAAAAATTAATATATTTTTTTTTAATTTTGAAAAAAAAATCTGAAAAAATTCTATTGAATCCAGAATGATTGTATGTAACTTTTTACTCTTTAGTGATTTCACGAAAACCCAGTAGTTTTAGAGTTACACTACATTTAAAAAAAATTTTTTTTTTAATCCGATCAAAAAAATTTCGTTGCATCCAGAATAATTGTATGCAACTTTTGACCCTCTTAGTGATTTTACGAAAACTAAATAGTTTAAGAGTTACACCACATTTTATTTAAGAATTTTTTTTTCTAATTTGTTGAAAAAATGTTGAAAAAAAATCTGAAAAAATTCCATTAAATTCAGAATGATTCCATGCAACTTTTGACCATCTTAGTGATTTCACGAAAACCCAATAGTTTGAGAGTTACGCCACATTTTATGAAAAACATTTTTTTTTTTTTTTTCAAAAAAAATTCGAAAAAAAATCTGAAAAAATTTCATTGAATCCAGAATAATTGTATGTAACTTTTTACCACCTTAGTGAATTCACGAAAACCCAGTAGTTTTAGAGTTACGCCACATTTTATGAAAAATGTTTTTTTTTAATTTTTTCAAAAAATTTCAAAACAAAATCCGAAAAAATTTCGTTGAATCCAGAATGATTGTATGCAACTTTTTACTCTCCTAATGATTTTACGAAAACCCAGTGGTTTTAGAGTTACGCCACATTTTATTTAAAAAAAAAATTTATTTAAAAAAAAAATTCGAAAAAAAATCTGAAAAAATGTCATTAAAACCAGAATGTTTGTATGCAACTTTTTACTTTCTTAGTAATTTTACCAAAACTAAGTAGTTTTAGAGTTACGCTACATGTTATTAAAAAAAATTATTTTATTTTATTTGTTTTTAATTTCGAAAAAAATCTTAAAAAATTCCATTGAATACAGATCGATTATATGCAAGTTTTTACATTCGTAATGATTTCACGAAATTCGCCACATTTTATTGAAAAAATGTTTTTTCTAATTTTTTGAAACAAATTTCGAAAAAAATCTGAAAAAACTTCATTAAATTCAGAATGATTGTGTGTAACTTTTTATCTCTTAGTGATTTCACGAAAACCCAGTAGTTTTAAAGTTACGCCACTTTTTAAAAATAATTTTTTTTTTCTAATCTTTTGAAAAAAAATTTTAATCGATCAAAAATGATTTTTAATTATTTTGATTTTACTCAATAAAATTAAAACTATTCTGGTTCATTGTTATTTTATTTCCTTTTATTTTTGATAACATTGCGGAGCAACGCTCTCACGACTGTCAATGCTCTTTTTTTCTCACTTTTTTTTAAACACATTTTTTCACGTATGACAAGGCATTTAATACGCTGCTGCACACACTTTTTTCCCCACGTAGTATCGAAAAATGCAATTTTTATTGCACTCATTGTTTCATGACATTTCACGTTCAACACGGCATTTAAAATGATGCTTTACACACTTTTTGCCATGCACTATTGAGAAATACTTTTTTTTTTTTAATATTTTCGATGCCACGGCTTTTTTTACAACGCACATGCTTTATGAACCGAGCAGATAACCGAACGTACGGAACGACGTGATCCCCGCGACCGCCGAAGGGCGACTAAGGTGGCACGTAGTACAGCGCGGGGAGAGAGCGTCAGCACGACGCGCATGACCAAGACAGCGCAACGTGCATGACCGAGACGGCGCGACGCGCATGACCGAGACCGCGACGGTCACGCAGCGCCGGAGGACGGTGATGAAAGAGAGGGGAGAGCGATATGTGTATGTATGTATATATGTATGTATGTGTGTATCTATGTATGTCTATACGTATATATGTATTCGTTTGTGTGCATAATATTCAATGAAATTGTATTAAGTATGTTGATTCATTGTTACTTTGTTTCTTTTGATTTCTGATCACATGGCGATGCAACGTTACCGCTGCTTTAAATTTTTTTCGTACTTTTTTTAAAAACACGATTTTTCACGTTCGATAAGGCATTTAATAATTACACACTTCTTCTCACATACTATCGAAATGCATAATATATCGAATAATCGATATATAAAATTGCAATTTCTCTATTACTCATTGTGTCATGACTTTTTACGTTCGACATGGCATTTAAAAGGATGCTTTATACACTTTTTGCCATATGCACTATTGAGCAATACATTTTGTTTTCAATTATTCTCGATGCCACCATTTTTTTTTCACGACGTACAGTGTATTTAAAAATTTAAAAATACAACGAGCGCCACATGACCAAAATAGCGAGTATGAGTCAAGCAGCGCCGATGCATCGTCATCCGGCGATTGATAATAATATTTAGGCGAGAAAAAAGTAATTCCCGTTCTTACCAACCGCGATATAGTTTTCCTTACCGACCAGTCGTAGACCACTATTCCCCGAACACAAATAATGGCTGCATTCGTCTTGAACGCTTACGCGCCGTAAGCGTCCAAGTCATCCAGTCGCTAGCTGCTATCAGCGATTTCACGTGAACGACATACTCGTTTTATTCATTTATTGCACGATATTATTTGATTAGTTTCCTTCGATACCTCCCCTTTTTCATATCAAATTTTTTGAACCATTGAAACGAGGTTATCCGCGAGCTCCAAACATCGAATGTATAAAGTCTCGCATGCGTTTAGATTTTATAAAGACCCATTTGACACATTATCACTATAAATAAAAAACGTGGGTTTCTTATTTACAGGATAAATATACGGACTTCGTTGAAAACGAAAAAACCGTGACACCAGTTGATCCGTGAAAAAAGTTTGGAATATCGAATAAATGAAAAAAAAAAATTATGTTTTCTTCATATCCCTTCGTGCAGTTGGCGTTGAAGTGTCATTAGAGCATCCGGTTATTTGTCCTCGTTATACACCGTTGACAAATTTGCGTCCACAATGGTGAAATCCTGGTGGCAATAAATTGTGAATAAAGAAAAAATGAGGCAGTCGAAACGGAGCAAGGTAATTGATTCATTATTCATTAAATTTTCTCTCGAGAAACTATGATTTCCCAACCTATATTCTGACCTCTTATCATGATCCGTCTGATCACCAACTTGCTGCATGGACAGAGCGTGTGTGACTTGTTACAATATCACCAAAAATAGTGACTGAATTTTTCTCCAACATGAAAAAAAATTCAGATAAAATATCGCGAGTAGTTCAAAAAGTCGCGACAGCCGTGTATTGTTGCAATCTCTACTATTACGCAATATATCTCATAAACATAACTGCTGATTATTTCTTACAGTGATCGTATAATGTAATAGTTGAGAAGAGACTCGACCAGAACGTTTCCCAAATAGCAGAATGGCGCTGTGGACAGGAAGACCCAGTTGGTTGGGAAAACTGGGAATTGCCCTGCTGGTCGCTTGGCTCTTAGTTCTCCTTGTAACGGTATCTCACGTATTCAGAAATAACTCTTCCTCCTCGGAAGATGCTTTTTCCAACAACAAAGAAAATTCGCAGCGTCTTGTTCAAATGGCGAGCGAATTTGAGATACTCAAGAAACAGAACGAAGCTCTTGCCAATATAATATTAGGGTGAGAATTTTTTTTTTCCCCTCAAATCTGAATAATTCATTGGAATCTGAGCTTTTTTCGGATTAAACTTTTCCAAGCTCTCCTACCTGATCAGTTTTATTAGCACTAACGGGAACATGTTAATAAACAAAATGTATCAAGATCCATTAGGATAAGGGACGAAAAAAAAATGTATAGAATTTGAGCCCATTATTTTTGTTAGCGCTAAAGAAGAAATGTTAAAAAATTGCTGTTGCAGGGAAAATTTAAAGAGCGCGAAAAATGATCATTCGGGAGCGGCGCGGGACAAGGCATCGATCTATTACGATTTGCTAGATCAACGAGGTGGTGGAAAATTCGGCGCACCCTCCGCCGATTACGAAAAAATAAGGCGTAGAATTCGTAACAACGTTCAGGAAATGTGGTAAGTTCAAATTGCCACGATAAAAATAAAAACCAATTCTTCCACCACCATGTCTAATTGAATATTGCAATCTATTCCCATACCTTTTTTTGTTCAGGTATTACATGAACGCTCAATTGAGCAAGTCGAAGAAGAACGTGGACGTATTGGCGTTGGAGCAACGTGAAAAGGAGATCGACGAGGCTATCAAAATGATTTGGGAGCACAAAAAGTCCCTGATGATTGATTTGGAGCAATTATCAAAAGCCGACGGTCATCAGGAATGGCGTGAAAAGGAATCGCGGGACTTGTCCGATCTCGTGCAAAGAAGATTCAGGTTTGCTTATTTCTCTCGAAGACCCTCGGATTTCAATACCAACTAAATTTCACTGTTTTCTCATTTGGCTCAAATTTTTTTTAGATATCTGCAGAATCCAAGCGACTGCAACAAAGCACGAAAATTGATATGTAGTTTGAACAAAGGCTGTGGCTTTGGCTGTCAGATTCATCATTTGACGTACTGTTTTCTCGTTGCTTACGGAACCGAGAGAACTTTGATCCTTAAATCGCGAGGTTGGCGTTATCAGAAGGACGGTTGGGAATCGGTATTCAAGCCAGTGAGCGACACTTGTCTGTCACCGTCCGGCGCGTCTCACAGTAATTGGCCTGGTGACTTTACGAAGCAAGTGGTATCATTGCCGATCGTGGACAATGTATATCCGAAGCCGAAGTATCAACCCCCGAGTGTACCGGCGGATATATCATCGAGATTGGAGAAGATTCACGGATATCCGATAGTATGGTGGGTCGGACAGGTACTGAAGTATCTGATGAGACCGCAGGATAACGTGAAAAAATTGCTGGATTATTCGAAGGAGAAGCTCGGCTTTGAGAAGCCGATCGTCGGTATTCACGTTCGTCGTACCGACAAGGTCGGCACCGAGGCAGCTTTTCACGACATCGACGAATACATGACCAAGGTCGATCAGTATTTCGAACAATTGGAAAAACCGCCAAAAATAAGGCGCGTCTTTGTCGCGAGTGACGATCCAAAGGTGATAACGACGGCGAGAAAGAGATATCCGAAGTACGAGATAATCGGTGATCCTGAAGTCGCCGAAACGGCCTCGGTTTCACGACGTTATTCAGATTCCTCGCTTCAGGGTATAATCGTTGATATACATCTTTTGTCACAGTCTGATTATCTCGTTTGCACGTTCAGTTCGCAAGTTTGTCGCGTTGCCTTCGAACTCATGCAGACTTATCACACCGATGCTCACGATAGATTCGCCTCGCTGGACGATATATGGTATTACGGTGGACAAAATCCTCATCCTCACGTCGCCATACTCGATCACAAGCCTCGAAGAACCGGCGAAATTGAATTGCGAGTGGGAGATTTGATCGAAGTTTATGGAAATCATTGGGACGGTTTTTCAAAAGGTCGCAACACGAGAACCAGCATGATGGGATTGTATCCCAGTTTCAAAGTTAAAAATCCCGTGGCGGCTGTTGATTTTCCAAAATATCCGGACGTTCCACTCGTGGAGAACAAAAATTCGTGAACTCGATAGTACATTTTTATATTTATGTTTTTTTTTGTTTCTAATGGGTTATTCGAATCGGGCTTTTGGCAATCCGCGTGAGCATTCTTTCAATCACTATGCTTGTTTTTTCTTCACCCTTGGATTTTTTTTCAATTTTTCGCACGGTATTAATCGATTTATCATTGTTGCAATATTTATTATATTCATATGAAGGATGCACTATTTTGACCTTTATTCCTTGCATTTCGATTCTCATTCTTAAAATATTGAATACTAGCTGGAAGAAAAATTTCCCGAAGTCGAACCAAGCGTTTTAAGACTGACGTTTTTGGGAGACTTGATTTTACGCCAAATTTTAAATAGAGGTTAAAATAGTGCCATCATAATATTTATGTTTACTATTAAGGAGAAACTTTGCAATGAATCCTCCGTCGGTGTAAACGAATATTTGGATGAAATTTTTGAAAATTTTAGCAAATTATTTTTTTTTCTGAGAAATATTCAAAAGAATAGGAAGATTACAATTTTGTGTACATCGATGTGTTTAACACAATCGTTGAATCTTGTTGATTAATTTTTCGTCGAAGTTGTTGAAAGTGATTTATATTTTTTTCCCAGTTAAAAAATGAGACGCGTTTTTATAAATCGAACATTCAAGCGCCCCTTAATGCGTGAAGGAAACGGACTGAACGGATTAAATCGGTGAATATTTTTTACAATGTTTGTGCCAATGAAGCATCGACTACGCGCGAAAAATTTTTGTTTTTACAACCGAATTTTTTATCGTAATGTAATGACGCAACGTGAAAATTGCTCCGATAAACTCGCACCAAAATTATCGTACAATTTAGAAAATAATTGGACAAACGTTCGTCCAAGATCTATCACAATGCTAATTTTTTCTCAACGTATGATACTTTCCTCGAGCAATTTCGGGATCTATCGAAGTTACGTAAATTACGAAAAAGAAGTTGTTTTTTCGTAATCATGAGTGTATTTTCAAATGTTTGAGTGTGCGTGTGGTGGAAAAGCGGGCTGGGCTTGTGGCCTAACTGAACAAAAAAAAATCGGGAATTTATTCCTCTATATGTATTATATACATATTGTAATATATTTTATACTATGAAGAATATATGAAAGACAAATCAAATAAGAATTTTCATCGTACGTTCGTTTTCCCAATATTGACGAAATAAAATATTTTTAACGTCAATTATCAAACATCATTTTGCAATATTTTCATTCGTCGTTTGTAAAATGATTTAAATAATTCAAGATGATCCGTGCTAGGTCACGTATTTACAGAATATCAATCGATTGTCGAAGATACTGAAATCTCAATCGTATGACGATGTAAATCGAATTTGCGTTATTATTACTATTTGTGTTCTACGGCAGTGTATATTTTTCCTTTGGCATTATCTTTTTGTACCTCAGTTTCTGGCTCCTCATCCTCTGATTCCGTGTCACTCGGTGGAAGATCCGGGAGAGCTGATAAATTAATTTAAATCATGGATCTGCGTGTCACAGAAACTAATTTGCCGGTGTGAAAATTCGAAAAATTCACTCACCTTGTCTTTCTCTTTTTTCCTGTCTCGCGTCTCGGAGAAATTTCTCTTGCGCCTCGATTATGTCCTCGCTGTTTGCGCAGGCCGCGTACGCGGCCAATAACTCGGCATTAAGCTCGAGAAACGCGTGTCCCCAGGAAAATTTTCCCAGATAGAAATCCGCTTCCTTTGGAAATCCCGTTATAATCAAAGTCGCGGCTATTGCCTCGACGCAACTGAGCTGACAGGGTTTTCCGTAATTAATCGGATTAGCCGCAACGAGAAATGGCAACAGACGCGGATTGGGACTTTTCATTCTGCCGAACGGTGTGTCGTCGAGTTTCGCCCAACTGCAGTCGACAACTGCGCATCCAAGATCCTGAACAATATCTCGATCGGTCGGAGAAACGCACTGAGAATTGAAATGAAACATTTATTTATTTCAAAAAATGACTGCATTGATAACAATGTTTTTTTTATTGGGACTTTTTTTTGTCATTTCAAGATGGCAGAGCAAAAATTTGAAAAATTACAAATGAAGGAACAAAATTGTTCTAAAAACCTTGTCGAGATAGAAAAATATTCAAAAGTCTGTACTGACTATTGGAAAATCCAAATTAGTGATATAAATGTACCTTTTTTCCCACAGGAGTCAGAACCAAACCAGGAAATCTTGCACCCAGTCTGAGGGTCTTTATAAGTCCGTGCCTCGAGAGTTTTCTTCCGGAGCATTTTTTCGGATCGCAATGCTCGAGATCCCACATAGCGACGGGAAAAGATATTGGCCATTCCTTCTCGGTCTCTGAGTGGTAAAAATCGCAAAATATCGTTCGACTTGCAAAATTGCTCCGAAAAGAAGACATTCAAAAATACGTTTGATCTTAACCTAAAACTTCTTCGTCCTCAGGATCCGATCTGTCGTGTTCCTGTCGATATTTCTCCTCTTTTCCGACGACGTGTCTTTTTCTTTTCTCCAGTATCTTGCCCTTGCTCTTTTTTCCTTTCGCCGACATTTTTCTCTTGAAAACAGTTAAACAATAAGAAGAAATCCCAAAAAGATTATTTACATCGATACGCACCTGAGACTCCAAATCTCAGCTGCGCACACAAAAACACGTTGCCTTTCTAAAATGAAGGTTATTGTATTCCTCGCCAGCATATATAATATATATAACATCTACTACTGCGCTCTTTTGCGCACAGTAGGTTTACCGAAGTTATCTCGAAAGTGTATCGTTCAGTTTCTGCGTTCTTTTAAACTTTAAATAAAGAGAATTTGAGAATTTAAACGCCATTTTTATGCACTCGTAAAATTCCGTTGTGCGACAATAACGTTTTAAAGTTCCTACACGAGTTTTCTGGCAGAAATACGTGCGAATTATATCAGTGTGTCATATTCGTGCAGAGACCACTTGTAGCTTTTTTCGCGTACGTGTCAGAAAAGCATCGGCGTCCTCGAGGCTCACGAGGCCCCTCGTCAAACTTTTTAATACCTATTGTGCAAGAATTCAATAGAATTTTCTCGATAATGACGCGCAAAGTGTCATAATCATTGTTTCGATTGCCCCAAAGTTGCGAACGCAGTTTTAGGAATAAGAAATAGTGACGAGCAAGATTGAAGAATTTCACGAAATTAGAAGAGGGGGGAGCGAAAATGAAGCTACACGGCCCTGACGTGATAGCCGCGGAGTGGGGAGCACTTAACATTTAACAAGTGACAAGTTCAGTACGTCAATAGCTACGCGTACAAACGAATCGTTTAATCGCACAAAACACTTTTTCCTTTCTCATTATTTCCTCTTCGCGCTGAACAAAATCGAAGTCCGAGAAGATCATCGAAAATCATCGCGCCAAAAAGTGAGTAGATCGAAATTTTTTTGTTTGTTTTTTTTTCCACTTGTTTGTCAATAACACGGCGCGGCTTATGTCAATTGATCGTGAGAACAAAAAAAACGTCGACTAACCGCGCCAGCGATAAACGTTTTTTTTCCTTCTTAATAATTACTCAGTGATTATTTTAACAGGTATATTATTCACGCGATGTTTTTTTTTTCAATCAGCTTCGACGCAGCTAATTATTATTTTGCATTTTTCTACCCAGTATTTTTGAACATGTTCATGCCGCCAGGACTATGGATCCAGGTATACCGCGATAAATAGAAGAAAACGACACTCAGAACCAAATAAAATGTTGAACAATTTTTCCAAGGCACTTGTGGATGTACACTTTTTTTTTCAATTCAGAATTTTAAAAAAACAGTCGATCACTTTCGACATCTTCTACCTCAAATTTCTATGCACCGTGCATGATTCTTGCAAGACGCGCCTGTTGACTGCAAAACCTTCTTCTTCACATTGTAAAAACTGGAACGAAGCTGAATTTCCGATAAATGAATTCTCTAGATGACCTCTGCTAGAAGCACACTTTTGTCGTGATAAATTGATTCCTTTGGCAAAGATTCAAACAATGATAATGCTATTCGCAGAGAACGTGGGAAAAGAGGCGATAATAAAGGTGACCGATTGGCTCAGAGGAATTTGGGAAATGCGACGTAAGACCGGCCCTGTGCAACAATGGGTCGATTCTATACCCTCTCCCACAAAGTCACCAGCCGAAACTCGCCCTGAATCAGAGGAAAGTCCAACGCCGCCGCTCACTCCAGTTTCATCCAAGAATGATCGATTTGTAAAACCAACAATGACCGTATCATCGCCCATTGCAGTTCCTGGCTCTCCTATAATCACCGGCGTATCCAGGTATGCGATTAAAAAAGAGATTGAATAAAAATTCTGTGTCCGATCCAATCTAATTTTTGGTCCGATTCCTTTGATCTCTATTCCGCTTACATTCTAATTTCTGTATGAGGGAAAGTCTTCAATTTGCGATACAGGAATACCGCGAAGCAATTACGAAATTTCAAACTTAATTTTTTTTCAGCCCGATCGCCCATAACCGTTTGGTGCGTGATCCGAGTTTTCAATCGGACAGCAGTCGGTGCAGCAGCGTCGAGAGTCTTTTGGAGCTTCGTCGTGCCGATCCCGAGGCTATTTTATTGGGTCTCGGTTTCGGTGGTTGCCCCACCAATTCTCAAGACAATGGACCACTGTCGAGAATTCCAAAGAGATTTTTGCAACCCTCGAAACTCCAGGGTATAGCGATCAACGATTTCGTCAAGCATCAGCAAGAAACGGGCGAGTCGCTTGATTCGGCATCCCTCGGTTATCGGGGCCTCACGGGTGAGAACTTGATCCCCTGAAATAATCCGATCCACGTATTGGGAATTTTTGTTTGAGCGCAAAAAAAAAAAACAATTGATCTCTGAATACGCGAGAAAAAAAAGAGTACGTGCCTTTCGAGAATTTACGATGGATTTTCTAGGTCTCGGGATTGAAAAATGTATCAGCGAGTATTGGACATCGTTGTTGAAAGAAAAAAAAAATTCCATATTGATTTGTAGGTAGCAGCGATACACTGAGCGTGCCAGGTCGCGTTCGTCATCGTAGACTCTCAGGATCTAGCGATTTAGTAAGTCCCTTCTCTCGATCTCCAAATCCTCGTTGGACGTGTTACGAGATGATTTTTTTCCCCCTCATTATTCTGTATTTCGATTGGCAATTTTTTTTTTCCATTATCCTTCTCTCGCTTTTCTTCATCAACGTTTTTGTTTTCGTTGGAGCAGCTTCTTTAAATAGGCAGTTATTATTTCTTCGCTCATTTACGTTTGCGAATTGGATGCGTGAAAGATAAGGACAATCTTTGAAGGACCGTCGTCGTGCCTTGCTTTCGCAATTGAACCGACGATAAACTCGACTCGCTTTAGCGCGTCTGATGAATTCACTTTTTCCTCCTCTCTTATCTATCGTTTCTCTCACCAAGATTGATTCATAAACCCTGAAACATTGAACTCTCGAGAAAGAGGATTTTTTCTTCCTCTTATCTTTCGTTTTTTTTTTACTAAAATAATTAAAAAATCCAACTAACGACTTCATGGATATTATCGTTCTATTTTGCTGGTTGAAAATTTCGTCGATATCGTTATTTGCCTGTTGAGGAGAAAACTATCCGGAGGCAATTTTCGTTTTTAGTGTAAAAAATTATAATTAGAAAATGTGTCAACTTTGTATAAAAAATTGCACGATTTTTGGTGTATTATTATTTGCAAATTGCGGTTTTTGTTGGCTGAATTTTTATCCTTCCAGCTTGTCTGTTTTACCTTTTATTCGTTGAACGTACGCTAATTGTTCTTTTGTGTTTCTTCTGGGCAAAGGTTCGCCATATGTAGCCCCTTCGGAGATTGTTCAAAAAATCATGGAGCGTCTGCGGGAGCACGAGAGTCACGAGCAGGATGCTTACACGAGTCACAACACCGAGCCCTACAATCCGATATTTCAAGACACGAGCAGACTCTCGGTTCTCTCGCCGGACAATCGACAATTTTTGGAAAGACCACGTTCGAAGAGTCCAGACATGCGAAACAAACGAATGATCATAGGTAAATTATAAAAGAGCAATTTCAAAAAAGTATCTCCATATATACATAAATACTTTGAATCTAGATAAATGAGAACATTTTCTGTTATCCGCGAGGAGTACGCGATTAAACAGAGTCAACAGAAGTATTAAAATATTTTTTAACCGAAGTTTTTCAAACATTTGATTATTTTTGTATAGTTCTATATCGGTAACATAATTATTAAATTATCGTCGGAAAATAAAGATTATTTTTTCCTCAACAGGTCAAAAATCATTTGCCTTTGGATGCGACGGAGATTGGATCGAGATAAATCCTCCGAGCGGCGAAGAATCAAAAAATTCAAGCACAAATGGAAACACGGACAATCATGATATAGACGATAAGTTAATATTAGAGAAATCATCGGATGTCGATACGACGTCGATGGTAAAATCAAAAAGGAGCACAAATTCAAATGCACGAAAGGAGAGAAGACTCTCGAAGCAAAAATCGATAGACGAAAGCGCTCGTTACTTAAATATTCAAGATTCATCGTCCAGCGTGATTAACGATGATTTAGCACCGACGCGAACCGAGATATCGCGTTCGCGTGACGAGGATTGGATTGCGAGACACGAGAATAGCGACGACGATTGTATATTGAGCGAAAATTCACGTCGTGCAAGCTGTGACTCTTGCGATACGAAAAAAATGCCACATTCACGTTTGTCCCGTGACGACGTGCGTCGTCACAGCGACGGTTACGTGAGAAAAGAAAATCTATACGAAAGACGCAAAAGTCTTCGACGTCAGACGAGAGTCAACGACGAAGATTGCGCCGTATCGCATGAAACGCGAAAGGATCTCGTTATACCAGAAATTGCTGAGAAAACCGAATTAAGCCGACAAAATGAGTCGACGGCGAAAATCCCGAGATTCGAGGACAATGAGACTGACAGGAGAATCAAAGGATCTGATAGATTAAGCGAGATAAATGTGGACAAAGAGTTGGAATCATCGCGGGAAAAATTGTCGAATACGATTATCGATTTACCGAATGATATCGATCTATCGACTGAAATTAAGTGTGCACCGAGTACGAGTAACGAAGCGATCGAAGATTCCACGACGATTAAGAAAGAAAAGAAGCGCAAAGGTTTGTCGGCCATAATCGGAATTTACAATTCCGCCATGAGCGTAAAAATGGAACCGGGTTTTTGATGATTCTTTTTTTTGAGGCATGAGCCACCCTTAAATGGAATCATTGACACGCTTTGTCGACATCATAACCGTTTCAATTCTTGGACCAAAAAATCTTTGACGCGTTATGAAATCGATGCGAACTAATTTGCGTGTCTTTGGTGATATTGTAGAAAATATTGAGTTCCAAAAGTCTAACTACTTACTTGGTAGATGATACGAAATTTACCAGTCAATAATTTCGTTGTGCCAACGTTGATAACTTCAATATATATATGGGGCATTCCATCCCAAATAAGACAGTTTGAAAAACTTTTTTTTTATTTCCTCAATTTTTTTACATTTTTGAGCACCCATCAAAAGACCCTTCCTGTTAAATTTTGAGATTTTTTTGATTACCCGTTCAAAAGATATTAAATTAACAAAAAAAACCGCTCTTTTTTTTGGTATTTTGGTCATAACTTCTTTAATAGCGGTCCAAATTGAAAGTTTTTTTTTCAAAATTTTTGTTTTTTATGGCCTTTTCAGAAAAAAATACAACAAAAATTTTCGACATGTTTTTGAATGAGTTTTAAACGTTAAATCGCGTTTAAAAAAGTGAATGTCATTTTTTATTTTTTTTTTAATTTTTTGTTTCAAACATCTATCTATTCAATAATTTTTAAGACTAGTCCGATCGTGGGATCTCAATAACTATTTTTTTCGATTTTTGAAAATTAAATTTCTTTTTAACTAAATTATGAATACCAATTTAGAAAAAAAACTTTTAATTTGGACCATTATTAAAGAAGTTATGACCAAAATACCAAACAAAAGAGCGGTTTTTTTGTTAATTTAATATCTTTTGAACGGGTAATCAAAAAAATCTCAAAATTCAACAGGAAGGGTCTTTTGATGGGTACTCAAAAATATAAAAAAATTGAGGAAATTAAAAAAAAAAAGTTTTTCAAACTGTCCGATTTGGGATGGAATGTCCCATATATATATTTTTAATTTGGTAATTATGCAGTTTTAGGGATTCGATTTTTTATTATTCCGAGGTGCTCTTTGAGGCAATTACTTTATCACCATGAGCGTATATTTTTGACGACTTTGTCATATGTTTCTGAAAGAGAAGAAATTTAAGGAACACTATTGAAAAATAATTAGAAAATAA
The DNA here is from genome assembly GCA_946863875.1 of Alloplasta piceator. Lineage (NCBI taxonomy): Eukaryota > Metazoa > Arthropoda > Insecta > Hymenoptera > Ichneumonidae > Alloplasta > Alloplasta piceator. Next base: position 1,986,358 of record OX333080.1, read on the forward strand.
ATAAAGGCTTTTTGATACTGATGATTAAGAATTACAAGTCACGAGCAAATTTGAGACTTGCAGTTTTGTTGCGAAAGAAATTGAGGGATTTTTTTGAGAACTTCGATTTTATCAATATTATCGGTGACGATAATGACACGATATTTTGTCCAACGGTAAAAAAAAATTATAAAAATTTAGAGAGGCTCTAAAACTGCATGATGACCTTTTTTTCCGTCAGACAGGCGATTTTTAAACAAAATATTAGATGTATGGATATTTACGGAGGCCTAATCGGATATTATCGATTGGCCTTGAACACGGAGATTGAATCTTTGAATCTCAACTAGATATTATTAATGGGTAAATCTGTTATCAATTTATAGTCTATTTTCCACGTTATTTGGACAGAGAACTATCATTCGTTAGTCATTCCACATAAATATTGTCATATATCTATATACATAAATATAATGTTGATAACAAAAAATGTAGCATACAAGAATATTATATGTATGAAAGAGTATTGGAAAAATTATGAATATTTCTCAAAACTCGAAAGATCACATTTACCGTAAAACGTGTCGCATTTGCTCTTTTCAAAGACTTAATACTATTTTTTGCCCCTTTTTTCAATAAAAAGTAATTACGATTGTTTTAAGAGTCAGAAATAGAGAGTTAGACAAGATTAAACTAGCGAACGAGGATTTTTATTTTTTAATAATATTTGTGATGAAGGGACTGTCCAAAGGGACTAGCCAATATTTTGCCGAATTTGCCAATTATTTAGAGAAAAAAAGAGTGAATTGATATTAATTTTCATATTTACTCGAAATATTGATGTACGTGTATTCGTTTTTTTTTCTGTTACTTACCCAAACATCGTTCCTGCCTCATTCGAATAAAAAAGATATTGCACCGATAACCGTGATTGCATGTCCATTGAAATCGCGAAACTGTTCGATACTGATCGAAGAATGAGAAAAAATTGTAATCACAACCTTTAACCCTGTACACCATCATCTGTCTCTCGAACGTCTCTTAAAAGAACAAAAGAAAAAATTAAAGACGAATATTTCAATTTACCTGTTTATAGATAACCCAATTGTTCTTTATTCTCACAAATAGTTTACGCGGATAGTGAACTCGGGCAAGAGTTTTCTTAAATTCACAACTTCACGACGGGACTCCAACTTTGTTTTATTATTTCCATTAATCATTATCGTTATTAAAGTTATTTTTTTTTTTTCATATAATCAAAGAACGGCAATGAACGACGCTCTTACGATTAATCACCACCCGTAATTACAAAAATGGTATTTTTTGTTTGTTTCTAACTCTCTGACTCGTGCATGATGAATTTCGAAGTAAAACAACGCAGTTTCTTTCTTTTTGACATAAAAAAAAACGTCGAAGGAATCTATTTTTCGTTCTTTAAACGACGTCGAAAATATACAACGTATAAATGCTGTCCACATTTTTGTTTTCGACAATTGGAAGTTGATAGTTCCCTTCTGTTTTTTGTCGTTCACGATTTTTTACAATTGTATCGAAGCATCGAAGAAACGACGATGCTCGGGGGAAAAAAATTCTCTCTGCGGCGTAATAATCCGCATTTTCGAAAAAAAAAATTGTTTCGTCCTCGTAATGTATAATGTTAAGGGAAAGGGGGAAAGGGATAATTGGCCAGGGGGTGATGATTCACAAAGTAACGATGTCCCGAGTTTCCCCCCGTCACTTCGTTCGGGAAAGTTTTCAGGATATCGAAAAACGTTATTATTTATGACCAACCCTGTGAAAGAGAAAATGCTCAAATATAGAAATCTATAGATATTCATCGAGAATTCATGATTTTGAAAAAATAGCAAAACGTTCGCCGCGAAAGTTGAATGATAAACACTCGAACAACATTTTTCTCTTGAATATTGAACCCTGCAGGAGTACCGTTTTTTTTGCAACTCTCTTTTCCCCCCTTTTTTTCTTACGTCAATTGCTTCTTAAGTGTATCGTTAAAACTTTTACAAACAAAGAGCTGCTTACATCAAGTTTTTTTTGCTCTACCCTGGAATCGAGAAGAAAGGAATTTTTTTTTTTTCTCTTCTGGGACTTTTTTTCGGAATATTAATATTGCGAACGTTGGGAGCGCTCAGAGGGCATCTTTGATTCATCGAGGGAGGGATTTTTTTGTGTATGAATGGGAATTGGGGACAGAGAAAAGAAAACACGAGGATGAGGGGCTTACTTTACAACTTCCTGCTGTTGCTGCTCGTCGAGATGAAGCTCGACGATAGTCTCCTTTCTATTTTGAACCTTGAACGTCACCTGAGCCGCTAAGTATTTGTCTTTGTGATTGAATGACCATCCGGAGTACTGTATAAAAAAAAACAAGAAATAAATCAAATGATCGGGGTCACAAAAAAGCTAGAAGATATTTCGTGAACTGAGAATTAAGAACAAAAATTCTGCTCTACCGTGGATGTGCTTTTGTACAGTGTTTTTCCTTCCTCCTTGAAGGGCAGAAATTTTTGTAAGAGCGCCTTTCCATCTATCCTCCACAAGGTCGGATCGGTGCTTCCTCCAACGTCGGATTTCGCGACGACGAATGCACCGGACTTGAAAAATATACACTATAGTTGCACCACTTATCCTCATTTTTTAATTTCGAAAATATCAATATTTCGACCGTTTCTAAGTATCTAAATATTTGTTTGTCCCGCAAGATTTTTCACCAGGATATGTCTATTATCAAAGGCGTATTTTCGAATCTGCATGGAAAAAATTTGATCGAGAAATTTGGCGGGAAGTTTCGATTTTTTTTTACCGTATAATCCTTTGGTGGTATTCCTGAGGAATCATTGGAGCTGTCGTCGTCAGAATCCTCATCTTCTTCCTCATCCGTTTTGGAGCGTCTCTTTTTCTTGGGTTTCTTACCGCCGTCCGAATCAGAGTCATCCTCTTCCTCTTCCTCTTCTTCCTCTTCATCGTCCTCCTCTTCTTCTTCTTCCTCTTCCTCGGAATGCTGCCTCTTCTTCGCCGATCCTCTCTGTGGCCTCTTCTTAGCTCCGCTCTGCCAAAATAAATAAACAAACGTGAGAGAGCTCTAGGGATCAGGATTTGCAATGAAAATTACAAGGAAAATATTTTCGATACCTCGCTGAATGACTTTTCTCAGGCTCGTAGTTGCAAAGATTTCTCAAAGGTATTTGCAATAAGGAGCAAAAATTTTGAAATACCGACGCCAATGGTTATTTTATAATCGCTACAAGGTCGTCTTATGGATATTCAGAAATTCACGCAAGTACGAATTGATCGAAATAATCATGAGGTAAGTAAGAAAAACGAGAGGCACGCGTGAATATTATTTGAAAATAATCGTAATGCCGGCGCCATTGGCCGGCCGGCAAAACTCTCACATCCCCGCAGATTCATATATAAGAAAAAAAAACTGATGTATCGCGCGAAAATAATCCATCTTTCTCTCGTCAAGCGTTTTGTCTTGTTGGAAAGCGCACACTATTTCTTAAATTCTAGGGAATGTAAAAATTGCAACGACGCGGACGCGGGAGTAAAGAGAGAGAGAGAGAGAGACAAAGAATGCGCGCGCGCGCTCCAAAAGCCCTCTCAACACATCGAAGAAAGAGCTCGCTCCGTTTTCTCTCCGCGTCTTGTCGCAAAAGAGAAAGAGAGACGGAGCGAGAATAAGAGATGGATTTTGCATGGCAGGTGTAGGGCAAACGGTTAATATGTGCGCATTCGAAAAATATCGACGCCAGAGAGAAGGATGGATATAGCGGAGAACAAAAAAAAAGAAAAGAAATATCCGGCGCTGTAATGATGCGCCGCTTAGACGATACAAAAAATTCACGCAGTGTTTTGAGGTCAAAAGCATTACCGATAGACGCGAATGTATTTTCTAACGTGAGAAATGAGAGGAAAATTGTAATGGCGAATCTACGGGATGAAATATATCTAAAGAAAAAAAAAGATCAATGATTTAGCAGCGTTTTACCTCAGCCCCGGCTTCGGCGTTCCAATCTTCCTCCGATGCTCCTACCACCTCCTCAGGATCGTCGGCCGAATACTCGTCCTCGTCCGACACGTCCTTCGTCTTCTTCATGTTGCCCTTTCGCGAAATTTTTGCTGTTTTTGGCCACGAACACTCGCGGAACGAATTCAGGAAGGAAAATAACTCAACCGCGCACGAAACTCGACGTTCTTTTTTTCTTCTCTTTTTTTTTCTTCTCTCGTGTGTATATTAACTTCAACGAACGGTGCGGAGCTTACCGAAGTGACGAGCGTGTACGGGAAACACACCGCAAACAATATGGCCGCACGGCGGCGCGGTGAGCGCACGCTGCGTGCGACGCGCGCGTCACCGGAAGTGACGCTACAGATGTTGAAAATCATCAATGCGCGCGCACATTCGAATAACTTTTTTTCGCGGAATCGTACATTGAGGTGTTTGCTTGCTCCTCGTTAGCTCAATGTACATGAATTCTTCTCGTATCATTGTCAGGCAGCTTCGATAACAAAATTTGACGTTTTCCATCACGAAAATTGGTATTCGAGGTTAATACGAATGAATGGAGAAGCTTTTTTTTTATCATTTCGTGAATCTCGTTTCAAATCTTTCGTATCAGCTGTCTCGCAGCAATGGCATATCCAGTTAGCTGGAAAATACACAAGACTGACTTGAGAATTAGTCATCAATGCGAATGTTTAAATTGATAGAAAAGGATTAAGATGTAATTTGTAATTTGAAAATAAATTTTCACATTTTCGATCAATATACGAGAGGATTGGCGCATGCTCCTCGTGAATTTCGACGCGAGGGACGAAAACCTTGACTCTCCCCCTTGTTAGTAGTATACTACTATTTACCGAGAGGCCACTGTCATATCTTGTGTACAAACGCTCTCCGACATCGAGGAGATTTTTTCTCGTAGAGCGAGAGAAAAAAAAGGACAGTTCTTTTCGTGCTGACATGTTTGAACTCTATGGAGTTAGCAAGGGTGGCATGGTTTATCATTCGCCACCACCCAGACGAAAAGAAGTCGATATACTGGAGGTACATGTAGGGCTATTTTAGATTTTTTAAAATTTAAATGACATTTTTCGTATATTACGAATCTTTGAATGAAATATTTCTAATTTCAATGAAATAATTTTGAACAAAATTTTTCCCAGACATGTTTGCAACTATCGTCGCCGGAATTGATGAGAAAGTTGCCGAACGGAGATGCTATACATCACGTTAAAAATACAGTGGTGACATCGCCACGCGAAAAGGACAAAGGAACATCCAGAGAAAGGGGTGAGTCTATTTTCCAAATAAATAATTATCATTACTCGAATTTTGCACAACTCATACAAATTAATGTTTAAAATTTAATAAATGAGAACAGGAAGCAATGAATCTTTACTATACTAAAATATCATTATTCAATCCATGGAAATAATAATAAATTAATTTTATCCGTGGAATTGGAAATTATTTCGTAAAATTGAGCGCTATCGAAAAAAGGTAATTCGTTTCACGAATTCGTCTTCTATTAAAAAAAAAGTGACCACAAAATCATGGATAAATCAATAGAGATTCATCGATGATGGGACTTTCTAGCTTCACCACCGAGATGCAGATAAAATTCGATCGCGTTTCGCCTCTAATACCGAAACAACCGATTCGATAGGATATATTTCGTTTCTATCTATTAAATTTCTATTCATGGATGAATGATCCTCGTTTCAATTGCTTCCTGTAACGAATCGAATTGAATTCGAAATATTTATCGGCACGAAAAGTTTAATTCCTCGTAATTTCTTACCTGATTATCATTATCGAGGATCTCGTTCTCGAATTTTTTAAAAACCCATTTCGAAATTAAGGAAGACGATGGCTGGTGATGGCGGGACTTTTTTTTCTCGGCTGCGCCCTCGTCGCGGGGGTCGGTCTTCCATTGGCACTGGAATTAAGGAGTTCACATTTGCTCGAGGCGAGGCTCCAGGTCGTCAGAAGAATTTTATCGGAAACGCCACTAGTCGATGGGTATAAAATTTCCCTATTAACCCTCGCTCGTCACCGCGGGTCAAATTGACCCGAGCTCTCACTCTGAGCTCGAATATCAAATTTTTTCAAAAAATCTTAAAAACTGAAAGAGTTACAATCTTTTAAGTAAAAAAGCGAATTTTTCAGTCTTTTTTTCATGATTTTTTTGTCCATGTAAATATTTAAAAATAATTTTTTTTTAAATATACTAAATGTTCAAAGAAAATTCCTATATTTGTTCAAGTCAATCGGATAAGTACTTTTTTTTTACAACTATCCAAAATGTCGATCGGGTCAAATTGACCCAGTGTGACCAATTTGGAATTATTTTAAGGTGTAAAATGATAAAATTATTTAAAAAATCGTCGAAATTAATGGATGAAAAAAAAACATGTTCAAAGCCACAACGATTTCGCCTGGAATCTGCGAAAGCATCGTGGCAACACGAATATACGTGATTTTCCATTCGACGAGGATCTCTCGCAGAATACGACCTTTGGTCCCCAATGGCAAACCGATCTGTCGCGTTTGCGTCAAGGTAACATGGGAGCACAATTTTGGTCCGCTTACGTGCCCTGTGAGGCCCAATTTCTCGACGCCGTTCAACTCACCCTCGAGCAAATCGACGTTGTACGACGCTTGACGTCGAAATACTCGTCGAGAATGAGACTCGTAACGTCGAGCAAGGAATTGGAAAAAGCTCATCGTGACGGTGTATTGGCGAGTCTCGTTGGCATCGAGGGAGGTCACAGTATCGGAGCTTCAATGGCGGTACTCAGAAGCTTTCATTTGCTCGGTGCGCGTTACATGACCCTTACACATCGCTGCAATACTCCATGGTAGGTCCAAGAAAACAAATTTTAATTGAAAAAATTGATAATTGAAAAAAAAAATTAAAATTATGTAAAGCTGGATCGATTGGAATGAAAAAGAGAACCGCGAAGGAAACTAATCGATTAATGATAATTAATCAGTGATCATCAGTTCTGGTCATAATCGAATGGGTTCGCTAAAATGACTGTAATTTTTTTTCTACTAAAAGTTTCGACTTGCAATTGGACTCATTCTATTCGCAATCGTTGAAGCTTCAAAATGTCCCTTGGTTCATTCAATTCCGATGATTTTTCAATTTTTGGTAGATTTTCAAAGTTACAACGTTTGTTTACGAAAAAGAAATTTTTGATTCGGCCAAAACGAAGTGAAATTATGAGCACTTGAAATTTCCTATTTTGAGCAAAAAAGGTTTTTAGACATTTTAATTTTTATGGAGAACTATTGGTATATTCGTGTTCAGGGGGGAAAAATATATCGATATAAGTTTCTGTAGATGTTTTTTAAAAAATTTTGAAATTTCTCTAATTAGAGATTTCTGAACCGACGGCCAAAATTGAGCAGAAATTTTTTTTTCAGACTTCAGAGCTAATTATAATAGGCAAATTTACCACTGACTTCAAATCCCGCGGTCAATACTGAAAAATTATTATTTCATAAATCTGTAAAAGCAATAAATTATCCTAACTTTTATTAAGGGCTGATTCGTGCTCCGTCGAAGATCCAAACGAGGATGCACCGTTGGATTTTCACAGCGACGGTTTGTCAACGTTTGGCAAAGCGGTTGTCCAAGAATTAAACAGACTCGGTATGCTCGTCGATCTTTCTCACGTATCGATAAGAACGATGAAAGACACGCTATCGATCACAAAAGCTCCCGTAATATTTTCGCACAGTGCTGCAAGGACACTTTGCAATTCTTCCAGCAACGTTCCGGACGACGTACTGCGAAATTTGGTAATTTTTACAAAAAATTCTAAAAAACTTAGGGCATAAATTCTCCTTTTTTTTTAAAAGAATGAAAAAAATTATATTATTTGCCCATGAAGAAAGAATGTTTTTGATGTCTATTTTAAAAGTGTTTTCAGATGTATTTTTTTTCTAATCTCGAGATGTTTTTTTTTTTCAATTTGATTCGTCGATAAGTCCGTAAACGGTGGTCTGGTCATGATCAGCTTCGACAGCGCTCATCTCAGTTGTGGAGATAAGGCCTCCATGTACGATGTTATAGGTGAGATTGTTATTTTTTTTTTTTAGGACAGGAGAAGACTTTTACGATCGCAGTCCGACCTGAAAGGTTCGGTTGGCTTGCAATCATGAGGATATTTTCACCCGCGCCTTTTCGTGGTCTGCGGTTGAAAAAAAAAATTGCAATACCCCGCGAATAATAATAATATATATCCTTAGATATATATATATGTGTATATACTTATAATTTGTTTTCTATTTTTTTTAGCTCACATCAATCACATAAGAAAAACCGCAGGTGTCAATCACGTGGGTCTGGGGGCGGGCTACGATGGAATATTAAGGCGAGTTTCCTCCAAATTTTACTATAATTTTTCAAAAATATTTAAAATCTATTTTTATTTATATTCAATTTCCCAAACTTCCCCTTAAGTAAAGGAAAAATAAATTGTGGTGGAACTTCGTAGGATTGCATGAAATTTAATCTGAAAACGAATATTTAGAAGTCAAATAAAAAAATTTGATGTTTTAATTTCTTGAAAATGAAATTTAGAATTTTTTAAAATCTTATTACTGTGGATTTTTATTGTGGATTAATTAAAACTTGTTTTTATTTGATTTTTTCTAACTGAAAAAGAATATTTCGAATGAAAATAAAAAAATCAATTTTGTAAATTTCTCAAAAATGAAATTGAGATTTTTTTTCTGTCGATCTTTATACTATTCTACATCATTAGAGGAGGATTTAGAAGTTTTTATTTGAATTTTACTGTGGATTTTTTTTTCGTCTTAATTAATAGAAACTCGTTTTTGTTCGAATTTTTTCGTGCGAAGGAAAACCTTGAGGAAAATTAAGAAATTTTTTTTTTTACTTATACAGTCCACCGACCGAACTTCCGGATGTATCGGGCTATCCTCTTCTTCTGGCTGAACTGACCAGGGACAGAAGATGGTCAGCCACGGACATAAAAAAGCTGGTCGGTGGAAATCTCATTAGAATAATGAAGGAGGTCGAAATAAACGCGGCGTCATTGTCGAATCAATCGCCGAACGAGGATTGGATACCCCAAGATCTCATCGAGGAAACTTCATACTGCAGATATCATGATTCTTAATTGTTTTTCTTCAATCACGTGTAAAAGACACAATTTTAAAAATCGACTCGCGATCGCACTAATATATTTGAGACTGTACGAAGAACAACTTGGACTGTTTTCGACTATTTTATAATAAAGTTGACGTCACAAAGTATTTTTTTCTTTTTTGCTCCAATCTCCAATATTTCTATTCAGCCATCGATAAAAAAACGAAAACCAAAAATATATTGACTTGCTGATTTGATTGATTTTGGGGGTTGAGTAAAATTATTTTATGTTTTTAATTTCCGCGTTTCCATTTATTTTCCAATGAAAAGCTGAGATTGTACTGTTTTTTTGTCTTCAATAATTGAATTTTTATTGCAAAGCTACGTTTTATAATTTTTTTTCATAAGAAAACGTTTAGCATGAGCTGCGCAATATTTAACGTATCGTTTACTTTCGTTTTGCTTTCTCGAATTTTCTCGTGTGTAAAAGTGTTTCATCGATATTGATCGGTCGAGTTAAAGGAAAAAGGTGTGAAAATAAAATATATATATATACATTTATAAGGGGTATTCTAACAAAATTCAGCGAACGTTTGATCTTCATCCTCTCGGATTTGATTAATCATTTTTCAAAGATTCCCTAAACGTGGAAACCATTCCTAACCTTTTGAATAATTTTCTTGATTATTTTTCTTTTCAACAATCAAAACCGCCAAAATTTCTTCAAGTTAAGGAAATTTCAGAAAATTAGGCACGAGAAATTAATAATCAATTGATTAATACAAATAATAATAATGGCAAAAAAATTAGAGAATAGTAACTGCTGTTCCCTCTCTGTTAAAAAACGAGGATTTTCAAAGAGTAATTAAATGATTCTCATCTATCGTAGAGGAAAAAGCAAATAAAATTGATTTAGCGTACCAAATATTTTTTAATCACCTGACACGCGTGAATTTACATTATACTCGAATTTTCCAAAAAAATTCTAGTATTGTTAAAAGCTTGTAAAATGGCTTTTTTAAAAGATTTTGAAATTTTGGGATTGTTGCTCATTGAAAAAAAAAATGCGGTTGATAGAGAGAATCTTTGAGCAAAATTTAACGAATTAATTTAATTTTTGGGTCTTGGAATAACCCATATAGTTTTTGCGCCACGTGTGCGGTCATCGTCCAGGGAGAGACCACGAACTGAGAAGAACAGAGCGGGAGAAAAAAAAAAGAAAAAAATAGGATAATCGAGAAACAGAAAGAACCGCAAATTTGCGTTTCGCAATATCGGAGACGCGTGCTTGAGATCTCTCGTGACTCGAATATCACCGTTGCACCCGACGGTATTATAATAATAAACGGTAAAAATAGTGCAAAGTACCATTACAATGGGATGACGACAGAAAATACAGTCGCGACTTCCGATCGTCGTTCCTTCGATCTGTTTGAGTGAACATTTGGCTTCGAATTTCGTAACACGCTCGAATGAATCGTACGCCGATTCTCTCTCTCTCTCATTGTATTTCCAACGATTTCAATGCGAGGCAAAGAAAAAAAAATTCCCCTCTTAATCGATCAAGGAAAAAAAATTACGCGATCATTATTCGATATTTATCATAATTATCAATTACCTTTGAAAGGCTGAAGACATTTAATTTAAAGCTTGAAAAAAAGGTTCACAGAAAAAAATCAGTCCTTATTAAGATGGTACTTAATTGATGGTCCTTAGTTCACCCTGGATACAAAAAAAATCCCTAAAATATTGCCGCGTTTTGTTTTGTTCTTTTGCAGAGGAACGGAAAGATTCACGGACGATTCTCACGGATTCAAATACTTTTTCATTTTTCTAAATCATTAATTGATCATTGCTCATCAATTGTTGTGACATCTGTAAAGCGTCGAATAATTTTGATTGATTTTTGTTAATTCTTTTTAATTTATGAAAATATTGGAATTTAAAGAATTAAGGGCGTTCAGTTATCGATTGATCAATAATGAGTTATTATTCGAATTAACGTTGCACCGATAATGTTTTTGAGGGGCAATTTCGAAATAAATTTTTAAAGACCGAATGTATGAAAATCTGAGGATGTAAGATGCTATAGCTATCAATCACGTGAATTTTTAATTGCGAGCCACAGTAAACTCTTTCATAGGTCGAGTCTGTTTTTCAAAACGTTGTAAATTATCCGCAGCTTTTTCTCGAGCTCCCAGAATACGCACGTGAGAGGCTCATTGACACTATTTGTGTCGTATTTGATCAATATATAGATCCAAAGCTCGTATATTTTAATAAAAGCAGTATTCTTTTTCTTGACGAGTCAATTTTTGTCATTGACTCTCCTACTGGTTCTCGGTTCAATTGGGTCAAAGTTTGAGAGTATATTTTAGACGGAGGATTCCAAGCAAAATATATATGCGATATTATAGATGCGGAGCGTCATGTCAGTCATTGGCTCGATGAAATCAGTGAATTATGCCTTCTCTTAGAAAAAGAAGAGAAATTTTTGTTTTCAAAATTTTTCAATTTTTCAAGCTCTACGGTGAATTCGAGTCCGGCGTTACTCACGGTTTGGCGGGTCGTTTTGAAAAAAAAAAAAATTCTTCTCATCCGACATCTCTCTACGTGTGTGTATAAACAGTGTGGGAAAGTGACGAGCGATATGGTGTTTCGGCGAGTCAAAATACGAAGGAGAAACGAAGCGAGAAAGAAAAACGGCTGTTTCCCATAAATCGTGTATCTAATCTCATCGTGCATGTCGCGGCTACGAGAGAAAGAGAGGGAAAGAGGAAGATGAAGACAAAAAAAGTCTACCAGATGGGAAGCATCGTGCAAAAAAGTACTCGAGGATAGAGCGCAGGAAAAGCACTTTTGTAAACTGTTTTTTCTTCGATCCAAAATCACGCCCCTTCGACCATTATTCAGAGCAAACGTTTGAATTTTTTTTCTTTGTTTTTCTTACATTTCTTCGACATTCTTTAACACGTTAACTAGATGTAATTTTAAAAGGTTGAAAAGACGAGGAAGAAAATTTCCAGTGACCGAGATATCTTGGATTATATAGCGTGTGCTCGCGAGTTCGTAACAAATTAAGCTCGATAATAGTATAATGGAGCAATGGAAGAAGGCGAAGAAGAAGAAGGAGCGAAGAGATAGAGTTGGAAAAATAGAATATAATCACTATTAACCGGGTTTCTGTGTCTCTGACTAGCCTAGACATCGAAAGTTCCACCGACAAGGCGTTTGTTTATTACAAGAGTGCCTAATCGAGCTCTTCATTAAAAAAAATAATGCTCCATGAAGGTAAAATAGAATTTAGCCAGTATCGAATGATGAGAATGACTCGGAAACGTTTCGCTACAATAGCGTCGAACGGAAGTTTGAAAAAAAAGAAGCAAAAGGAAACGTCGCATTAGCGAAAATACCGAGTCGTAAAAGAGACAAGAAAGTGTGTTAGGTCAATTGTTTCCACGTGAGAAACTTGTTACCACGATGGCAATGACTCAAAAATAAATAGAGATCTACTGCAAACATACATTTATATATATCCGCGAGAAATAGAGGAGCTCTTTGTCGAGTACTGACTGTCTTTGGATCGGCATTGTGAAGATCGAATTTTTATAGCCAATACTGCTTTCTCAGTGGTGACTGGCACCTTTGAGCTCATGGAACCAAATTCAAATGGCCAATACTAATTTATCAGCGGTATTGGCTTTTCGAAAGGTGATGAAACTGCAGTATTTCGTTTTGAATAGCCAATACTGCTTCCTCAGTGCTTACTGGCAGCGTCAAGCTGATAAAACAAAATTGAAACGGCCAATACTAATATATCAGCGGTACTGGCCTTTAAAGAGATAATATAACTGCAACACTTCGTTTTAAAAAGCCAGTGCTACCTTCCCGATGATTCCTGGCCCTTTTAGGCTCATAGAACCAGATTTGAATGGCCACTAATGATATATCAGCGGCACTGGCCTTTATAAGAGCGATAAAATAAAACAGCAGTATTTCGTTTTCCTAGCCAATACTACTGTGCAAGGTTTTAGCAGTATTAGCAGAAAGAGCCAATACTACGAGTATTGAACGAATTATTTCGAATACGAATACAGATCTATAGTCAGTTCCTAGCCACTTTTTAGCTTCCTCATACTGTGGAAATCAACTTAAAAGGGCCAGTATTAATATTTTCACAAGTATTGGCCCTGTCCTGGATTTAAAAAAAGGCTTCAAAGATCGAATGGTTCGGCCAGTATTCTACTTGCAAAGAGTATTGGCTCTTTGAAGCTTCCTCGAATGGCCAATAACTCTTTGGGTCACCAATTTATAAAAAACAAATGCCGGTACTCGTCTGATAGAAAGTAGAGTCATAAAAATCAAATTTTCTAACCGGTATTGCTATATCTTCCCCCGTACTGGCCGCTCTTCTGAGTGCAAAAATCTATCAGCCAGTATGTCGATTAGCGATTACTGGCACGTTTTTTTCTTCATACTAGAATTGCTCGCATCCCGAAAGCACGCTGCGTTGGCGATGATAGTGGGGGAAGATATATTGGCGGGAGTGGAGAATACTCGTTGCGTAGTGGGGACTTTGAAAAAGATTAGTAACGGAGAACACGGATGAGTGTGCGAGAGAGAGAGAGAGGGAGAGAGCGAGAGAAATATAGATAGACTTACGTTAACTCCTCCGCACACCCTCAACTTTATTGCAGTTGACAAGCGGTCCACCGGACTCGCACCACGTTTCCGCTCGGGGTTCCATCCTCCGGGCTCGTTCACGATAGTTCGCTCGTTTTTCCTTCATTTTCTTCCTTACACCCACTGGTTTTTATTTTTCACAGTAAAATAAAACCAATCATGTAATTAACAGTGCTGTTTTTTTCGTGAAACATTGATCGTTCGAAAATTTGAAAATTATTCAAAAATCTTCAAATTATTTTAACGCGGGTGTCTGGTGAATCATTTGAAAAAAAAAATCGTAAATTGAAAACGAAGTTTTCAGTGAGATGACGTGAGAATTCGATTTTCACAACCATCCCGCTGAGGGTTCGATTCTTGTACGTATATTATAGAATAATTTGTTTAATTTTTAAAATTTAATTTTTTTAAATAATAATTAATAATTGTAATCACAATTTTTCTTACATTTTAATTCGATCAATATTCAAAACAAATTGTAAGTTTGAATGGGGATTTTGATCGAATGTTATTTAGTCGAATGGTTAGAAAATTTGTGATTGAATTTTATAAATTTTTTGTTTATTATTTTAATATCCATTTATTTATGATAATGTGTAATTAAGGCGAATCGCGATTTTCCCCGAGCGCGAGAGTATTTCGTTGCGCATCGAGAGATCGAGATCGAAAGCGCGCGCCGGTACGTCTGCGGCAAGCGCGTTTAGAGACGAAGAGAGGGAGAAAAACACACGAGAGAGTCGATTTAGCGCGGGAAGGGATTTTTGTTTAATCGCGATTTCACGGCGAGAGCGAGTGTATCTGCGTCACGCATGCCGCGTGCGTTTTACCGCGACAGCAGACGGTCAACCATTAAATTTAAATGCCAGTATTTATGAAGATTGAAGAAGACAAATTTAAATTAAAAAATTCTAATAAAGTCCAAAACCACCCGAAAAAAGTAACGTTAAAAGTACTCCAGAATTAAAAAAAAAATGAAACATTAAATAATTAATTTATTGGAGAGGGAAAAAATTATAACTCCCAAATATCCCAAGAATGCCAATTTTTGTTTAAATGTTAAATAGAATCACGTAAAAAAAATTAATATTATTTAAACACTGAAAAATAAAGTTATTGGAGCTGGGAAAAATTGGACGAAAATAAAAGGACTTTAAATTTGTATTTCTCAAATAACGATTTCGTTTGAGAGTGAGTTTTGCTAAAACTGACCAATTATTTATCAAACACTGTGCAATTTTTTCATGGAATTTAATGAAGCATCGAGAGACGTTCGCACACGCATTAAAAGCTTTTTTGCGGCCTCTAACTTGATTGTTACTCTTTTCCGTATCAATTTACACTTCTGCTCTTCAATATGCACGGATCTGCGATTACATTTGTACAAATGCAGACGATACGTGGGATTGAATCAATAGAGCTCGTTCGATGAAAAATTATTCAAGCAGGAAGAGATGGTTGAAGTTGAAAATGTAAATTGTCAATTAATTACATAAAACGTTATTCAATACTGAGAATATAAAAATATATAAAGTTAAACAAATGGAAAAACATAGAAAATCATTCCCCGGTCTTGGTAAAAAAAAATTGGGTCAATAAATTCATCCCTGCCAATTTTGTTAAGGAAAAAAAAATTATTATCAATGGTGAAAATTCACAAGGATTAAAATCAGTTAAATTAAATAATAACTTATTAATATTTTACTTATTAAAATAAAATAAAATCACCGTTTTTCCAGTTTACACGAATATTACCATAGAAATTGATCCATCGATTTCTGGGGCGTCTGATCGAATGACGAATGAACAAAGGAGATGAATAAAAAAAAAAAATATATCAAGAAGAAAAAAAACACGTTTCGCGGAACAAAAGAAAGACGATGATACTGAATCGCATTCTATGCAAATCAAAGCGATACGAGCGTTTGAGCTTGGAGTTACGGTGAACGAAAAGAAAAAAATAATAATAAAATTTGCAGACGAATCAAAATTATTCGAAGGATGTCGAGAGGCTGATTATTACAGTCCGCATTGTGGGATGCATTTCAAATTTTTTCTCTCAACTTCCATATGAATTTTATATCTGTATAATGATAAATAAATGAAAAAAAAAATGTAAAGGCTCGTCCGGGAAACACGATCGTCGCTCTGACGGAGACACTTTCGTTCTCTAATGGGAGAGCTGATTATAATAATAACAAATCCGTCCGTGAGACTTTTTTCTTATTATTTTTTATAATCAGTCTCCATTTGTCTTTCAGGGGATTCTCAATTCGTCGAAAAGTAAAGCGCAGCCACGAAGATGAGATACAAGGTGAGTAAATCTGTTTTTGTTTTCAAAATTCGGCACAACTGCATAAGAACAAAAAAAAATTCGGTACAAAAAATTTTCTGCGTGATTGAAAAATAAAAATATGCTAAAATATTGCTCGTTCAATTGCAAAAAAAAAAAAAAAGATCACGTCACGTTGCATTGTGCGAGACAACGAGTGGGTTTTCTTTTTGAGCGAGTAGGAGGATGGAAAAAAAAACGTACACGAAAAAAAAAAGAAAAGGAGATTATGGGGTCCGGGGATCGCGAGAGGCAGAGAACGAGGAATTTGTAATGAGAAACTTGACGAATAAATGAATAATCGTCCCGGTTTAACGTACTCCAATAACGCCTCGATCGACTCTACTGCGCCATATAGAATCTTTTTTTTTCTCATCATCCCATACTTTGTTAAAAGTTAAAAGTTGCTTTTCCCCCGACGCTCAGCAACGATAATTTAGTCACATATTTTCGAGCATCTTCTGCCTTCTCGTGAAGCATTTTGTGATGATTTTAAAGGTATCAAAATTCCACAAAATCAGGAGCACTGATCGAAATTTTTAACATTCAATATTCCCCATCCTTGCTGGCTGCATTTAGCCAAAAAATGGAGCTCAACACAGGCAAAGTTGGATGGAACATCGGATCTTTAAGAAATAAGAAATTTGAGCAAAAAAAATCGAACTCCAAAGCCATAAAATTAGGGAATTCTGCGGGAGAGAGAAGATCTCAATAGAATTTTTTTTCAAGTGATATCCTTAAAGGATCCTTTCTGAATTCGATAACAGTCTTCCCCATCGACTGGTGAGTCTGCACAAAAAAATTGAGTCAATTTGAGCCGAGGGTAACGATTTCTCTGAACGTTTTTAACATCCTGATGACCTCGCTTCAATTTGCTTTCGTTTGAAGCGTGCCTTCACGATGGGAAGAAGGAAAATGAAAAATAAAACGGCGCAGATTGTAGATCAAGCCTCATAACGATGATGTCAATGATTCATCGTTTTTGATGAAAACGATGACGATTTTTCAAGCCTCTGAGAAGAGAACAGAACTCAGCTATCTGTGACTCTCTTGATTCAGAGACCGGAAGAAAAGTTTGAAAAAAAACAGACTGAAAGCGAATGAAATTAGAGTCTAAAATTGAGTTTGTTCTTGATTGATCGTTCCCACTGGAGAACAAAAAAAATCCGGCGACCGTCTCTGCTGGAAGGAGATGCCGCCGTTAGACGAGATCTCGTTTTGCTCCGCTGAGAGCGAACTCTCGACGCTATCTTGGGTCGCGCATTGACCTCAAGACCTCGGTCGTACATCAGAGCTGAGAATGGGGAAAATTTGAAATAAATAATGGAGAATTGAACGAGCGTGTATTATCCACTCCAATTATTTCTGATTAGAAAAACGGCGGATAAACATTTTGTTTGCGGTGTAAAAGTGTTGGGAAAATTGTGGACAGAGAGAGACGGAGATTGGAGAACAGATATTTGACTGATTTTGATCTGCCTCTCTCTCTTCCTCGGTGGGGCTTAATGATTTGATTGAGATTACACCTCGGCCCTGTTACGTGCGATTATCTTTTCGTCGGCCAAGAGTCCCATCCCCGACAATTGTTAAGTCTACGTGTGCCACGAGTGTTTTATAGTCAGAGAAGTATGAGCTAAAACTGAGATAGACCAAAAATGAGAATTGAAAACAAAATCCTGCAGTTCCAGTGATAACAAAATTTTAATTTACACCTTAAATGACTCACGTAGGAAACGAGTTTAAATTACAACAAATAAATTGGCAACAAAGAAAATGTAAATTATCAAAGATTTTAGAAAAGTTGAACAAAGATTTTTAAAAAGTATTTCAAGTGTTTAATCGTTTAAATGAATTTAATTGAATAACTTGAATTAATTTTATTACTAAAAACAAAATTTGAATTTAAAAAATATATTATAATTAAGGGTTGGTAAAATTATAGATTTGTGGATGATATTTAGCTTGAAACGCCCCATATGTGTACAGGATTGAATGCATACAAATTTAAAAAGACTCATGCTAGAAAAAAAAATGACAATCCGAGTCAATGCCTCCGATAACGGCACTGAATTCGTCCCATGATTGTGACAATGTGAAATATATACTATATACATACTTATATTTATATATATGGGGTATTCAGAGTCGAGTAATCCAACCCTCTCGGATATAATTTGCAATTTTCTTCTGCAAGAATGATAATTTTGTCAACCGACAGAATTTTGTTTTCTTATTTATTCGATAAATTTATTTCATAATTTAATTTAAATATTAATTTGCAAATTTTAGGTATTTCGAATTTTTTGACATTTTTTTACTGTAGTGAAATTTATTTCTTGTTGACATATATGAGGCATTCCACGTCAAGTCGGCTACCCCATTTTTTGAAGTCGCCAAAAATCGCATACAAACTTTTAGAAAGTAGTTCCAACGATCAAGAAAATTCGTGATTTTTTCAGATTTTTAAATTACATTTTTTAGCCAGAAAAAAATACAAAAAATTTGTTTGTCCCATTTTGCAACTCGAAAATTATTCATCGTACGAAAAAAAAGTAGAACATACAATTTAGGATTTTCAACGTGCTTTTCACTGAAATTTTTTTACAAACTCCTCCGAAAGCTCTATATGCCATTTTCGGAGCAAATAATGTTTTGTTCCAAAACTCCATTATTTCAAATGCATTTTTATTGATACAATCTATCATTATAGAGTGATTTAACGAAATAGTGTAGATATTGATATTTTATCATTATTAATCGTAGACAGGGAAAAATAATAAAATAATGTCATTTTGATACTGCGAAGACGATTCCAGGAACAAAGCAGTATCATTGCTTCATTCCCAAAAGGGTAAATTAATCCTTTTTTGCAATCGAGAGACGCGGATAACCTTTGACGTCAATTTAAATAGACTTTATCGGTGTACATGGGTCCATTGATAAAGTTTATTAAAATGTACAAAAAGATATTTAAAAATAAATAAAAATGAAAAAAGTTGAAAAAAATTGAAAAAGTACAAAAAATAAACAAAAATGCGGGCTTTAGAAAATATCTATAGATAATCCCACCCCTGTTAATGCACAGAGAAATTTGTGTATTCGTTTAGAATGAAAAACGCATGGGAAGGAATGGATCCTCCACTGAGCCAATTTTTTTCTAGTCTGTAAATATATCAAGTAAAAAACTGTTAAAACTACAGACAAATCGAAGATGTCAATTCTGAGAAAAAAAAATCAAAACATTATTTGCTCCGAAAATGGCATATAGAGCTTTTGGATGAGTTTGTAAAAAATTTCAGTGAAAAGTACGTTGAAAATCCTAAATTTCATGTTGCACTTTCTTTTTGGTACGATGAATAACTTTCGAGTTACGAAATGGAACAAGAAAATTTGTTGTATTTTTTTCCGGCTAAAATATGTAATATAAAAATCTGAAAAAAATCACGAATTTTCTTGACAGTTAAAACTACTTTACAAAAATTTGTATGCGATTTAACCTCAATAAACCTCAATAAAACTACTTTACAAAAATTTGTATGCGATTTTTGGCGATTTCAAAAAATGGCGTGGCCGACTTGTCGTGGAATGCCTTATATATATAGATAGCAATTCTACAGTATTCTCTGACCTTTTACATGCGACAAAACCATCGACACTGGCCAAATGAGAGGAGAAGGGATCACGAGTGTGCTCATGTTCGTCATATGAAATTTGTAATGGACCGTATATCAGAAATAAACGCATTTATTAGGACAATAAAATCGTCTCCACAAGATTCCCCCTTCTTTGATACTCTTTTTTTTATTACTCGCGTTCCAGCCCCCTTTTACGTTAGTCACGAGTGTATGTGTGAGGTTAAAAATCTGAATTTTCTTCTTCCTGATTCGCGACTCGAATTTAAAATTACACGACGAGGAGATTGACGCGGAGAGCGAACAACAGCTGACAAAATAAAAATGTTTTTTTACGATTTCACGTGATAAAAGATCGTCCGTTATATTTTCGATTAGAAAATGTAGAAAAAAGCCGTACATAAATACGTGAAATTTAATTGAGAATGCTTTTTCAATATCACAAGAATTATTTGTATGTAAAATTATATTTGAAATTTAAATTGGGGAAACAGTGGAATATTGATACAATGAAAATTGATTCTTTTTCACGATATATTTTTCAGACTTGGAGGCTAGAGATAGATAAAGATGCGAATTCTTCAAATCTATTCCCCAAATTCGAATATTTTTGAAATCTCAAGTTTAAACAGCCGAATAACTGAATAATTCAAACCAACGTGTCTTTGTCTCTTTGTCAGCGCGTTCAATAAAGCTGTATGCTTTTTCACCGACGGAAATATATTAACTCGTTTACAAATCACCTTGTGAAGATGCTCAGAGATAATTAACGACTAGCAACGTTGGATAATCGCGAATCACGATGAATTATCCTCTGTACTACCGTGAACGTGGTCAAGCATACGCGATCGTATTCAACGAATGATTTCAGGTTTCACATAACAATGGAAATGAAAAACCCATCAATTATACTCGATGGAAATTATTTTTTGGCCTTGATGAGTTTTCATTGAGGGAAAAGGCGTCGCCAGAATGAAGATATCCGTCGTTGGATGATCAAAAGTCCAACAGACGTATTTCTGTTGAAAAAGATTTTTAAAAAAATTATGTGAAGAAGAAACCAACAAAAAACCATAATTCGTGACTGACAATGAATTATATCATTTTCAATTAAGAAGATCTAGAATTACTCGGGAGGATCTCAGAAGATATTTTTGGAACATGTACTCATTAAAAATGTATATTTTCAAATCGACTTGCTCTGATCAGTGATCCAGGAAGGGCAAAACCCTCAAATTGGGATCTTTCCGACCTCCCACCAACTTTATCAGACCATGGACTCGTATAAAACGGATATTTTCAAATCACTTCTCTGATCACATCGAATAAAGCCCAAAAAAATAGATTTTCAGATCAATAACTCATATTCGATACTTAATCTTTTCCAATTCGACTAACAAATTTTGATTCTCGATCCTTCAGCATACCTAAAATATTTATAAGCAACATCGACCTTATTTGGACGTACTTAACTTTTTTTACCTATTGCAATTAATGACCCTGTAATTTTGCATGTGCAGTCCTAACTCTCAGTAAGGCAATAAATCCCGATGGAAAAATCTTGAGATGAAAATTTGTCTTGGACAATTAACAAGATAGTAGGAGAGAATCTAATTGCTTGTCTCGGAATGGTAGTGCTTTTTCCTCTTTTTTTTCTTATTCTATTTTCCACTTCGCGTGTCTGGGATGGTGTTAATCGAGTAACGTCAATCACGAGCGGGTTTGCCCGGATCTCTTATTACAACGGGATTATTGTTGGATGCTGGGAACGACTATATTGTGCATCTACATATAAACGCAATGTGAATCGCGTAATAGCGTCATTTTGAACGATTCTGGGGCAAGGTGAGAGGCATTTGTAACATACACAAAGGTGCCCATTACGACCATGGTTATCCTTGTTTTCTTTCAAACTCAATTTAGTCGAAGAGCATTGACACACCTCCACTTTGGTCTCCCGATAAACCTCGATCTCGATATTTCCAGTCCAAATGATAAAAATTTTAAATTCTCAAAAAAAAAGAGAAAAAAATCCTGCAAAAAATTCATCGGCACAGGCTCAATGAAGTCGTTGTTCAATCGTGGCTCATATCGAGACGTATTATTTTTTTTTTTCAGGTGAACGACCCCGAGGACAACGAAAGAAATGCCGAGGATGCGAGAAGACAGTCCGAATCGTCGTGGTACGTTCTTTGAATTGTCAAGTAGTTTTTTTTTTCGAATCGAAAATGTGAATTTTGCTTCCTCATGGAAAAAACTTTGAATTCTTTGTGTGGAGGCAGTTTGATTGAAATTGTGTTCTTTACATTCTCACGAGTATGGAAATGTCAATAAGGGTCCAGAAATGACAAATTGGAAAATTGAAAAAAATTTCTTTGCTCATTTGGTTTTGAATCAACTTTGGCTGATCTTGTGGCCGGAGGGGGAAAAAATTTTTATTTTCGTCCTTTGGTTGAGATCGGAAATTGCCTGGCAAAACCAAATTTTTGGTCGAGTTCCTCAGGAATCATGTCTGAAAATGCCAAAAAGCACTTTTGTCAGATTTAACCAGATTTCGAGGAACCTTACTGAAAATCTTGATTTTTTGAATTTTTAAGAACAATAAATATGTAACAAAATGACAATTTCGACAGGCAGTACAATGGGAGCAACGACGTTAAGAAAACAAGCAAGGAAACGAGACTCATCATAGTCGTTGGATTATTGGTAGTGGCGGTGATAGCGCTAGTCGCAACGCTGACATTGCAAATGGCAGTTTTTCGTAAGGAACAATACCGGGAAATGTGCCAGAGCGAGGAGTGCATAAAAACAGGTGAATATCAGAAAATCAATGCTCATCAACGAACTCCGAGAATTCAATGGATTACCAAGTCGTGAAAGGAACTTTATTTCATTTCCTCGCATCATCGTTGAGATGTAACCAGGAGAGACTCGTTACATCCTGATCTTGACTTGATATTGCGTAATAATTCAATTGAATTCTCGTATTCAAGGTTTTCATTAACTTTAACATAAAAAAAATCTATACATAGAAAGAAATATTAAATTTTCTCTATTGCAATGGAATTGATAGTATTGAATTTAAGTGTTCGACAAAACTTCATTCCCGTTTATTCCTGACGTAATGAATTCACGATTATACAATTTTTATTGTGTACCAAAAAAATGACCCTCAAGATTTCTGCATCTGCATTTTTCGATGTCGGCTCGGCATATAACTTTTTAACTATGGCGTGGAAAAAAACACTCCCAGCATTTTTTGTCCCTCATCCAATTCTATGAACTCTGAGAGATGAATATTCATGAACCTCTAAATTCATTGAAAAAATATTTTTTTTTAGTTTCTCCTTAATTTTTCTCATGAATACATTTTTTTCGACAAAACTCTGCGTGATTTGCAATCAGCGGTGAATTTCCCGTCGAAATAACGTTGTAAAAGGCTAAAAATAAAATATAAAAATTTTCGCTCAATTTTGGCCCCGATTTCAGAAACCTCAAAATCGCGAAATTTCAGATGCTCATAACTTTACTTTGGTTCGACTGGTTTGAAAATTTATTTTTCGTACGCAAACATTGTCACCTTAAAGAATGCCGTTTGGTTCATTCCAGAACTCAATTTGTGTAGAAATGAGAGCAGTTTGAAAATCGCCGAAAAAAATGGACAAATTATCGGAATCGGATGAACCAAGGTTTTGGAGCATCAACGATTACGAAGAGAAAGCCAGAATTTTATATAGAAAAGAAGTTACAGCCATTTTAGTGAACCGATCTAAATTTGATCAAAATGCAGAAATTTTTTTTTTTTAATTTATTTATTTTTAACGCTTTTTCGATGTATTTTGCCCCCCTGAACACGAATCTACCATTAGTTCTCCCAAAATTTCTAAGAATTTTCACCGAAAACCTATTCCGCTCAATTTGGGTCCCATTTAAAAAAATCTCAAAATAGCGAAATTTCAAGTGCTCATAACTTTTTTCTTTTTGGCCCTATTCTAAAATTTGTTTTTCCTACGTAAAGGTGGTTACTAAACTTGGAGAATGCCGCTTGGTTCATCCCGATAAGTAATTTTTTGTAGAAATAGGAACAGTTTGAAAATCGCCGAAAAAAAATGGAAGGGCTATGTATGCAAAAATTTGCAAAAATCGATGGTCCAACTTTAAAAATGTGCCAAAAATCAAAAAATGATCGGAATCGAATGAACCAAACGGCATTTGGAAGCCTCAACGATCGCGAAGAGAATGAGCGCTTGTCAAAGCTAAAATGTAATCTAGAAAATAAATTACAGCCATTTTACAGAAGCGATTCAATTTTGACCAAAATGCAAAAAAAAAAAATTATTTTTTAATTTTTTTTAAGCGTCAAGTCGATGTATTTTTTCTCACTGAAGACAAATTTACCAATAATCTCTGTAAAAACTCAACATTTTTATGAATTTTCATTTTAACAAAATATTCTTTCCAGATTTTCTTAGCTTTTCCTCATGAATGAATTTTTTTTCGACAAAAATTCGGCATGATTTTCAGTAACCGGTGAATTTCCAATTAAAAATTCCTGAACATTAAAACAACTTTAATTGTAGGTGCGAGTTTGTTCTAGAAAAAATAGACCATTGAATTGAACGAGGGACAAAAAAGGTCAATAGGTTTTTTTCGCGCTACCGTTAATAACTTATCCTGAGCCAAAATCGAAAAATGCAAATGCAGAAATCTTGAGGGTCATATAAAAACAAATCGATCCTTGTTTACCGTAATCAAAATCCAATTTTTTTTTAATCCAACAATTTACGTTTTTAAATTACTGTAAAAAATATATATATTTTTTTTTAATTTTTTATACCATTGTAATTAAATATATAATTTAAATCATTTTAATTTTATATTTTATATTTATAAAAAATATGGTAAAAAATATTTTTTTATATATTTTTATGTGAAAAAAAATAGCCGCGAGGATGATAGAGGCGATGAACAAGACGATCGAGCCCTGCGAGGATTTTTACAAATTCGCTTGCGGAGGTTGGATTGCGAGGCATCCGATTCCACAGAGTCAGACATCCTGGGATCAGCTCAGTTTGCTGAGGGAAGAATTGTTAAAAAATTTGCGAATACTGCTCGAGGAGCCGGACAAAAGGGACGATCTCCGACCGGTCAAGCTTGCAAGGGCTCTTTATCGAACTTGCATGGACACGGGTAATCAATGAATGAATGGATCGATAGATCATCATCGATTAATCGCCAGATAATTGATAAATTAATGAACGATTGATAAATTCATCCTTCGATAATAAATTGACCAACGATTGATTGAAATTTATTATTCATGAATTGTGATGAAAAAAAGAATGAAAATGAATCTCAATGGCCTTGAATGTAATCGTAATCGATCGAACGATGAAGCAGCCTCGATCGTGGGCCTTGACTTCGTCATCTCCACACGCGATAAACAATATTTTTTCTCAAAATATCGTAAATTCATTTCAGAATGATAAACGTTCGTATGAATTTTTGCGAGAAATTATTTTTCTCATCCGGAGATTCAAAAGACGATTTTGTTTGTGATTAAAGGAATCATTTTATTTATTATTTAATTATTATTTATTATTTATGTTTCGTTTATTTCTGTAATTTAGCCAGCGTCGAGAATCTCGGATTGGATCCTATTTTCGATATTTTAAAGACCGTTGGATTACCGAGAGAGCCACCATTCGACAACAAAACGATCGTTCTGGATCTCGCGAGAATCGCGGGTGTCGCTCAGAGACAGCTGGGACTGAATTTACTCGTTAATTTTTACATAAGCGAGGACATGAGAGATACGACGAGAAATCGAATGATGGTTAGTTTGGAAGCTGCTCGATTGATTATAAAAAGTCATATTAATCATTTCAATTAATCTCAAATTGCATTGTTTGGATCATTTAATTGTTCGAAAAATAAAAAATTAATTTTTTCAAATCTCGAATCAGATGGAACAAGTTTCGCCAGGTTTCAGTGAGCGTTATCTCATGGATCCACAGCGTTTCAAATCGGAATTGTCCGAGTACAAACGCTATGTCAAAGCGATGGTCAAGCTCGCTGGAGCTGGAGAAAAAAGCGACGAGTTCGCCGATGAGATTTTGGAATTTAGCACGAAAGTAGCAAGGGTGAGAATTTTCAAAAAATATTCCTTTTCGAAAAAATACTTCAAGCAACATTTTCAACTATTTTTCTAATATTAGAAACCAGAGTGAGAATTAATATTTTTCAGTTATTGATCAAAAAAATACTTCAAGAAAGACTTTTTTTCATTTTTGGACAACTCTCTCGGTGAACAATATTTTTTGGACTCAATTTGGATCGTGTAATTTTTCAATAAATTTTGAAAACAGATAATGGCGACTCAGGAGCAAAGAATAAGTTCGAATCACTTGATTCACGATGTCACGATCGATAGACTTCAACAATTGACCGATCTGTACGGTAACCAGTGGAATTGGACGACCTATCTCGATTCCGTGTTCGAAAATACAAATGTCACCCTCGATCCTGACAACGATCGTGTCATCATAATGGATTTGCAATATTTGCAAAAATTGCCACTCTTGCTAGCCGCCACACCATCGGCAACGATAGGTAAAAATTCAAATTTGAGTAAAAATTCAATTTTTTAAATTCACAATCATCCATCGAAGTTACGGTAAAACTTGTCTAGGTTTAATAATTTATTTGATTTTAACATAAAGTTTTATCGTAAAGTTACTTTAGAACTTTATTCTTCCGTTGTCAAATATTTTGGAAATAGTTCTAATAAAATGCAAATTTTGTACAATGTGCAAGTTTAAATTTCGTTGATTTCCTCCACGAGTAAAATTTTTCTTAAGTCTTCTTATCAAATTTTGAATTGGATTGTTTTCCGTTATCGGTGGAATTTTTGTTAATTTTTTATAGACGTTGAATATCGTTGATTTTTTAAGTTCATAAGTTATTTAAAATATTATTGTTTGTTAAAGATCATGCTCATAAAAAGGTCAAATTTAAATGCTAACTCTTATAGAATCCAATTGGGAATTCGCTTTTTGCTCTTATCTTACTTTTCAATTTACTCCCTATCGTACACAAATCGTACTCATTTTCTTGATTTACTGTAAAGTTGGGGTTTTTTTTTTGTTTATTGATAAATCGTGCTGGTTAGGGAAATTCAGGCGAGACGTCTATCACCGAGATTCCGAGTGAAATATAACAGAACTCTTTGTTTGTTCTAAGCTATCTTGGTGCAAGGGGGGCTAAAAAAAGATGGTGAGGGAGAAAGAAATTAGTGAAAGAATTGAAAAGCTCGCTCGGGTTTTGCTGAGCAATCAAACGGGGCCAAAGGCGGGGTCGAGCTATCTGTGGAGTAAAATTTCTTGAGATCAAACATTGTTGCAATAATATGCAAAATCTCGGAAAACAACGATCAATTAAATGGCAATTAATTATATTCTCCTCCGTGTAAATTTAATCGAAAATTTACAGCTCGTTTCGTCTGGTGGAGCGTTTATTCGACCGTGGCGCCTCTTACTCTGCAAAAATTTCGCGATCTTGGCTTTCAATTTTCTCAAAAGGTCTTTGGACTCAAGGAAAAAACGCCACGATGGAAGGGATGCACCGGAAACGTAAATTCAAATTTTGGAATGGCACTCACTTACGTCTACGTTGAAAATCATTTCAACGAGAAAGCCAAGGAAAAGGTAAGTTAAAAAAAAATTCTAGCCTATTTTCATCATTTTAGGCCACCTTGAGTAATTTTTTCAAAATATCTGACAACTGCCTCGTCATTCACAATTTTAAACTTAATCAGTTGTAATTTCTTTTGCAACTTGATTGTCAGTCCCACAAAGGAAATTTTACTTTACATCCTTTTTTCAAATTTTCCACAACTCTCGGCATTATCATCAAAAAAATTATGATTTAATTATCGGCAAATAAAGTTTGGAGAATTCGTGCAACATTTAAAAAATGGAATTTTGAGTCATTTCAATATTTGTTAATTGAGCATGATTGACGTTTGAAGAATTGTTTCTTACCATAAAAAAAATTATATTATGCTTCAGAATATATTTTTCAAAATTTGAATATTCAAAAAAGCCCCTGAATGAAATGTGCATATGGAAAAAAATTGAGATCCAATTTGTATCCTAAGAAATTACGTTCCCAGCGAAGAAACATTCGCTCGAATTGGGCGCAACTCTTGAGAGAAAAACCTTGATTCAAAAATAACCCATCCACTTGAAAATAACTTCCATAGTCTGGTGTTTAAAGAGCGCGATTTTTTTTTTACATCCGCTTTGAACAGGCATTGGAAATGTTGCTCGATGTTAGAGCGGCCTTCGACGAAATGGTGGCGGAACTCGAATGGATGGACGTTGGTACGAGGGCGCGTGCGCATCGGAAGCTCTACGCTATGCGACCATTCGTGGGTTTCCCGGAATGGGTCACGGACCCCGTTAAATTGGCCAAATATTACGACGGTGTAAGACGAAGAAAAACCCCAAATTTTCCTATTTTTTTCTGACGAAGAATCATATCACGTATTCTGTTCTCCAGGCCGAAGTCGTGGAGGGAAAATTGTTCGAAACGTTTTTAAGGCTCACAGACGTGGGGGCAAAAAAGAGTTTGAACAGTCTGCGAGAAAAACCGGACAAGGATCGTTGGATCTCAACGGGGACGACCGTTAATGCATTTTACAGTGCCATTTTAAATTCAGTCAGTAAGTTGAAGATTTAGATTTTTTTTAGACGAAACAATTGCAGAAGAGATTTTATCCGGTGAATTTTTTTTTAAAGCATTTCCGGCTGGAATTCTCCATCCACCGTTTTACGGGAATGGATTAGAGTGAGTCTAAATTGGTTAAAAAATGTTTTAGATTTTTCATAATATTAAAGATCTATTTTTTCATATGGAAAATGTGATATTTTATATTTTTTAAATGTAATTATTATAGGATAATTTTTTAGATATACTTTTATGAATGTTGAGGAGCCAGAATAACCGAATTTTTTAATATTGTTTAAAGATCCATCAATTACGGGGCCATGGGAGCGATAATGGGTCACGAACTGACTCACGGATTCGACGATCAAGGTGCAATGATAAACATTGTGATTCAACATTGAAAATCGACGGAACTTTGGATTATGGGAATTTATAAAAATTCATATTTGGAATATTTACTTTCAGGACGAAGATACGATGAGAATGGAAATGTTCGACAGTGGTGGAGCGACGAGACGTTGCAACATTATCACGAGAAGGTCGAGTGCATAACAAAGCAGTACAGCAATTATCATTTGCCCGAGCTAAGCAACAATTTTACGGTTAGTCGTCCCAATAATTGCAAAGAAGAAAAAAATCGTGTTATCCAACAATTGTACAAATTTGAAATGATTTGTCAATTCCAATTTGCACAATTTTATCACATTTTTTTCTCCTTAAACGAATTGAGTGTCGTTGAGGGCAAATTTTCCACTGATCAAATGGAAAACCTAAATAAATTTTTCTGAAATTTCATTTTTTTAAATGAAATTTCTTCAAATTTTTTTGTTCCAAATAGGTAAATGGAATAAATACCCAGAGTGAGAACATCGCTGATAACGGAGGTATAAGAGAGGCTTATCGAGCTTATCAGCGTCTAAAATCGAGAAGCACGAATCAGCAGGCGTTGCCTGGTCTTGCCAATTACAGCGAGGATCAATTGTTCTATCTCGGTTTTGCTCAGGTAAGCAAAAAAATTCCGAAAACCTCAAATCTGCAATCTGCAAAAAAAAACCATCCTGATTCTTTCGTTCGGCAGGTTTGGTGTGGAAATTACACGAACGGAGCGTTAAAGTCGAAACTTATCGAGGGTGTGCACGCGCCCAATCATTTTCGTGTAATTGGGACACTTTCGAATAACGCAGAATTCGCAAAAGCCTGGAATTGTCCGCTAGGAAGTCCGATGAATCCACCGCACAAGTGTATTTTGTGGTGAAACAGAAAAAACAGGAAAAAAATGATTACGAACTTTGAGGATTTTTCCCGAAGGAGCAAGGACCAATTTTTGTACATAGACTGACCGATAGAAATTGTAAATAATTAATTTTATCCTCCCCTAGATAGGCTTGTTCGAAAATTTACTCTGTAAATATTATATACAGATTACGATTAAAAAAAGAAAATCATTCGATTCTTCGATTTTCAATTTTCCCTCGATTCTTTCGATATATGGAATTATTAAAGTTTTTCCCATATTTCTGAGGTAAAAAATAATGGTAAGTTCGTCACCGATTATCCAGCGAATTTTTTTTTCTTCGTTTTCCCGGGAAAATCATTGATCGTGCACGACCTCGAATTTTCCTGTTTCCTCTTCGTCGTCAAGGGACTGCTGGGCTTCTCGATGTTGGTAACTTTCTTCTTTTTCTTCTTTTCGTTCTTGGTTGGTGAAACCTCGTTATCGATCGTTTTTCCATTTTCAATTATTCTCGTTTCCACGGAAATTTTGTTGGATTCGCCTTTGATCTTTTTTATCGGTCTATCAGGAATTTGCTCGGTCGACAAATTTCTCTTATTCTTCTTTTTCTTTTCCATATTTTTTGCGAGAATTTCGTTTTTCTTCTTTTTTTTTGTGGATGGCGAGGAAGCTTCCACCTCTTCGATGACTTCCGGTTTACGTTTTTTCCTGGCAGATTTTTTTCCACTCTTATTATCGTTAATTTTCAAATCCTCAGCCTCGTCTTCAACGATAACTTCCTGTCTCATGCGAAAAACATTTTTTTTTCCACCATCGATGGTTTCCGAGTCTTTTGGCTCCACTTTCTTTGTCGTTAAATCGACACAGGGCTCGGCGAGCGTCATGCATGTTATTCTTGCGCCGCAATTAGCGCTCGAGAGCATATTTAATTTTTTCTTACCGCAACGCCAGAGTTTGATCTCGCCACTGCTGGAGGCGGAAGCGAGAAGATTATTTTTGTGAACGAGACACTTGACGCGTGAGTCATGGGCCAAAGTTTCCAGACTACTGTAACCGTTCGCGATATCGTGGAAACGTATTTTTCCATCTTCGTGGCCTATAGCGATCAGATCATTGTTTACGAATTCAACACAGACGACGCGCGTGTCGAACGTCGCTTCGGTGCAGAGACCGGCAGTTTCGACGCTGTAAACATCAATTTTTGTATTCCAGACCAGAAGATATTTGTCACCGTCCGGACTCCAACGTATTATCGTAATATTTTTAGCCTCGAGTTTCAATCTTGGCACAAGATTCGTCGCGTAAGCTTGCCGACCCTTGACGAGATTCCACGTTCTTAACACGCCGTCGCCACCGGCTGACATTGACAATTTACCTGTAGGATGTATCGCCAATGCGTTCACCGAATTTCCCTTGTGCGGCGATTTCCAGTATTTCTCCAGTTGCCAATTTCCGCATCTTACAATTCCGATACTTCCGTCGCTGCTTCCGGTCATAATGTGCGATCCATCGGGGGTGAACGT
The DNA here is from genome assembly GCA_946863875.1 of Alloplasta piceator. Classification (NCBI taxonomy): domain Eukaryota; kingdom Metazoa; phylum Arthropoda; class Insecta; order Hymenoptera; family Ichneumonidae; genus Alloplasta; species Alloplasta piceator. The sequence continues at coordinate 2,017,617 of OX333080.1, forward strand.
TACACAATTTACGGTATCTGGCGAGAATTAGACCTTTTTCTTTATTCTTTCAATGACTCAATTATTATTTATTATTATTATTATTGAATTGGCTAAAAAAATGTATAGAGATGTATATTTTACCAGTATGGTGCGTAAGCCTGCCTGATTCTATTCTGTAACGCATATCGTACAGAAAAATTGAATCGTCAGCACCGGCGGATGCCAAATAATGTCTGTTGCTCGCGACTGCTCTTATACTGGCCAAATGACTGTGAGTAGCGAAGCTGCGCTCCAAATTGTATTTCTACGAACAAACACGAGGCCAAAGTTGCATTCTGTGATACCGGAACAGTGTATAACCCCAAAATGAAAACACGAAAATATTTACTCACGTTCTCGACGTTGTGAATTCTGTAACCAAGCAAGAATTGCTCGTACGTGCCGATGATAATTTCGGTCACGTCGGCCATTTTTTCACTAATTATTTCACAAAATTTATATTCGGCTTTCGTGAGCGTTGAAAGGTTAAAAAACACGTGCACAAGTTTCTCGACGCGGCGTCGAGAGTTCGAGAATCGAGACTGCGTGAAAGAGAACAGCTGACCAGCTGACTAGACGGCCAGACGGGTCGATCGATAAAAATATATATATATACTATATGAATACAGAAAGGAGTGGGGAGCGCTTCCCCCCATAGAGGTGCGTGGTCCGGCAAACAGACAGCAAGCGTTACCTGGTAAAGCTGTCCTTGTCTTGCCGCATGCGCAATGGCAACATACTGACGTCAGTATAGTACCGGAGGCCAATCGTTTACTGCGCATGCGTGATCAGACAAGGAAGCTCTTACCATGAAAATATCTCCCTCTCTTTTCGCGGAGCCACGCGTTTTTGGCTGTCTCACCTCCTCTATGTATACTATCTCTATGCTTCCCCCGCTCTAACAGCGCTCGCTCAAATCGCGGCGCGTCTAGAAAGCTCACCTCATCTATTTTAACAAATAAAGATTTAAAAAAGCTTTCTGCGACTTTCCAGATTGAGACTGCACTTATTTCAAACGCCTTGGAAACATGCAAGGAGAGCCTAAACCTCAAGGAATAGTTCATTTCTCTATCTCAATAACTATTACCGCCAAAGAATGACCAATAACTTGTTAAAATCACACCAAAAAATCTGAAGAAGTTTATATGGCAAACTAAATTTTTTTCAATGATATATTTGTGATCAGGCAAAATTTTCTCATCGTCCTAGATTCTCAATATCAGCGCAGGTCAAGCTCGAAGATTCGTACAAAAACAAAAACGCTTTTCAGACGAGTGCGGAAAGGTCGTACGAGAATAAATCGCACTTTTAATTAGGTAAACGTATCAGTGGCCGGACACGTCCCAGTCGTCGGACACTACCACAAACAACTACATTTATCAAGCATTCCACAAAAAATATTTCAAATCTACAAATCGTGAGAGGATCGATAATACTTCAGTAATTTATGAAAAAAAATTTAATCACCATCTTGGACGGCATATAAATTAATTTTATGTTTCTATTCAGGCACACGTGCAGCGGCCGTATTGACGAATTTCTCATCGAATAAAAATGAAATCTTTTTTAACGCTTATAACGTTTAGCTTGCACAGGTATTCGAGATGAGTCATAGCACATTTTGTTCAGGAATAGTTTTCTATGCAACTGTTGAATTTTTCGTAAAAATTATTTTAATAATGTAATGATCGTGTCCGATTGTTGGAACAAGAAACATGTACTCTTCTCGGACGCTGTCCGGAGACTGATACCGACTCACGTATAGTCGCCGGTCGCCGGTCACTGAGACATTTTGCAGCCATTTCAGGTTTGACGTTATACATACGTATAATCTCACGCGATTCCTCACATTTTCAGTGTTTATACAAAAAATAAACGAAATACGACGTCGATAAAAGATCCGTAAGTACTCATTGTCGATAATAATTGTTTAGAAAAGCTCAAGTGTGCATTATGTGTTCAATATTGGAAAGGTTGTTTACTTTTTTTATGGAGAGGTTAATTATGTTACGACTGAATTTGTTTTTGTCAGCCTAGCTGTCAATCATCTATGTATCTGTCTAATCGTATCGAAATCTACGTGAGTATTGATGGTCGTCAACTCGGTCTTTTATGGTTTAAATATTGTGTTGTGCGGATATTGGGTCTTTTCGTGTCCGCACACAGGGCGTTGGCCTCGCTTACACCGACGCCGGTTGGGAGCGGATTTAGAGTGAGTGCGAGTGAGAGGTGCGCTCGGATGTTTCACTCGCACCTACGTTAATCCCAATTCAATCCTCGTCGGCGTAAACTAGGCCGTTGACCACTGAGATATATACATACTGGAAGGTGCACCTGCCTATCAAAATCCGTAAGTGGGAAGTCATTGTGAGATAGACTGCTTTTGAAGAGAGATAGACTGCTTCATGAGGGTAGTCTATCTTCGTCTATCATTTTGCACTCTGACTGTACAGACAAAGACAGCCTTCCCTCTAAAATGCTATCTCTCTCGCACCCAACTGGCGAGCCAGTGATAGTGTCGAGATAGTGAACCCTCCAGTATGTATATACTGGAGGGGGCATAACGATCAAGTGCAGTCCGGACACTTGTACATTTCGGTTCTACATCATGCTGGCCTCGTAAATAATTAATTACGCTATACTTTGATGAACATTGCATGTGTTTTGGAAACGTAAACGGTTCGTTTACCTTCGTATATGGTCTAAGGTCTTGTTTCGTTCTTAGTACGATAAGGAAATAAATTTTTCATCGATATACGAGCAAACATGGTGCACGTAAAGATCAGTGAAATGAGCGTCAAAGACATTAGATTTCCAACGTCGCTCTACGCAGATGGAAGCGACGCCATTGTGAGCAAAGAAATCAACCAAAATAATCTAAAATTAATTGAATTTGCATTGATTTAAATAAAATTGAATTTTTTATTCAAGCATACCGATCCGGATTATTCTTGCGCGTACGTTACCCTCAGAGCTCATCTCGGAGAAGAAGTTTTCGAGGGTTTCGGGCTCACTTTCACTCTGGGCCGCGGAACTGAAATCGGTAGAGTCGAAAAAAAAATTCAATAAGCGTTTTTATAACCGTTGTTTCAAAAATAATAAACAGATTTGAAAAATTGAATGCACAGTCGTCGCGGCTTGCAAGGCTATGCTAAAAATCGTCGAGGGTCATTACATCGACGAGATATATCGCGATTTTGCTGGATTCTGGAGAAAACTCACCAGTGAATCGCAGCTAAGATGGGTACGGATAAAAAATGTATAGGCCGTTATTAATTTTTCTCGCGTGGAATATCGACGAAATAAAGAATGGTAAAAAATCGCAGATCGGTCCGGAGAAGGGTGTGACGCATCTGGCAGCGGCTGCCGTGATAAACGCACTTTGGGACTTGTGGGGCAAATGCAAAGGTCGATCAGTTTGGAAATTGCTCGTTGATATGTCACCCGAGGAATTGGTATCGACGATCGATTTTCGATACATGTGAGAAAAACGTTATGCATACTATGAATAATTAATTTCAATAAATTTCAATAACTAAAAAAAAATTAGTTAACAACAACTTGAAAAGATTTGAGTTTTGAAAGAGTAATTGAAAAAAAAATCACCAGTACCGACGTGATCACAAAAGCGGAGGCCATACAGATTTTGAAAACGTTATGCATACTATGAATAATTAATTTCAATAAATTTCAATAACTAAAAATAAATTAGTTAACAACAACTTGAAAAGATTTGAGTTTTGAAAGAGTAATTAAAAAAAAAATCAACAGTACCGACGTGATCACAAAAGCGGAGGCCATACAGATTTTGAAAAACCGTGAGAATGGCAAAGAGGATCGCGAGAAGAAATTATTGGAGGAAGGATTACCGGCGTACACGACGCAAGTTGCCTGGATGGGTTACACGGACGAGCAAGTGCGAAGATTATGTCAGATTTACCTGAAACGTGGTTTCACGGGATTCAAGGTGAAAGTAGGAAGAAACTTGGAGGATGATAAGAGACGTTGCGAATTGGTTCGTGAGGCTATTGGGACGGACAAAAAGCTCATGATAGACGCTAATCAAGTTTGGGACGTCGAGGAAGCGATCGAGTGGACGAAGAAATTGTCAAAATTCAAGCCTCTCTGGATCGAGGAGCCAACATCGCCCGATGATATTCTCGGTCATGCAAAAATCGCCGAGTCACTTAGATCATTGGGAATCGGCGTGGCGACTGGCGAGATGTGCGCAAATCGCGTTATGTTCAAGCAATTACTTCAAGCAAAGGCAATCGATTATTGTCAAATCGATTCAGCGAGAATCGGCGGTGTCAATGAGATTCTGGCTGTCTATCTGATGGCTCACAAATTCGGAGGTGATTTCAAAAATTTCAAAATATCAAGCATACTGGAATCATCCTCAAATTTCTGCTGATATTTCAATTTACTTTTTTCTCTTCCATCTGAACTTTCGTCAGTTTTTCTCGTTTTCTTTTGCTCCTTCCTCTCTTTTGAATTTTTTGCTCCAGTTCCAGTTTGTCCTCATGCCGGTGGAGTTGGTCTCTGCGAGATGGTTCAACATCTTCAGATGTGGGATTTCGTGTCTCTGAGCGGAACGACGAAGGATCGTATGATTGAATACGTCGATCAGCAACACGAGCATTTCGTAAATCCGGCGATCGTCGAAAAAGCGCATTACGTTGCGCCAAAAGCGCCCGGTTACTCCACGGAATTGCGAGAGGAAAGTATCCTCGATTACGAGTATCCGGTTGGCAGAAAATGGGAGAAAATGTTCGACGAAGGAATTTTCTCGAGACCACAGAATTGATTTTTCTCGTTTGAATTAAACGCCAGAAGACATTTTTTCCCTTAGTGAGATTACACAATAAACGTATGTAACAAAAAAAAATAACTATTTATCGTTCATGGAACGAAAAAAAATTAACATACCCAACAATGAGCTGAGTTTTTTTTTCGAATGAAAAATCGATTTTTCATTCGAAAAAGGACAATCATCTCTGCTAACAACTCTCGTATACTAAACTTGGCTCTTTGAGAGTCATTTTTTTTGTGTGCTTAACGCATTATTCATTTCGTTGACGATGGATGTCCGATTTTTTGAAGAATTAACTCCCAGCCCTGAAACGCGATTTGACGTAATCGGTCTGTAAAAGAAAATATCAAAGTTTATAAATTCGTCGATAATTTCGACCGAACGTGAGATGATTCAAAGGGATTTCCAAAAAACCAGTATTCGGACTTCGAGATCTCTGATTTTTATTCGTCGCTTGAATATAATTCGTATAAACACGAATGAATTTTTAATTTTGTAATTAATCGACTTGATTGTTTTTACTTTGCCCTCCAAAATTGTGTCTTCCGATTTAGAATTTCTTCCAGACATATATGACTGTATCTCGGAATTTTGAGAGAATCCGCAATAGGTCGAAACTGGTAGAAAATTGTATATTTATGAAATATATACTTACACTAACGAACCAAAAAGAATCTGGCCTGAACATCAGTCTCTGAACAAATCCCATAGAATCGACGGGTGCGATAACATGAAGATGAAGATGATTGACGGTGTTGCAAGGTGGCCAATGAAAACCGGTTCTAACGGTAGAAAGATCGATTTCCTGCTGAGCGCAAACAACCTCCACCGTGTCAACGATTTTGTCGACTAAAATATCCCAAAAGCATAAAAATATCCATAAGATACCATAAAAATAAAAAATAAAATAATCTAAAAAAGCCCATGACGATATATACATGGAGAATAAGTACAAGAAAACGGAAATATAAATAAAACAAACGTCAAAGTTTGAGATCAACGTACAGAGAGGCTCGTCGTCCGGCGTCAGAGCTTTTGCGCTGGTGATATGAATTTTCGGTATGATCAAATAATGATGCGTGGAGGCCGGTTTTATGTCTTTGATGCAAAAAACATCGTCGTCCTAAAAGAAAATAAGCGTCGTTTCGTTTCTCAAAAGTACCAAAACTTTGATTGAGAAGACAGGATTGTTCTTACCTCGTAAATACTCTCGGCGGGCGCTTCGGCTTTGAGGATTTTGCAAAAAACGCAATTTTCGATGTACGTGACGGCCATGCCGCTCTTTTCTTTAGCAACAGCAAACGTATTCGAAGAAATGACGGACAATGCGGCGATTATTCGGCAGTGTCAAACTTTCGACGTTGAATATTGTGGAATGCGTTTTTTAACAACACCGGACAACACTCCGCGAAACACTGTCAAAATTCGACCTTGGTTGGCTGCTAAAAGACGCCATTTTTACGACGCCTGGGAATCTCATGCGCGCGACGCGACAGGAAGTGCCGTTCCGCGCAGTCGCGGATGTCGCTCTATTATTCAATTTCTCGCGGGAAAGAAATGCTGCAGATTTAAAAACAAACATAACCAGAGGATTACAGTTACGTTAAATTTTAATTTAAAATATATAAACTGTACATTTATTGATCATTGATATATATATATATATATATTTATATATATAGATATATATTTGTATTATGCAATTAGACAATATATAGTAGCTGTGAGCATGATAAATTAATAGTGTCTCGTAAAGTATTTATTGGATACGCGTGGCAGTTGAACCGCGAGGCGATCGGCCGGATTTTATTTCATCCCTCACGGAGAAATAAAAGAAGAAGTAGAAAACGACGATCTTGGACGCGTTCGCCTCGTTTTTCTACTCGGGTTTTTTTTTCGACGCTCGCCGGCGCCATCATTTTTCGGTTTCGGAAAAAATATCAACGCGAAATATCGAAAATAAAATTGCTCGATTGAATCTCATGACGTACCCTATTCAGTCCATCCTAACGACGTTACGACGAAAACGTAGAGACCTTTCTTTTCTTTTACCGCTTCCTCTCGGAGAAATTCGCCGCGGTCGTATTTCTTTTTTCTTCAATTTCCATTGATTTTGCATTTTCGTCGCAAACGAACTTTTTCACTTCTACTGGGAAGCCATTGATGAAAAAAAAAAGTCGCCGTATCGAACGGCTCGAATTGCTCTGTGGAAGACGATAAAATAAATTAATGAAAACGAATTTGTTTTTCTTTTGCACTCACGCGCCATTTTTTGTTGTTGTTGTTGTTGTTGTTTTGAACAAAAAAAATGATCCCGAGTGACTTATATTACCCCCCGAAAATCTCAATCACTCGGTTCGCGCGCATCGTCCCTGGAATTAAAAATCGACTATTTTCTTTTCGTACGAATGGTCGATGTGTAAATAGTAAAAACTTAATAAACGCGGAGTCGACGAATTCGTAGGATTGCGAATGTAAGAATAAAAAATAAAATAAAAACAAAGCTTCCTTTACGAGGAAGCAAAAAAGAACGAAACGTGACTCGATGATGATGAGATTTTTAAAAAATAGAGTGAACGCGTGAATCCAGAGTGGGTTCCGAGCTTTTCAACCCCCTTCTGGGCCAGTCTCTTTTTGTACAGTCTACGTCAAACGAAACAATTGTTTAAATATGTGATAAAAAAAAAATATTTAAAAAAAAAACGAAGAACAATGATATATAAGTTATTTGCCCCGCGGATTTAAATCCACGCTTCGTTTCACGTTGGCCCCTTAGGCGCGCATCCCCCTCTTACTTTAATATTCCACTTTTAAAAAATACGAAAAAGACTTTTTCTTCGCGGTGACTCTCGCTTTTTTGTCCCGCCTGTACAAAAATTTTTCTTTTTTTCTTCTCTATGATTTCTATCTTCTGTTCTTTTTCGTTTCCTCATTATAAATAATCATTATTTTAGGAAATTAATTTATAACTCGCACTCACGCATACACACCCTCGTCTTTGTCACTCACACTCTCTCGCACAGTTTTTCCTTCCTAATACTGCAAAAGTGTAGACACACCGTTTTTTTGCTCGTTCGCATTTTTTTTTGTTCGAGAGCAATCACCGCGATTCTTCATCTTCTTTGCACTTCCAATCTCTTTCTCTCTCTCTCTCTTTCTCTCATCTAAAGACGCATTCAATTTTACGGGATCACATCCCGGATCTTTAAATAGGAAAACTTACGAAAATGTTTGTTACGTTTCTGGTTGTTCTCGTTTCTTATTGCGCGAAACTCTCGTCTCTTCCTCTCTCACTCGCGAAAAGTTTGAACCCGGCGATGGAAAAAAACGTTCTATCGCGCGAGCTTTTTTTTCTTTTGTTCTCTCCCTCTGTCTTTCGTTTTACGTTATCGCTGTTTTTGTTTTCTTTTTCAAACGCTAGTTTCAGCACGTCTGGGCCTAGTAGAGCGGCAAATTTCAGCTACCCTGATAAGGCATTTGATCGGGAAGCGAAGACGAGTGATTCTGATGGGGACTCTGATGAGAATGAAAGTGCGGACTGCTGCCGTCTTGTGACATCTCGATCACGACCGGATCCTCGTATTTGCCCCTCTTGAAGCGTCCGTATAGCGAGGAGTACGGCAGATTGTAATGTATCGCTGCCTGATTGATGCTCATGTGACCCAATCTGGATGTGACCCAAACGTTAGAGATACATAAATTAGAGTCTTCCGTCGTGAGACGTTTTTCTTTCAAAATTTTTTTATTTTTTTAAAACGTGTTTGCAGTTTGAGGGGGGTGATGTGGGGGCAGGGCTCATTAAAACTTGCGTCGATTAGTGAAGTTTTTTGTTTATTGCCGTTTTTTTAAAATGATTTCTCGTATGTTTTTCGCTCTCTCTCTCTCTCTCTTTCTCCCTCTCTCTCTCTGTCTCATTTTCCCATCGTTTTCTTACAAATCGTTAAATCGCAGATCGTACCTGACAGCCTCGAGCGCCTCTGTCATCGCGTCCTCGCTCCACGGTGTCGGATTGCTACGGCTCAATTCAATTCCCTCTCTCTTGCATCTACCGTAAAGCGTTCCCGTTGGTATACCGAATTCCGTCGATGCACGTTGCACCGATGTCTGGCCCGATCTTATCGCCTCGAGGGCTCTGTCAAGATCCGCCGGTGACCAAGTTGTCGGACTCGCGTTGAACGGCGCCGCTAGCCTAATTCCCTCGCGTCTCGCTATCTTGTAAAGCGTACTGGACGGTATGCCAAATGCCTTTGACGCTTTGTTCGCCGATATCGTGCCCGTTCTAAGAGCCTCGAGGGCATTGTTCAAACTCTCGTCGCTCCATGATTTCGTTGGACCGTCTTTCTTCGGTGTATCGATACCGAGCCTGTGAGCACGTTGCCACAATGTCGTCGAGGGTATGCCGAAGGTTGCTGAAAACATAAAAAAAAAAAAATTGTTGATCATTGTCACGGGCAGCAAACATATTGTTTATTATTTTGTACTCTCATACTGGTTCAAAAGGATCTTAAAAACTGCTAAATATTTCAATATCGATATTTTTTATTTTTGAGACGGGTTTTCGTTTTTTCTTCTTTTTTTTAAGATTTTACGGCGGAAAATATTAAAAAATCGTACTGTCTCGTTTCATGATCATATTTTGTCGATCTTATAAGGGCGATTTTTTTTTCTTCCACTAAGAGAAAAGATTTTGAGAGTGCAAAAGAGACTGAATTTAAAAAAAGCGACTATTTTTTGTTTTTCGAAATAACGTTTTAAATTCTTTCGGGGAGGTGAAAAAAGATGCCTGTTAAAAGCAGAGCTCTTAATATAAATATTTAGACACGTCTCATCGCAAATTTCTATTTCCCATTTAAATAACACAGGAAAAAAATATTTCAAACTTTGAAATTTTATATCCCGACTTCGAGTCAATGTTTCGAATCGAACGATACGTATTCTTGTAGGGAATTGAACGCTCTACAAAAAAGGTCTCTTATGATTTTTCGATAAACTCACTCCTTCAAAAGTTATTCACGGTCTAATATATATGTATATTGGGGTGAATCGAAAAAATCAAAAACTGTTGGCAACCCTCGAAAATCGAAGATATCGTTGGAATAAAGGTCTCTGTGCCACGGTTCGATTTTTTGAATTTTTTTAGAGGTCGCGCGGGACGTTCAAAAACGCAATTTTTAGCGTTAAATTTACTATATTACTGATAAACGAAAACAGATCAATCGAAAAATTCTGAATTTTTTATGTAAGGTGCCCAGATATATACTCTTTCAAATCCATATTTACTGAACATGAAGAAATGGTTCATATATTCGAAAAAAAATCTCTGAAAATCAATATTTTCACTATTTTTCAATTAATTATATCGTTACATATTAATTTTTTTCTTCTAACACGTTTTTGTATTTCTACCATCTTTTTTCTTGTAAAACTCGGTAACAGTACTGCTTACAATGCGAAAATGGCTAAAAAATAAATATTTATTTTGGAAATTTTCATATTTAAAAAGATTTATTTTCTAGCGATTTCCGCATTGTAGCACTACTGATACTTAGTTTTACAAGAAAAAAGATGGAAGAGATACAAAAACATTTTAGAAGACAAAAATCAATATTTAATGATATAATTAATTGAAAAATAGTGAATATATTGATTTTCAGAGTTTTTTTTCGAATATATGAACCATTTGTTAATGTTCAGTAAATATGGGTTTGGAAGAGTACATATCTAGGCACCTTATATAAAAAATTCAGAATTTTTTGAATGGTCCGTTTCCGTTTATCAGTGATATAGTAAATTTAACGCTAAAAATGGCATTTTTGAACGTCTCGCGCGCCCTCTACAGAAATTCAAAAAATCGAACAGTTGCACAGAGACCTTTATTTCAACGATATCTTTGATTTCTGAGGGTACCCAACAGTTTTTAATTATTTCGATTCACCCTAATGTATATATTAGGCTGTGACTATGGGTGAACTGTTGGTAATTTCTTTAAAAATTAGGTTAGTTATATTAAGGCAATTTAAACTTTTGTTTCAAGAAAGTTTTTGCGATATTTAGTAATAAGTTTCAACATTTTGCCGGAAACTAAAAAAAAAGTGAAATTTACTCTAAATTTAACTTTAACCTTGAATAACTTTTGAAGGAGTGAGTTTATCGAAAAATCATAAGAGATTTTTTTTTGTAGAGCGTTCATTTCTCTTCAAGAATATCGTCGTTCCTTTTGGCACATTGACTTGAAGCCGAGATATAAAATTTCAAAGTTTGAAATTTGTTTTCCCTGTGTTATTTAAATGGGAAAGAGAAATTTGCGATGAGACGTATCTAAATACTTGTATCAAGGGCTCTGCTTTTAACAGGAATCTTTTTTCACCTCTCCGAAAGTATTTAATATGTTATTTCGAAAAAACAAAGAATAGTCGCTTTTTTTTAATCAGTCTAGAGCGAAATAAAAATTGATTCGCCAGTCTCTGTCTCGCTTTACCTGAGGCTTTCGTGAGGCTCATATCGTGATTTCTCAGTGCCTCGAGTGCGGCGTCCATGTCCTCCTGGGTCCACGATTTTGATCCATGATGATGCGAGCCCGAGCCGGCGCCTCGAGAGTTATTTTCGCCCGAGTCCGAGTGCACGGAGCTGCCGGAGGGCATGAGGCCCAACAATTCCGGCGTTATCATCATCATATTGTCATTGTCGGCGGCATTTTTCGAGCTCACGCTCGCACGATCGGACATGTGACTGTCAATGTCTATCGTGTCCGACGAATCCATCGTGTGAAGTGTTTCAAATTTTACTTTAACGCTGTCGCAGTTTTGTATGTCTGAAAAAAAAGAATAAACTTTGAGCACGAGGAAGAGAATAAAGAAAAACCCTGCAAATTGAAATTTGCACATTGCTTTATCCATAGTTCACATAGCTTCCTTTAACACACAGTATGGCGATCAAATTTGGCTTCCTCATAAGGAAGCTTTGTTGAATATTGAAAAATATTAGTAATCAATGTGCAAATTCGATCGATTTTCGCCAAATTCAATACCAAACAACCTTAATAGCTATACTAATTCTGTACAAAGTTTGAGTGCAATATCTTGAAAATTGCAGAGGTTAGAGCGTTTACGTCATTCTTGCAAAAACGAAAAAAGTCGATAAAATCGCAACACCCGTTATAATTAAAACAATTTTTTTTTCATAATGAAGAGCAATTCGTGCTCGACAAGTGTGCTAAATTTTAGCTCGATATCTCGAAGCGTTTTCGAGTTATTAATTATTTACATCTGAAACTCAGCACACACACACACACACACACACCCATCCGGACATTTTTTCTAAATATGATTTCTCGATGTTTTACGACATTTTGAACATATTGGCATAAAAATCGCGAAAAAAAAAATTTTCCACGAAAACAAAGCTTCCTTTATGAGGAAGCAAAATGATTTTCGAGCGAGTATTTCAAAGAGCCTTTAGGGGGAATTTGTTTTGCGGGACACGAGCGCGTGATTCAACGTGAAAAAAAAGAGAACAAAAATTGTTGTACCGGTTGACGAGAGAAGTTAAACGAGACTGCGTGGGCTGTTCACGAACGGAGCAAAGCAAATCTAATCACGAGCAGTTAAGCCCGATTAGGCCAATTATTCCGATTCCCTTCCCCCTCCCCCTCCTCTCACTGACTAATGAGAATTGCTGCTCTTTTTTTTGCAAGCATAATCTACAGAGTATCAGAGGCTCTTCAAGTTTCCAATGGCTCAATGTCGCCGTGAGAAAAATGAAAAATCATAAATTAATGTAGAAATTTTTATTTTTTTTAAATACACACCTGTAGAGTGATGATCGGTGTCACGGAGATGCGTTATCGTCGTACCGACGAGGGTGGCGCTCGGTGGCGTGGGCTGTGTCTCAGGCGGTAAATCTACCTCACCAGGATCCGGATGATGACCGTAATGACCCAGACCTGTGTGACAGAACATGTCACCTTTTTATTTCAAGTGAAAAGGGTCTGTCCCCACGGCCCCCCGCATTAATTTCGAACGCCCCGTAACCTGAGCGCTCCAAGATATCGCTTATCAAATATTTAATCGTCCATTTATTTATATCAAGACTGAAAAATTAGACAATCGCGAAAATAGACTTTCCGCGAAATTTTTGAGACAGTCCTTGGCGTTAGTCGAGTCAATGAAGTTCTGAGATTTCAAAAACAGTTTCTACTGCATTTTGGCTTCATGCAGAAGAAAATTTATGAGAATAATTTTACGGCCAAAAATTCAGTTGACTGCGACAAATCTAGGAGCATATTTTAAATGTTTGGCGAGGGCGGATTTTTGTTACTAATTGAATTTAAATTCTTTGAAAAATTACAATTGTGGAAAAATGTCGGTTAATTTATTCATTGGAAATTGAAATATTTTTCTGTTAAATAATTGCAATGATTTTTTTTCATCAAGTGGAAATCCTAAAATAGAGATTTGTCGAGTTTGTCTCAGTTTCTTTTTTTTTTAACGGCGTAGTTGACAATTATTCGAATCTCAGTGGTCGATCGCTTCGGCTCTATCCCCAGGTCTGTATAAATATTGATGTTTCAAATTTGTTACATAAGAAAAATACGGTTTTTCAGGGTTTCGAATGAGATACGCCGACTCTCGGATCTCAGGCTCGGGGCGCAATTAGTCTCGTCCGATTGGCTTACCGTTATTGTTGTTTGTACCGTTACCGTTGTTGCTGTCGCGCTGGCAGGATTCCAGGACTACTGACGGTGCATCCGCTCCGCACTCCTCATCCTCCGTCGGCCAATCGCCTCGGTGATTCTGCGAGAAAATCAATAAAAACAAATTAAAATTGCATTCTCGCTATTATAAGTGCCTAGAAAAGGATTCTTCAAGAGCTTTAGCAAGAAAAAAAAATTCTTCAAAATCGAGGATTAAAGATCAGCTCCAAATTTGTCTTGCTGATTGAAAAAATTCATTGAACTTTCGTACAAAATGTAGCAAATTTACATTTAAACGTCCAAATTCGCATTTTCATTTCTTTTCATCGGATTCAACGAACCTCTTTGTTGTTGTCACGGCCGAGGCCTTCGATTTTTCGCTCTTCCTCCTTGTACTTGTCGAAATTTCGCGGATCCGTACTCGTAGCACGTGGCTCGAAGGTTCTTTGCCTCTTGTAACGGGGATGATGCCTCTTCAATTTTGTGTAGTTCAACCTCGTCGACGTTGAGTCACGGGGCGGTGGTGAGCTGAGGCTCACCGACGGCGGTCCTTCCCTGCTCTCCGGGACCTCGCAGAGGCCCTTGATTTTCAGCTGATCGGCCGTTTTCAGCAACGACTAATCCGAACATGGAAAAAGAGAGAAAAACCAAAAATTAGATTCACTTGAATTTCAGAAAGAGCAATTACAATCAGAGAAGAGGCTAAATTGATTATAAAAATGGCCTATTATCTCCGGCGATCAATCCAGGAAGTGGTTACCCAAAATATATCAGGAAAATTAGTCGGTAAAAAAATTTTTTTTTAAAGCGGGTGGATTCTTTTACCATTTTGATATCATAAAATTCTTCGAAGATCATAAATCAAGCAAATTGTGCGCGAAGGAGAATGAAGATTTTTGCGAAGAATGGAGATGCAATGAAAACTGCATCCACTGGACACGGAAATTTTTCGTACGGTGGAAAATCCATATTGGCGATTGCTTCCTGGTGTATTTATTTTCTTTTTAATTTATTTTTCTTCCATCGAAAGTCTCGACGTCGCTCAGCGCCAGATGGCGCGTCCGTCGGCGTTCGATCAAACGGCCGGCATATAAAAGGGGTGAAATAGGAATTGAGAGAGAAAAGGAAGATGAAAAAAAAAGAGGAAAAAAATGAATTCGACGTCGTCGACAGCGGAGGAACATGCTCGGAGGACCGGGAAAGCGGGAGGCGGAATCAGCGGAGATCCGGGTAAAGGGGAGAGGGAAGGTTTGTAGAGTCGCCATCGTCGTTGTCGTCGTCGTCGTCGTCGTCGTCGGGGCGTCGATGCAACGAGGGGTGGTGACCGGCAAAACCAACCAGTGATATATACACATATATCCATGAATCTATATATATTTATATATCGATATATCTATATATTTATATAGCTCAATGTCTATATATCTATACGGTTGAATATCTATATATATATTTATGTCTATATAGGCGAGACTATAGGTGTACGTCGTGGTTGCCGAGAGGTAAAGAGAGGGGAATCCCCGTCGACCACCAGCCAGAATCTCCGAAGCTCACCAATCAATACTTAGGGTTCAAGGGCATCGCCCGCACGACCAATTATACCCGGACTAATTGGCGCGAATGAAAAAAAGGCGCAAAAAACTTGATTCCTAATTTTATTTCTTCGCACTGCGAAATTGGCAAAATAAAATCGAGAAAAAAAAGACATTTCCGGTTTACAAATTTCACGGGAAAAAAAGAAGATATCTCGCTGATTGCAAAATGCGGACTTTTTTTGGGGGCGTTCGCAAATCTTTTTGGATTTGAAATTTTTTATTAAAAAAGAAGCAAAAATTTTAAGAATCGTACATTTATAATTGCTAATTCTTGTTATTAACAGATTTCAATGAGATATAAATACATCCAATATTATTTTGGAAGAAATTGAAAACTCATAATTTTTTGTAAATTATAACGATGCAAATGGATGGAAAGTCCAAATGAAACATCCGCGGGTTTTCTTTTTGAAGCAAAAGAGGGAAATGAGTAAATAAAACGAGATGGGATTTTCCAGGGTGGTGGAAAAACATTGAAATAAAGCGGAGTTTGCAACAGGTGTAAATCCGTGAAAATAATTTTTTTTTTATTCTCCTTCTTCGTGAGAAGAAACACGGACGATTTTTCGACCTTGGAAAGAAACCAAAGCCGGAGAGAAAGGTTGAGAGTAAAAGTGTGTTGTATGACGTGGGAAAAGTGAGATAGAGGGCGAAGAAGAGGGGAAAAAGGGGAGGATTTTTTTTCTTCGCCAATCTCGTATATATTTTTTTTCTTCTTCCTTCTTGAGGGTAAATCGCGCGAGAGAGCGGGTTTCGCACGCGATCGCTTTTCCCTCGCTCGGTTTTCAAGCGAGAGGGCGTTATAGTAGCGGCAGTAAAAGTGGTCGTGGTTCGAAAGTCGTTCGTTGAGAACGAGAGAATCTCGGAGAATAAAAAGAAGCGCACAAACAGAGAGGAGAGAGTAAGAGAGGAGAGAAAAAGGGAGAAAAGGAAGAGTATAAGAGAGCAAAGGAAAGTGAGAGCTAACGGAAAAAGGACGATGTGAATGGAGGGGTTGAAGGCGAAAAGGAGGAAGGACAATCCGCGAAGATCGCAGCGCGGCGAGGATTCTAGTTGCATATATATGTATACATTTATATATATCGTTTTATCTTTTTTTTTGCTTCTCTCTCTCTCGCTCTTTTCACTTTCTCGCTCTTTGCCCTCTTTCCTCGTACTCGACTATTACGAATACGGCGTCATAACGGAATTGATAATGTAACTGGTAGCGTCGCGGGAGGAAACAATCTTCTTGCTCTTTCTCGTTTCCCTTTTCTTCCTCCCCCCCTCGTTCAACCCCCCTTCTTCCTAGTATCCCCTCGTGCTCTAGCAACGTACACAGAGTACGTAAACCTTCTTACTGAATGAAACCCCGACGACCCCTTTTGCACCACGTGCTCGACCGTAAGAATGTCAGAACTACGAAGGGACGGTTGTTGTACAAGGATTCGTGATTTTATATCGTCCTAACATCGAACAAGAAGAGACACGTGCCAGTCGATTTTATTCGTTGACTTCGTCACGTGACGATTTTATCACTGGCCGATATTTAACGGTTGTACTTTCAAACGTAACAGTTTTTTTTTTCAAAATTCTTCGATTTGATCAAAATGACGGATTCTTCGAGGGTTTTTTTTGTATGAACTTGAATTTTTTATTTAATCTAAATGGCCAATATTTAACGGTTTTTTTTCCAAACGTGAAGGTTGAATTTTCAAACGTAACGGTTTTTTTTCAAAATTCCTCGATTTTATCGAAATGGCGGATTCTTTGAGGATTTTTTGTTTGAACTTGAATTTTTATGCGTACGGTTGAATGCATTTACATTGATGGACGCTTCAGGATTCGTGTTTATCGTTCTGACGTCGAAAGAAAAGATAAATTGTGCGTAATTTCCTTTGTTAATTCCGTCACCCGACGATTTTATCAAAATGACCGACATTTAAACGGATTTACATATTTCAAGCTCATCGGTTGTATTTTCAATGGTAACGGTTTTTTTTTCTCAAAACTGTGTAATTTGATCAAAATGGCCGATATTTAACAAGTTTTTTTTCAAACGTAAGGGTTTTTTTGTTCAAAATTGTCCGATTCCATCGAAATTGCGAATTTTTTAGCGGTTTTCGTTTCCAAATATAAGTTTTTTTGTTCAAACTTGAGTTCTGAAGCGTAAAGTCGAATGATTTTGAATTAGGGCCAAAAACAAGACTTTTTTTCTATACAACGAAACAAATTATCGTCTCGGAAATTTATATTAGAATATTTTGAATTAACGAACAATTCTGCATCGATATACGTTCATCCGAACCCAAAAAGAGTTCCGAAATTTTTACTAATTCAATTGTATTCTAGTGGGAATTTTACTGAATTATAAAAATGGTACATTTATAATCAGTGGTCTTCCATTTGAGCCTTCAAAATCCTGTTCAAACAATAATTTTTCCCGACAATAATTTTGAAGAATACATTATTTCAACCTTCAACAAGGTTCAAATCATTGTCATCAAACGTTCGATCATTGATCTTTGGAATAGGAAAAAAAATTCTCTTAAAAATTTGGTTTCAACCAGACTAGAGTTTCGTGTGCGCCGGTTGGCATTGATCCGCCAGTTTCTAAAGAAGGAAAAAACGCCGTCGACTAGAAACGACCTTTTCGCGTATAATAAAGATCTCGACGATGAATTACGGGTTCTCAATGTACAGAAGAACTCTTACCGCGATATTTGACCGTTAAAAATGAACTTTGGACTGTTTGGAATCCACTCGAGAATATTCACCATTTCCATGTAACGAAATTCGTCGCACCGCCGCTCCCGCCATCTATCTGTCCATCCATCTCACTCTCTCCGTCTCTCTCTTAGGCGGAATAAAATTTTCGCGAGTGGAGACGCTCCGAAAAGCTTGGAAAATCACAAAGTGTCTCGCGGCAGAATAAACGTGCAAGAATGTTTACGAACGCGCGACAAAAAGAGGGTTATGATAATGCGAGCGCGAAAGAGAGAAAGAGAAAGAGGCGCGAAGAGTTTGCTGAAAAAAAAGGACGCGAACGAGACTGTTTGAGGAGGGGAGGGGGGGGGGGCGAGCGCGCGGATTTCGCAGGCTCGAGAGAGGCAGACGTTTCCGAGGGCCCTCGTAAAGTCACTTCCTCGGCACTTTGGAACGCTCGCTCGCTCCGTGGCAGAAATAAAGAGTGGGGGAAGGACAGAATTCATATATATATATGTGTGTATGTGCGTGTGTGTGCGCGCGCGGCGAGGAAATGGACGAGAGCGCGCGCGGCGGAACGGCAGGAAAGCGAACTCCCCCGCCGCGCGCGGACTCTTTCGCTCTGTTTCTCTCTCCGTCTCTCTCTTTCATCGTCCGTCTTCGTTGCCGCGCGCACCGCATCGAATGCTTTTTCTCGACCGGCAAACGTGCCAAACTAAACATCCGTCGAAAAAGTTTTACGCACGCAAAACTCGAGAATTATCTCCGAAAATCAATCCGCGAATCCTTTGTCCCGTATGTCGAAATTTTTTGGCGTGACTGTACGCCCAGAAAGAAGCGGGGAATTTTGAATATCGATGAAAGCCCCGAAAAAGGCTATTTTGTAGACGGAGAATGTTTATTAGTTCGTAATAAAGCGTAAACACCGAAAAAGGATTTGCAGAATGCTGGAGAAAGATAAATCTTTCATTGCGGAGAGTACTAATTTAGTTGCGACAATGATAAATAACTCAGAGGGGAATTTAGGCTTCACTTTCATGAAAGAATCAGAAAATACAGAATACACTTCAACGTGTATTCACTCTAAAAAAAAGTCAGTAATTATCTAAGAAAACAATCTAATTTCTTTTCTTCGAATGTCGAACCTTTGCGGCTCATCAACATCAAAGAAGAATTTGCAAAATGGCGTCGGGCGACGTACAGTAGGGAGCAAAAATTTCTTACAATGACTCAGGGCAAAAATTAACTCTTTTCCATACAAAGAAATAATCGGAGAACATAAAATCCCCAAAAAAATATCTCAGTGGCAAAACAGAGTAACTCCTAAAAAAAAACACGAAAACTTGGAACAAATGCAAGAGAAAAAGATTGTGAAAAACATTGATACAAACTGTTAGAATAAAAGCACAAACCTCGATGAAAACATCGACGAAATCACGAATGAACATTCGTACGCAGAGTGATCGAAGAGACACAAAGAAAAAGTATAACCGGAGAAAGACGCTTCGCAGCGTGGAATATTACAGAGTAGACGCGACGGAAGATTCGCCCTCTGCCATTGAGACGAAGGAAACAAACGAAAAAAAAATCATAAAACACGCACAAAACTGTCTGGCGCACAGCACATACACAAACGCGTCGACTACGGTACAGTCATTGTGTCACTGTTTCTTCTTCTTTTTTCATAATCTTCCGAGACGCACTTTCTCCGATCGTTGTGACGAAAAATCGTCGGGCATAACCTCGCGTAAACCGGCAAAGCACGCGCGAGCTGCGATTATTCGTAACACACGCGAGGAATTCAACGGCGTGTATACATATATATATTATATATACATGTATATTGGAACGAAACACGAGAAACGAGAGATACACCGGAACGAGAGAAGACGGGAAATCCGAGAACTCAATATATATATGTATGTATAGAGAAAGAGAGAGTGGGAGAGATAGATAGATAAAACACGGGAGAAGAAAACGCTCGCCCCGCGCGCGCGAAGAAAGTTGTATCGTTTATCACTCACCTGGGTGCACACAACTCTCCGTAGGCGTACGACGGTGTCCCCTCGCGGGGCGCCGTGCAAGGAAAGACGAGAGGAGACGACAGACGTGTGGGTCTCGAACGAGACTCGAGCGCGGAGATGAAGAAGAGGGGGAATCGACGAAGTCGAACGAGCAAGAGAGAGAGAGAGAGAGATAGAATGAAAAAAAGTGGTGGGGAGAAAGACTCTAAGAATGCGAACGAAGATGGAAAGAGAGACTGAGAAAAGCGTGAATGTTTCACGAAGAAATTGGGCGAAAAGAGAGAATATGAGAATCATGCGAGAAATATCTCCAAAAACTGTTCAAACATGTATGTATATGTATGTATGTATGCTTTACAAAGAATATTTATCCTAGAGCGTGTTTCGTTACAAAGAAAAAGGGCGCGCGCGGATGCGAGACGAAATATTAAAGAAAAAAAAACCGTTTAAAAAAAAACAACGTGTACCAAAGTCGAGCTCGACAACGGCGACTACGACGACGACGACGACGACGAAAACGGGAGGATAATTCCTGGCAGCGGCAGGGCCCGCTCTACGTGGCGAAGCCCAACGAAAGTGAAATGGCATTCGGGCAAGCCAACGAATCCATATCTCCGTCTCACTTCAACCCGATACTCTCGCGTCTCATTCTCCTTCTCGGTGGCTCAACTGATACCCCTGTAGTCCCCGTAGCCCGCTACCCCCCGCGCCACTGTTACCCCACCTAGGGCTTTTCGTTATACAGAGGGCGGTCTCGCATTCGCGGGAGGAGAGAGAGAGAGAGAGAAAGAGAGACAAACGCGCGCCCTGGCAGAGCCGCAAAGCGGTGGCGACGTGAACTGTGCGAAAAGCGAGATACACTACTAACGTCGGAGTGAGAAAGATAGATGGGGCTTTCGAGTGTCGCTCGAGAGGGAAATAGAGAGAGTAGACGTCGGCGCTGATGAAGAAGGAGAGAGACAGAGAGAAATGAGTGAGGTTAGGCAGAAATTTGCCGATGAGATAAACGAGGACAGAGACTGAGAGAGCCGGAGAGAAGCGACACGCAGAATGCTCGAGCAGAAGAGAAGCTGGCTATATTCGCGTACATAACCTCCCCAATGGTGTCCAACGCACCAACTTCGCCAACGTTTTCGTGCTCAATTCGAGGAGGGAGAGAGAGGGGCATACGGAGATTTCGTTACAGTGATATATACATGTTATATATATGTATGGCTGTGGCGGTTTTGTCCTATAGATGTACGTGCGTGTGTGCGAGGGAGAGAGTGAGAACAGAGAATGAGTGAGAGATTTAGATGCGTGGGTGCGACGAGGAACTCTTCGTACAGTATATAACCCCTTTTCGTGGCTGTATCGTTGAAAAACGACGCCGGAGGAGAGTACAGAGCCGAGGGCGAGGAGAGGGGATAGTTCGGAGGCGCGGCCAATGAGAGGGACGAGGGGGGGGGGGGGGCGGCGGTTGAGGACTCGAAACGAAGACGAGGCAGGGAGGTAGAGAGAGAGATAGATGAGGCTGAGAGTTACTCTCTGTATGTATATATCGATAAATCCATGCCAGAAGGGCGCATAGGCGTTCGTTTTAAACGCTCGATACGTCATCGGTACTTTTGGCCGTCAATCAGTATTCTCTGCTTCGAATTATACAGGCAAAAACGATGCCTGCGCCACGAAATATCGCAGCGGAAAATTGCGCGAAAATCGGGTATCGAAAGAAGAAGAAGAAAAGACTGTACGAAAAGACTGTAAGAAAAGACTCGCGGCAAGAACGCACGATCGAAATTTGACTCGTGATTTCGCCTCTCAGTTCACTGTCTGCTCATCGACATTCGCAGAGCATTTATACACGAGTATTTACGTATATATGGGCAATGTAAAGGAAAAAGGGGTATTTAGGATGTTGAAGGTTATGCTTGTATGCCTATCAGACCGTAAACGTATATATATATAGATATATAGATAGTTATAGTCTGAGGAGAGGCAAAATCGTGCGAGAAGACGAAAATTAAGCCTGGCATAAGAGAGCAAGAGGGAGCGACGAACGGACGATTCTTGTGTGCGCATATATACTATATAGCTTTATCTGTACAGTTTGAGGCGCGGGCGAGCGATGGCGTTAGCAGCTCCGGAGTGAGGGGGAGGAGTGAAGAGACTTCCCGAAAGGTATGCGGGCGACAGAGAGGATCGATCTATCGGAACGTGGATAATCTCGAGGACGGTCGGCGCGAGAGAGAGAGAGACAGAGAGTTAGAATAAAGGGGAGTGAGAAAGGAGGAGAGCCCCGTTGTTTGGCTGTCTGCACGGGTCTTTGCCTCCGTGATGATGGTGGTGGTGGTGGTCTGGCAGAGCTCGCTGCAAGCCATCAGTTTGTAGTATACCTATAGTATAAGCATGTAAATATATATGACGCACTCCGCGACATTTCGATCAAAATTTGCCTTGATGATTGCGATTTTTCTCTACATTTTTTATATCAAAAAACACATTGAAAATTTGGGACATTTTTTCAGAATTTTTTGGTCACGCGTTTTTTGGATTTTTTTTTTTTTTAAGGGACTACTCTGTACGATCTGAAAAAATTTAGAAGGATCTAATAAAATATAACAAAATTGTTGGGCTTTGTTCAAAAATGGAGATCTTAATAGTCTGTGAGTAAAATTCAAAAAATTGAAAAAAAAAAATTTTACTCATAGAGTATTAAGATCTCCATTTTGGAACAAAGCTCAAAAATTTTGTTATATTTTATTAGATTATTCTGAATTCTTTCAGATTTTACAAAGTGGTCCCTTTAAAAAAAAAAAAATCCAAAAAACGCGTGATCAAAAAATTCTAAAATAATTTGGAATTTTTTTTTTTCAATGTGTTTTTTTATATAAAAAATTTAGAGGAAAATCGAAATCATGGAGGCAAGATTTTGATCGGAATGTCGTGGAATGCCTCATATATATAAGAGTCTACACTCTAGACTCGCTATAGTTCTTTAAAACCCCCTGCGTGTAAAATACTCTCCGGGGATTTTTTTTTCGAGGGTCCGAGAGAACTCCGAATTCCCCCCTGGACTGGATAGTGCACTATGGGGGCTCGCACTTGACGAGCTGTTATACTGAGATTTTCAATTCCCACATTTGTGAGAAAGTATACAGGTGTATTTTAAATTTTATGTAATTTTTAATCGAATTAAAAAATTAATAATTAAGAAATGAAGAATTCATTTTTCACGCATTAAAATGTGCTTCTTCAAATTTTAAAGATTTATCAGCGAAAAAAATTTTAAACGAACAAATCTAGCTTCCGAGTGGTAATTTTACTCTTCCAATGGCGTCTGTATTGTCCGAGGATCAAAGTATGCGAGTTTCAACTGGAACCAAAATTTCTGTAAATTGAAATTCTCGTAATGCCCAACAGAGGTCACGTGATCACACGCACCTGTCTGCAGGGCGACCGGTGCTTTATTCTTCGTCCGCTCACGGGGCGGGGGCGCTTTGTCGAGTATAAAGGGAGGGTGAGAGAGAGAGAGAGGTTAAGGTGGAAACGTAACGCACACGAATGCGATGTTGCACAATACAAAGGGCTCTCTCGATCACAAGCGCAGATGGATTTCACTCAAGTTTTATGTTAATAAATTTGTCTAGTATTCTTTCATAACAGCGGACTTTTTTCGTTGATTATTTTCCTTTCCTCGACGAAAATAAATTTTCCTAGCGGGAATCGATGAGGGATTGAAATTTTTGACCGAGCATCGCACGAACCCCTCCGAGTGTGTGCGCCAAGAGGCTGAGAGGAATAGAGCGCGAATTTGGCAAGAGGCGAAAGAGAGAGAGAGAGAGAGAGAGGAAAATGCGAAACTGCAAGTTTATAAGGCGGGAGGGGAGTGAAGAGAGAAACGGCGATACGGATGAGGGAACGACACACACGCGGAGAGCGGAGAAGTGAGCGCTGTGTGCAAAGGAGGAGCGACGGAAGAGAACGGGGAGGAAGAGACTCTCGTCTCTCTCACTCGCTGTCGCGACTGTGCTGCCAGAGTTTGCGCGGACAAAGGGAATCTGCGGCTCCAGTCGTCTCTACGCATACCACGTTGCACATCGTCGCCGCCGACGTCGGTTGCACGCACGAAACACACGAATATACATGCATATATACATGTATATGCGAATCTACGAATATATATTAGGGTGTGTCGAATTTTTTTTTTGCATACCGGATGAAACTTTAATTACTGATGAAAAAGTCTCGTTGGCGCGAACATAGCTCAATATTATGGAGCGGTGATTTTTTTTTTGTTTTTTTTTTAGTTTGAGTTAAAATGACGATATTATTTCATTGCTTGGTAATGACATATTTGGGTCATTCTCGCTATTTTTTATCATTCGAAAATATTTTGGATGATAAAGTTATTCTGTTGGATGCGTACAATAGAAAATTATTAATTTTTTCCGATTTTACAAATATAAAAAATTAAAAAAAAACAATTTCGAGAAAAATCAAAGCTTCATCGAATATGTGAAAAAAATTCTTTTCGCCACACCCTAATATATATGTACATATATGCTTCACAAATTCGTGCACGTAAGAACAAAAGTCTCGGCTTGTTGCAGAAATCGTGAGGGTCCGCTTGTTCGTACAGTCGAGGAGAAAAATTTGGCAATATGTGGACGAAATTTTAAACTGGGAATTATAATTGAGATTTTGAATGTGGGAATTTTGTAAATCAAATGTTTCGATACTTGGACTCTGGCTGGGAGCTATTTTTAGCATTTTTAGTGCCGCGGATCGTACGAGACAAGTCAGGAAGCAGCGAAATGCCTTCGTTACTTTACAGCATGCGTTTTCATGGAAATAAATTTTTCAGAGATTTTTTTTTCTACAATTTAATGGAAGAATTTCTGAAAAAATGATGGTGAATGTCAATTTTTGAGCGGGCGAAAAATTCTCAAATATTTACCTAATGACTGCGATTGGGATTAAATTTGAAAAGAATCCCTGGATCAAATTTTAAATAAATAAATAAACAAAAATTCTCTATTTACGGTGTGAATCGACCTTCAAGTTCTCCAGTTGTGAGGCCAAATGAGAACGTTGATTGCGCGGAGAATTCTTCATTAAACGAAAGATCAATATTACTGGAAAGTCCCGAGGAAGTTGAAAATAATTTTACCGAGCAATTTCGGTGATAAATCGTTCTCCAAGTTTGCTCGTTTAACAGGGTGAGTATAGGAAAACCGGTAACTTTTGGAGAACGCATGATATGGGAAAAATTTCAAACTTCCTGCATTGATGAAAAAAACAAAAAAACTCGAAATTCATTCCAATGAACATTTAGATGGATTTTGTGACAAAAAAAATGGAATGATTCGAGCAGCATCGTCATAAATGACAAAAAACCATAATCAAATCCCACCCATAACCTCAAAAAATAAATCCCTTTTCCTGAATGAACTGAGAAGTGTAAATTCAAATTTACATCGCCGCAAAAAAAAAACCTCAGAGTACAAGGGGGTTAATACGGGTCACGTCGTATCGTAAAAGTAGGAGAGATTTTTCCGCAGAACGTTTTCAGAGGGCGATGGAAAGTTCAAGGTCATGCGAACGGTTCCGGAAAAACGCAAACTGAGAGCTTTCTCATTGAATAGAAAATATTTTTCTTCTCTGTGTAATGTAAATATTTCTCTACAGTGTGAGAAAAAATTGAAGAACTTTCAAAAGTGGGATTGGAGAAATGTTTGCAGTGGGAACGCGGAATGTCTAAAAGCGGGTTTCAAATTTTCAGCAGAAGGGTCAAGGAATTTCCAAAAGAGAGGAGTTGGAGAATTTTATCCAAACATTGCCAAAAGTGAGATCGAATAATTTCCAAATTCGTGGTCAATAGATTTCTAAAAAATTGATCTGATAATTACCAAAAGAGAGATCGAATAATTTTCAAAGGAGTGACAAACAGATTTCAAAAAAATGATGAAAAAAGTGCCAAAAGTGGGATCAGAGTTCCTGAAGGCGAGGTTAGAGAGGTTCTCAATGGAAAAGGTCGAAAAATTTCCAAAAGGAAGGAGGAAGAACGAATTTCTAGTAGAAATGTCTGGTATGTGTCGGGAATATAAAATCGTATGTTGAATGTTGGTTAAAAGGTAAGAGAGACGGTGAGCAAGAGTAAAAGAGGAGTTCCTGGTCCGGCCAGGTGTTCGAGTTTCTCCGTGACCGTTGCAAACCTGGCCGAGAATCAAGTATCCCCGGCTTACGCCGTATAATAACCCACAATCCAGCCCACAGTGCTGAGGCGCGGGTTAAGGGGGTCGTCTAGTGTGAACGCTGTCTTTCTAATGCTTTTTTGGGGATTTTTTTTGACAAACCATTAAAATAAAATAATTTATGAATTCTGTATCATTTTTTTAACATTTGAACGAACTTGGTGAATTTTTTGAAGTGAATGTATTAAATATAATCGGAGATACACCGCCCAACAATTCATAAATTATTTTATTTCAATGGTTTGTCAAAAAAAAATCCCCCAAAAAGCATTAAAAAACAGCCTTCACACTAGACGACCCCCTTAAGAAAACGTGTGCCGTCGCTCGGACTTTTGCGTCTCTGTGCTTTGCCGGTGCGAGGAGGCGCAAAAAGAGGAGAGACCACGCGAGAACGAGGTCACTACCGACAACATTCAATTTTATTTCTCTTCATTTACTTTTTACTCCAATGAAGAATTGAACTGAAGTTTGATTTTTAATGCAATTTTGAAAAAATTAAGAAATTCAATCGCGAGATTCAAACAAATAATTTGAAAAAAATAACAATGTTCATTTCGTTATTTTTCAATTTTCGACTTCGTCAAACTTTTTTATTTGAAAAATGTAGATTAATTATTGGGGGGGGTCTACTTTTAATTTATAAATTGAGTTTTTCCTTTTTTCATTGATGCGCGCCATTTTGGAAATAAGCGAAAAACCTTGTTTTAAGAAAGACAAGAGAAAAATTGAGAAAGTAGAATATTTCACTAATAGACGATAAAGAAAAGGTCGTAAGAATGAATGGAGCGAATGAACAGAAGAAAAAAGATTATGGGGAAAAAAGAAGTGCGCTACTTCGAAGGAAGGAGGTCATTCGCGCAATGTTCTCTCCTCGCTCGCGGATATCCTTCCTCCTTTCTTTCTATACAACAACTATAGAGAGCTTCCTCTACTTTGCCCTGCTGCCATATATACAAATATGTATATATACGAATATTAGGGTGGTGCAAACATTTATTTAACTTTTATTTCGTCACTTTAGGTTTTTCTCCATCATTTGATGTTACTTGAATACATTTTCTAATGCAATGTTTGGCTTTTTCTCATGAATACATTTTTTCTCGACAAAAATTCCTTGTAATTTGGAATCAGCGGTAAATTTTCAATAAAAATTAGGTCTGAAACGTCGACATTCTTTTTTTGCTCTAATTTGGCAATCCGCAAAAATTTGTGATAGTCGATGGTCTGATTTTAAAAATCTGCCAAAAATTGAAAAATGGATGAACCGAACAGGGCATTGAAGCTTGAACGATTCCAAAGAGAATGACCTCATGTAAAAGCCGAAATTGCATATACGAACAAAATTACAGCCATTTTAGTAAACCAATTCCATTTTGGCTAAAATGCAAAAAAATAATTTTTTTAAATTTGTTTTTATAAAAACCTATATCGATGTATTTTGTCCACCTGAACACGAATCAACCAATAATTTGAAAAAAATGGAAAGGGGTATGCAAAAATTTGCAAAAATCGATGGCGCAACTTTAAAAATCTGCCAAAAATCGAAAAATTATCTGAATTGAATGAACCAAACGGGGGTTTTGAAGCTTGAACGATTCCGAACAGAATGAGCGCATGTGGAAGCCATAATTTTATCTTGAAAAAAAATTAGACATTTTAGTGAACCGATTCAAATTTGGGCAAAATGCAAAAAAATTAAGAAATTTTTTTTAAAAACTTAGATCCACAACTTTGTTCCACACATTTTCCACATGAACCTGAATAAATAAATATATACAAACATAATATGCTCTTATATGACTTAAGAACCGAATTACCAAGTGAGAAGAAAGAAAGAAAGAGAGAAAAAGAGGGGGAAAGAGATAAGGAGGGATTAGGAAGAGTGGAAGTGAACCAGACACGGTGCACCGAACCCCTTCGTCTCAAAATCCGCTTCTTCCTCTTGCATCTCACGAAAGTAAGAAGAAAACCATTCTGCCCGTCGCCCAAACATAAAAAAAAAAAAAAAAATTTTTCCCCAAACATCTGATTGATCGTGTGTTACAAAATCGACCTCGTGCGATCGCTGTCTTTCGATTTTCCTTCCAAGGTCAAAGAAGGCAAAAGTTGCACGCTTCTCAAGGACAAGCTGTCCGTACATCGACGGGGATTTGCATAATGCATTTTTAGAACCACGAGCGGAAAGAATTCCGAGATTGATTATTGAGTTTTGCGAAATTGGGGGTTGGTTCGCGAGGGAAGGAAATACTTGCAATTAGGAGTGGGTAAAATCTGCACTTTTGATGCGCCGAAGGGATTCACAAAGATCTCAATAATACGAGACGTTGATCTTATACAGGCTGGACTACGGCCCTGGACTTTCGCGATTTTTTCCCTCCCTCCCTCGCTCCCCCTCTCTCTCTCTCTTTCTTTCTCTCTATGTGTGTCGCGTTTTACAGCAGTCGTGTCAAGGCCATCCGGAGAGCTCCGGTGGTTGAGAGAAACGCCGAGAGTCTCGAGAAAAGACCGGGTTACGAGCTGCGTGCGTCCCGGTATAAAGGAAAAAAAAAATCCTCGATGGGAGGGTTTTTTTTGTTTAGTCTAACCTAGAAAAATCGTTCTTTTTTATCCAATCTTCCATCGTGGGACTTGAAATGCGAGCGTAGAAGGGAATGTTAAAATATGTACCTGCAAAAATTATTTTTTCAATTATTATACCGATAAGGGTGAGTTTTGAGTCTTTTGAGATTTTTATTTATTTCAATTCGTAATTCTCGTTTCTACCTTTTTTCGCGAGCGGCAAAAATTATAATTTTTGTTCCAGAAAATGAAAAAAATCAAATATCGAAGTGATTTTGCAATGTAATTGAAAAATAATCAATTTGTTAATGGCTTGTCATTTTTTTACATTTTTTTAAATATACAATCATCGCGTTGACACTGTGAGACAAAAGACAGAAGAATGGGCGACGAAAAAAAATTAGAAGGACAAGAGATCGTTGAAACAATGAAATTACGATTTTTCGAATAGTTAAAGTTTTTCTATGGCTAATTAGATGTTTAATTTTTAAAAAAATTGAATTATTCTTCATTCAAAACATACCGTCACCTGAAATATTTGTGGAAAGGAATTTAGCCCGTTCACAGCGAAATTTCGAAAGTAAAAATATTCATAACCATTTTTAGAAATTTCAAAATTTTAAAAAATAGAACGGTGTAACCAATTTTGTAAAAATTAGTTACTAATCATTCCTATCACTCAGTGCAATTACAAAATAAACTGGGCAGATTATTTGCA
The DNA here is from genome assembly GCA_946863875.1 of Alloplasta piceator. Classification (NCBI taxonomy): domain Eukaryota; kingdom Metazoa; phylum Arthropoda; class Insecta; order Hymenoptera; family Ichneumonidae; genus Alloplasta; species Alloplasta piceator. Next base: position 2,046,960 of record OX333080.1, read on the forward strand.
AAAAAACCAAAATAGCTCGAAAAATTTTCAAAATAAAAAACAGAAACTGCCCCTTTGAGCAAAAATGGAGCAAAAAAAATGTCTACTCAACGGCTCCAAAATTCCAAAAAATCAGACCGATCATAAAGTTTGACAGACATTTTTCTCAAAAATTATTTTGGGACATCTAGAAGGGATAAAAAATTTAAAATAAAAAAAATTGATAAAACCAAAGTTTCGACGAATAAGAAATAAATGCATAAAAATTGTCTTTCGGCAAGTTGCAGTTCAAAGGGAAATTTGTGATTTTTCGCTTCATTCTTGAAACTTTGATTTCGCCGTTTCGTCGAATGCCCGGCGTGGTCTCGAGACATTTTGCGCACGAGAGAGAGGGAGGGAGAGAGCGACAGACAGACAGAGACAGAGAGAGTGATCGAGAGCTCGGTGGAATAATACAACCCGTCGGGGTTGCATCGTGCAACAAACCACACGCGAATTTGGTGTGCTATGTGTGTGTGCGTTGCCCGTTGGCCGCGACCAATCACGTTTCGAGAAGAGGGAACCCGCGAGAGTTGCGTGCCAGCACGTCGCGCCCGGCTGGCCGAGGGACAAAGAGAAAGAGCGGCGGAGGAGTGAATCCAAAGAGAGAGGGAGAGAGAGAGAGAGAGAGAAAGAGAGAGGGAGAGGGAGTAGAGTGTAAAAAAAATATAAAAGGATGAAAAAATAAGACAGCGACGGGTAACGAAGGGGTGGGAGGAGGAGGAGGAAAAAAAGACGAAACGAGACGCTCCATCCTTTACCGAGAGAAAGAGAGAGAGAGAGAGAGAGAGAGAGAGAGAATGCGCTAGGCGAGAGCCCGCGTATTTTTGCACTCTCGCGCTCTTCGGGCTTTGGGGCCAAGAGAGAGAGAGAGAGAGAGAGAGAGAGAGAGGGTCTTCTCTGTCTCTCTCTCTCTCTCTCTCCCTCTCGAAGAGAAGAAGGATGCCCGAGAGTCCGGGCGCAAATATTCAATCACCGGGTACAAACATCCGAGAGTGATCGACTAAAATATCGAATTATCGAGAAATGAAAGAGAAAAAAATTAAAATAATAATGATAATGAAGTATGAATACAATAATAATTATATATGAATTACTGAGAAATGAAAGAGAAAAAATTAAAATAATAATGAAAATGAAGTATGAATACAATAATAATTATATATATAATAATTATATATGTCCGCGTATGAATATTTATATTTATGTGTTTGTGAGGTTTCACAATAATTTTTTGGATTTTTGGTTTAATTATATGGCGATTCATAGATTTGTTCACGTTTTGGGGAAAAAATAATAATTTTTTCATGAGCAGGGGAAAAATTGACAAAAGGGTTTTGATTAAAATTCTTAGAAATTTTGATCGTTTCCGAAAACTGTCGGTAGATTCGTGATCAGGGCGGGGAAATACATCGTTAAAAGGCGAAAAAAAATATTTGAAAAAAAAAAATTCTGCATTTTGGCCAAAATTGAATCGGTTCATTAAAATGGCTGTAATTTTTTTTCTATCTGAAAATTAGACTTTAATCGTTCAAACTTCAAAACTCCGTTTGGTTCATCCAATTTCGATCATTTTTCGATTTTTGGCAGATTTTTAAAGTTCGACCATCGATTTTTGCAAATTTTTGCGTACATACTCCTTTCCATTTTTCCAACGCCTTCCCAACGCCATTCTCTAAGTTCAGTGGCAGCCTTCAATTACGAAAAAGAAATTTTGGAATCGGTCAAACCGAAGTAAAGTTATGTGCACTTGAAATTTCGCTATTTTGAGGTTTTTGAAAATGGAGCCAAAATTGAGCAAAATCGTTTTTTTTTTCAATCATTGTAGAACCCTACTCCGATGGGAAATTTAGCACGGAGTACGAAAAATACAATTTTTGTTCAAGAAAAAAATTATTTGTGAGAAGAAATGGTAAAAAAGAACAAAAGTAATTTTTAAATACTTTAATAAAAATATCAAGTTTTCAGAGAAATCAGTAAATTTTCAAGAGAAAAAAAAATTTGCAAATTGGGTATGAATGGTCGGAAACTGCAAAATCGCATTAAATAAAAAATCAAAAACAACATCAATGCCATTCACCAAATGTCGTATCCATTTGACAAATATGTATATAAATTACATGTAATTTATATATAAATTACACTTGTATATAAATTACATGTAAAAAAAATCAAATGGGTACCACCCTAATATGCGTAGGATGTGATCACACATTGAAAAATTTCAAGTCCGAAAACAATGAAAAAATTATTTAAAAAAATTAGTTGACATTTTGAGAATTGCGTAAGTATCGATAGATTATGCGAGAACCCCGCGAAGCCAACGACTTTGCGACGATAACGTTGGTGAAAGAGCGAGAAAAAAATAGCGAGGGCGCGCGCCTGTATGTGCGAGAGAGAGAGAGAGAGAGAGAGAGAGAGAGAGAGAGAGAGAGAGGAGGTCGTCGACTCAATTTATACTCGCAGCGCGAAGAGACACACACGGACGATAAGGGAATCGCACGAGAGAGATAGAGAGAGGGAAAGAGAGCGAGCGAAAGGGGAAAGATTTGAGAACCACTGCTCGAGCGTCGCCCGCAGTAGCCTGATTGCCGAACAATGCGCGTCCTAACGAGACGCGGGGTCGAAGACTGTCCTTTTATTGATTTCACGGGGCGCGGCGCGGGGATAACGACGAGGCTTCGACGTCGCGACGCCTCCCACTCGCCCCTTGTCCTCCCCCGATCCACCTGACATCAAAACCCATCCCTCGTCGTTAATTTCGCTTCCCCGTTTCGAAACGTCGAATTTTCAGGGGTCTTCGAACAAAACTGTCTCTCTCTCTCACACACACGTACGCGGTGGGCAAAGATGGCGTTTCGAGTATGGATCGAAAAAGTGAAAAAATCATTGGCAAAAAGTTATTCTGGCCAGCGCGCGACAGTGTCATCGTTCCTGGTTTGTCAGAGCGGAACGATATCACGTGGTTTCCCTCGACTCGCGTCCACACGTATTTTCGCATTGAGAAAGTCACGTTATTTCAGCGTCGCCGTTGTCGGCACGAGAAAACATTCGTCTCGAGGCAAATTTCACGATCGAAAGAGCCACGAAACTCGAATTATGAAAAATCACGAAACACAATAATCAATGCGAATGATAATTGAATTTCGAAATGAAGAGAGAAAAGAAAACGAGTTTAATGTACTTTGAATATTCGTATCTAACCTCTTTCGATGCAAGTACTTCCGGTACGATCTCGTTGGGTTTTCGACCGGGGGTCCAGGTGGAGCGCACATCAGGCGTGGAGATGAAAGAAAAAAATATATATATACAGAAAATGAAAAAAAACAAACGAAAAAAAAACACCACGTTTTCGTTTCTTCGACGCACGAGCGACGAATTTTCGGGCGAGCGGTGGAGAAAAGAAAAACAACAATGTAACACTGTGTTCACGTTGATAAAGTCAATGCCGGCGCGACGATAAGTACGAGCGACGATGTGCGTCGCGCGACTTCGATATTCCGATAATTAGGGCGAAATCGCAACGGGAATTCTATCACGTTGTAATACGATCGCGACGACGACGACGAGGAAGTTCCTGGGACGACGTCGTGACACGCGAAATCGCCAGTCATTTCGCGTGTAAAACGCGAAACGAGAGAGTGGTACCGCCGGATTATTTACGGCGAGGGTTGTACTACTGAATAGCCGAGGATCCCCGCGGATAAAGACGAACGACCGAGAGAGAGAGAGAGAGAGAGAAAGTGAACGACGAGCACGAGATAGCGAGTATTTACGGAATCTTCCGAAGGCACTTTCTCGTGGAAAGACCGTTGAGCGTCCAGCGAGCGCCATCTGTCGGAGAGCTACAGCGGAGTAGCGGCGGTCGGTAAGGCAGAGCTTCGAGCGGGAAATTCAAATTTCGACGCTTGTGCTGTTCACGCAGTTTTCTACGGTCGGTAACAGCGGGTTAGGAAGATACTGAGCGTCGAAAGGATTTTTTTCCCAAATAACGCGCCTGAGACCAACGATGGGTGAGAAAGTTTAAAAATTTCGTGATGGCGGTAACTCATCGACGGCTGGTATCGAGTATGAAGTAAGATTGTTTTTTTCTTCTTTTTTTCAAATAAGGGGCATGCGTGGAATGTTTATTTCGACTCACCTGGAGCTCCGCCTGCGATACGTCGATTTCGCCCTTGTAGACAAATTCAATGATGAATTTGAGATCGTTGAAGCAAACGTCCTGCGGCATTATTATCGTGGGATGCTTGCAGGGATTCGACAGCAAGAGTTTCTTGAAGTACGAACTGCATGCTGATAAAACGACCTGGAAATGGAACAAGAAAGAAAAAAATATATTAATCACAAGTTTGTAATCGCCGTTGCGTCATCGATGAAGGAAGGAACGAACGGAGTATTTTTTTTTTACTTTTTACTTTTATCGCGCAATGAGAAAATAAACGACGTAAGCGCGTTGACGATAAGCTCGAGAGTGAGAGATATCTCGTAATCGACGAGGGAGATAATCTCTTTTTTCACCCCTCGCGTCTTCTCGCCCAGTTATATACGAATCTATATACATATACGTATGAATGATTCTTCGAAATAACAGCGTGTAGTTTATTTTCAAATTTTTCCGTAACTTCAATATATCCATGAAAATAAAAATTGTTAATTTTATCTTCATCGTCGTAAAAATCTTTCGAACAAAATTTCCGGTTCCAAAAGATCTAATTACATGCACATATGTTGAGTAAAACTTTTGGGGGTGGATAGTTATTTTTTGATGTTAAATTGCAGGTAAGATTCGGTCACTTGAAATCAATTAAAAACTTTATAATAGACTTAGTCCGGATTTTTTTTAGTTATCATCCAGTTATATGGATCATAGTTCTATATCGATGCAGAAATAATTGACAGTTGCAAATGTGCTAATTACATTTATAATTTTATAATTTTTTTAATTATCAAGAGAAAAATTGAATCAGTCACAATTAATTTGAAAATAAAATGGCCTGGAGAATTTTTATTTATTATAAGGTTGTTAGAATCAGAGTGTAGATCGATGCAGAATCGATCGATGGTGGTAAGTATGCTAATTAAAATATTTAATTGGGCAAGAAGAATTAAAAAAAAAAGCGAGTGCACAACTTCTGGAAAAACGAGTGTCTAGTCAACCGTAGAAGTCTCCTTACTATTTGTATATAAAAAAAAAATGAACATATAGGATGAATCTCGTCTACCTTGTGCGCCTTCAGAGAAGCCTCGTTGCAGGCCAGGGTGACGTCCACGAAGGCCTCTGTCTGCAGCAGCTGATGAAAAACCGACGTCATATTTGACTGGTAATTGTTCCAGCGCAGGCAGTAATGCTGCCCGGCCATGCCTCCGCTGTAAAAAAGAAAAAAAAAACCCAAAACATTTAACAAAAACCAAATTTTTAATTTTTCAAGGTCAAAATAATCATTTTCCAGTATCGTCACGATTCTTTGAATCACCAAACAGACGACATTCATGAAGTGAATTCCAATTTTACCTGTAATGAGTGCTCCAATAGCGTGGCATTTTTTTATCAGCGCAATTAAAACAGAAAAGCAAAAAAATAAAATCACCAAAATAAATAAAATCAAATGAAGCAAATCATGAGAGTCATCCTCGATACAGGATCATTGAAACTTTTTCCAGCAACAATGAGAAACAAAGAAAAACAAAGATGGCGCTCAGGCGCAAGACGCCATGTTTCTTTTTTTTGGCACTGATATTTCACAAATTGAACGAAAGATGTCCAGAATGGAAATTAAGGTGTAGAAAAATGTGTTTTTTTTCAATTATCGCTAATTATTGCTACTTTTTTCCGGGGGGGGGAAAGAAATTTTTGATGAATGTTGTATGAAAAATTGCTCGTTGGGCGTTGTTCTTGTTCGCGCACGGAATAATGTAATACAAGACGATATTCACCTGTTCTGTGAACCCGTTGCTTTATCTGCCTCTATCTATTCGAGACTCTTTATACCGGGCTATTTGCGTTATCTGTCCCCGTAGACACACGGACTTTTATCAGCTGCTTAGAACGGCTTCGTCCCTCTCTCTCTCTCTCTCTCTCTCTCTCTCTCTCTCTCTCTCTCTCTCTCTCTCTCTTTCTCTCTCTCTCGCGATAAAACGACGGATACTCCAGTCTTTCTCCCTCATTCGCCTCTTTCGCACCGTCTTCGCGCGCTCTCTAATTTATCTCGTCGCGTGTTTGTTCTTTTTTTCGCCTCCTTTTTTCCTCTCCTTGCCATTCTTTTCTCGAGACTCTTACCCGCCATTCGTCCTCTGTACCCTCGTACGCGACCGTTTCACGATTTCTCTTCGTGCTACGGACGAACGAATCATATTTTTTTCTCTCTCTCTCTCCCTTTCTCCTACGACAACCTACTTTGCCACGGCGTTATCGGCACGTCCCTTTTGTTTCGATCTTCTCGACGTCGCGATCTCGTCACACTTTTTTCATGTGCCATTTATTACCGAGCTTTTTGTTTGTTTATTTATTTTTTTCAAAGCTCGAAATTCTCGCGAGATCTAATCACACTCTTTTATCCATAAAAGTGAAAAAAATTCAAGATTGCGAAAATATTACTAATATGGCCGAGTTAGGGTTAATTATAGCGCCTGAAGTAAGTTTTTTTTCAACTAGAAAATTAATTAGATCTTTGAGCAAGGTTTGAGGAAATTTTGTAGCATACTCTGAAGTAATTTTTCTCACAGTTTTTACACACTAATTCAAGAGGTTTTTGTTTATTTTTTTCAAAGCTGGGAATTCTCGCGAGTCTTGATAGTATTTTTCATATCGCCGAGTTTGGGCAAATTATAGTGACTAATAACATTTTTTGTTATGAAAAAATCATAATTGAAAATACTTCAAAGTATTTGCGTAGAAATTTTAATTTTTATATCCTAAAATTTTTAAAAGCTGGAACGACCACAATCCTTGTCGTTTAAATGCAAAATTCAATCGAAAATATGAATTGAAACAATCACCAAGCGTTGAAAAAATTATTTTCAATTTTTTGCACGAATTATTATTAGCGAAAACTTTATAAAATCATGTTTAATTTTTTCTTTAATTCAAAATAACAACCACCGGACGGTCAAAAGTGTATCAGGTAGAAAGAGCGTAACGGTAAACTCGTCTCGTCTCATCCAGCTATTAAAAAAACTGGCCCAGTGGGGCACGCTTTTTAAAATTTATTTTTAAAAATTGTTTGCACGCACCGAGCATCGATTGTTTCTTTGATTGATTTTTTTTTTTGCAACCCATGTAACGGGACCATTTTTTAATTTGTTTGTGCGTTAACAATCTTTGATTCAATTGTAATTTTCATTTTTATTTTTCTGTTCTGCCCTCATAAAATTAAAAAAATTAGGCCTCATTTTATTTACTATTTTTTTTTCAAATACGGACTAGAAAAAAATCCCCAAAAAATTGAGAATGCTCATGAGCCTCGATGCAATCGTAGAAATAATTGTTAACAATATCCAAGAGGTTCAAAATTTAGATTCTGATTGCATTGACATGGAATACCTCGTACACACACGTATCGCTTTTAAAAGGGGTTTTTTTTCAATATCTCGAAAATTGGGTTAACGCATAACGTCGCTCAGGATACGCGAAAGAGAAAAAGAGAGAAATTAACGAGTGTACTGATAAAAGAAATCGCGATAACGAATTCGGATTACAGGTGTGTAACAAAACGGTTAATAAAACGAAGAACTCGTCCGAAGCGATCAAAATTGTTAAGAAACAAATTTATGCTACGATAATAATAATAATAATAAAATACTATAAAATGTAATAATAATAAAAATATAAATAAATTATAATAAATGCAACTAAAGAATGCCTTTCTTCGTTCTCTTGAAAGCCTCGTTCGTTCTTTATCTCTGTATAAAATATAAAGGCATATTTTTTCCGAAACGATACGGAATTGAACGGTACAAGACGATAAACGAAAATAATGAAATTTAATCCGGCTGTGTGCCGTTTTTTAAGCGATTTTTCAATGATTCGTTCCGCCATATACACGAATTAATAAAGTGCTAATTATTACTATGATTTTTCAATTATTATTATTAATATTATATTATTAATAAATGTATAAATGTATTATTCATTTATATTATTCTTATTATTATTCGATTACGATGCAAATTTTTGGATACTCTTCAAAAATGTGAACTGAGAATCCCCCAGTGAAGAATTTTCAAAAATTACAGTAAGAATTTTGTCTTTGAGATAAAAAGACCACAAAGATTTTGGTGCCAATTCAGGAGGGTGCAAAATCGAGCTTATATTTTTTAATTCATAGAATATTCACTGAATAAAATTGAAATTAATTTGCACGAGTAATTTTCACGGATTAAAAAAAAATTATGAAAACTCCTGATTTTCGCTAATTGGAAAAAAAATCGAATTTACCGTTGAAAAGAGAGAAAGAGCACCGAGCGGCGTTTCGGGCTGTTACGTCGTAAAAATCACCCCAATATTGGCGGGGAAAGGAAGAAATAGAAGGTGAAAGATAAAGCAGGCGTAAGAGAGAAAAAGAGAGATATAGAAGAGAGTTTTGTTCTCCCCGAAGGGACGACGTCAAAGTCTTCCATCTTTCTCCCCTTTCAGGTTATCCAGAAGCAACGACAGCAGTGCCATCACACCACCGATATATATATATATATATATATATATATATATATATATATATATATATATATATATTGAGCTGAGCAACCCTCATCGCCATTTCTCTCCCTCTTCTGCTTTCCTCTTTCACTTCCATATCCTCGTAGTTCTCATTCTCTCGACTATATATAAAGATGAAGTACACATATATATATATATATATATATATATAAATATACATAAAGCTAAAATACATTCCTAGAGGGAAAAAACCACCCTTCTACGATTCGTCTCAATTTTTCTTCCCTTCTTTTCCTCTCCTTGACTCTTCTTACCGCTATCGCCAATGCCTTCTCTTTCCGGCACGAGCAAAAAAAACCACCCCAAGAAACGAATGATACAGGAAAATGGGGCATTTTGGGACAATTTGGATATATGCGATTTTTCCCTTTTTCCAATCGACAGCTGCCAAAAGTGGGCGATATTCACATGAAACTACGTTCCTCGATTCTGAATTTCGTGAAACATTCACACACGGGGCAAAATGGACCACTCAATGGGGTAAAACGAACCACCAAATAGGGCAAAATAAAAAAAAATGCACGGTGAAAATACTAGGAAACTTCTTGGAAAATCTCCTTCTCGTGGTAATTCATTTAATTTGTCATGACCGGAAATTTATCCGTATAAAGATTAAAATTTAATTTTTTGAATTTCTAAAAAAGTTGTATTTCAGCTAAAATCCGATTGGTGCACTAAAATCGTCGTAACTGCTGCACCAATCTTTTTTATTTGCAAAAAAATTGCTATCCTCGGAGAGCGATGTTTAAATAATTATAAAAATTCAACTTCAACCTCCTCCTCCTTCTCCTTCCCCGGAAGCCAAAAAACTTTACAGACGAGCAATCATTTTACTTTGCGCGAAATGGCTCGTATTTTTACAAAGAAAGGAGAAGAAGAAAAAAATATATCTCTATATATCGAGCGAAGTAACCTTTGCGAGACTCTCATATACAGATGTGTTGAAAATTTCTGTAAAAAAAAATCTATACAGTAATACGTACAAGCGCGTGTTGGTCTGAGAGATCCATTTCTTTCGTCTCTCCCTCTTTCCCTTCTTTTACTCCATCGTCCACCCTTCGCACTCAACGTCCCTTTTCCTTTTTCTCCTTCCTTTGCCCCCCCCCCCCCCGTTCCTTTTTTTTCACTCTCCGCCAACTTTTTCCCAGCTCCTCGTTTTCTGTTATCTCTCGCTCCCTTTTCCCTTCTCTTTTGCTTCGCCAGAGGGAGAGAAAATAACGAAAGAAAGCTCCGGAATATATATATATATATATATGAGTCATTCCATGTCAATTCGACGACGTTTTGTCAGTGACTCTCTTCGATTTTTTTCTATTTTTTAATATCATACTTGCAAAAAGAAATATCCGTGTAAATTTTTAGCTCTCTATCTTAACCCATACCGAAGTTATTGATTTTTGATATAAAATATTCTTACAATAATTATAACTTCTACAATAACCAAGATATTCTAACTTGTTAAGCGGTCATTTTTTTTTTCAATGTACTTTTTGAACAAAATATCGAAAATTAAGAAAAAAATTGTTTGTGTCTTTTGAGCTGTTTTAAGCTAAACAAATTTTTGTAATAAGAAGTTATTTGCATCCCATTTTCGGTAAAATCTCAAAAATTTTGTTTTTTTACGTAGAATTTGGTAATTTAAAAAAAAACGATGGGGTCCCATTGAAAGAAAATATAATTTTTTAGCTTAAAACAGCTGAAAAGACATTAAAGATTTTTTTTCCTTAATTTTCGATATTTTGTTAAAAAAGTACATGGAAAAACAAAACAAAAATGACTTCCTGACAAGCTAGAATATCTTGGTTATTGTAGAAGTTATGATTATTTTAAGAATATTTTATTAAAAATCAATAACTTCGGTATGGGTTGAGATAGAGAGTTAATAATTTACATGGATATATCTCTTTGCATGTATAATAACATATTAAAAAATCAAAAAAATCGAAGGGGAAAAATGACAAAACGTCGTTGAATCGACATGGAATGACTCATGTATATATAAGGAGGAGGGTGTATTCCTCTCGTCTGACGCTTTTTTCTCCCTTAGTTCCATCCACTTCTTCCTCTTGTTCCCTCTTCTTCTTCGGTTCCCTTCTTCCACCTCTTCCTCTTCTTCTTCTTCTGTCTCTCTTATTCCACATTCCCTGCCTCATATCGAGAACTTCTCTCCCTCATATCCTTTCTCTCCGCTCCTTCTGCTCCCCGTGTTCTGGTCCGCCATTTTGTGCTCTCCCTCTCGTACTCCCTTTTCTGGATCTCTCGCGAGGCTTCTTCTTGCTTTTCTGTATTTTTCTTCTTTCACTCTGAAAGTTTCACATTCAGCTCCCTTTCTCTCCCTCTCTGTTTCGCCATCTTTCTTTAATTTTTTTTTCACCACCCGCCACACCCATCTGTACCACCCATTTTTGCTTCTATCTTTCGACCTGGCCTTTTACGCTCCTTTTTTTCCCTCCAACGTTATCGACCTTTTTCTCTCCTCGCTCTGGCGTTTCCCTTCGCTCTTCTTCCCCCGTTTATATACTTATATCTATGTACATATATATATGTGCATCATTTTTTTCTCTCTTGCTCCTTTTTCTTCGAAAATCAAGTTGGAAGCTTTCAGGAGAAAGGATAAAGGGCGGAACGCTGAGATAGAGGGAGAGTTTTTGAGAGAAGTAAAAATAAGGAGGGAAAATATAGATATAGAGGAAACTATATCTCATGTAGTCGCTTTTCTCTTAATCTCTTGCCTCCCTTTCTATTTTGTTAAAAAAAAAAACATTATTTAAAGTGGATTATCAAATTCTTCGCAAGATAAACATTTATAATTATTTTGATAATGAAGAGCGAAATATTATCAAAATAAATTGATATAACATATTTGATGTTCAATTTAATTTTCATTAATAATAGTAACATAAATAAATGATAATAAATAAATTATAAAAAATTATAAATAATAAATTTGATACCAAATTTTTCAATTCAATTCAATTATTCAATTATTTAATTATAATTGAATTTAAATGTCATAAATCATTTAAAAATAAATTAATTTTTTTTTAGAAATTTTCATGCAATTTTCCATTCACGGTGTGGGGATTCGCGGGCAAAGGCAACAGAAATCGCGGCGAATCGGTATCTTCAAAAAAAAAACAACAATTTTCCCATCGTGCGTTTAACTCGGCATACCTTGAGCCTCTTTCTCCTTGTCATATAGCGATGTACTTTCTACATACCGGCGTGACGATTCTACGATAGCGACTAGATACAGACTCACACACAAACCAAGTGGGTAGTCCGCCATTTTTTTTCATACCCTCTTTATATTCCGCTCCGTCTAGTTCTCTCTCTCTCTCTCTCTCTCTCTCTCTCTCTCTCTCCACCTCCACCTCCACCTTCTGTACTTTCGCATCAACGCGAGAGATCGTTTTCCAGACGCGAGAGATCGTCTCGTCGAATTCACTTGGAACGCGGAGAGGAAAAAAATGAATAAATGGAAAAGAGAAAATAAACAAAGAAAAAAACAGCAACAACGCGCACTGATGTTCGCGGAGGGGAAAAAGAGAGCGGAGAGATCGAAGAGGGAATTGCCCAAGTTACGGATGAGACGAAGAGGACGCGAGCTTTCCCCGCAAAAGCGGACTACGAACGAGTCTCGTGAGAAAAAGAAAACATTGACGAATTATTTGACCTCTGCATGCTCAAAGACCCCCCAAAATTCGAGTATAAAATCGATGATAATTTTTTTTTCAATTATTACAACATAAAATAATTGCTGAATAATTGAAATATTGAGAAGAACTAAAGGTACATATTCCCTGATAACAAAAAGATCTACCAAATTTCTTTTTAATCAATGAAAATTTAAAAAAAATTGTTTTAACGAAAAAGAATTGTCGAATAATTGAAATATTAAGAAGAACCAGAGTAACATTTTCTCCAATATTTCAATGAGAACTTTTCCACCTGACAAAACGGCGTCTGAATTCGCCATTGCTCAAGAAAAAATTCACGAAGAAAAAATTTAACCTCCGGACGCGAAACACCCGCCAAAAATCAAACACAATAAATAGCATTTTTTTTCAATTATTGCATCGAAAAATAATCGTCGAACAATTGAAATATTAAGAAGACTCAAAGAAGCAATTTCTTCAATATTTCAATGAGCGCTTCTCCATCTGCCAAAATGGCGTCCGAGGCCGCCATTGCTCAAGAAAAAGTGCACGAAGAATAAACCCATAAAATCGTCGCTGTTGTCGAATGAGACAAAAATCAGTGATCAATAATGAGCTCAAAAAAAATTCGATCGAAATTTAAATGTCTGGGACAATTTAAAAAGCGATATATCGAGAAATATGTGGCAAGAGAGCAGGTGAGAGGCTCCCGGATGAGTTGGAATAAATATGTGTATATATAAAAGAAGGAAAAAAATGAAATTACGAAACACATGTAGTGTAAAAGAGGACACTCGGGAGGGAGTCGCGAGTGAGCGGAGAAAGAGGACGCGAGGGAAGAGATGGTAAACACATGACGAGATAACCAGTCCAGAGAGCGAGAGAGAGAGAGAGAAGCGAAGGACGAAGAGGACGAGGAGTATCCGCGAGACACGAGAGATGCGAGAACCGAAAGAAACGAATAAACGCGCGAAGGGCATTCGGAATGCAGTACTGTTATGCCTTACGGTAAAGCCACGGTGGTTGAGCTCTCCCTCTCTCTCTCTCGCTCTCTTTCTCCTGTGATGTTGTGCCCGACGGAAATTAGGACTTTGCCGTGGCTCTGCGCTCTGCGCTACGGTGCCGTGGACTCTACTGATTCATCGCTTTCTCGTTCGAGAACGCGCGCGTGGAAGCGAGAATATGAACGAGAGAAGCACATTTCTCTCGCGCTCTCTCGCGCGCTCCGAGTGCGTTCCTAGATACTTGGTCAATGTAACTCGCTGTAGGGGGGCCTCTTGGGGGCGAATCAGGAACGTTTGAGAATCGATTGGAGGCAATGCGGGTCAGATGAATTATCACTCTTATAAAAATTGAAAAATTGTGCTTTAAATTTCCCGCTATTTTTCATTCGCCGAAATAAATTGTGATATGAGTTAAGCCAAAATAAAAGCAATGAATACCGAATGAAAATTTGTTTGGATCAATATTTTTTTTCAAGTCAATAAAAACCAAGTCCGTTCAGCGACTTTTTGAAGAATATTTTATCGACTTCACGGATCATTGTAATTTCTTTTGGGATTTTTCTAGTCGACAAAAACCAAGCTCACTTCAGCGACTTTTTGAAAAATATTTTTTTGACTTTGCGAAATTTGTCATAAAATTACGAGTGAATAGCGGGAATTGTTATTAGTTGAAAAAATGAGCGAATTCAAATTTCCGGAGATTTTTCATTGACCAAAGTAAATCATAGCATAAATTATGCCAAAATAAAAGCAATGAATACCGAATGAAAATTTGTTTGGATCAATGTTTGATCATTATAATTTTTTTTTCTGATTTTTCAAGTCAATAAAAACCAAGTTCAGGTCAGGGACTTTTTGAAAAATATTTTTTTGACTCCACGAATTTTCTCATAGAAAGTGAATAGCGTTAATTATTATTATTGAAAAAATTAGGGAATTTCCGATGATTTTTCATTGACCAAAGTACGATATGGCATAAATTAAGCAAAAACAAAAGCAATAAATACCAAATAAAATTTTGTTTGAGTCAATATTGGTTCATCATACATTTTTCCTGATTTTTTTCAGTCGACAAAAACTGTAAATTCATTTTGGCGATTTTTGGACAAGTGTACTTTTGAATTCATTAAATTTTCTGATAATATCACAAGTGAGTAGCGCGAAATAGGAAACGGCTTGACAGCAAACAAAAATTTGACTCTTTTTTTCGATTTCTTCAAGCGTTAAGATCAAAATAGATAGAAACCGTTCTAATTTCCGTGAAAAAAAATAATTAAAAAAAAATTACTGCTGTAACATAACAGTACACGGTATAGGATGGCCCTTTTTTCGTTGCTCGTGTTCCTCATTGCATGCTCTCCTTCGTATTTTTCAGACCCTCTCTCGCAAATGACCGGACATCGCTCTTCCTCCTTTCTTTCTTTCCCTCCTCCTCTTTTTTTCTTCTCCAACATCGACCCGTTTTTCTCTCCTTTCTCTTGAGCCACATTAAAGAGAGAGAGAGAGAGAGAGAGAGAGAGAGAGAGAGAGAGAGAGAGAGAGAGAGAGAAAGGAAGAGAGAAGAAAGGCCCGGGGAATACGAAAAAGGAGGCACAATGAAGGAGAGAGAGACGGGAAAAGAGAGTCTGGCTTGAGACGTTGTCGACGACGACGACGGAGGGAGCGAGAACGTTCCGGAAACGTCAATTTTCGTTCGTTCGTTCGCAGTAGAAAAAGCCATAAGGAAGAAAGGGGGAGGAAAGAGAGGGAGAGAGAGCGAGGAAGAGAGAATTCTCCCGAGAAAGGTTCGTTCGATAAGAAATGGCGGAGGAAAAATCGCTTCGATTTATCGTCCATTCGATTCGCTTTTTGCCTCCCCTCGCACCTCCAACTTCCTTTTTTTTCTCCCCCATCGTATCTTCTTTCTCCTCGCTCTTCATCATTCTCCGCCTCATTTTTCTCCCAGCAAAGAACGACGCTTCCTCGTACATTAAAAAAAAATATGAAGGACAAAACGATTTGTAAAATCGTTTTTGAATGATATTCTTCATTTTCATAAAAATCCAACGATTTCCATGAAAAACCTTCCACCAATTCTATGATCCTGACATCAGATTTCTCTTCAGGATAACCAAGAATTTTCAACTAATTACCTAAAAAATCATCACCTTATTCAAAACCTATTTTTCCAGTACAAAAATTCAATTTTCGCCTCTCTGCAAGAGAGTTAATGCCGTAATTACCATTCAGTCACTCATGATGACCAGTCAATTCAAGGTCAGTCATTAGTTTTTTCATCCAAATAAAAAAAAGTGTTTTCCAGATGTCGAATAATCAGGAAAAAAATAGTTTATACAATTTGGCGTGAAATGTCCCATGCACAGGGTAGATTTTCGCTTCTACCCTTATTTTCCTCCCTGTACATAGTGAATAGATAGCGGGGGTTGAAGTTTCTCGCGTGCGTGTTGCGCGGGAGAGAGAGAGAGGGAGGGAGAGAGAGAGAAAGTGGCGAAGGGTTCGAGAGCCACCCCTTCGTTCTCGTAAACACACACAGACAAATATACACAAAGGGTTTCAAGTACATACACGTATATAGGGGATGATAGGTCAAAATGGACACCACCCTAAAAAAATTTTTTTCTCACATCACCTTAATTAATATCCAAGATACTCCAAGCCAAGCTGCTTGGAGTATTTTTGCAATGAAATATTTGGCGGGATTCAATTTTAATCGCCGTTGTATTGTCTAATATTTTTTTACGATTTACTTTTAGAGTTTGTTGGGAGGTGGTTTTTTTTAATGCAATCAGAATTTTAAAAAAATGTCCAACCCTTCTCGGAAAATTGTCACGAAAATGTCGAATGCCTGATTTTGAGGGGGTGAGTTTATTTAAGTATGTCAACCCCAATTATAATGATGATTTGCTTATTTTCTAATTTTTTTCAATAATTTTAGACGGTGTCCATTTTGCCCCTACATTCCTTGCGTATATGTGTGTGAACATGCATATAGATGGGGGGTGACTTCGGCATGAAAAAAGTGGATAACACGCAGTCGTATAGAAGACACGTGGTGCGAACAAAGAATCGGGAGGGAAAGGGGGTTGAACGAGGATAAAGGCAGTTACATAGTGCCAGAAGGGGATGAAAGGGGAGGCAGAGGGCTGGGGTAATATAATGTGGAGTGCTCTGACAAGGGAGGTGACGTTCAAGGTCGCGCGCGTGGACGTTTCTCCCCAAAGATGCGAGGTGGAGGAAAAATTGTGAAAAGCCTTTTTTTCGACGCTCTCTTCCATTTATTCGAGCCCTTTTTCATTCAGAGAGGGCGCATCGCGCGGCAAAGAGCTGCAAATGATCATTTACGCGACGCCATTTTTGTTTCTTCGACTTCTTTACAATCGATCCTCCAAGGAATCTCTTCCTTCGCCCTTAACAAGGTTTACAATTTGCCTGAGACTTCCTTGAATCAGGGGGTGAAAAGGAACGAGAGAGAGTACACGAATAAAAAGATGGCGTCTCTGGCGAACCTTGATAATCCTCTTTACGACGCCATCTTTGTTCATCACTTTTGCCACCCCCGAACCATTGTTCGGGGGTGGAAGATTCCACTTTGCGAAATAATTCGTTGGTTTTTGTGTTTCGAGTTTTCAGGATTCTGCGAGGAATCAAATGGGCGGAAAGCGAGGAATTGAGGAAAGGGAGAGGAAGATGTAACTCGTGAAGAAGAATTTTCACAAAGATGGCGTTGCCACCGTGAAGGGGGATGAGAGAGAGTCTGGGAAGAAAAAGAAAAGATCCTCGGGCAAAGGTAGCGAAGGTTGAAAGGAGAGAAGGGAGAAGGATGAAAAGAGAATGAGAAAAAGCCCCGAAGAGAAAAATCGGTACGAGAGTCTCGGAGACGCGGAGGAGAGAGACGGAGAAAAAAAGAAGAGAAGAGAAAGAATAAAGGGGGGAGGGCAAGAAGAAAAAGAGGATTGACGAAGAAAGGGTGGAAGTGGGTGGAAGAGAAGGGTGTTCGAATTCAGCTCTCGGTGAAGAAAAAGGAGAAGAGTAAAAGGAAGAGGTGGAAGATAAGAGAGAGAGAGAGAGAGAGAGACGAAGAGAGAATTCTCTTTGTGTCGGTGAGGGCGAGAGGCGAAGGGATGAAAGCGTAGGATGAAAAAAGCCGGGGACAGATGGCCGTTACGGACAATGAGAAACTCAAGAGATAAGGGGAGAGAGAGAGAGAGAGAGAGAGGCCGTGGCTCAGAGATGAGAAGATGGAAGGAGAGAAAAATATATATTCTCCTTTTTCTCTTCTCGCTCCGATACATATATATATATATCTAAGGACCAACGAGGGTAGAAAACGCTAAGGGAGAATAGAAAACCAGAGAGAAAGGAACATAAGAGAGAGGGGAGGGCGTCCTGCGAATCGTAAAAGGGAAAATGTGTGTGTGTGTGTTTTGATGGGAGAGGAAAGAAGGGTAAATGCGTTTCGAGATAGAGAAAAAGGGACGCTTTACGAATGAACGGTAATGAACGGCGAGAGTTGGGGGGAGGGAAAGGAGAGGGGGGGGCAGATCGAGAATGGGGAAAGTGGAAAAAAACTGCGAGGGGAAGAATACAGTGGAAACGGAAAGGCGATGAGTCACAAACATAAGAGATAGAGATGGACAATAGCTAAGCTCGATTAATGCGAAGCTCCCTTTGCCCTTGGAGAAGCAGAATGAAAAAACGCTGTTACACTGGACTCTCACATTAACGAACAAAACGGGGGTTTCCTATCGTGAGAGTTCAGTGTATGTTCGCTTGTTTTTATACGAGAGACATTGGATTCGTTGAATTTTCATGGGAAAATGATTTTGTTAATTACCATGAAATTATACAATTTTTGAATTATAGAAATATTCGAAGAAGTAAGAATTATTTGAAAATCAATTAGCGTACAATTATGGAATCTTTGAATTACAGAAATTTTCACAGAAATATTGAACGAAAAAAGAATCATTTGAAAAACTATTACCGTGAAATTATGGAATCTTTGAATTACAGAAATATTCAAAAAATTAAAATCGAGAATTCAAAATTAGCATGTATTAATATATCAATAGCGAATTTGGAATCATCAAACGATTTTGTCATACGTTATCGTCCAAACAATCACAAAAATAGAGGTTCGTCGTTTATAAATGCGATTTAAAAAAATTCAAAAACAAAATAAAGAGTCCTTTGACTGGGAAATTCATCATAATTATTTTTCCATCAAATTAGATTGAAAAATTTAATCCTGGAAAATGCAGCAAACAAAATTTTCACCCAAAAATTTCATTTTTCTTATAATCATGAAAAAAACGCCATTTTAGGCCAAACGAAAAGCAGATATATAATTCCGCAAAGTTGGCGATAAGAGGAATGTAAAAATGTCTGCGAATATTGAGAATTTTTTCGACGTTGGAAAATGTCCGAAAGAAAAATTGTGAGAAATCTTTCATCGAGTTTCTAGCTGCGAGAGATATGAGAACGGAAGAGCTCTCTCTCTCTCTCTCTCTCTCTCTCTCTCTCTCCCTCTTCATTGCGTCCTTTCCTGCAGCAGGATGTGGGTGGGTGAGGGGAGCAGAAGGAGCCCAGAGGGGAGAGACGAACGGTAAGAGGAGATGAAGCTGGGTGAAAGGCGAGAGAAGGAAAGAAAAAAGATATAATGTTGAAGAAAGGAACCGAGAAAAAGGGAATAAGAGCCGCGAGTATAGAAATGAGGCCGAGGAGGAGAGGATGAGGGAGAAGGAGAAAGAGGAAGAGAGAGACGGAGATATCGCGAGAGAAAGAGGACGAGGATCCGGAGAAGAATCGCGCTGAGCATATACATGTAGTATATATAATATATATACGTATATATCTGCACAATACGCTTTGCCGGGTTGATGGAGATGGAGGAAAAAGGGAAAGAAGAGCGAGGAAAGGAGAGGAGTGAGGAGAGTGCCTGGGCAAACTCACCGAGGGCGAATGAGAAGACCGGAGAGACGAGAGTAAAACGAGGAGAGACAGGAAGAATACGAGTTGATGGTTGTATATATATATATATATAACCATATATATAAAGGAGAGAAGATGAGAAAAGAACGAATGGGAGGAGAGCGCAAGAAGAAACTGGTAAAGCGTTGAGAGCTTCTCGCTATAGCTTTATGTATATAAAACTAAAGAAATTATATACAGATATATGAAGAATTTATTTCAGATGCATAAAGACGTGTGCACACATTTACTCTCCTATATAATATTTTTACATCGTTCGAATGCAACGAAAATTATTTATTAACATAATTAATTCCTCCTAAAAACTTTTAAAAGTAAAAAAAAATCGTTTAAATATATTTTACGGTCTTTTCGGATCACTAAATGATAATTATTTAAAATAAAATAATTAATTAACGGAATTTATTTTCTACACCAATTTGTAATTTTTTAAAAAGGTACTGCAAACCCTCGATTATTTTTGTAAATCCAAATACACAGGTGAAAATGTCAAAAAGCATTTTGGTCTGATTTGATTGACTTTCGAAAAGCGTCAAAATACGAATATATTTCGCTCATAATTGCGGATGGGAATTTACGAAGAATGGAAGGAGGCAAGAAACGGAAGACTGAGGGGAAAAAAACAAAAGAAATTCCGAGACAAGAACCGAGTAAACACGTAGAGCTGAGACGAGGAAGATTGAAGAAAGAGAAGTGGGGAAAAGAGAAAAAGAGCTGAGGATGGAAATTTACGAAAGGGGCAAAGGAGGAATGAAAAAGAATGAAAAAAGAAAATTGAAGGAGAGGATGCGAATGATTCTACACGGTCTCGTGGTGATCGAAGAGATAAAGAGCAAAGATGATGAAGAAGAAGAAGAATAATAATAATAATAAGAAGAAGAAGAATCGAAGAGAGGTGAAGACCGGACAAGAGGCGAGGAATAAAAATGAGAACGAGTATCCTATGAAAGAAGAAGAAGACGAAGGGGAGGAGAAAAGATAAAGAGGAATCAGAGGAGTGAAGATCAGACAACGAGAGGCAAGGAATAAAAATAAAAACGAGAATGCTGAGAAAGAATAAAAAGAAAACAAAGAAAAAAATTATACATCAAATTTTGAACCGAGCTTCAGCTAAATCCTGATTTTTCCAAAATGAAAAAAAAAAGCTGAAAAAGCCTTTTTCAAATTTTAATCTCTCACAAGCAGCAATAAATCAACCGAGATTCTGTTGAGTACCAAAATCGAAATTAATATCTTTTTTTTACAACCGCTCTTTGTCACATTGATAAAAAAGAGTTGGAGTGTAAAATCATAGAAAAATATGCTATTTTTTTCTCTCTTCTTTTCAGTAACGCAGCAAAGTGGAAGCATGGATACGTCCGAGAGAACGAGCAGAAAGAGGAGGCATATCTGGCATGCTCGGATGCTCGGTTTCGCCCATACAGAGGGAAATAAACACACACAAGGATATGGGAGAGGGAAATCGACGTGGAAAAAAGAAATACGCTTGTATAGGCCTCGGCAGCAACCATGAAACTACGCCGTAGTCTGTATATATATGTATATGCGCAAGAGCAAAAGATGAGAGAGAAACCGAAATGGGGACAAAGAGAAAATGACAAAGAAACGAGGGAGAAGAGGGGAGGGGGGAGGCGGGGAGGGGGGACCAGTCGATTGGATTGGAAAGGCGAACGCAGGATACTAGAATGAGGGGCGAGAGAGGCAAGAAACTTCTCTCTCTCTCTCTCTCTTTTCTCGTTTCCTCTTTGTTTTGATTTTTTTCCACGTTTTCTCCGCAAGATATTATACCCGTTGATGCTTTGGCGTTTTTCTTTTTTCGTGCCCTATCCTCGTTTCGTTATAACGCATGTGTGAGATAAAATTGAAGAGGAGAACGCGAAGAATGAAATTTCCCCACTTTCGTAACGATCCACGTGTGAGAAGTTTAACCCTTTTATTGCACTATTTTATTTGGGTTATTAATTTGATATTTAAATATAATAATAACAAATATAGTAATGTAAATTACATTGATATTTTTAATATTACTATATTATGGATTGCAGGGAGGATTCTTGTGCCATTGAATGCTGCTCTGTCAATAATTAACCGAAAAACATAAACATTTTCTGAAATTTCCGTTACATACATTTTTCACAATTTTTTTAATGCCCTTTCTTCCAAATAAATAATTCTTCTGATAAATAATTAAGGATGCTTTGCCCCTTAATCCCAGTCCCAGCCAAAAATGTTATCTCATTGAAATTTCCGTACTTCGTGATACGATAAAAATCTGAAAAAATTCAGCAACATTTACCATGCCATAAATGACGATTATCAATAATAATATTGCCCAAAAGTTATTAATAAACTGATTAAACAAATAATTATTCAACAATTTTTCGGTAAGTTCTTTTTTTTTTTAAACAAATCGAATGCGTTATTTTTGAACCCATATGAATTTTTTCAACATTTCCTCTATGAAATAGAAACAAAAAAATTGTCAATTTTGTATATGTTTTTGCACACAGGTTATTTATCGTCAGCTTTAAAAAGCTTCAAAGACACCAA
Organism: Alloplasta piceator; assembly: GCA_946863875.1. NCBI lineage: Eukaryota > Metazoa > Arthropoda > Insecta > Hymenoptera > Ichneumonidae > Alloplasta > Alloplasta piceator. The sequence continues at coordinate 2,068,895 of OX333080.1, forward strand.
GCCAAAAAATACATAAATACAGCTATTCTGAAAAATTCAAAAAGGGAAGTTCTAAATAAAGGGAAAATTGTGAAAAAATTCATATGCGTTCAGAAAAATTAGTTCATTGGATTTGTTAATAATCATAGTTGCAAATAGCTGTAACATAAAGATTAATGTAAACACCTTTAGGATGGATGGATAGGACAGGATGAGAGTGTATGGTCCGTTCGTGGTGATAAAGAGAAATGCTGCCTAGAAAGCAGGTCTTCTGAGACGAATCTAGGCCAGAGAGGATCCCCCTCCCCTTAAGTTGCTGCCCTGCCATACCTTTGCTACTCTTTTGCTCATCTACTATATATACATATATACATGCACTATACACACATTCTCCACAATTTTACTGTTCCTTCTCGCTTCGGCCTTGCTTTTGCGCCATTTGCCCTGGTGCGAGCCTCTCTCGAATCTCCCCCACCCCCCTCCCCCTCACCCACGAGATCTCATCCTCGCGATCTCGCGCGCGTTTTCTCGACTCTGCAACGAGAAACACACCAACAAACATTCTTCAATCCTCTCTCTCTCTCTTCCTTATATTCGTTGTCATTCTTCGATCTTTCCTCGTTTCAGTTCTCCTCGATCCTCTCTCGTTTCTCATTAACGAGCTCGTCCTTTATTTTTGTTGTTTTTTTTATTGTTCCACGTTAGCCGCCATTTTGGACTTTTTTCAATCTTATTACAGGCAATTTCTTGAATTATTTGAATTGAAAATGGCGGGAATTTTGAAAATAGCGAGAAAAGAGAGTCTGGAAGGGAAAGAAGGGGGGGGTAAAACGCGAATCTGTGTACAATAACGTGTGAAAATATCAGTGAGACGATCTCTCTCTCTTTCTCAATGAAGTATTTTAGTTTAGCGAGAACGAGGCACCGTGTCCTGAACTTGACAGGACGAGGAGCAATCGAGAGCGACCTAGAAAGGCTTCGAGCCGAGCAGCAACAAGAGAAGGAGAGAGAGAGAGAGAGAGAGAGAGAGAGAGAGAGAGAGAGAGAGAAGTTAAGGAAGCCAAATGAGAGAAAGAGAGAGACGTAATAACATTTTCCCGTTCACCGTGTGTGTGTGTGTGTGTGTGTGTTGTGATGCAAAAAATAACCGGAGGTGCGTAATTGACACGGGTCTCTAGGAGTCGAAAAAGAAAAATAATGGCAAGAAATACGGAGAAAAAAAAAGAAAGATGAGGATGAAGATTGAGGGACGAAATGAAGAAAAACGTGAAATGCAAATAAGAGTCGATGGGACGAGGAGAAGAACCCTGAAAAACGTGAATAATTGTTTGGTTGAATGATTATTTTTTTTGCGTTCAATTTATAATTATATATTTCATGGGAAAAATATCGCTGATTTCGAGTCGCCGAGTTTTGGGACAGAAAAAAAATGAAGGCATGAGAAAAGTAAAGGTAAAAAATGTTTTTTCATGAAAATTCATGAAGATTTTGACTTTTCTGGGAAATTGATGGAATTTTTGTGTTCAGTGGGAAAAAAGACATCGATATAAGGTCTGAAGAAAAAAAATTAAAAACATTTTTTTTCCTCGTATTTTGCACAAAATTGAATGTGTTTACTCAAATGGCTGTAATTTTTTTTCTAAATGAAATTGCGGCTTCTCCATGCGCTCATTCTCTTCGTAATCGTTAAAGCTTGAAAACCCCGCTTGTTTCGTCAAATTCGGATCATTTTTCTATTTTTGGCAGATTTTTAAAGTTGGCCCATCGATTTTTGCAAATTTTTGCATACATACCCCTTTCCATTTTTTTCGACGATTTTCAAACTGCTCTCATTTCTACAAAAATCAAGTTATCAGAATGAACCAAACGCCATTCTCTAAGTTTAGTGAACACCTTTGGGCACGAAAAAGAAATTTTTGAATATGTCAAGCCAAAGTAAAGTTATGAGCAGTTGAAATTTCACGATTTTGAAGTTTTTGAAAACGGGACCAAAATTGAGCGGCAAAAATTTTTTTTTTTTTTAACGTCATAGAAGCTTAATTTGATGGGAAATTGAGCGCTGATTTCAAATCAGGTGGAGTTTTTGTCGGAAAAAAATTAATTCGTTCGGAAAAGTGAGAGAATAATTTTTGAGAAGGTTTTTTGATGATATTTGTGAAAATTTTGACTTTTCTGGGAAATTGATGGAATTTTTGTGTTCAGTGGGAAAAAAGACATCGATATAAGGTCTGAAGAAAAAAAATTAAAAACATTTTTTTTCCTCGTATTTTGCACAAAATTGAATGTGTTTACTCAAATGGCTGTAATTTTTTTTCTAAATGAAATTGCGGCTTCTCCATGCGCTCATTCTCTTCGTAATCGTTAAAGCTTGAAAACCCCGCTTGTTTCGTCAAATTCGGATCATTTTTCTATTTTTGGCAGATTTTTAAAGTTGGCCCATCGATTTTTGCAAATTTTTGCATACATACCCCTTTCCATTTTTTTCGACGATTTTCAAACTGCTCTCATTTCTACAAAAATCAAGTTATCAGAATGAACCAAACGCCATTCTCTAAGTTTAGTGAACACCTTTGGGCACGAAAAAGAAATTTTTGAATATGTCAAGCCAAAGTAAAGTTATGAGCAGTTGAAATTTCACGATTTTGAAGTTTTTGAAAACGGGACCAAAATTGAGCGGCAAAAATTTTTTTTTTTTTTAACGTCATAGAAGCTTAATTTGATGGGAAATTGAGCGCTGATTTCAAATCAGGTGGAGTTTTTGTCGGAAAAAAATTAATTCGTTCGGAAAAGTGAGAGAATAATTTTTGAGAAGGTTTTTTGATGATATTTGTGAAAATTTTGACTTTTCTGGGAAATTGATGGAATTTTTGTGTTCAGTGGGAAAAAAGACATCGATATAAGGTCTGAAAAAAAAAATTAAAAAAATTTTTTTTCCTCGTATTTTGCACAAAATTGAATGTGTTTACTGAAATGGCTGTAATTTTTTTTCTAAATGAAATTGCGGCTTCTCCATGCGCTCATTCTCTTCGTAATCGTTAAAGCTTGAAAACCCCGCTTGTTTCGTCAAATTCGGATCATTTTTCTATTTTTGGCAGATTTTTAAAGTTGGCCCATCGATTTTTGCAAATTTTTGCATACATACCCCTTTCCATTTTTTTCGACGATTTTCAAACTGCTCTCATTTCTACAAAAATCAAGTTATCAGAATGAACCAAACGCCATTCTCTAAGTTTAGTGAACACCTTTGGGCACGAAAAAGAAATTTTTGAATATGTCAAGCCAAAGTAAAGTTATGAGCAGTTGAAATTTCACGATTTTGAAGTTTTTGAAAACGGGACCAAAATTGAGCGGCAAAAATTTTTTTTTTTTTTAACGTCATAGAAGCTTAATTTGATGGGAAATTGAGCGCTGATTTCAAATCAGGTGGAGTTTTTGTCGGAAAAAAATTAATTCGTTCGGAAAAGTGAGAGAATAATTTTTGAGAAGGTTTTTTGATGATATTTGTGAAAATTTTGACTTTTCTGGGAAATTGATGGAATTTTTGTGTTCAGTGGGAAAAAAGACATCGATATAAGGTCTGAAGAAAAAAAATTAAAAACATTTTTTTTCCTCGTATTTTGCACAAAATTGAATGTGTTTACTCAAATGGCTGTAATTTTTTTTCTAAATGAAATTGCGGCTTCTCCATGCGCTCATTCTCTTCGTAATCGTTAAAGCTTGAAAACCCCGCTTGTTTCGTCAAATTCGGATCATTTTTCTATTTTTGGCAGATTTTTAAAGTTGGCCCATCGATTTTTGCAAATTTTTGCATACATACCCCTTTCCATTTTTTTCGACGATTTTCAAACTGCTCTCATTTCTACAAAAATCAAGTTATCAGAATGAACCAAACGCCATTCTCTAAGTTTAGTGAACACCTTTGGGCACGAAAAAGAAATTTTTGAATATGTCAAGCCAAAGTAAAGTTATGAGCAGTTGAAATTTCACGATTTTGAAGTTTTTGAAAACGGGACCAAAATTGAGCGGCAAAAAATTTTTTTTTTTTTAACGTCATAGAAGCTTAATTTGATGGGAAATTGAGCGCTGATTTCAAATCAGGTGGAGTTTTTGTCGGAAAAAAATTAATTCGTTCGGAAAAGTGAGAGAATAATTTTTGAGAAGGTTTTTTGATGATATTTGTGAAAATTTTGACTTTTCTGGGAAATTGATGGAATTTTTGTGTTCCGTGGGGAAAAATACACCGATGAAAGATCTGAATTTTTTTTTTTACTTTCGCATTTTGGACAAAATTTAATATGTTTACGAAAATGACTCATTCTCTTCGGAATCATTGAAGCTTTGAAACCCCACTTGGTTCATCCGATTCCGTTCATTTTTCGGTTTTTGACAGAATTTTAAACTCAGGCCATCGATTTTTGCAAATTTTTGCATACATACCCCTTTCCATTTTTTTCGGCGATTTTTGATGTGCTCCCGTTTCTACAAAAATTGAGTTATCAGAATGAACCAAACGGCATTCTCTAAATTTAGAGACACACGTTTGCATACGAAAAAGAAATTTTCAAATCGGTCGAGCAGTTGAAATTTTGCGATTTTGAAGTTTTTGAAAACGGGGCCAAAGTGAGCGAATCTTTTTTTTTTTACCTTCCTAGAAATATTTTTTGATGGGAAATTGAGCGTTGATTTAAATCCGATGGAGTTTGTTTCGGGAAAAAATTAATTTGTTCGAAAAAGTGAGAAAATCGTTTTTGAGGAGATTTTTTGATGATATTTGTGAAAATTTTGAGTTTTTTTTGGGAACATTGAGATTAGGGAATAAATTCTCTTTACGAGCGCGCGAACCCCCTCAGTTATCTAGTGTATAAATATATGGATACATATTATTACACTTGCTGCACAAATTTTCACCGTTAAACTTTCCATTAGCTTTCGAGTATGCGCTTATTATTTTTTTTTTTATTCTTCTTCTTTGATAGTCTCGCACGTTCGCGAGTACTCAGGGGGCCTTGTTAAAACTCGTTCTCTCCGGTTCCGCTTTAACGGTACTATAACTTCTTCGGCTTCAAGAATTACTACACACACACACACACACACACACACACACGCGCGCGCGCGCGCACGCACACGGTATTAGCCCACCGATGAAAAATTACTGATAATTCCCTAAGCACCCTTGCACTTAAAAAAATCGCGATGATTGCAAAGTGTATGAAAAGTGTCTGTATCAAAAGAGCATTATCCATGAATCTTCGTTAAATCTTTTCCGATTAAAAATTAAATTATTCTGAAGACTGTAATGGTGAAACATTACTTTGCATATTTCAAACAAATATAGAAAATGAATTTCCCATTATAAATTGTAGTTGGATAATTTTAAGGTATTTTAATGAATAATATTTACAAATTTAATTTTTAAAATGACCTAATTTCAATTTGAAAATATCAAGCAATCTCTCACCTGAAGCTTTATGGAAAATATAACAAAAGCAATAATTGTTTTGGGGCTGGAAAAAAAACAGTAAAGTTTCAATGAGCGCCCAGAGGATCTACGAAAAATCTGGAAAATCTACCTTAAATATATTTTCAATGAAGTCATGGACCCCAATGAGAAGGGACAAAAATTATGGATGAAATCATTCACGTGACCTACGGTAATTCTCACGCGTTTCTTATGCGTGTATTAAAAAACGTGACGCTTATATGTACGGGCTCGTTTATACGTGTGCGATTCAAACGCGAACGCGGGAAACCAAGAGAGTGAGAGAGAGAGAGAGAGAGAGAGAGAGAGAGAGAGGGCAATAGGAGAGCGCTGGCGCGCGAGAGAGGGAGAGAGAGAGAGAAAGAGAGCGAGCACCACTGACCCCGATTCTCGATCTCGTCTTTTGCTACCGTCATCCGAAAATGTAACTCGTGAATAATTCATAAAAGCGACTACCTCGCGAGGAATTTCACGAGAAAATCCGTAAAATCCATAAACTGGATATAATTTTCATTCCGAGTTGAAAAAACTCGATCACATATTTTATAATCATCGAAAAATCGATAATTCGTTATTTTTTATTTAAATTCATAGACTGAAAATCATTTTTAATGTTTCATCCATTGATTGAGAGTGGAGAAACAAAATTTCACGAGTTTTCAGGTTTTCCAGATAAAAAATAGCAGAGATAATATTTTGAATATTTAAAAAAAATCATTGTTTGGTTATTTTATCTTTTGTAACAACGATTTATATGAGCTTATAATTTTCAATATTTACAAATAACGGTTTTTTGATTTTCTACAGCGGACCAAAATGGTGATTTATGATTTGACAGTGTTGGAAAAATCATAAAAATTAGGATAGTTGAAGTAAGAAATGAGAAAAGTAATTGGGCAATTACTCCGCTCGCTTAATTTAGTTTTTAGGATCTGTCAACATTTTCCGAAATAAAATAATCCTTTTGGAACTTTGTGCAAAACGGTAGAACCGTCGACTACGGATTAGCAAAATTGCAAGAAAACAAAATTCATTAAAAAACTTATTTCAACTTTTATGAGCTACAGTGACTTTGTGGTGATAAAGATAAAAACTCGCATTTGGTTCTCATAAGTTTTGTAAATTCACAAATGAGCATTTTGATTTTTGATTTTCGTCATGGACAAAGATTTTCCTGATGGCGTTATAAGCGATGTTAGAATTTTTGTTTTGCAAGAACTTTTTTGACCGCTGTGTGTCTCAAAAAAATAAAAAGAAATTTACATTAGCTAAAGTGCAGCAATTCAATAATAATTTTAAATCATGCAGATTTTTCGATTATTTAATATCAAAAATCTTTAGATTCAATATTATTAGTGGGAAAATTATGTGTGCAAACTAAAGCGATACTGCAATTTTGAAAATTTTACTCTTCACATTTCATTAAATTTAATATTATTTATATGTTCATTCATCAATATGTAACAATGAAAATATATTTGATTTAAAAACTCTGTAAAATTTAGAAATTATGGAAAATGTGATTTTCAACTTTCAAATTCAATAAAATTCGCAAAATGCTCTGAAATTTTCAGTTTTTTCATGGGCAATGGAAAACCCCGGGAAACGTGGATGGACAAACCGGCAAGAGTTTCTCACTCGCCGAATCAAAACAAGAGCCAAGCACGTTGGCTGTCAAACTCGGCAAAAGGGACGCCATTCATGAATTTTGCGATAGCCGGGAAACGACAAAAATTGCGATGGATCTTGAGCTTTCTTCATTATCGAATTTCTCATATCTCCGATAAATCTCGCTCAAGTTTTTCATTTCGCCAACAAATGAAAATAAAATTCTTATAAATAAAAAAATAAAATTATTTTCTCACCTTACCATGACCTGACCCACAATTGACTTGATATTGAAGATTCCAGGACGCCTTCGACGTCCTCCTTTTCGCACATGAATATTCGAACCACCGCGAGATTACGACGAAACAAAAAATCCCACGTATTCGAACGAGTAACCTCGTTTGTTTTTCTTTCTATCACGTTCTCGGTTTCTTTTATTTTTTCTTCTTCAAAAATGGCGCGCACGAAAGAAGAAATTCGCAACGATGTTGGGGCGGGGAAGGAGACGTTGAAAATCGCGAGAAAACAAAATTTTTTCCCTTGACTTATTCGTATCCTCGTATTTGCACGTTTGCCGACGTTCTTTCGTTCCTGGAAAACAAACACAAACACACACACACGCGCGCGCGCGGTTAACACAACACCAACGATTTTAGCGACCTCTCAAACTTGTTTTTTCCTTCTTTTCGCGCGCTCGCTTCTGTCAAATGAGTTTTACTCCGAAATAAACATTGTACGAACGGAATACTCGTCGATGAGCTTCCAGATATTGATGTTTTCTTTTTTTTCCCTCTACGGACTCGTTTTTATTTGACACTTTTGTTGTTTCGTATTTTTCGGTATTTTGACGCGCGTGGGGCTCGAGCCCGTGATGGCGGCTCGTGCGAGAGAGAGACAGAGAAAGAGAGAGAGAGAAGAAAGGGAAAGAATGATACAGAGGCGCTGCTGAACGTGTACTAACGCGTGTGTCGCAAACGTGACAGTGCCGAGAGCTTCGTGAAATGACTTTAGGCGCGGGGGGAGGGGATAAGGACGGAATCCCGTGTGCGTGTATGTTTGTGTGTATAATATCTCGAGCGCGCGGCGTTTGCGTGCGTGCTCGTTTCGACCCGACAATCTTGCACACACAGAGAAGAGAGAACAGGCAGCGTTTGCGGACGGTGGCGCAAAGCGATTAAGCGATTTTGTTGTGGACCCCGATTCTCTTCCTCGGCCGAGGCAAGAAAGCCACTACTCTTTTTCTTTCGCTCCGTCCTTTTCCCTCTTTCTCACTCTTTCTCTTTTCTCCCGGCTTTCCTACTTCTCCCGCGCGCGCGCCACTTTTTCGCCCTCTCTTCGCTACGGCTGCGCTACGCGGTGAACGACGCCAAGAACGAAAAACAAAATCTTTTTCCCCCACTCCGCGCCATATTGCGCGAACGCGTATATATACACGAGTGTACGACGTACTCCTCGCCGAAACGGTGAAACTGCTTCCCTCTATCGGTCAATCGTTGATTTATCGTGTTTTCTATGTGTTTTGAGATGCGCGAATCTGACGTTTTCGATGAAACAGGATTTCAATTTTTTCTTCTAAATAAGTAATGTGCTGCTGGTATGAATCTTAAAATTTAAACGTTTCTACATTTTGCTTGTTCATGAGGGAAGCTCTGTTTATTGAACGTTGAATTTCGCTTGTGGAATTCGAAGTTATTATGAACTGTTGTTCGAAAAGTAAAAGTACGAAAGCCTAATATGCATGATTTTTACAAATCAACGGGTTGTTTTTTCTATAAAAGAACAATCACAAACAAATTTTAATTGAGGAAAATTGAATATTTACCGGTTCGGCCAGGAACGCTTTCTACACAGCAGTCCGTTTTTCTCAAGAATTAGTGCGAGACTGCGCCGTCGCGCTGAGTGCGGCGCGTCAATCGCATCAACTACGTACGAAGAAAACATTTCCCCCCTCGAATGAAAAATATTAAAAAATATTGGTTTTATTTTTAACGAATCGAGCGTGATTATTCGAAAAACTTGAATTACTCGACTATTATCAACGAGAACGTAAAATGCGATTGTCAGTTCACGTTGAGCTTTGTAACAGTCAGAATTGACGACAAGCCGGTGAAAGAGAAAAAAAAAATTTTTTCGCGGAACGGGGCCCCCGCGAACATGCCTACGTCCATGCACGTCGCTTCCTCAACTTTATTCCCACCACCGCCCACGAGAGATGCGCAGTGACGAGTTTAGCGTCAACTGCGCCGCGTCTCCCCATGCAGCGTCTCACGGTTTCCGTTCATCCCGGCGTACCCAGAACGAAGGAGGCTCCCCGAGTCGATCGTTAACGCGTAGGCATCACCGCCATTGTGTAAAAAGAATCCACGACGCACGGATAGTGAACGCTGAGGACCGGACCAGCCGGAACGCGTAGTTTTTCCTCTAAAGAAGATTTTCCTCTTGTGATATTTAGACTGTGCCAAGGTAGGTGAGTACAAAGAAAATTGCAAGATACATCAATTTCAAGTTTAACGACGATATACGTTTGATGCCCGTTGAGAAAATTCTCGGTCTATGAAGGTGGCGAAGTTTCGTTGGAAAATCGAGGTCGCGCGTCCCCCCGCCTTCTCGTCTGTTCGCGATACAAAAGTGACTTTCCCTCGTCTCAACAGTGAATATTATTACGATATTTGTCGCAAACGCGACGCTTTTTTCATGAAAATTCGTCGCCCAACGTGAATATCGCTCTGGCGTCGCTTTTTCCGCTTCCCTTCCGAGCTTTTTCGAGTTTTCGCCATTTTGTCTCTACGTGCTCGCAACGCCCGCCATTGTGTACGTGTCCCCCCGGCTTGCGGTACAAACCCAAACGTAATTTTCCACGACCGACTCATAATACCATCTCTCATCGTAAATCTTGAACCAACGCGTAATACAACTCGAATATTCGTTTTTTTACCTCAATTCTCAACGCGCCTTCTCGTTTCGTGTGCTTGCGAATGAAAATTAACCCTCATAATTCAAGGACGCATTTCGGGCGCCCTTCCCCTCACGATAGATGTCGATTTTTTTCTAGCGCCTTATATAAAAAATAGTTTTCGTAGAAAAAAAAAATGTAAGAGAATAGATCGTTAAGCTCGATTCACATGAAAAATCGCACTGCGACAATTGTATTTACGGTCATTTGTGAAAAATAGATCATCCATCTTTCTTCAATTTGGGTCTGACTCTAGAAAGCGCACTCGAGCGATTTTTCCATACGCCATTTGCAAAAAAAAAGAGAATCTTGAATAATGGGCTAGGCGCGCATGGTTTCCGAGAGTCCTTGTCGCCGCTCGGTGGCTTTTCAGGCATTCTTTTTTCTTTTTTTTCGTTGGCTCCTCTTCCGGGGACGAGTGGAGGGGAGGGGGCAACTCGCGCGCTCTCTAACGGCCGAAAGCTTCGGGCGTTGCTCGCTCACGCGCAACTCGACGGCGCGCCATCGCGTCATTGTCGAAGTGGGCAGCGCTCGAGGCGCACATAAAACACGCCGCGCGCGCGTTTCGTCGAGTTTTTCATTTCTCCCTATCCTCCCCACCCCCCTCCTCAATTCCCCGTGAATATACACGGCCAAAGGACGCCACTCGCCAACAGTTTTCTCGCGTGTCTCGTTGATCCCCGTAAAACGCTGTGATATTAGCATTCAGTTTTTATTTTCTTCCACGCCGGATCAGGGTGAGTGTCTTCATCGTTTTATTGCATGAAAAAAAGAATTCTCGATTATCGCCGCGATCGCGTAAGTAGGACATGTTCGTAGCCTCGCGTTTTTCAGCAGGGGGAGCGCGTAATTTCACGAAATAAGTATTTCCCGGTGAAAGTTGAGCGTCTGAGATTTTTCGTTTCTAGTCCTGACGAAATTTTCATGCAGGGATCAGAGAGAGGGACGCCATGATGGGGTAGAAGTTTTTTTTGTTCGTTTTGTATTCTTTTTCTCGCGAACGCGTCCTGCGGGGGCTTTTCATTGCTCGTAGAGTCAACGCCATCTTGTCCGGGTGGGACACGGTAAATCCGCCATGTTGAGTGCCCCCGATGTCGCGGTTTCCAGTCTGTTGCTGCTGGGCAAGGGGTAGGGGGGGAGGAGAAACAACGGGCAGCCGTTGAGTTTCTCAACGTTGAATAGGGAAGAGTGGGAGGGGGCAACGAGAGTGCGCGTCGCGCGATCTCCGAAGCTGAAATTAACGTACGAAAGAGAGCGGCCGAGGGGAACAAGAGAGGGGATAGCGTCCGCAGGACACGTAAGCCCGAAACGTAGAAAACTCGTCGGTTTTTTCTTCAAAGCTTCGTGACGCAATTTCCACGAGAGTAATATAGATTATGCAATTTTGCTATGAATTTTTATTGTTTTTATTATCTCCATTCGTGCTTATCTAGATTCTCATACCCCTCTCTAAAAATTTTCCCCTTGGCGCTGCGGCGCCGGCTTATGAAAAAAAAACGCCTGCGTTTCCCACCGCGTCGTTAATCGATTTTTGCGCGTTTGCGCCGGCGTTGTCCGTGCCTCAATCGATCAGCTCCGTATTACGTCGCTTCTCGATAAATTTTTGTCATTATTCCAGCTTACATTTTCTTGTCCATTTTTGAGAACATTTTTATCGAGACGCTCTATTGCATTTACTGTTTTCGAGTCTTTCAAACTAATCTTGAGGATAAACGATGAGATTTTTTTTCTTTTCTCGAGTTATTAGATCTTTGGGAATTTTCATGAACGGACTTTCAGTTTATTCGACGTGAATATCGGATTAGATTATTTTTTGTTCCGTGGAATTTTTTTTTTAAGGAGCGGGGCCCTAAAATTTTTGATCAAGGCCCTGAGGGCTCTCGTCGAGAGCGACCAGTGCGCAGCTAACCTGCGCAGAGGGAGAGAGACTTCTATGTGCTTTCTCTTGCTCTATTCCCCTCGCGGCTTCTCTCTCTCGCTCTCGGTAACAGTTTTCTGTCTCATTCGTTGGACGCATGCGCGATGCTTGCGCGTCCTCCCGCATCATCCCTACCACTGATAGAGCCTTTTCCACACGATATGCGCGCGCGAGAGAGCGAGTGAGACGGATAGAGAGACGCTTGGCGAGATTTTATACCGTTAGGGACACGCACAAAGGAAAAAGGCCAGACTATCACCGACGCGACTTGCATCATACAGCCATTTTGGAAGCTTCGCCCGAATCGTCGAGGAGCTTTTGCGCGGCTCCCTCGGACATTAATCTCTCGTTTTTTTTTATACACAATAACAATCGTTGAGTTTTGAAAAGAAACAACATAACGTTACTTCACGCGCTTATTGGCCATTTCAGTCCGATTAAAAGAAAAAAAAACCACGCGGTTGAATAAAAAAAACTCAGTAACAGAGATCGCGTCTCCCCGATTCGCCCGAAACCGCCCAAATGTACGAGCCAACGAGACGAAGAAGTCGAAGGAGATAATATTTGGCCATTCTGAATTCGAAAACCACGTCTCGCGAGAAACAACGTTCTCTAAACGGGAAAACATCGGTTTTTTTTCTATTTTTGGGCCTTGTCGTGGAATCTTTGGACAAACCGCAGAAACGAGGGAACGAATAAAACATGGAGGACGACCAGCAGTTCTGCCTAAGGTGGAACAATCATCAGAGCACTCTCATACAAAACTTCGACACACTCCTCGAGAGCGGCACGTTGGTCGACTGCACCCTGGCGGCGGAGGGGAAATACCTAAAGGCCCACAAAGTGGTCCTCTCCGCGTGCAGTCCATACTTTGAGGTAAGAAATACACATTATTCTCACAAATACCAATATTGTTCTCAATTCTTCACCTATTGCAAAATGTATTCCATTGAGAGTACCAAAAATCTTGCGTCGAAACTAATTTACCGCGTAAAGAATTCAAATTTCCACGCGTTTTGATAGAAGGGCGTAACTATTACATGCGACCGAGGATAGAATTGTAAAACAGAAATGCATGAAAATTGCAAGAATATCGAAGAATTGAGAAGAGTAAAAAAAATTAATTTTAATTGTAGTAATTAGGGAGGGGCAAAATTCGAAACAAACCGGCTAAATAATTATGCGGGGAGAGAAAATTCGATTAAATAGTAAATTTGGTATTCATCAAAGGGAATTGGTAAAAAATTTAGTACACAACAAGGTGGAATGAGAATGGCTCATTTTTTTTCCAACTCAATCATATCTCGCCATTGCTTTTCAAAAGAGACGAATCGATTTTGCTTCAATTCGCCTCCAGGCAGCTGGAATCTACGTTTTACAAAGGAAAAAAAAGGTCTGGTTGATCTCTGAGCGTTTTACCTCGTTGAGAGTCCCGTCTGGGCAAGAGTTAGATCAATACCAAATAGAGAGCTTGCAAGAGAGAGAGAGATGGAATGACGATGCTGAAACAAGATGGCGTCCGAGAGTGGCTTGGCCCCCGGTAACGCGCGAGTGCCGCTGGGGCGAGGGGGGGCGGTTGGGGTGGGGGTTTCGAGTAGAACGGGCAGACTCACGGAATCCCCTCCTGGGTTGCCCCCTGATCAATACAGGGAAAGCAAAATGGCCGATTTCCAGGGCATTCTCCGCTCAGCCTGGGATTTTCCTCCGGTTTGAGTAATGGCGGCGCGGGGCGGTGAAGGGACGCGGAGAAGGGGGTTCTAGAGGGTACCTGGCGTTCCCATTCCATGACTCAAACGTGATTCAACGTGAAAGAAATGTCGCGTCGAATGAAAAAGCCTTTTTCGTCATTTTTCCTTCAACGTAGTATCACGCTCTTGCGTCTTGGATCAAGCATAAAATAAACAAAAGCCTCTGAACATAGAATTTATATTTATCTTATTCTTTTTGTGACAAATATTTTCTGAATAACGTGTTTAATGTGTTTTTTTCGTTTTTTTTTTTCTTATCAACAGGGCCTCCTCAGCGAACACTATGACAAGCACCCTGTCTTTATATTAAAGGACGTTAAGTTTAAAGAACTGAAGGCCATGATGGACTACATGTACAGGGGAGAAGTTAATATCTCCCAGGACCAATTGGCAGCGCTCTTGAAAGCCGCCGAGTCGTTGCAAATAAAGGGTCTCTCGGAGAGTAAAACGAGCGGCGGTGGTAACAACGGCAGCAAAACAGAATCAACGAGGCAACAACAAAAAGTCGTAACACAGCCAACCGCCCCGTCGTTGGACATTCCACACGCGTCTTCCGGTCTCACAATAGAAAAGAACAACAAAGTTCCTAGACAGAGTATCGCCCAGAGCTCGGTCGGTGATCTACCCGAAGACTCGGCCAGTCCTCACCTACCTAAAGGGCTATCCTCCAGGTAATTCACTTTTTTTAAAACATTTTTTCTGTTTTATGAAATATTCAAAAAATAAATTTTTATACATCATTCAATGAAACAAAAATATGCGAATACGTTGATTGGCTCTGAGTCGACTGATGAAAAAATGAATTTTATTCCTATTGGCGATAAATATCAATATTTGTTATTATTTGAAAAAAATATTTCTCACGCTCAACAATGCTTTTTTTTCCACACGAAACAGGGAAGGCTCGCAAAGTCCAACCACGAGAAAGAGAAAGAGATTCAGAAGAAGAAGCGTTGGTGACGACAATTCAATTGAAAATCACGATGCATCAAACTCGAGTGACATGCCCCAACAAATGAGCGTACCGTCCCTCGGTATGACGCCAATCGTCGACGAAAAGTCCCACGGCGAAGCAACCGATCCTCTCGGCAGATCAGCGCTAATGCAACAGCTGACAAAACCTGCCGACGAGATGTTGCAGGTGGGAACCTTGAAAAAAAAAAACATTTCCTTTGATCCCAATAAATGTTCTCAGCTTTGTTCAATAAAAAATTGCAACTGCGTAAATTGGAAAAATGTTCTTGGAAAAAAATCTTCATCAATTACGGAATGCCATTTCTTTATATTATTTTCGAAATGAAAAGTAAAAAATGTATACAACTTCTCACCAAAAAAAATTCAAAATCAATCCCTGAGTGTAAAAATGACAAGAATTCAAAAATAATTTTTTTACTAACAAATTTGCAGTTGCCACTCGAAAAACCTGAGCCTACCGACAGCTTGATCGAGCCAAAGTCCGAGTACCTGGAGGATAACGAGGAGAGCGTCGAAGATTTGACGCTCGACGATGACATGAATGACCTTAATGAAATGGAACAAGACAACAATCGAGCCGGCCCGTCCCACGATCCTTCGCAACATCCTGGTAAGTCCTGAATTTGATATTTAAAAAAACTCATCTTTTCCCTCCCAAACGCCAATGCGATAAATTTTGGATCGTGAAAGTCGTGAAACGTTGTAAATGCTCTGAAAATTTACGATCAAAGAAAACCTACGCACAAAGGTATTTACAGGAAAATAGGCCGAAAAAGGCATTCGATTCATTCTGAAACCCCTTCTGAAAATGTATCCTAGAAACGGGTCGCGTAATTAAATAACACTCGAAAAGGTTTTTACAGGGAAAAAATCAAGCCGAAGAAAAAATCCTTTCAATTCGTTACATTGAAAAAATTTGTTTAAATAAAAGAAGGGTGATGAGAAAAGGCCGAAAAAATCCTTTTATTTGTTGACATGAAAAAATGTATGGATAAAAAAAAATGTGAAAATGGGTCGCGTAACTTATTGGCCGGAGACACTAGATTTTTGGGTTTTCCTCGTTGCAGGTGGGGGGTGGTCGGTCGCGCGTTCAAAGGGCTCAAGAGCCGCCGCTCGTACGTTATCGCAATCCCGCGTCGATGAACCACAATGGGCCTCGCATTTCCTCGATTATCATAAAAAAAATTCATCAACGAATCAACGTCCGCGTCCGGACGTTGACGTTGGCGCTTTGCTCAATTCATTGGCGAACAAGCACGGACGAAAGTATAGCTTAGACTGCGTTAGATCGTCGCTCGAGGCGATATTGCATCAGGGCGTTAGCACGACGCACGCGTCCGAGATGTACGGCATTAATCGCTCGACATTGCAATTTTATTTGAAAAAATTGAACGTCGTCAGGCGAAGATGGCGACAGCCGGCTACTCTGGTGCCCCAAAGACGTTAAATATTATCCGTCCTCGAAATTTTATCCTGAGAGAAAAAAGTTTAATGCTGATTGAAGCATTTCTTATTTCAATTATCAATTTTTTTTTCAATTATCAATTCTCTTTCAATTATCATTTTTTTTTACTGTTTTGAAATCGAGGGGTTTCAATGAGCGAGCGACAATTGTGTGACAAAATAAGTTGCATATTATCCTCCTTCGCACTTTAGCTTGGGGAACAGAGAGAATAATTTACTCTCGATTGAAGAAAAATTATTTTAATTATATAAATGACATTATTATTTTTTGAATTAGCAAATTCTATAGATTTTTCTTATCGTTGTTTTTTGCAATTTGCTGCGCTTGTTCAATCACTGAAAAAATATTTGATGGATCGAGCTGAGCGAAAAATTATTTAAAATAAAATATTTTAAATAATAAAATTGATATCGTTATCAATTATATGAGAATTGAAGAGTTTGAATCAGCAAAAGATTGCAATTTTTTATTGTTATCTATTAAAAAGTTCAAAGGAGAGAAAATATTTGAGAGAAAAATTAATTTTAGTCATGCAAGTCGTCATGCAATTCGTCTTAATTTTGTAATTAATTGAATTAATTAAAATCACAGAATGAAAATGAAGAGAATCAGTATTAGAGACGATTGCCAAATCGAACACCCCTCTCTGGAATCATTGCGATGTATTCGCAACTTTCTCTGATTCGTTCGCACATCGTTAACTACGTCATTAAGCTTCTTCGTCAATACGCAATAACATCTCTCTCACTCCCTCTCTGGTATTTCGCAAGACAAAAAAAACGGTAGACTCACAGACCGAAATTTCACCGATTCAGTATTGTTCATAGATTTTAATCAGCAGGAAAAATAGTATCGCTAGAAAATCCACTGAATTAGGCTGTGTCTTTGAACAAAGAAGTATTGATAAAAAAAAAAAAAAATTAATAAAAAATTATTTAATAAAGCGTTATTCAAAAGTATGTTTGTAAATTCTCTATCTGCCTACTTTATGTAGCCTTAAAAAAATGTTACTCGTAATAAAAACGAAAAATTGGCTTTCGAGAAGCTAAAAAAAATCCAAAGAGCGATTCACGACTATCGCGATCCCGAATCTTCGCATAGGCGTCATATTATTTATCACGAAAAAAAAAACGCCAACGTCTAATAGAAGTTGGCACTCTTTTGCTCGTCTTCTTTCGCTCGTTGGTAGAACAAAATTCGAGCATCTATCCTACTGTCTGGTCGATAAGATAAAACTGATTTTGCAGTGCGGAAACGGCTCGAGACAAAATTTCAAAATATTCCCCCAATTCTCCTCTGCTATTTTCTGAAATAAATTTCTCCCCGCGCATTCGCTCATCCCTGCATGATTTTTTTCTTATTTCTTTCTCTCGACGAAATTGGAAAAAGAAAAATTATTTAAAAAAATGAACATAAACCAGGTCTCGCATCGTGGCACGTTACCGGCGATCGAAGTAACGCCGGCGGCGTCGTTGGATCTGTGGGAGGAGCACCCGGAGCAACGGACGAGGTCTTCCTGGCAGCCCAGGAGGCCGCCCAGGCCCATCGCGACTCTCAAGGTAGGCTCATCCTCGTCAATTGTCAAATCGCCTATGGCCACCGTAACAATCGGCACTATTCCGTGAAAAATATTCCATCAAACGTTTCGAGCTTTATTGTAAAAGAAAAAAAATGATTTTAAAAAATCAACAATCTTTTATCTCTTCAAAAAATCCACAAATTCGAAATTTGCCGTTAAAAAAAAAAATATTGGTCTTTTCGCTGCGTTCAAATGAGCCTGATGAATAATCGAGCATGCGAATCGCGTTTTTTCTCCCTCAAATTTGAAGCGCTCATTTGTCGCGAAGCGACTTGCCGATTTTTTCTCTTCAGAAATAAAATTCCGAGGATCGTACAGGCATGAAAAATATCTCACGCTGACCTCGGATCTCGCGAGTGCCGATTGCGCTGGCGGGTCTAGGCTCTAATATTGCGAATAAAGAGAAACGAAAAAAAAAAACATTTTTTTTCGACGTCGACATGCAACGTGGCACAATCTAGGAGAGTTGAAAGAAAAAAAAACCGAAAATTCTCTCCGCGTTCAAGAGTAACGCCGGTCTCTGAGAGCAAATGGAAAAGCTTGAATATTTTTTATTTCCCCCTGCCCCCCGACCCCCACTTTTTGATCCCGATGAAATTTCGTTCTTGCTGATTTGCATTTTATTTACATTTTTTTTTTATTATTTCAACGGAGATAACGCGATGCGAGAACCGATGGAAAATCGCTAATTTTCATTTTGAAGATTATTATTATTTTTTGTTTCTCTCGTGACTCTCGCAGCGTGGAATTTCCTCGCCTCTCTCTCCCCTCGATGAAAACAAAATCACGCGCGAAGCGTCGAAAGTTCAACGAGATGCAAAAAAAAAAACGATTTTTGCAAATTTAGCACAGAGCAGGATTTCGTTGACGAAGAAAAACGTCCCGGAAAATAAGAGTTCCGCGTTAAAATCGTCGGTAAAAGAGTAGGGAGAGGTCATTTGCCCCGCAGATTCGCGAATAGGAAAATGAATGCCTGAGAACGGGCGAAATATTTTTTCTTCCTAGACGTAGCCAAAAATAGTGGCATTAGCGCGAGAGGTGGATTTTGGTCGGGACGTTCCCACGTAGAACTTGCTGGCCTTGGAATGAAATAGCGAGAGTTTAGAACGCGATCCCCCACTCTAAAAAAAAACAAATACGAGAAAAAAGAGAAAGACGAACCGAGAGTCTTGGGATTAAATTATTTCGCTTGATCGATTCTCCCAGCGCGATTCGTTTGAACATTTTTCTTTGACTCTCGCGAAGCATCGAGAAAAGGCTCACGTTGTGAGACTTTTTCCGAAGAGCGGACAATTACGCGGATAAGAAGCGTGAGAAATGGAATATTAGAATCGGCGTTCCTTAAAAAAGTTTCTCGAACGAAACTGCCGGGCTAGAATCTCGGCGTATTTCTTCCTTTTCCCACGTACGCCATTTTTTGAAGTAACGCGAAGAAAAAAAAAGAGAAGACTCGGTGTGTCCCCTCCTTCGTTCGATAAGAGAAAATCTGCCGCGCCGGTGACCCAATTTATCGCGAATAAAAAAAAATCCAGGTAGTGGGAGAAAATGAAATGGCTTGCGCGAACGAGTCGAAGAGGACGATGAACTCTAACCAGCGCGATTTTATAACCCCGATAATATTGCGCAATTTTTCTTATCTCGGGCGATTATACTTCGCGCGTTATTTATTCGCGGTGTGAAAAATCGCGGAGCTTTTTTTGCATTATAAGAATAGGTTTTTTTTTTCAATACATATATTCGGCAGCTGCTCGACCGCATCTGCCGCACTCCGACGGTTATAAAGGCAGCTGTCGTCGGCAGATGTTGATTATTTTTTTTCTTTCGGGCCAGCTTTTGAATTCGCGACCTCGAAATTTCAATGGATAGACTTTTACCTGGCGAATTTCGTGAATCTCGAATATTCGACGCGTTAATTTTTCTCGCGATTATTATCAGGATAGCGAAGAGAGACTTAGATTATCACCCTCTCTACCGAGGGTGATAAACAACGTGGGATTGATCAAGGTAATTAGGGAGAGAGAGGAAAGCGACCTCTTCGTCAATGCCAGCGGGATACGCGATCGATAATCAATATCAACGAAAATGTGTATTTATATACATACACGCGTAGCAAATGTGGATTTTATGCAGAGAAAAATTCGCTTGTAAAAGAAAACATTGAAAATAGTTGGAAATTATTCTTTTGTCATTTTAGAATGATTTTTAATAATTATTTAAATTGTTCTAAAAGGAAAATTATCTTTTATAATTACATAAAAACAATAATATTAAATTGTTTGGAATTTTTTCTGCTCCAATGCGTCGTTATTTTGTTTTTTCTTCGCCAAAGCCGACGAAAATCCGGTTCCAATTTTTTCTTTCCAGCGTATTCCGGTTTTCATAAACTCTCTCGCGCCTTTCTAAAACGTAATTTCTCTAGGAAAATGCATTTTCTTCCGTGTGTGTGTGTATTTGATACAAGATCGTCAATTTTCGTTTTCTCTCGCCCTTATCTAAAATTAAATTCGGGCCTCTGACTTTTGCGCTATTATCTTCCGATCTAATCAGCGCGATATATCAATGAATAACTATGAAACGAGACGCGTTTTCGTTTGCATTGACGGTGACGGTCGTTTCTTTTTTTTTATTATCTTCAGAGACCCGCTGTTACCTTGAATCGAATTTTTCAAACGGGATTCGAGACAAATTTTAATTTTCGTTCCGGACACACATTTTGGACGATCTCAGGGCTCTATTTTCGTCGTTGATTAAATTAAAAAATTGTCGGTCCATTTTTTTATTTTATTTTTAAATAAAACCGGAAATGATAGGATCTCTTGACTGAGTTTTAGATGCAGAATTGCGCCACGTTGCACTCGGCGATGTAGTTTGGAAAAAAACCAACGAATATCGATTTTACGTGTAAATCGTTTTTTTTTTTTCAATTTTTTAAAAATCCCGTCTCAAGCTCGTCGACGAAAAAGGCGACGAAAATTCGCCTCGTTGGTCGTACGAACAGATTTTTTTCCCCCTCCCCTGAGTCCCCGCCCCGTAAACTTCAGAAAAACCATGAAAGAATAATATCACCAACCCTTGCCCCCCACCCCTCGACCCCCATCTCGTAGTCGTGTTCGTGTTTTTTTTTCTCTGTTGGTAGTTGACATAAATTATAAACATATATATTTAAGTAGTAGAGAGAAAAAAAAGGAGGATACTCTTTGATAATACGTGACGAAGTCACGAAAGAAAAATAAAAATAATCACACGCTAAAAAGCCTCTATATCCGTTCACACACAAAAATGTGCATTTTGAAACGAAAAGATACAAAAACATGAAAAAAAAATCGTGAATATTGTCGGACGAATATTTGGGGGAGGGGAGGGGATTGCTCGAATTTTATTGTTCCCTCCCTCTCCCTTAATCTTCTCTTTAGCTGCACGAAAGGGTTTGATTGTGTTTTCCGGTTCTTCCCTGAATTCGTCTCTCGATAAACGCTAAATACAATTTACAAAATTACAAAGCGGGGGGGGGGGGGGGAAATAGAAGAAATGAATTTGACCCAAAAATCCATTTTTTTTCATTCGTCTCCCAAGATTGTGTGTGAACGAGATATCACGAGAAGAACAAAAATTTATCCATTATGTTGTGCCATATAAATATTTTTATTCACGTTTTTTTTCTTTTTTTTTCCCTTATTTTACGTAATTTGTCTTGCATGTCACGCTTCCTTCGGTAGTGTAATTACATCTTGACTCACATTGGCGCGCGCGCGCGTCTCGGATGGGCCTAAAAACAAATGTCTTGTTTTTTCGCATATGATATATGAGCATTGAAATAAGGGTCCTTGCAATGTTGGTGGTGGGTCATTATTGAGAGGCGCAAGTACGAGGAGAAATTTTCTAATATGCCCGTCAGAGCGCGCGCGCGCGCCGTTTCTAAACAAAATATACAAAAAAAACGTGTATTTTGTTTATCTCTTTATTTTTATTATTATTTTTTTTTTTTCGCTAACCCACGTGTACATAACTCGCTTCTTTGTTCGTAATGCATATACATCAAAATGTTTGATTAACCCAAATCACATAGATATATATATATATAAAAATATATATATTTATAATATACTCGAAAATATACTCCGTATATATGAATATGCGTACATATCTCTACATATGTATACGTATTTTTCGTGAAAAAAGACAGAAAGAAACCACCTCGGTATATAGCCAGAAAAATATATACCTAGTTGCAATTTATCGTGCCTAAAAATTGTGATGTAATGTTTCTTCATTACTATTTTGATTTTTTTTACGTTTTTTTTCTTTCGATACGTCTCTTTGATATTATATAATTCTACGTACGTTCTTTTTAAAAAAATATACATATGTATATATTTTTAACAATGTTTATAATCCATGGTACTGTAAAAAAAACTGGTCACGTCGTTTTCATCGAATATTCAATTTTTCTCCATATGTATAATCATGTTTGCCCATTCGTCATGAAATTTTGTCACACTGTCAAATTTCTCATTCATCTCATGTTACCTGTTGATTATGCTGTTTTTTTCTCATTTTTTGTATCCATCCACGAAAAAGTGTTCTAGGATGCAGAAGATGAATAAACGAGAAATCATCGGAAGTTTATGATCGTGGGATAATTTATCCTGACACGGATCGAGCGATTTCTCGTTCGGGTCGGATTTCTCACGATCGCTTCCGGTGTCTCGATGAAGATTTCGAAGAGAGAAGAAAGAAGAGAGAAGAGACCAGAGATCGTACAGTGTTGCGCCATTTTGCAAATTGGACGATTCGACGAGTGACTTTTTTTCTTGGAAACGCGCCAGTTTTTTGTAATTTGCACTTTTGCGATTTACACTTTTTTGGCGCGTTTCCTGCGAGAAGAACGAAGATCGGTAAAGGTAAAAGAGGTAAAAGGTAAAAAAAAAGTCGAAGAAAGCTGACAGGTAAGAAAGGTAAAAGGTAAACGGTCTCTGAGATTGAAGGTAAAATGGTAAAGGTAACAAGGTAAAAATTTCTCGATAAAAATGTATTTTCCATTGTGTCGCCATTTTATTTTTCTTGTGTACAAATATTTCGGAGATTACTCCTCATTCTCGCACATTTTGTATGATTAACCCCGTTGTCTGCATTTAAAAACTTTGCAAACTTTTATTTACAGGTTTTTGTAATCTTTTTCCAATCGTACTCAATGATTTGCAAATTTATAATCGACCTCGATGTTTTTATTTTCGAGGCTCTATCGAGACTTGTGGTAAGAAGTAACGAGGAGGCCTCGAAAAAAAAACTGTGGACTAAATTTTTGTTGAATTTGCAAATCGTGACCCTTCGTTGAACTCTTCAAATATTTCATCGCTTTCAATTGGTTAGTCTGAGACTATTCTTGGATTATTTTTTTGAAACCAACGATCGCCAATGCAAATTTTCAACGAATTTATGTACTGTAATTTTACTCTGAATCTCCAATTTCGACTTGTGTTTCTATGTACTCGTTTTTCTTGATTTTTTTCTCTTGAATTTTTTTCCTCAATTGTCAGCGCTTTTTTCGCGCCACAAATTTCGCTGATGTTTCTTCCTTTTTTTTCTCGCTCGTCTCGCGTGTCGACGAAAAAGATTATCGTTGCGAATTTTTTTTTTTTAATCTTCCTCTCTCTCTCTTTTCACCATTCGCAATTGTATTCTCTTTCTCGGCACGAGCTGGACTCAGAAAATTCAGCGAAACGTGCTTGCGAAGCGTTTTTTCCCCCATTTTTTGTTGATTGGCATTCTTAATTGTATTTGTAAATTTCAGCGTAGCTGTGGAAAAAGAAAAAATTGCTTCTCGTTGCTGAATCGTGAATAACTCAAAAATCCGCACGTCAGCGATTTCTGTCGTGCGAAATTTCGTTGATCACGATCGGTGAGGATTCGCAATGATTTTTTTCCCCGCTAAGAAGACCGAAGATTGCAAGAAAGAAGAAGCGAATGAGTTTTTTTTCAAAATCGATATTCATCGATTTATCGATATTCCTCGATCCATCGATGTTTATCGATTTGATCGTCAAAGCTTTTTTCGGAAAAGTCTCTGTTTTGCTTTTCGAAAAGAGCGACAATTGACGAAATTAGATTCAGTGTTTCGAAATTTTTCGGCCAAGTCTCGAAATTCTTTTTTTCGAGTTCTTGGACCGCGCGAGAAACTTGAAGAATCGCTGAAATAAGAAGAAAAAAAGAAGATCGGAAAATTTCGAAAGCTCAGATATTTTTTCTGCTGGCTTTCGAAATTCTGCGGAATGAAGAGGACAACGCTATCGAAGACATCGAATATTTTCGGTAATGTATTTGTAAAAAAGGGTAACAAAAAATTGTTTTCTCCATGGCTGAAATTTTCATGTTTAGATGATAAAATACGATTTATCTTCCTGTTCATATATTTCATTATCGATCTCTTATTGTTTCGCAAAATATGTATTTCTATGGATATCTATGAATTTTATGACTTTATGAATTTTTATATGTATTTCTATGAATTTTCGTGCTTAGCTGTAAGATACTTGAATTTTCTGTAATCAATCAATCGCAGTATTTAGATTTCTCGTTGAGGATCAATTCCTTCACAGTTTCGTTGAATCGCTTTTTTCATTCGAGATTCTTGTGAAATATCGTGAATCACGAAAAATCGAAAATCCGATTGATCGACGATGGTTTCCATTGACTTGTTTAAATTCGATAATTTTGGATAATTTTCTTTCAGCTTAATATTCATCAACGATGATTTTTGCTCGCTTTCAATGAATAATCAATTTTCCATTCCTGCAGGAGAAGAAGAAATAGTGATTGTGACAGTAAAATGGTTCCTTTGGAAAATTCATTTTGGAATTTTCCCACGGAAATTTTGCTCTACGAAAGAAGATTCTGGTGGTTGAAAAAAAAAAAATTTGGTAAAGGTATTGAATGAAAGGTAAAAATAAGAAAGCAAAAAACGTAAGTATATAATCTTGCGCGTTGTATCGGCGCGCAAGGTGCCCTTGAATTATCTCAATTTTATTAATTAATCGTCGAGAATGATTGTATTTTCAAAAATTCTCGATTTGCTGAAAAAAATTTAAAAAAGAAGTTGAAAAGAAATATGCAGTCATTCTCGACACTATAATATTTCAATATTTATGGAAATGTCTCGTTTTCTTCCATGATTTATATATATATATATTTTTATCGTCATATCTACCCACGTCGTAAATCTTCGATTGAGGAAAATTCTCGTCCTGTTTCTCCCTCTCCCATTTCTGATTTTGTATTCCCAAACGTCCGATTAATTATTTTCAGCCTCCGTCGTCGTATCGTCGAAATATTTTTTTCCTCGTTGGCTGTGAGACTGAATGGCGTGAAAGTGCTGCTAAGATGAAAAAACGTCGAAGAAATAGGTATGAAAATAGATTTTTTTTAACTGTCGCGTCGTTTTTTCGTCGATTCTCGAGCGTGGAATTCCCAAGGCGCCTGGTAATTTCCAACGTTTTCGAGATCGACGTAAAAACAGGCCGCAATTTGAAATTTCGAATGAATTTTGGATCCCAGAAAGATAATCGGAAAAATTTGAGAAAATTGCTAGTTTACGATCGATCGATTTCGCGGCTTTTCTGGCTGCGGGTCTCGCACAGACATATCCTCGAAACGATCGAGCTTTTCAGCAATTTTTTCTTAAATTTTGCCATTAATGTTGAATACAAATTTTGCATCGCAGCTTTTATGAGTGTCGAATGAGCGTGATTGTTTTCCTCGGAAAAGAAAGATCGATTTTCATTCGTCTCGAAGAATTCCATCGATCGAGGAAATTTTTCGGATCGACGAGAATTTTCACGGATCAACTCTGAAGAAATTGATGAAATTTTTCATAATTTTCATCACAACGGCGCGCCTCCACGTCGCTTAGCATCGTCGTTCGCGATTTTCCGCACAACGTCGTCATCCTAGAAAGAGTTCTCTGCGTCACGGTCACAAGTATGAATTTTCATTTTTTATTTCGAAACAAAATTCAATTTTCAATAATTTTTTTTTCATATTTTTCTCTTTAAATATCCCAGAATTTGTACGTGAGGCAGAGTCTCGTTATCGAGTGACGCCGTTGCTGGAAATTGCAAAAGAGAAAAAAATTGCTGCTCTCGGTAAACAAAAAATTGAAATTGAAATTTTAAATCTACTTTTTCTTGGACGATCCTCGTTTTTCGCTTGCACTTTTCGTACACGTATGAGACTTTGCGCAAAGTGTTTGCAGTTTACGAGATTCGCTCTAATTTCAATGTTTCAAGCGCGATCCTCTTTTTTTTTTTGTTAACCTTCGAAAATCCATGTAAAAAAAAATTGATATTGTTCAGAAAGAAAAGAACCTCCCCACGAGAAATCAACGAAAGTAGCTTAAAAAAATTGTAACTGAGATTATCCTTCGCTTGAATCAACGAAAACATGTTTTTTCTTTTCTTATTTTGTGTCGAATAAACGTTTGTTAAGCAAAACAACAAAGAAAATAAATTTAACCCGGCATGTTGTTGGAGTGTTTCTCTTTTACTCTGCTCCTATTTTATTTTTTGTTGAATTATTATTTTCTTCTAAAGATATTTTGCGAGCGAGAGACAAATCGAAAAAACGAAAATTCGTTAAAGACAATCGAAATTGAGAAGTCAATTAGAATCGGCAAGAATAATTGATGTCAGTCACTCGCGGAAAAACTTTGTAAACTAAGGAAAAAATGAATTATCGAAGAATAAAGTCTGCCAAGCGACTCACCTACAAAAAAGCCTGAATTTTTTTGTTCTTTTCATTTTATTTCATAGTATTGCCGTTTATTTCGCTGTTTTGTACGATCAGAGAAAATTGGTTGAGAAAAAAAAACATGAAGATAATTCGGGAGATTGTAGAGAAAAAGTAGAATGGGGGTCGCGTGAATCACAAAGAGAGTTAATTTTTGCAGCTAATTCGACTAATGTTTGGCAAATGACAAACTTGGAATGCGAGGGATGCGGTCGGGTTTACAAAAGGTACAGCTCGCTTAGACGTCATCAGAGGGTCGAGTGCGGCAAGGAACCCACGATCAAATGTGCGATCTGCCCCTACAAGGTCTATTACTCGTCCACCCTGACATTGCACATGATCAACGTGCACGGATTTAAAGTCGTCGCTCGTGTGCAGCCTCGAGCCAATAAATAATACGCTTTTCTCTCAATTTCCCAGATGAAACATCGGCGATTGAATTTGATTTTTCGAAAGTTCGTCAATTGCACTTTTGTGCCAAAAAAGAAAAACAGTCCAAGCAGAAGAAGAAAAGAATGACGTTAGAGGTTGGAAGCTGCACACGACGATTTTTGAAAAATTCACCTTCGAGACTAAAAGTAGGAAAAATCGCCACGATTCGTCCCAAATTCTCCGAGAATTCATCCCCCTCAGCGTTATATCGTCGACTCTTGTTCATGATCTCGATATGGAAGAAACAACAAACTGAAGATGATGAATAAAAATGAAAATAAACAACTACAACGATTGTACGTTCAATTGAGCCCAAAATCCCGTTCCCGCTTTTCAGGAAGCAGCTTTCGTAGCACGAAACTCGAGTAATTTCGACAATTGACCAGGAGAGAAATGGTATTGAAAAAATTCAAAAAAGAAGCTTGTAAATTCAATTTTCAAGTCACCGGACGAAATTTTGTTTCTCCTCTCTGCCTGATCGATTCACGAAAATTCTCTAGCATCTTCGTTTCTTACTAACTCCGAAGAAATCAGGGCTTCTCGACGCGTTTTACATTGGCCGGGATCGAGCAGATCGCGAGCTAATTTATGGATAAATAATGAAATTGAAAAATTTGAATATTCGAGTCGTTTTGATCGGTGAAAGAATCTTCGATCTCTGCCGATGGCAATTCGTCGTCGACGGTATGTCAAAGGGTGTCTGTCATGTCTAATTTTTTTTTACATATAAAAATCTTTTTTTCATGTAAATCGCTTTTTAAATTTTTCTCGAGATAGCACGAAATTCGAAATATCGCCATTTTTTTACAAAAACATTTATTTGATTCCCCTCACAATTCGAGGGAGTACTTTCGAGCTTTTTGGTCACCTCGTGAATCACGAAAGTAAGAAAAAAATTACAAATTTGACAAAAACTCATATCGCTAAAAATAATAAAATTGAAAAATCATTATAGTTGATCGTTAATCGTGTTGATCGTGAAAGTACTTCCTGATCGTCGAAGAGAGAAACAGAAAACAATCGAGTATACCTCCTTTCGCCGAGTAGATTCACAAATACCAGAAATTTTCGAGTAAGTTGAATTTTGAAGAAATTTGTTTTCTTATTTTTTTTCGAAAGTAATTATTTTCGCGTTGGTCGCGGGGGTGATTTTTTTGCGCCGTGGATGCTTGCAGCTGGCGATTGGTACGGGACGATGACCCAAGGTGGAATAATGATGGCTTCGAGCGGTACCGGAAGTGGCGTTGGACACGAGCAACAATCGACTTTACCGGGGTCTCACTTAATGTCCGATTATCGTCGTCTCTCGTGCCCAAACTGCGGACGAAGTTACAAATATCGTGGCGGTTTGCTGCGACACATTGCCGAGTGTTTCGCCGAGGACGAGGAAGTCCTGCTCGAGCCGGGACAAGCGTCGAATCCCAATAGATCCATCACCGTCAAAGACGTTCGGGTTCTCTACAAATTTTGGAAAAATTAAGAAAAATATTTGCACATATCCACGGGCACTGGTTAACAGTACGATATTTCATCGGTTTCCGGTTCGGATGCACGATTTTTAAGCGCGATAACGTAGCCGCAAATTCGCGATAGTAAAACCCTCAAAATGGGGGACATTGCTCGCATAACGAATAGTCAAATTAAAAATTACAAAAAAAAAAATGGAGGTAGCTTGAATGGTATAAAGAAAGTTTCCTCATTAGACCGAGTCTCGGCAATATTTCGCATGATTCTGGAAAATGATTTCCTCCAAATTTTCTTCCGCATAACTTCGGCCAACTAATTTGTACATTATTCACACAATCGGGCGTACACAATTTTCAATGTTCAAAGGAATTATGTCGAAAGGATTAAAAACTCTAACTAATTGTGGATATCTATACATGTATTGATTAATTTTTTTTTTTCGATTCTCTGCGTCCCTGGTACGTCGATTAATTAACGTAATTAAGAGGAAGGCAATGGCTGCTCCGGGTCGTCTCCGATCTGGTAATACAAACGAGAGTGGATGTGAATTTAGTATTTCACGGCCAAATTCACAGAAGAGAGAATTAAACACTTTGGGTCGAATGTTGATGTCCGAGATGTGCGAAACAAATTTTTTGTTGAAAAGAAAGAAATTGAAGGAAACTAACGGAACAGTTGAAACTTTTTTTGGGGCAGCATGTAAATAACAGCCTGCGGGGAAAAAACATCGTTGTCACGCTTTCGAGTTCGAGCTTTCAATTTTGACAAATCGTAAAAAAACGAATTGAGTCAGTCTTCGAGTTACGTTTGAGTCTGTCGAGTAAATTTTTTAAATTTCTGAAATAAACCCACGCGCAAATCTCATTTTTTGTAGAGTCAAATTCATAGATTTCTATTGATCTAGACAAGTGAATACATTTTGTTAATTGACTGGAAAAAATTAATGATAATATTGTTTATAAATTAGATACATTGTGAAAAGAAAAGCTAAGCCATTGATTGAACTCTTTTTAAATTAAGCATTTAAAGCAAGCACTATCGGAAGAAAATTGAAAATTTATATAATTTTAATGTACATATCCAAATTGAACAATCGCAAACAATTTTTCAAATCTTGGGAATTTCCATTGACATAATTGTACCGCAAGAACGACCTTGAGGAGGTTCGAGCGCTTCACCCTAGAAAAAATCATTGCTAAATTTTGGATATCGCATTTTGGACATGCAGCATGCATTCTCAATGAAAAATATTAATTGCTATGGGTTTTTTTTTCTAATATTGACTGTTTCACGACAAATTCTCAGCGACGTCTATTATCGTCTTTGTCATGTCGGACTCATTTTATTTTTCAAAAAAATCCTTGAACGGCTCACGAATTTCTGTTCTGAATTCTGCCCAAATATAAAATTGCAAAAAAACCCATGATTATTTAAAAAAATAAAAACGAGTATCAACACTTCCTTTCTTAAAACAGAAGAACTTGACAATCATTAAAAATGTCTCAGATTTGACCAAATAAATTGCTCTTAAAAAACCGCCAGAGAAATTGAGTTTCGCTCTGGGACGAGGGCACGGAACCCCTTTAAGGGTTTAAAGCGCCTCTGACGAGTCCCATAATCTGCTACTTACGTTCCAAAATTGTAAAAACGATTGTGAAAAATAAGAATTCATATTCCAAAATTATTCAATGGTGAAAACGCTCCAACCCTCTCAAAGGGGTCAAGAACAGTCTCACGCGCTTCGAATATTCTCCAAGGCTTTTTTTTTTTTGTAAATAAGATTCTCGCGATCTTGGGGAATCGATAGAGCAGGCGGGGGCGTTTTGCCCCTCGGGAGTCCCAAAAATCGTGGTATAAAAGACGTATTCCACCTGTGTGTTCGCAGTTGAAAGTCCGGCTATGGATTTGGACGTTTCGTCGGGCGATCTGAGATTTCGTTGCGTTATGTGCGGACGCGTCTATAGATCGCGTTCATCGTTGACGCGTCACTCGAGATACGAGTGCGGAGGTCTTGGCTCTCGTTATACCTTCACCTGTACTCTGTGCGGCAAATACTTCTGTCGTCCGGATCATCTCAAGCAGCACATACTCAACATTCACGGGACGATCGTCGGGAAATAGCACGAAATTTTGCTCACCATTGAAATGAGAAAAAAGCTTCGATATCGAACTTTCAAGGCTGTAACGAAAATTCCCAATATTCGAATTGACGTGAGATTTTCAAAACCATCTTTCAAAATCTTGCACCAAGATTTCAAGGAAAGTTTGAATAAAAGTCGATCTAGATTGAAAAATCTCTACTTGATGTTGGAAAAAAAAAAGACGATTCGGAAGAATCTACTCATGCATTTTTGAGCAGTTTTGGGAATAATTTGTAATTTCGATCTGGACAAATGCAAAGCTTACTTTGCTCGTTGATATATTTTATTAATTTATGGGAGATTTTTTGCCCTTGGAATCTCAATGGGAAAAAATGTTGACATAAGAAGTTGCAATTTGTGAAAGATTGATATTTTCATGAATATTTTTGGGGACATTCGTAGAGAATTTATCGAGAAACAAAATGATCTTTCATTTCTCCAGATTGAAGCTAAATTGCTAATTTAATTTCGCAGAGACTGCTCACAAAATATGTCTGGATTTGTCGAGTGTTATTTTTCTGTGAAATCATTATATATTTTTTTCATCAAGTAGAAATTGGTGTTAGCATTTATGAAAAAATATCGAATTTTTTCTGCAATCTTCATTACAAAGAAATCTTCGGATAAAAATCCGAATTTAAGAAATTCGTGATATTCCACTTGAATAATTTATTTATTAAAAATTTGTTTTAGACCCGATGAACGAAGTAACAACTTTGAAAAGCTAGGAAAACAAAGTGTCCAATTAATTGAGAGGATGAATAGCAATTTGCATTTTTTGAAAATCTTTTTTTAATTGCGATATTCCTCCGAATATCGGCAAGCTCGTTCGTCGAACGTTCCTAAGAGCAAAAAAAAGAAGAAATAGCGCAGATACTGCCAAAAAAAAGAAATTATTCGAATGCCAAATGTCAATTATTCCTATCTTCTAGTGCAATATAAACGAGACATTTAATAATATAATCTGTAAACGTTTATAGCCCGTCCGAAAAAATATATCTACATATATATATAATCGAGAAGCTCTGCCAGATATTTCGCGACGAGGCATGTTGTTAAAGTTTTATTTTTCTCAACTAAACGATATTTTAAAAAAATAGACAATTAGAAGAAAAAATAATCTTGATACACGCTTATGTACATTTTATAATGTGACAATAAAAATTTCTATGAGAAATTTTCATCGAGATACCAAGTTCGACTGAATAAAACGAGATTTTTGGAAATTACACGAAACGTCCCACTAATCTCCTCGCCAATTTTTCTTCTTCCTGTAGACAAAAATCGTCTATTCGGGATAAGAATTTTCTACGTTCAGCTGTAATTTCGATGTTTTGGTGATGGTCAACGTTTTCCTTCATTCATTATTCTGCAATTTCTTCATTTCTTCAAGGCGTTCTTCTTGCACCTCGTCGACTCTCACGAAGAAGAAATGGTCAATTCAATTTTGAAAAAACAAAAAAAAAGTCTCGAGCCACTTCCATTGGAAATAATTATCGAAAAAAATCAAAGAGATTAGAAACATCATTTTTTTTTTAATAAAAAAAATTTCGCAGTCTCGATTTTGACTGACAAGACATTTTTTTTCTCTCTTCTCTCGTTGCAGAATTCTCGCACGATTATCCAGCAACGATCGGTCGTTATCATTGTCGTCAGTGCGGCAAGGCTTACAAGAATTCGTCGTCGTTGAACAGACACGTTAAATGGGGATGCGGCAGGTTGAAATGCGTCTGTCCGCACTGCGGCAAATTTTATTCGAGAACGGACAATCTCGCCGAGCACGTTGCCAGGATGCACACGAGACTCTACGACATACCGATGCTCTGATACATCGTCGAAGAATAGACAAAAAAAAAAAAAGTAAAATAATCATCAATTATTTATACAATCGCGATTCTACTGAATTTGGACGGTCTGAATTTCCATTATTTCAAGTTCCACGCCACCATCATCGATGTACCTGCTCTGTACGGGACGTTTGGTTTTTTCTTCTGATAAAATTGACGATTTTTTCCTTAATTTCTTTTGGCACTTGAAATATCGGAGGTTGAGACCGTCCCGACGAATTTATCATATTTTTCTTTCATTCGATCAATCGTTGTAATATAATATATATATTTTTACATATATATATATTTTTCCTCTTCAATGAAATCTTCCAAGGTGAAGAAAAGTTGTACAAATTTTCTGCACATTATATTTAATATACACGACACCAAATTTGAGCCCATGCGTTATTTCTTCGGCCATAATTTATTTGCCAAGTTTTAATCTGCACGAATATTTATAATTGTTACATTGTTCGAGACAATTGCAATATTGACGGTGCAGTCAATAAACAGGCTGGAAAAATTGATCGTTCTTTCGATGGATTTTGTATGGTTGAATTTTGTTTTTCCTCGTTGAATCGAGCTTACGTTTCCGCTATTTATTTGCTGCTTGCAGATCCACTAGCGTCGAGGTTTCCGAAAAATTCTTATTGCCCACGTTGCGATCGAGGTTACGCCAGTATGGGAAAAATGAAGAGACACTACAAGTACGAGTGCGGTCAAGATCCGCGTTTCGAATGTCCTTATTGCGGTGCAAGGACGAAGCAACGATCGAACTGTTATCGACACGTACGTCTTCGTCATCCTGGCTGGAAAGTCTATTGCATCGAGCTGTAAGGAACGTCGATATGCGGCGATTACTCCGAATGAGCAATTATTATGAAGAAAAAACGTACAAAAGATAATCTTCCTTTTGTAGCGAAAAATAAATGTCTTCTCCAGATTTTGCGGGACATTGGAGGCTCGTTTGGAGGAAGAATTGGAATAAAACTTCGGTCAGAAAACTTCTTCGATACAGAAAGACCTCAAAAGGAAAAAATTTGCCCGATACTGCAATTTAATAAATTTCTTCTAAATCTAATAACGTCTAACATTGTTTCCCGATTTTTAATAATACTCAATTCTGCAAACTGAGCCGTTCAAAGAAGAAATACTGCAAAAATTTGCAAAGATCCGATCCTGCATGAAAAATTTGAGAATTATCATCAAACGAAAAAATAAAATGATTGTATTAACATCAACCTAAAAAATGAAAAAAAAATCGCGTCATGATATTATCAATGTGAATATCTCGTTCTCATTGGTCGTTGAATTGTGTTTCAGCTACGAGATATCAACGCCTGACTGGAAAAGAAATATTGGAGGCTCGATGCAAATATTGCGAAAAAATGTTTGCCACCAATCATCATATGAGACGTCACGTTAGAAGAGGGTGTCCGAAGAATCCCGACAAGGTTCATTATAAAAAAACGACAACCCGCAATTACATTTGTCCGAAATGCTCGCAGGGTTACAAGCACAAGAAATCGTTGAACAGACACGTGCGATGGGTCTGCGGACGTCAGGCGATGTTTCAATGTCCTTATTGCGATATGAGGAGCAAACACACGTCGAACGTTTACACTCACGTTAGAACTCGGCACATCGGAATGCATCCTCATCTGATCGTCGATGAGCGAACCTCGAATGATGCTCCTTGCGTATGAAAATTTGTCAAAATCCGATGGAATCTCATCCCGCAAACGTACGACAAAAACAATACACGATGTAGAAGAAAATGTTGAGAAAACGTCGCTCATACATTAAAACCGCATGCTCTTTATAATTGATTTTCACTTAATATTTTTTTTCAGAACTTCAAACATTTGTTTCAAAAAATTAATTATCCTTTTTGCGCTTCTTCATGAAAAAAGCATTCATAATACGAAAAATATTCAAGATTTTCATACCATTGTACCCAGAGTGTCCAAAAAGTTTGAGGAATTAGTTTTTGGAAATTTGCGAGTATCGAGCTCAATTTTTTTCAGTAAACACCTTGATTTTGAATCGAGCGAGCTTCGAGCGTTCGGATCTTACAATATTCTGCAATTTTCCAAATTAATAACCCAACGAGTTTTTCGAACCGATTATAATTCTAACAAAAAAAGGATAAGTTCCAAACGAGAGCAAAATCTCCCATAGAGAGAAGAAATAACACTTTGATATTCTTAATTTTTCCGGCTGGTTAGATTTTATTATTTTTTTTATGTTGAAAATTAAATGGAAAAAGAAATGAAATTTTCACAAAAAAAAAACTGTCTTCACGGTGTTTCAGATTATACGACCTACGAGGAGGCTTTTCCACCGGGATCCGATGACTCAGGGCGTCGTCATACTTGCCGATATTGCCTGAAGACATTCATTCATGCCGGTCATCTGAACACGCACATTGACACGGCCTGCTACTGGAATCCTCAATCGAAAGTTCATCGCGCGGCAAAATATCGTCTTCATTCGTGTCCTCAATGTGCCAGCAGTTACTCGAAACGCTCTCATCTGATTTTTCACATACGTCACGAGTGCGGAAAAACCCTGATGTGCAGGAAATGCGATAAAACGTTTCTTCACAGTAGCAGCTTGCGCAGACATCAATTGAGATGCAAAACCGCTCGATCGGAATCAAAAAACGACGCCTAAAACCATCGCTGTTGAAAATCAAATCAAAACCTTTCATCGGCGATAAATAAATTTTTATCGAGAAAATCCTCGAACATCAATTTTGCGATAAATACGTAATTTTGTTAATTTCAATTTCCAAATTTTATTTTTTACATTTGAAAATTTGTTTCCCCAAATCGAGATTAAAGTTTGTTTATTTCTACGTTGACCGTATTTTCTCTTTTTGGTCGATCGGGTTTTTCCCCTTAACCTATGCTTCATGGTTTACTGTGTAGGTGTAGATTTCGAATTCTAATTTCTCTTTCATTCTTGAAACTCAAATTAACGGTGTGTACTTATTTTTCTTAATATTATTTGTTTTTTTTTGTTTTTCAGATTTTATTCCTCACGGTTTACATTTCGATGAAAGTTGCATATCCTCAGATTCCTCAAATCTCAAATTTGCATTCTGTATTCATTTTTTTAAATACTATTTTTTATCCCCCTCTTGGATTTTATTTTCTATAATTCGTTTCACGATTCCAAATTTCATGAATGTAAATTTCATTAAATTCACTCTTTTTCATTCATTCGACTAAATTTCTTGAATATTCCTTGAATTCATGGAAATCATAAATTCTTAGAATTAATAAAAAAAAGTTGTCATTGCTACTTGTATTTCTCGTTATTTCCTCTGTTTCATTATTCGCAATCGAAACGTGAATCAGCGTTTAATTATCGTGATTTTCGTTTGCTCGAAAAATTGACAAAAAAAAATCATAACAGTCTATAAATCCTGTTATCTCACTCGTTCGTCTCGTGATTACAGATTCGTTGTCCCGGTATGAGCGTAGAAACCGGAATTCGTCGTTTTCCACGAGGAATTTCTACGGTAAAATCGAGGAAGCGGGAAGACCGAGACGCACATTCGCCTGTTGCAATTGCGACGTGAGTTTTGGTTCGAAGCACTCGTTGACGTATCACGCGAGACACAATTGCGGGATAATACGACAGTGCAGCTATTGCGGAAGCACATACAAGCGATTGCAGGACATGAAGTTGCATTTTCGCCGACAGCACGAATCATTGCCGTATCAAGTTACGACGTATCCGAGTTCACATCGTCCGACGAATTTCAATTAACGGCGATTGAGAAAGAATCATATTTTTCTCGATCAAATCGAAGGCACGCGAGAAGCAATTAGAAAAGTATCCTTTTGAGAAAGGAAGATGAAGAAAAAAAAACAGATCCTTATTCCAGGCTCTATTTGTATCGATCCTCGAGATTCGTATATTTATATAAAATAAAAGAAGAAATAATTTAACGCTGAATTACGATAGAACGCATGAAGGCTCTCTCCTCTTTTATGTTTCGCGTTTTTCTGCGTATTTTCTTTCTCTCGAAATTGTCAAAAATGATGTTTCGCTGAATTCAAGAACAAAATAATTATCCATACTCGATTTTGTTTTTTCTTTGCTTTCAGGCAAAATCTACAATCGTCGTCATCCTTCGATCGTCGGAAACGATCCGACTGTTCAGCGCGGTACGATTTATCCGAGAAATTTGCAATTTCGCGGTGATCCATCGAGAATCAATCGGAAGCCAATAATGAAACATCGAAATGACGCTAATCATCATAATTATCATCAGTATATTCAACGTGCACAGAGGCCCGAAAATTCCATGACATCGGTTCCGATAGCGACGAATGTGGCGAATCCACGATTTTCTCACGACAAAAAATTTCAATGTCCACGATGCAATCGTAGCTACACGAGAATATCCGACATGAAGACGCATTATCAGTTTCAATGTGGCAAAGAGCCGCGTTATCAGTGTCCTTATTGCGCGAAGAAAGCTAAATTTTCGTCAAACATGTACGTTCACGTTAGAAAAATGCACAAGGACGAGAAACTCATTATAATAGATCTGAACAAGCCAATGTGCAGACGTTTTGTCCAGTGTACGGTGGTGGAAAATATCTCGTAAAAAATGCAATTTTTTTCCTTTGTTTTAAGTCCATGATCGAGAAAGATGATCACTCGTTAGCAGGGTTGAGAAATTTTTAATGAAAAAGTAATAATGCATCAATCATTACTTTTTTAATGCACATGGAAATAATTTTCATTAACCATTATACGTTAATGGTTAATGGAAATTATTTCAATTAATCAATCAGAGTTAATGGTTAACGGAAATTATTTTCATTAACCATTAAATGTTAATGGTTAATGGAAATTATTTCAATTAACCAATAAGAGTTAATGGTTATTGAAAGTGTAAATGCATTTAAAAAAAGTAATGCATCATATGCAACCCTGCTCGTGGGATATTTTTTCGTTCCAGCCTGTTGGTAAAGTCCTAGATTTCCATGTAGATCCTCCGACCGATGTCATTCGAGATCAATGAAAAATAATTAGTCGATCAAAATTGATCTTCCGTGAGAATCAATTTTATTCCAAACTGGGTCGAACAATTTTTCAAAATTTTTACTCGATAATTTGTCCACGCAGGTGAAACCTGATGATTTAACCGACATTTCGATCAATAAATTCTCATTTTAAAACTTGAGGGAGAATAATCAGTTCTATTGACGCCCTCCCTCGAGTCCCTGAATCCAGTAAAAAAAAAAAATTGTGACTATCTTTGGCCAAAAAAAATTGACTTTTCGATTTAACTTTTTCAGGATGCGTTTCGTACGTCCGCGTTGGAAGCAGAAGACGCTTCACGAGGACACCGCGACATCCGAGCGCCAAAGGTT
The DNA here is from genome assembly GCA_946863875.1 of Alloplasta piceator. NCBI lineage: Eukaryota > Metazoa > Arthropoda > Insecta > Hymenoptera > Ichneumonidae > Alloplasta > Alloplasta piceator. Next base: position 2,106,648 of record OX333080.1, read on the forward strand.
TTCCATGTCCAACGTGCACGAGCATATTCAAACAGCGCAGCAGTCTCGTTACGCACATGAGATACGAGTGCGGACAACCACCGAGATTCAAGTGTCCCTACTGTGATCTTCTGTCGAAAAAAAAGTCAAACGTCATCAAGCACATCAGGCGAAAGCACATTGGACACGTTCCCTACTCTCTATATTTGTTTGCTCAGAATCTTCCAGCGACGTGAAAAACATTTGAACATTTCACATTGTGGAAAGATAAACAATCTGATAAATTCAACAGATTTTCCTCGCTCGATGAATCCGAATTCGAAAGCTAAGAATTATTCAGGTTTTGCATTTGAAAATAGCCATTTAAAAATAGCAATAAACTGTGTGGACAAAGGGGATAAGAATTTATCGAGCAATTTTCAGCTTTATCCTGTTTGAAAGCTCCCACGAATTCCTTTTGAAAAATTTCGACATTTTTTTTTTCAACCTTATCGTTGATTTATTTTTCATCTTTGAAATTTTTCCAAGCGTCTTGAAAATCAGGGTATTCGTTCCAGGGATTTTTTTCCCTGGGAATGGGAATGTTATTTGTAGAATGGGAAAGCTAACGTTTGAATTTCAAAATTTTCAGAGTACAGACGTATCCGATTCGCGCTTCCGACTGTCCAGAGAAGACGTCGCGATCGTCTGAGGAAAAGTGAGACCAACGTACGTTATCCATGCCCAAATTGCACGAGTATTTTCACGCAGAAGAGAAGTTTGTCGACCCACGTGAAATACGAATGCGGCCAACCACCGAGATTCAAGTGTCCGTACTGCGATCTTTTGTCGAAGAAAACCGGAAACATCTTGAAGCACATACGACGAATGCACAAGGGATATGTTCCTCACATCGAGAAGCTGTACGATCTCAATTCTCAAACTTTTTAAAAATAATTTCTCCTTTCGTATATCAATAAAAATGAATTTTTCGTCATTTTTCATATCGCAAAATTCTTTGTTCTCTCGCACAATAATTTGTCTAATTTTTTCCGGTTCCAGGTGAGAGGGAGAGAGAGAGAGACAGAGCGCAAGAGAATTTTGAATCATTTAAGTTTAACGACAAAGAACAAACCCTCCTCAATTTTCCCAAAAGCAAACTCGAAGTTTCTGTTTGTCGATGAAAAAAATCAGAAAACGACAAATTTCCCGCGAGGGAAAAATAACCAACCAACTGACGAGTAAATGTAATTTTTTCAGGATACGAATATCACAACGTCGTCGGAAGCGAGACGAGCTACGATTCATCGGGAAGCCAAGGTTCCTTTCCATGCGGAAAATGCACGAGCGTTTTCAAGCAGCGTCGAACTCTCGTGTCACACGTGAGATGGGAATGCGGTTTGCCACCGAGATTCGCCTGTCCTTACTGCAATTTACGATCGAAGAAGACGTCGAACGTGAACAAGCACATAAGAAACAAGCACAAGGGTCACGTTGTATACGTCCTCGACATATATTCGCCTCATCGTCAATCACTGTGAATTTTATTCAATTTTTACGAGAGAAGAGACAGTTGTTGTTGGAATTGAAAATAAAGCATTTTCACCGAAATATTTCTGCGTAACGGAATATTCGATAAAAACGAACTGGAATGAATTTACAAAATTCGCAAGGACAAAAATAATTAACATTGGGAAAAAATCATTCGATCGAATTAATGTGTAAAGATTGTCGAAACAAATAATTTTGAAACACGAAAATTCCTGACTTTAAATTTTTCTGTATTTTTTTGTTTTCAAGGTTTGTTTGTGGAAGTCATGGTGAACGACACGTTTCGTCCGCGTGAGAAGAAATATGCGTGCTCGGGCTGCAACAGCGTTTACAATCTCAAAGGAACATTGACGAGACACCAGATGTACGAGTGCGGACAATTGCCGAGATTCAAGTGTCCGTACTGCGATTATCGTGCCAAGCAAAAGTCAAATACGAGATCTCACATACGAAGTCGTCACACGGGACTTGCCGTTTGCGTCATCGATCTGGCGACGAAATCCTGGGAACAGTTCGATCAGGAGGGATTTCGAAAAATGGAGATGGAGTGAATTTCGGACGATGTTCGACAATGAAATGGAATTATAAATACTTTTTATCCATCCCCGACGGAAATACGAATTTCAAATGTACAGAGGAAAAAAATATCGTGAAGGTATCGTGAAACGCTCATTGCATTGAAATTCGTCGGACGAATTTTTACGTCGTATTTTTTGACAATTTTCTTGGAAACTTGAGGAATTTGGGGAAGCAACGGGTATATTTTTTCTATGCCTCAGAGTCTGAGTTACAGTTATGGAAGACAATTGAATTGGCGCTTTCAAGGATGAGGGTTTCACGTTCCCTTGAGGCCAGGATTCAATCTTTTCCAGTTTCAAGTGTAACTTTGGGATTTTTATTTTTATTCCTTCAATTAGAATATTTTAATTTTTTTTTTGAGGAGTTGACGAGGCTTTTGTGCCTATGGATGTACTGGGATTTTTTTTATGTCCCAAAACCCAAATCAGGTTTTTTTTATCTCGAATCTACAGGATGTTAAGCAATCAGATAACCTGACTGGGTTCGCCGTGTAGAGCTCATCAAGATAAAGAATTTCCTTTTTTTTTTAATTTTGTACGATAAAAATTGGCTGAGTTATCAATATTTTTAAAGTTCACCAATGACGGCTAGAATCTGGGAGAAATGCCGCTGGTGGGGGTTTTTACGCCACGCCCACCGTTACCCCCACCACGTGGCTCACCAGTAGGATTGCTCCTAGATTCTAGCCGTCATTGGTCAGTTTAAAACATTAATAACTAAGCCAATTTTTGTCGTATAACGATTTAAAAAAAAAGTTAAATTTTCGTCTTGGCGCGCTCTACACGGTGAACCTAGTCCGGTTATCTAGTTACTTAACACCCTGTATGAAATCTTGAGATTTTGGAGAAATCGCTGGTAAATTTGTGTTTACAAAAATATATATATTCTCGAGGAAAAGCGAAAAAAAACACTATAAAAAATGTGTTTGATCATTTTTCTTTAAAAAAAAGTGCAGTTTCTTACCACATTGAATATTTTAAAGTTTTATCTGAAAATGCCTCTTATCGAATTGAATCCAGTGTTGTACTGAAAAGAAAAAATTGCCAAAATCACATTTGAAAATGTCTGAAAAAAAAATTAAATCCTGGACTTGTATATAACAATCCTCCCGTCCACGATCAGACTAAATTGTACAATTGATCAATTAAATTATCAAGAAAATCATCAAGTGTCGTATCCTTTCTCAGTCAATGATAAAAGAACAAAAGAACGAACTATTTCTTCTTTTCTTCTTTCAACGCAAACGAGAGATTCTAAAAACTAATGCGAAAGCAAGGATCAATTTTTTTTGTTTCAGAATTTTCGTCCCTCGTCGAAGGTCGTCGATTTTCCGGATCCGTCATCGCGAGGTCGTGTTGTCAGGAAGAAAGAGAAGAAAAATAATGCAGAGAAATCCTCGATGCAAATTGAAGATTCAAATAACAAAATAGCGATCGGTGCTTTGTGTAAAAAAATCTAATATTCGTGGCTCGATTCGAGTGATGAAATTAACGTTTTACATTCCTTTCTTTTCGTTAAGTAAACTCGTCGATTCGCTGCCGAGAGACAGAGAGTAAAAAGCGAAAAATTATTTCTTCTATTTGCAGATCCGAGGAGATACTTCGAGTATGCAGAGAGGATTCGTGGCGATTATTATCAAACCGGGAGTTTCGTCAATGGAGCGAGCGACGGCGACGCGTCGATCGACGAGAGCGTGAGATATCGTTGCACCGGTTGTCCGAGTGCTTTCAACAGAATTAAAAATTTGAATTATCACATGAAGCACGAGTGCGGAAAGGCCCCGAGATACGGATGTCCTTACTGCACATATCAGGCCAAACAAGTATCAAACGCGCGTTCTCACGTTCGTCGAAAGCACCCTGGACTGCGTGTCTTCACCGTCGATTTCGACAAATCCTCCAGCTCCAATATCACGCACAGTTAGACCCGAAGAAAAAAAAACAAACACACACAGAACAAACTCTCAAACATTTCGTGCTTTTACAATAAACTAAAGGAAAACCAACCAACAATTGGAGTTCTTTTTTGTTTGGCTTTGGAATCGCGAAGAAACGATAGCTTTCGTCTCACGCGTTATATTACCTTAGTGCTTAGGATTTTTGTCTGCACGGCAATGTTTTTTTTTTCCATTCACGTGTACAAAATGAGGAGAAACAAACGAGCGAAAATTCATAGAATCGACGGTCAATGAGCGTAAAAGAGTCCGAGATGATTTCCAATTTACCGTCTATCGTACGAATGCTCTTTTCTTCTGTTTCTTGTGCTTCCAGATGAAATCTTCAATTTCGAGACGCCCGGAGGCATCGAGGTCGAATGGATGAATCCAATGAGAAACATGTCCAGCTTTCGCATCAACGAGCCAATTCCAACGAGATTCCCGTGCAATAATTGCAACAGTGTTTTCAGCCGGAAGCACAATCTTCAGTATCATCTTAAATTCGAGTGTGGACAATTGCCGAGATTCAATTGTCCGTATTGTCATTACAGAACCCGACATCCGTCGAACGTTCGCGCTCACGTCAGACGAATACATCCTGGCCGACTCGTATACGTCGTTGACGTTTGCAAAACCGACGTTTTGTAAACCTTTAATCTTCATCCCCTTTATTTCTTCACCCTTTGAATCCTCCTAAAATTTTCTTCATCTATCCCTCTTTCTTCGTACTCTGTATTTAATTCTTCTTTATTTCTTCCATCCATCTTTCTTCATTTCTTCCATTTTCCTTCCCCATCGTTTAGGAAAAAATTAATATTGTTATACAACGATCAACGTTTTCATAATTTTGTTATTCGTTCTTTGTTCGTTCAATCGTAAAATTTATTCTCCATGAATAAATAAATACCAATTTAACTCAACGATTTTGCAAGGTTCACTCATGTTCCAAAAAATCATCTCATACGAAACGAAAATTGCAATATCGGCGATAACAATCATGAGAACAAAAGTCATCGACAACGATTTGGCAAAATTTCTGTCCAAAATTGTTTCCAAGCATATTTCTCGATTGAATTAAGCCAAGGAAATGAATCCATTTCTTCTTTCTCTTCCATGAAAATCGCGCGAATCTTCGTCTATCTCTCAGCGCCAAAAAAAAAAAATCAAAGTAAATAACAATATGTACTTTTATCGCTTCCAGAGTTTCTCTCATTCCACTTCTCACCATTACGTTTGTTTGGTTTTTCTGTTTGCAGACAATTATGTTCATTACGAGTACGTTCTCTCAGAACCATTGCCACGCCTTAAGGTTCGTAGATTCGGTCCTGAGACTCCTGCCAGAATCAAACGTCATCCCTGTCCTCACTGTGACCGTTCGTTCGTATGGAAAATCACGCTGAAGCGACATCTCAGAAACGAGTGTGGAAAAGAGCCGCGTTTCAAGTGTCCGTATTGCCCGTATCGTGGAAAATGGAAGGCCAACGTGTCGAGACACATCAAGAGGATCCATAAAAATGAAAAGAATTATGTTTTGACCGTCGCCTGATATTAACGTATTATTTACCCCCTCCACTGACGATTTTTGTAGAGATCAACGAAAAATAAAAGAAGAAATGGAGTGACTCCAAACTTCTTCTCTGAAGAAAATGAAAAAAAATCCCTCGCATTCACCACCGTAATCCTCTTTGATTAATAAAAAAAAATGAAAACAGCGAAAAATCTCTCAAAACCGTCGCACTCACCTTTCACCTTGTATTCGAATAATTCTAGATGATCCTGCTGATGGACGCATCTGGATGGAGAAAAATCGCCGAAGAACTCGGAACGACAAATCATCAACGGACATGATCTACACTTGTCCGAATGAAAATTGCACGAGCAAATTCAGCTGGAAGGGAAGTCTCAATAGGCACCTGCGTTATCACTGTGGCCTTGAGCCACGTTTCTTCTGTCCCTATTGCCATTATCGTTGCAAGGTCAAGGCTGACGTCGCCAGGCACATACGTCGCATGCATGTTAATTCACCTGTCTACGTTCTCGACGTTCAGACAACTTCCTGGGATAATTTGGAAAGCACGGAAAAACAAACATGGTAGTGGAGTAAATGGTTAAACGATACGACGAGAAAAGGAGAATATTCAAAAGATACCCTTTTCAAAGACGAAAGAAATGACCGAAACAGCGAGGAAATAAAATAAAATCTGAAAAGAAACGATTAGAAAAATATCGAGAGTGGAATGAAAGTTAATTAAAATTAAATCCTTTTGAAGGCAGATTTTTATTTCGTTTTCTATTTCGACGATGCGGATGGTGAATCTATATTGAACGGAAACTTTCTAACGTGGAATTTATTTTTTTATTTTTTTATTTTTACAAATGTTTCAGGTAATCAGGATCTTAGGATCGGAAGGGTTTATTCGTTGAATACAACCTGCGGTGGAACGAAAAATCGTTACAAACGTCTCAAGAAGAACTCGCCAGGCCGACGAAAGCCCAATTTTTCGTGTCCCAATGACGATTGCAGCAGTACATTCGTGTGGAAGAATAATTTGATTTGGCATTTGAGAAATTTGTGCGGTAAATCGGCACGTTTTCTCTGTCCGTACTGCGATTATCGTTGCAAGGTCAAAGGCGATGTGCCCAAGCATATAAAGAGAATGCACGAGGGGATGAAAATTCACGTGATTACTTTTAAAGATGATCGTTTGACCTGAATTTTCGTACTGTGAATATCACTTAAGTTTTTCACAAAATAAAACAGAAATTTCACAATGCATAGCAAATTATGGATAAAGAATTGAAGAAATACACGTTATATTTGAAAATAAATATTTAGCTAAAACGAGAAGAGATAAATGTTAGAATCAGCATCTTTTGAATTCCCCTTGATTCGTCTTTTTTTCCAGATTTTCGTCATCTTTCAGAATATAACTTTGCGACATCATCTCCAAGATCCAGTAGAAATTCGACAATTATTCAAAAAAAAAAATCAATCTTTGAGGCATCGAAAGATAACGAAACATTGAAATTTGACAATAAATTCAAAATATGAGCGATGATTTAGAAAAATCGAAATTTTTCATTGAGTAATGTTTTATTTGAACGTTGAAACAAAAAAATATCAGAATTTTCAGGATCCTCCTCGCAGATAATTTTCATTGATTCATCTTTTTTCCAGATTTTCCCAACTTCCGAAAGACTCTGGACGTGATTGCGAGTTACAAACGGGAGCGAGTAAAAAAGCCAAAGATTGTAAAGTATTTTGACGAAAAAAAACGAAATCACGCTCGATACTTTGATCTTCCAAAACGAAGGCCATTATTTCTGGATTTTGCACTTTGTTGATCGTTATTGATTTTTTTAAAAATAAGCTTTGATACAAAATCCAATTGAATGGTCGTGAAACATTGCTTCTTTTTCTCTTGACTTTTGCAGAATACGGAATGACGTACGCGATCGTCGACGATCCGGTGGATCTTAATTCGGACAATTCGAGGAATCGGGCGATGGAAAATTTGGAATATATGCAACATCAGATGAGTTCGACGTCCCCGTTGTCGTCGACGTTGATAAATCGTCGCGTTTATCCGTGCCCGAACGACAATTGTCGGAGTACATTCGGTTGGAAGAGAAATCTGCTGAGTCATTTGCGCTACAAATGCGGCCAAGCACCGAGATTCATGTGTCCTTATTGCAACTACAGATGCAAAGTAAAGGCGGACGTTAGAAGGCACATTCGCGCATTGCACAAGCATCATGATATTTACGTTATAGAATTGGCGCAAGAAACGTGAATTTGAGAAGCTCGAAGAACAATTACAAAATTGAAAAAGCTCACGTTTCGACCGATGTAGAGTGGGAAAGATTGTTCAATAAATTACATCGGTACGTCTGATATCGAAAAGATATCTTTGGTAAAAAACGAAAAGAGAGAAAGAAAATATATATTCATGGAAAAATCGCCAAAATCCTGCGTCCCTCTCACATGGACATTAGCCGTAAAAGTAGCGAAAACATTTTGAGCTCGATCGTTTAAGATTTTACCTCCTTCTGTCAACAGTCCAACGTATTTATATCTGCATTGTTTCGATTTTCTTCCTTTGTTTCAGTCCACGCGGTCGTCATGAGACGTCAACGAGGCAAAGAATTCTGCTGTCCAAATTGTCCGAGCGGCTTCACGCGCAAGGCCAATCTACGACGTCACGTTCGTTACGGTTGCGGTCAAGGACCGAGATTTCGGTGTCCTTATTGCAATATGCGATCCAAAGAAGTGTCGAACGTGTACAGGCACATCAGAACGATACACCATGGATCGAGAGTCTTCTTCGTTGACGATGCCACGAATGTTCATATTTTGCGCGAAAAATTGAGATAAACTTGTGATTCTGAAAAAATAATGTTCGTCGATTCCGGAAGAAGAAAAAAATATTCCATCGTCGATAGAAAAAAAGAAACGTGCAATTTGAAGATTGGATGATAAGGGAGGATTTTGAAAATACAAGAGACGACAAATTTTCTTCATCAATTAAAACGAAGAAGAAATTTGCAGTTTTTTGAATATTTACAAAATTGTAAATCGAATCAACCCAGAAATTTGCAATTAAAAGAAGTAGAATTGGGAAGCGAGTAAATTAAAAAATTTGCATTCAATGTATGAGAATTGAGATGCGACTTGAAAAAAGATAAGAAACATTTGAAAAATTGTAAATTTCAAGATGACGTGCTGAAAATTTGCATGTAAAAGCGACCACGATGGAAAATAAAATAATTCGACAGGGAGAGTATTGTAAAATGGGGAAAAGTTTTTTTTTGCAAAATTTTAAAATCGCCCATCGAAAATCTTGCCGTTTCGACTAGCGGTGTTTATTTATTTCGTTCTTATCTCATTCGCAGCCTTTCTGACGAGGTCCATGACAGAGGGAAAAGGAGGAATCTAAAAATTGCAGATGGTCCTTCGACCAGGACTAGATCTCGAGAGACCTTCGATTGTTTGGAAGGACGAAAAGTAGAGAAAATAAAATCGCCGTAATCTTCGTATGTTTCAAAAAGAAGAAGAGCTTCCCGATGCATGTATCCTCTTTTTTTTCACTAAAAATCCGGAGTTTTACGCCAAGGATTCTTGGCTATAATCCACCGTGTAATGCACTGAAAAAGGATGTGTAAATTGATTGACGAAATTTAGTAAAAATTGTCATTGAAGATGTGATCGAAGAATTTTGAAAAAAAAGTAATATTTGAAAAATGAATTAAACAAATGACGTTCTCGTGTGTGTGATTATAGGTCCAAAATTCGGCTATGTACACAACGTTGACTTCGGGAGAAGAAAATGCTCGAATGACGTACAGTATAACACGAGGACCGGAAAATTTCATTGTCCAACGTGCAATAACGGTTACGGAAGGCGAGACACGATGCTGGGCCATTATCGTTACGAGTGTGGAAAAGCGCCCCGCTACAAATGTCCATATTGCCCGATGTGCAGTAAAAAGTCATCAAACATATATCAGCACGTGAGATCGGTACATCCGAACGAGCAAGTTACTCTGATGAAGTTGTACTGAATCTCGAGAAATAGCGAGTGAAAAACATTTTTTTTTTCAAAACCACTAAGAAAAAAATGTATGCTCGCCCTGTAGATAAGAAATAATTTTTAATAATTTTTATCGACAACAATTCGGAATAATGATAATTTTTTTAACGCTATCTACCTCTCGCGATGCTCCATTGTCCGTTGAATAAATTGAGAAGAAAGAAACAAAAAAAAAGCGCTAGCCGATATTTTTAACATTCAACGGCCCTCGATCGTAAATTTAAATTTCAAAAAAAAAAAAAGAAGCCTTCAATCTCACTCGTCCTCGATGAAATATCTGATTTTGGTTTTTCTTCTCGTTCAATTGATTACAGAATTTTGGCTGAACGCACAATCATCGCAGCTTCGGGATTTCGTGAGTTACGGATTGATGAGAAAAAATGATAACGCCAATTCGACGACGAGCCCGCCGAAGTACAAATGCCCAAAATGCAACAAGTCCTTCTCGCAAAATTACTCGATGTATCGACACTACAGATACGAGTGCGACACAATGCCGCGTTATCAGTGCCCTTATTGCTCTCACATCAGCAAATGGACCCACGCCATCTATAATCACGTGAGGAAATTGCATCCTGGCCAAGAGGTCACGGTCAACAGGCTCTACTGAGTTCGAAGGATTTTCCCTCAAAATCGCAAAAAAAAATGGGAATTCTCCTTCTCACCTCGACTCTATCGAAGAAACAGCTCCGATATACTTTTTTCCAGTGAGACTGATTTTTTTTTTACCACAAGAGAAAAAAAGGAAAAAGTCCAGTTAGCCCGAAGAAACAATTTTCTTCGCTTGCAAAAGACAAATCGAATTTCTTCCAAGTTTTTTAATTTCTATACTGAATTCGAAGGATTTCCCCTCGAAATCGGTTAAAAGAAATGGAAATTCTTCCCATCCCCATAATTTTACCGAAGAAGCTGCTGCGACACAAATTTGCCCAGTAAGACTGACTTTTTTTTTATAAAAAAAAAAAAAAAAAAAAAGGAAAAACCCCAAGTTACTTGAACGGAAAATTCTCTTTGCTTGCGAAAAGAAAGAAAAAAAAGCGAAACTTCCATGTATATAATCTCTGTACATAAAAGAATTTTTTTTGGGATAGAATGAATCTTTAAGTATACGATGGCATTCAGACTGAAGATGATGACTAAAAGAACAAAAAAGAGAAATGCACGTTAAATATTTACAAAAATAAAGAAGGAACAGTCTCCGAGAACAAAGAAAAAAAAATCTGCAAGGATTTTTCATTATTTTTTTTTAACGCATGTGGTGCTTTGTGTTTATGTTCTACTACATTCGTTTTAAGGTTGTACTCGCTCCATGCGGCATTTCTTCATTGTCCCTACACTCGCGTGAATACGTTTTTTTTTTATCACACACGAAAAACTTTTTTTTTCCGTAACGAGATACGAACATTCATTTCTTTGTTGTTGCCGACGGTCTCGAGGATATCTCTGATTGTTTGGATGTTGCTCTTTTCATTGTACCTTCGTCTAATTTGAATTTGTTCTTCCAGGAGGATCCATGAACAATCCGGAAGGATGGTTCCCCTGTCCGAGGTGCACGCACAGTTTTCTCTCCAAGGACGGTCTGCTTCGTCACTTCCGGTCACACTGTAATCTTCACGAGACGCGTTTTCGTTGCACTTACTGCGACTACGGCTCCAAATACAGCTCCAACATTTACAAACACGTCAGACGGGTACACAAGCAGATGCCTTGTTTCAAGCCTGATAGAATATATCTTCACTAGATATTTTTCATTTTTTTTCTGTTTTTTTCCCATTCTGCGCGAGAAGACATTGTTGTTCTTGTTTTTTTGTTTCTAAATATCTGCGTATCAACGTGACCGGAAGATTGGAGTATTCAACGACGAAGATACGAGGAGGAAGACATCGACTGAAGAAGATACGAGCTCAAATGTGCCGCTCATTATGTACATAATCCCTAGTTTTGTGACTTAGAGAAGGAAAATGATAATAATAAAAGATAAAATACGTGAAACAATTCGAACGTCAACGGGAGCACAATTTTCGACGCTAAAAAAAAAACTTCTCACCACTTCGCTTTTTTTGGCCTCATCGCTTCAATGTCATTCTCGTTGATCGGTAGATCAAGGCACAATTTCACGGACGCAGGAATATAAAATTTTTTTTTTGCAACGTAAATTCATATAAATTCCTTTTAATTTTTCAACTACATCGACAATCACGTTTCGAGGATCAATGTCACAGCTTAGAGAGATTCGTCACGGAGCTTTGAACCAAAAATCCCACCTTGAAGATAAAGCGACATACGAAGATATACTTTTTTTTTCACAATCGAGTCTTGAAAAATTTGAGTAAAAGAAAGAAAATTATTCCGAGTTTCGTTTCTCGAGATAATTTCGTCGCTCACAGAAATAAAGACTGATGAAAATACATGGGCGATAAATTAATAACGACGAAATCTTGAAACATTTTTTTTCAGCATTCCCGAAAGCGTCCAAGTGTCAACAGTCATCGTCAACGTCGTTGACGTCGTCGTTGTCCGACAGAACGAAGAAGCAATTTTTCTGTCCCCGTTGCCGGAGCGGATTCACGATGGAATCCAACATGATGACTCATTATCGTCATCTCTGTGGACGCGAGCCTCGCTTCGGTTGTCCATATTGCGAAAAGAGGGACAAGAAAGCTTACAACGTATACAGACACGTTGCACGATGGCATCCGGGCCTCAAGAATTACACCCTCAAACTTCACTGTAAGAGAAAGACGAGAAATATTCTCCAGCATTTCCAAACTCCAGAGAAAACCTTGCCCGGCAGTTCTCCCTTCCTCCAGAAGCACAAAAATAGTGAGTTAAAAATATCCCGAATGTCGATTGTTAGTCATTGTTGTGTCACCCCATTCAAAATTTCCCATAATTTTTTTTTCTCCTGTCATCCTGTGTCTTTATTTTGGAAAAAATTCGCAGTGACTCTCAAGGTTCCCTGAATATGGGAAATATTTTTTGTTTCACCCGGATCTCTCACAATGTGAGGAACAAAAAAGTATTCGCAATGTCACCGACGATCGATCGGGACTGGGACGTCGTTTGGTGATTTTTGCTTTTTTTTTCAGAAATCGCCGTTTATTTTAAAAATCCACGGTATCGGAGGAGCGTCGAAGGATGTTCGATGACCAGTCAACGACACGCTTGTCCTCGTTGCGGCAGCTCGTTTGGCTTGAGGTCACGCATGATGACGCACTTCAGGCACGAGTGCGGCCAAGAACCAAAATTCCAGTGTCCTTATTGCGGCAAGAAAAATCGCAAATCGTCGAACACGTACAGGCACATAAGACAGTTTCACCCGGGCAGTCCGGTTCAAATCTACAAGCTCCAATAATCGACGGAAAAAGCAAGAAAAACAAAAAAAAAACAGACCACGATTATACCTTAGAAGAGAAGGTTGAAGAAAAAAAATGAAAAAAATGTTTTTTTAATCGTAAAATGGATGCGTGTGTTGTTTGCATGTATGTGAGTACGTTGGATCGTTATAAAAACATGATTTATCGTTGAATAAAATGACCGTCTGTTCACGATGAAAATATTTTTCAAAAGAATATACGAATTGAACGTGAAAATTGAAAAAAAAAACATCTAAAAGTTTGGACCAATCGTGGAACGATAGATTTTGGATCTCGAGTTTCTCGGTCGAATTTTTGAAATTCCTCGATCTGCCGAATATCCGGAATTTAATTTTTTTGCCTCTCTCTTTTTATTTTCTTTCTTTCTCGACGCGTCTCATTTTTTCCTTCTCTGTATTCTCGCCAATGTCCTCGCTGCTTTTTTCTTCTTTAATTTATCATTATCTTGAATTTCTCTATCTCAATTTCTCTCGTTCGCTCTCTCTCGTTCTCTTTCTCGATCGTTTTGTTAAAGATTATTTCTAATGTATTTGATTTTTTTTTTCCATGCCCACAGGTCATGGTCTTCCTTACGTTATGGAATTAATGCGCGCCCACATGGATTATTCGGGCAACGAGGTGAAAAGCGAGGATGATCCTTACTGGCAAACCGGAAGGATGGCTTATCACTGTCCTCGCTGCAACGCCGGTTACACATACAAGAAAACCCTTAAGACACACATGAAGTACGATTGCGGCAAGGAGCCGAGATTCAAGTGTCCTTATTGCAACAAGAAGGACAAGTGCTCGTCGAATATCTACAAGCACGTTAGAATGAGACACGACGGACTTCCGGTTACCGTGCACAGAAATTATTGAAACAATTTTAGACATTAAGGGCGCGCGAAGCGCCTCGATCAGAGAAATGCGAAATTTTGGAGAATCATTCGTGCAAATTGCGCTCAATTTATCTTTAAAAAATATCGAAGTCGATGTTCTCATTGATGTTGTTCCAAGAGCAATCCACAATTTTTCTTCCCATTTCGCTGATTTTCATTGAAAAATATTTATCTCCAAAATGGTCCATTCGAAATTACAATCACTGGTTTATCCTTGGTAAACAGATTTGAAAGATCACAATTTTATAATTTAACCAATAATTTTAATGGTCGATGAAGTTGGACGAAAAATGCTGATTATTCTTGGAACAGATTTTTGTTGGCACGATTTCCAAAATCGATCATTTATTTGATCAGCGCGAAGAGCGTTCGAATCTCCTCGAAGTAAAAGAAAGAGGAAAAAGGCAATTCGTCCCACTGGCGACTGAACGATGATTTTAATAAATATACCGAACAAAGAGTGAAGTAAAATGATGAATTGATTTTTTTAAAGTACATTTTATGTCTGTGCGATGTGGATATGCGTGTGCATCTGTGTATCAAGTAGATTTCGGGATTTTTTTTTACATTTTCATTTCACACGATCATTAAGATCGCGAAACACTTGGAAGATCGCAAAAATTCTGAAATTATAAAAAAAAAAGGAACAAATTAGATAAAATGTTTTTCGTCGTGGGTTTATTGATATTGAGGAGAATTTTGATTTTTCAGCTACGCATCGAGCAGACTGGTCAACGGACGCCGTTACCAACTACATATGTCCAAAATGCAACGCCGGATTTCGACGAATGTGGGATCTAATTCGTCACAGATGCGGACAAACGCCGAGATACGCTTGTCCGTATTGTCACAAGAAGGACAATTCATCGTCGAACGTTTACAGACACATCAGACGTTGGCATCCAAAATTACCTGTTGGGGTCAACAAAATGTTCTAGAAATGAGAGAGGAAAAACGAATCCCGGTAAAAAGAAGAATACGAAGAGAAGATAAATTTCTAGAAAGTCTCTCTTAGCGATGTAACGAATAAAATGTGACGATTTTTTCTCGATCTGCGAAGCTTTTGTCGCACTTTATTTTTTTTTTACCACCGACTGTGGAATTTTGAAGAGATTTTGAAGATTATCCGGGGCTCTTTGTCTTTTTTTAACACTGACGAGTATCGATTTGTTTCAGATCCGACAACGCACAACGATGGATCGTCATCGACAGGAATGGACGAAGAAATCGCCGGAACAAATTCTTCGATTCAAGCGCTTCTGTTGACTTGGTCTTTTTTCGCAAGAACGATCATTTTTCACGGTCATTATATTTTTCGTTCGGTTTTTTTCTTTGTTATTTGTTTCGTGCAATCGGAAGATAAAATTTTTTCAAAAACTAAGCATAAAAAATGGCTTCACAAAGTTTTTATGTTTTTGACATTCTTTTGAATTCTCCATTAGGGAAGAAATTCGTTGGAGAGGAATTCATAGAATTTACGGTGTCAAAATAAATGCCTAACTTTGTCTTACATTCACTGACATGAAATCGATATCAAGAAAGAAATAGTTGAGAATTTTTTTTCGCAGAAAATGAATTGAAATTTCTTTTGAATTCGCCAGTCGGAAAGAAATTCCATCAAGAAGAGTTGAATGAAAAATATTTTTCAAATCTTTCTATAAATATGAACGACGCGTGTGAACTATTTTCTCGTTGACGTTAGTTCGAATGATTGTTCACCAATGTTCCGGATAAATATCGTCAATCGCTTGTTGCAGATTCGTGCTACGACAATTCGAATGTCCACGGAATGTACGACGATCATCGTAATTCGAGTGTCGATACGAATGATTACACGATGGGCCAATTGATGAGGGATCCTCAATACGGATGTCCGTATTGCGATTATCGTGCGGGATGGTCGTCGAATATTTACAGACACGTGAGAAGAAGACATCAAGGATATCAGGAAAAAATTGTTAGGCTATACTAGACTTGAAAAAAAAACCAAAAACTTCGAATAAATATTGCACTCTGTAAATACTCACAATTACTTGATTCTCCATTTTTCTTTTCTGATTAATTACGATTTTGGGCTTCGATTGGTTTTTCCCTCGTTGAAATGAAATATCTTGCTAGAAAAGAAAAAAAAATCAAAAAATTACCAAAAAAATTCATTCACACAATATTTGTAAATTGATTGTTTCAGGTCGTCCATCGGGTCATTATTCTCGCGCCTATTTGTGGAATTCCGCCTCAACGTCCGGATATTACGAGCGTCATCGTGACACGAGAAAATTCGAGTGCGTTAATTGCGCTCGTCGTTACAGCCAGAAGCGAGGTCTCGTTCAGCACATGCGTTACTTTTGCGGAAAACCACCGGGTTTCGCTTGTCCCTATTGCGATTATCGTTCGAACAGTTCGTCGAATAGTTACACGCACGTGAGAAAAATGCACAGTGGTTACGTGCCGAATGTTGTCAGGCTCTTTGGAAACGATACGAGTGAATAGATGAGAATTGGAAAAAAAAACGTGGTTCGTCGAAAATTCCAATTAGATTATCCTAATTATTTTCCCCTCCATGACCTTGACAATTATTTTCCCCTCCTCGACCTTGACAATCATTTTTCCAATTTTCTCATTTCCCATTCGACGATTCAATCGCAATGAAAAATCGAATAATTATGATTTGACATTTAAAATTGTTTCAGATTCGTCGTGCCAGACGATTGGCAACTACACGGATCTGTGGGGTGGAAGTTATCGTTATCAGTCGGACGCATTGAAACCGTACGAGTGTCTCCATTGCTTCAAATGTTTCTGCGAGAAACGAACGATCGTCACGCATCTGCGTTACTTTTGCGGCAAACCCAAACATTATTTCTGCGCTCACTGCGATTATAGCACGAAAAATTCTTCCAATCTGACTCGACACGTGAGAACACAGCACCCTCCGCCACCATCTTTGACGATGAAAGAAAAGGAAAAAAATTCAATATATTGAACAATGAGAATAATAATGACAAACAAGCTACCTTGTGAAATTTCACCTTTGACAATCGTACGTCGATTCATGAAAAACCAATGATACAAATGGGCATTTTTTTCCCCTCGCAATTCTCATAGTTCGTTAATCCGATTTGCTTCTAGAATTTATTCTAACGTCAAAATGATTATTGCAAGCGTGAAAAAAAAAGGAAAAATCGATCCAGCTATTTTTGTGATTTTTTTCCCAATTTTTCTTTTATTCTGACAAATATTTCTCAAGTGCACGCTTGTTTCAGGCAGACGAAGACGAATCTACGAATCGGAGGAAAATTCGAGAAACTTCGAAGCTGGATTAAACCGTCTGGAAATGCACGAGAGGATGAAAAAATTTGTTTGTCCGAATTGCTGTCGACGTTACACGCAGAAAAAGGGATTGGTCGATCATCTGAGATTCTCGTGCGGAAAACCGCCGAGTTTTGCATGTCCATACTGCGATTATCGTTCGACTTATTCTTTCAATATTACAAAACACATCAAGAGACGACATCCTCAGCATAGAATCGAAGTTGTACAGTTGTTTGCCCTGTAGATGATAAACAAAAAAAAAACCATGGGAAAAATAACGGATCGAGGGCTCGAAAAACATTTTTTAATTTCTTCACCCAAATAACCACAGTTTATTTATTTCACCCAAATTTTTATTTTTATCGCCTGGACTAATGTGAATTATCGCAAATTGTTTCAGATCGGAGAAAACGACGCACACTTTGGCGAAATCGCGCGGATCCATTTTTGGGAAAATATCGTTACGACGGGAATAACGAAAAGCCATTCGAATGCCTGGGATGCTTTCGACGTTGCATGCGAAAAAAAGGAATGATCGAGCACATACGTTACGTTTGCGGAAAACCACCGTCATTCGCTTGTCCATACTGCGATTTGCGTGGAAATCATTCGTCGAATATGTATTCCCACGTCAGGAAAATGCACAGCACGCGACAGCCGAGAGTGATAAAGCTCCACATGCAGGAAACTATTTAATAAATCATTTTTCCATCACGAACGCTGGTTCGACGCGATTTCTTCTTTATGTTTTATTCCTCTCTTTCTCCTGGTGGAAAAGTTTTTTTTTCCTTTATTTTCCAACATTTGCTTTGAGCTCTGTGATCGTTTTGTTGGATCGTTTCTGATAATTTATAAAAATTTGTTGTAAGGAGGAAAACCAAAATTGATGCAACTCTTTAGAAATAATCTTGTGTTATTGCTTTCTGTTGTAGTCATAAAAGGAGGGAAAAGATCAAAATGGTGCGGCTACAGCTGGTGCAACGAGACCGGATCGCCGATTTATTCCTGTCTCAAGTGCGATCGTCGCTATTTGTCGAGGAAGAGCCTCTACGAGCATCATCGTTGGGCCTGCGATCAAGAGCCCAATTTTTCGTGTCCCTATTGCCAATACACATCGTACTTCCGTCACAATGTGACGAGACACTTGAAGACGAAACACGCTAAGAAGCCCGTGAAAGTCGCGACTCGCGGTCCTTCAAAACCGAGGAAACGAACAGCCACTGTTCGTTGTAATTGTTGAGGATTCCAACGAATTGAGTCTCGATTTTTTTTTAAGCTTATTCAGTTATTCGAGAACTGAAATTGGAAAAAAACATTTTTTTTTTACTTTTTTTATAAAGTCAAGTAGTGAGAATTATGATGAGTTTGGATCAGAGGGTTTCTAATTGGTGTAGAAAAAAAATTTGAAACAATGAATATACGGTAAAATAATTTGGAAAGTCGAATTTGTAATCTTGACCAGTATTTTCGATGACTCATAATGCATTTTCTTTTTTGATGCATACTCTGTGAATTCACTGGGGAAAATTAATTCTAGTATTCAGCTGCAAAGTGAATTAAATGTTTTTTCAGTTTTTATGGAGAATCGAAACGAAGCAAATTACGCGATAAATTTTTTGAAAATTATTATAACATATAATAATCGTGTTCATGGGGATTGAAATAAATTTATGAATTTGCCTCCACTAAAATTGTGTTAAAATATGCTCCTTGACTTTTTGGAGTAAATTCTACATTAATTACATTAATTCTACATTGATTTCTACATTAATTAAAAACTCTTGAATCTCGATTCATTTGAACTCACGCTACTTTTTGCTTCTAAATGCTTATAAGCTTTTTTTTTTAATTTAGGACTTCATCGACCTCGTTGAAGGACTCAGCACCAGTTGAATTAGTATTTCCAAATCGCTTCTACAAATTTCCTAATGTGAAATACTAATTGAAATAACGCAGTATACACTGTGCCTTTATTTCAGAAAAAAACTCTTTTCAAATAATTTAATTGATTTCATGAAAAAAATCGACGCAGAATTTGTTTGAAAAAATAACCAAAAGTATACTCACAGGATTTTATCTTGAAACAGTCGATACGTTTTTTTTAAATAATTAATAGTAATTATTTTTTGTTACCAATGATACATTCCAGCAGTGTAAAAATAATTTTTTTTTACGATTAATCCACAAAAATTTGTAGAAACAATTTTCAAAGTTAACTGATTCAACTGGTGCGAAGCTTCTTCTATATCGCAGATCGCAGAATACGCGAGGAATCGATTCAAACTAAAATTTGCTCCTAATTTTTGTGTAGTTTGATAAAAAAAAAAAGAAGAAACAATTATGTCGTTATGAAAAAAATTTCACGCAAGTATTTCGTCGAAGATATCTTTCCCGTCAATCTAAACGACGATTTTGTTAGATGCGGCCATCAGAAATAAATTGAAATAGTAAAGTGAATCAATGATATTATAAAAAAATATGAATCATACTCGTACACAATATATCTATATATTTTTTTTCACATCGCTTCGGTAAAAATTTTCTTTTTATATTTAACGCAAAATTAAAAACGACAAACGTTCATTCTCGAATTGGACTCTGGAGGATTTTTTTCTCCCCCTCACAATTATCCAAATTAAAAGAAACGAGAATTTTCCGGATTGAATGTTTTTTTTCCTTTTGAACAGTTCACAGCTTAAACTGATTGTGATTTTTTTTGTAGTTGTTCCGGATCAAAAAGACGACGAACCGGACGAGCGTGTTTACTGGATCCGTCAAAAAGACGCTCCGAAAAAATTCGAGTGTCTTCAGTGTCATCGTTCTTATCGCTGCAAGAAAGACGTCGTCGCTCATATTCTACATGTCTGCGGAAAGGAGCAAAAATTTTCTTGTCCATACTGCGATTATCGTCATTTCTTCTCGAACGTCGTAACGCGTCACCTGAAGAAAGAACATCCGGGAAAATTGGTCAGAGTGATGGAATTTGGTGATTCCTTGAGAAAGAAAACAACCAGAAGAAATCTGAGAAAAAAGAAATAAACAAAATCGCACAATCAACATTTCTTCTAGTAACAATTCGTTTATTTTTTCATATGGAATGAAACAATACAGATTTTATATTTTCACGCTTTTCTTCTCTTAGCTTCGAGACGAGAAACTGCTGGATTCCTCTCATAATAAAAGAGAGTAAAAGACGTATTTTGTTTGGTTGTCGATGTGCCTATTTCAGATCGTAGAAAAGAGGAGAAAACAATTGCAACCCATTCGATCGCGATCGTGTTAGAGAAATTTATTCAGAGACGCGATCGTGTCAGATTAAAAAAGTTATAAAACAATTGAAGACAAGCGCGCGCTTGAGCGCGCGGTGGCACTAGTCAATAAAAAAAAAAAAAATACCTCACAGCTTGAAACAAACTGAGCGTATCTTTTCTTTTGTTTTAGAATTTCGGGAAGTCGGCGAGGATTATTGGATCTGTCGTAAGGATGCCCTGAAGAAATTCGAGTGTCCGCATTGTCATCGTGGTTATCGCCGGAAGCGGGACGTCATTACTCACATACGTTACGTTTGCGGAAAGGAGCAAAATTTTACTTGTCCGTACTGCGATTATCGTTATTTCTTCCCCTACGTCGTGCGTCGCCACGTGATGCGTCATCATCCGGGAAAATCGCTCAAAGTCCTGGATCTTCGTGATCGTTCGACAAAAAAGACAACGAGAAGGAGTAAAAATAAATTGATAAACATTAACGTTTGAATTAGATTTCTTCTTCGCGCAATTTGTTGCTTTTCTCAGATCAAATTCAATAAAATGGAAAAATATACCGTTTACGCAACATCAAAAGCGCCAAAAGTTCATTCTTCAATCTCTGGAGGATTTCTTTTTGCCCCACGAAGAAGTAAATGACGAGGAACAAGGATTTCTCTTTCTGAGAATTTATTTTGAATCCTGTTTTTTTTTTTAATCCAGATGATCGGAAGGACGATCCAGGAGGAAACAACTCAAAGCTGTCAAATTAATCGATTGGATTTTTTTTCCAGATCATCGAGATCATCGGGAGAACAATCTGGGCAAGCACTCAGTCTTCAGCTTCAGCTTCAACTCAGTGAAAAAATCTTCAACCCAGTGAGAATGACGAATAGAAAATTTCGATTTTCAAATTTTTTCTGTACTAAATTTTTAGCAATATTATTTATTGAAAAATTGAGCCAATTTCAAGTCTGAATCTCGTGACTCTGCCTCAAGAAATCGAGAAAATTGCGGATTTCTTTTTCAAGATTTCTCGACTAAGAGATTCTACTCCAGATCTTGATCCTATATTATTATTTTTTAAATAATTTTAGTTTTGCATGCTACAGCGTATCATTTGGAAAACTGTCTGGATGTGAATATTCAGAACTTTTTTTCCCTCAAATTTATTCAGGATGAATGGTATTATTTTGTTATTTATTATTATACGTTATAAGCACGATATTTCAAATTGATCGAATTGTTCGTGTTACAATTTTCATGGATATTTGAAAAAGTAATTCAAAATTTTCTACAGTTTTAACTCTTTCTTGGATCTTCCGTAAAGTTTTGGAAAAAAGGTAAAATACAAAAAACGTAAAATACAAAATATTTAGTTCAAACATCATTTTCAGCTTTCGCAAATCTTACTCCTTGGAGAAATGATTTTTTTTTGGTTGGAATATCGTAGAATTTTCTTCACAAGATTAACGATGACAAAACGATCGATGTTTCAGAAACCAACGAGACGGAGAATCAGGAGGAATCGTTGATCGGTCTGTTACTGCACATCGGAAATCGTTATCAGTGCTTCAAGTGTCCTCAATATAGTTAAAATAGGTGACCCAAATAAGAAGTTTGAGATTCAGCTGGAAAAAAATACACTAATACCAGAGTCCTAAACGAATGAATAAATTCAGCTTTGCATTTTGGCCAAAATTGAATTTATTCACTAAGATAGCTTTAATTTTTTTTAGTGTTCGTTGGGAATATACGAATTACGAATCTTCCATCTATTCTTTCGATTCTGTTCAATTTCATCTATTTTGGTCCGTGCAATCCCGAGATATCGTAATTCATCATTTATCACGAAAATTGCTGAAAAACTTGGCACACTCTATTGTCCGTCTTGTTCGTCCGTCCGTGTCCGTTTTTCAACTGATGGAGCGATTGGGGTGAACCATTGTTTCATTGAAATAATTTTGATTTGATGAGGAGGAAATTTGAGTATATTTCCCTTGCCCTTTATATTCAGTCATCATTTAGTTTGGTATATTCTATTGAAAATTTTTCTTTAAATAATCCTGTTTTCACTTCTTAGAAGTATTTTATGATTTATATTCATGCTAGATCGTTAATATTAATTAATATACGTTTTTACGCTCATAATTAATGGAAAATTTACTTCCTCCTCGTTGAACTCAAAAATTGTATAATTGTTGTTACAGTTCAACGACGAGGACCGAGGCGGAAAGATTTGTTTGCCGGAAGATACGTCGATCATGGGAACGGACCACAACGCTACGAGTGTCTCACTTGTTCGCGATGTTACGCCGCCAGACCGACGTTAATCCAGCATCTTCGTTATTACTGCGGACAGCCTCGACGTTTTGGCTGTCCATACTGCGATTATCGCGTCTCATATCCATTTCACATTTATCAACATATCAGAGCCAGACATCCCAAGCGAATTATTCACGTCAATCGTTTGTTTTAGTCATTAATCATTTTTTTCTTCTCAAACTAACTTTTCAACGAAAACCTGTAATTTTTTTCAAAGGCCAAAATTAAACTGAAGAACTTTCGGTTGAGAAAAATAACTGGAAGTCTTTTTTTCAAGCTCTCCTTCTTTCAGGCAACGTGAAAATATTTTTTAACGAAATTTCGTAGACTGGAACTAGATTTGCTGATTTTTAATTTTCTCTTTTGTTGTTTCAGGAGAATCCAATTTTTGCAGACAGAGTGAGGATCCTTCCTGGTGCAGCAACGACGCTTACATCATTCGTGAGATCGGACCAAAGACGTACGAATGCCCGAGATGCATGCATCGTTTCACGCGGAAGCACAATGCGATTTATCATGCGAGATATTATTGCGGACGTCCACCGCGTTTTGCCTGTCCCCATTGCGAGTATCGTTCGGTTTATAGACACCATATTTCCACTCACATGAAACGACGTCACTCGACGGACGATGTGGCCGTGATCGAATTATACTGATCGCTTCTACTAAACTTTTGCTAAACTTTTAGCAGCTGCGATTTTTCATCGATTTATCTGAATTCATCGCGTCTCAAGTATTTTCATTTTTTTTTAAATTTCAAAACATTTGTCATAGAACGATTTTTCTTTTTTCAACGTTTTTTCTTCAAACGGTTTAATTTTGTATTTGACAAACAACTTTTTTTTCAGTTTGAATTATTTTTGAGACACAAAACACAGAGATCGAGCTTTTATCAAATGCGTTGGAGTACTTTGGACGTGTCGATGTTTTGTATTAATTAATAAATTATCGTCGTTATGGTGGAAGAATTTTCTTCTTTATTTCCGTAAAAGCAGACGCTTTTTTTCTCGAATTTTAACAGTTCAATGGTATATTAAAATTATTGGAGTTTACTTTTTTTTCATTCTGAATGACATTTCATTTTTAAAAGATCGAAGAAGTAAATGATCGAGTATTTTCCTCATATGACTGACAAATTTCGTTTGTTTGTTTCAGGTGAATTTTCAGCCCATGGATTTATTTTAAAAAAAATTGAGCACGTATTTTCTCTTCTATCTTTTTAATTCTTCGATTTTTCCATTTTTTTCAAAGTTCCATTTTAAGTTCACAGTTCAGAAGATTGAAAAATATCGTTGTTAATCTGTTTCAGATGAATTCAGCACGCGAATAAGAAAAATTCAATTTTCTTTAATTGAAAAAAAATTGGATTATTCTTTTAATTTAATTTTTAAATTCCAATAGTTCAGCAATCCCTCAGAATCATAAAATTGATCGATTATTTGACTCACACGAGTGTAAAATATCGTAGCAAAAAATAGTGTTAAATTTTCAACTCTTCAAAAACTATATCTGCCGTTGTTCCTCAATTTATTATCATTTTTATTTGAATTTAAACTGGCACACAGATTCTCTGAGCACAAAACTTTCTATTTACCGAAATTCTTTCAAAGGATCGAAGAAATAAAATGATCTCGTGAAAATATATCTCACATAACTAACGAATATCGTTGTCGATTTGTTTCAGATCATTTCGGCGAATGGATGGAGGAAGATACGTACGAGACCGAGGAGGATCCATTGACCCTCGATTTTTTCGAGCACAATTCCGGTTTGCGAAGATTCGAGTGTACGAAGTGTCAGCGTCGTTATGAGAAGAGAAAAGCGGTGAAGGAGCACGTGCGATATTACTGCGGAAATCCACGTCGTCTCGGATGTGCATATTGCTATTATCGAACGACTTATCATTCCAATATATCGAGACACATCAAAAGAATTCATCCGAATTGTGCAGTGAGGATAAGACGCATCGACGACCAATGAGTCGTCCGAAGGGAGAAAAAAAAATTTTCCCAAGCATCCTGACTGTTCATATATATATATATATATACAAACACATCTATATATATATAAACACAAACATATTAATACATAACATACGTAGTTATTTCTTCTTTTTTTTTCATCCAGTATCATTTGAGCGCAATTAATGAATGTTATACGCTAAAAAATTGCATGATTCGATGCATCACACTTTTCTCAAAGTGATGTTACGGATCGGTATTTTTTTTTTCATCATTTTCTCATTGGCATTGAATATAACACGAGGTCTCATTTCTTCCTCGTCCCTGAAATAAGCGAAGAAAAAAAATTCACTGAAGGAACGTTTTATCTCGAACGTACGAACGGATCGACGATTGATGAAGGAAAAAACATAAATTTGGTTTTTTTTTCTCTTTCCTCTGTTACAGGACAACGTTGCGAGATGTTTCACGTTCCGGCGACCGGAAGTGGCTCCATTGCCGGAATGTATCGTTCGCACAATGACGATCGGAAGAGATACGAGTGTCTCGGTTGCTCCCGACGTTTTACACAGAAGACGACGATCGTCGATCACGTCAGATATTATTGCGGAAAGCCACCCGGTTACGCCTGCTTCTACTGTCATTTTCGTGCGACGTACTCGTCGAGCGTTTACTCGCACATGAGAAAGGCACACTGGGGCTGCGAGCCACGAGTTATCAGGCTCTTTAAAAAAGAGAGGGTTTAATATAGACTGCTGTTACTCGCGACAGAGAGGAAGAAGAAAAAAACATTCCATTTAATCGAAAAATAAGAGACGAAAAACGGAAATAGTACGTTTTATTTCTTCCCAAAGAAAAATTATTCCTCGTTTCTTTGCTTAATTTCTCCATTTCTTAATTTCTCCATTTCTTCTTTACGAAATCTTTGTCTTTTCTTCCTTCCCCCCCGGATGAAGATTATCGCCAATTTCGAAATTGTCATTCAAGATCCGTTCAATAGAATGTACAATATTGATGTCGAGTGCGTTGAATAACATTTCTTCTTTTTTTGTGAATCTTTGATGTTTCAGGTATCGTGAATTCGGAGTTTGTCAGTCGTTCCGATGGATCGTATCGTCATTCCAACGGATTGTACTTTTATCACGCAAATGGAGGTCCGAAGAAGTACGAGTGTGGGAATTGTCGTCATCGTTTCGCTCAGAAGAGAACCGTACTCGATCATGTTCGTAATTATTGCGGACGTGCTCCCGGTTATGCGTGTCCTTACTGCAATCAACTTTCCGCCGCATCGTCCAATATATACAGACACGTAAGACGAAAACATCCGGGAATGCTGCCAACCGCTCTGCGACGTTTCGTCTGACTGTAAATTCCATCGCGACATTTTCCGAGCATAAAACTTTTTTCTTGTTTTTCCTTTCGCTCTCCCCTGATATTCTTTCTTCGCCCATTGTCATTTTTCTTTCAATACGATTAAAGAGCCAATAATTTATCGAAGGTTACTCGTCGACTCGTTCTTCCTTTGGTCATTGACTCGAATATTTTTTTCACAGCCTGATCGAACAAAAAATTAATAAATTTAAAAAAAAAGCAGAAGAAGGAGGAAAATAAAAAAATTATATTTGTCCTTCCCGTGTTTCAGGTTTCAGTGGAAACGATGATTTCGGGTCGTACGAGATTCACGATTCTTTCTTGGGACATTATCACACTTACGAGAGCGGAAATAAGAGATTTCAATGCGCCCAGTGTTTGGCGCGTTTTACCGAAAGGAGAACTTGCTTCTATCATCTGCGTCATCAGTGCGGTCGTCCACCGAGTTACGGATGTCCATATTGCAATCACGTTGCCGCCGCCTCTTCGTACATGTACAGACACGTTAGGGAGATTCATCCACGTAAAAAGCTCAATGTCGTTCGTTTTCTGTGGAATTGACATTAATCATATTCCACTATATGCATAAAAAAAATCTCACTCATTAAATTTTTCTTTATCCGACCCTGAATCGTCCCCGTTGCTAACAGCAATTTCCATCTTTTCAGGGGAAGAATAAAGGTCGATCACAAAATCTCTTCAAAGCGTTCTCGAAGATGTCTCGATGGAACAAAAAACGAATAAGACCATTCTTCTTTTTCTTCCATCGAGTCGTTTCGCTCTATTTTTTCTGCCTGAGCCTCCCCCTTATTGACACGTTTGGAAGCTAAAGAAGAAACCGTTTCACACGAATTATCGCACTTCTCTGAATGATTTTTTTTTTTTTTTTTATTATTATTATTCATCTCTTTGGGATGTATCTTCGCAGCCAAGGTTCTTCACGATTACCTCTTGACTGACTATCGAATTTTTTTTCTTCTTCGCTCTGTTGCAGATCCCCTCCTCGGTCTCGAGATTTACGGCACCGAAGACAACAACGATCTCGATTCATCGCTGTCGGTTCCTTATCGTTATCAGCTTAACGTGCCAAATAAAAAGTATCAGTGCCCGAAGTGCTTTCATCGTTTTACCCAGAAAATAACGTGCGTCCGTCACATGCGTTACATTTGCGGCAAACCACCGGGCTACGGATGTCCGTACTGCGATCACGTTGCAACTTGTTCCTCCAACATGTACAGACACGTCAGAATGAGGCACAAAGGACTCGAGGAGAGAATCATTAAATTTTTTCCAAATGGATAGAGAACGAATGAAGAAGAAACGTTTTCAGCGTGGAATTTATCAGGAGAAAGAAAGGAAGATGAATGATCCAAAAAACATGGAAAAGCTGGCAAATAATGTCGAGTTGAAGAAAAAAAACGCACAAAAAGATCATTTTTCTCAAAACTTCACGTCTAAATTTCGTTCTGACATTTGTACAATTATTTCTTGTATTCTCGATTGAGATTCAATTTTTGATCGTTTTTTCAAATTCAAATTTGCCCCTCGATCAATTGAGATGAATTTTCTCGATGAGCAAATTCTTTTAATCGTTTTTGTCTGTAATGTTTTTGGTTTTTATGTCTTAAGAAATTATCATGAAAATTCAATCACAATTTGTCTTCCCTATAATCTCTCTCTCTCTCTCTCTCTTTCTGTGTGTGTTTGTGAAATATACTAATTTGTTTCAAAATTTTTGCGACAGTTTCGGCACCAGCGATACTTTTATGCACAATGCAATTTCCCACAGCTCGAGCTTATGACTTGTGGAAATTAATATCCGACGAGATGGTCCATTTTTCTGTTTTTTTTTTTTTTTGACGAATGCGGTGAGAAATTTTTTTGCTAATACGACGTTTTTTTGCATTTTCAGAAAATCGATGTATCACGAGGAGGAAATGCGGACGAAGGGTGTACTCGAGGATTAAGAAATACTACTGTGAACGTTGCAATCGTGGATTTACACTGCAGAGAAATCTCAATCGTCACTTGACTTACGAGTGCGGAACAGCACCGAGATTCAAGTGTCCGTATTGCGATAAATTGTCGAATTACATGCAAACTTTGTATTCTCATATATCGAGGCATCATCCTGGCTTGAAACGCTACATTCAGCGTCTTTATTAAGGATGTGAGCCAAATTGGCGAAAAAAGAGAATAATCGTATTTAAGAGTTTTTTTTACGCAGAAATTTGTGAATTTATTTGAACAAATTTTTTTGCATTCCATAAATCATATTTTTGACTATCTCTCATATTTTTTTCATTGTAAAATATTCACAAATGTTCTAGATATGATTATTTTTCTGCTTATGCGATACAAAAACATTAGAAACGAATTTCCTTTTGGCGAATGAAATATTTTCAATTGCAATATGAATTCATTGTATTTTCGTGATTACCGGAAAATTTTCCATCAGTCTTGACTCGAAAAATTCGGTGAATATATATTTTTTTCATGTTTGATCGAACTTTGAAAATGATTGAAATATCGATATTTCGAGTTCTCACAAAACAGTTTTCTTTTAGCCGATTGGAGTTTCAATTTTTTTATGGATACGTCGGGGACGGATCCGGAAAATCCCGTTGGGTTTGTGGCGATATCTCAATCATTGTTCTCGTGAGGTATTATTGAAAATCGCGGAAAATCAGCCTCAAGTTTCCTACACAATTTTGGTAAATTTTTTTTTCTTTTTTTACGAAAATCATAGGCTTATTTAATCATAAATTTCGCACAGACTACGAATGCTTGTTCGTCCCAATTCCAAAGAGTTGGGACAAAAATTGGAAAAACATGAAAATACATATTTTTCAAATTATTCAACGTAATTAAAAAATGTGACAGCTGTCAATAATCCCTTTGCAGTATCCAAAAATACAAAAAAAAAATCAAACTAGGCGTAACTCCTTTACAAAACAAAAAAAACCTCATCTACTGTAAAACCTGATTCATCGTAATGTTACAAATAATGTTACAAATATCCAAAAAGTAATTAATTTCAATTAATAAAAATTCCTCGTCCATATTCTAGCTATTATAATTTTTTAAAATATATTTTCAAATCGTAGTACTGTTTTTACTCATTTATGTTCCCGTTAAAAAGTGCAAGGCTGTAAAAAAATCCTCGTTCGTTCGTTCGCAAAATTATCTGATTTTAGTTGATTCGCTAACGAAAAAATTCTCCCATCTGTCTTGTATCGTTTCAGGAAAGAGACGAGGCCGAGGAGAACCACGAATGAGGCAATACGGTTGCGAGAGATGCGGTCGTAGTTACGTCAATGGAAAAGATTTGACGAGACACGAGAAATATTGGTGCGGAAGACCACCGAGATTTCAATGTCCTTATTGCGATCACAAAGCAAAGTATCGCTCGACGATTTACAGCCACGTGAGATCGCGACATCCGAAAATGGACGTGGCGACGTTGGATCTCGATTCTGCGCCCCTTTTTTCGCAATAATCGAAAATTGTGAAGAAAAAAAAACTACCAAATAATTATTTCCCCCCCAAGAACATCGAGATCAAAGGAGAAGAAGAAGAAGAACAAAAATTCCAAAAGTATTGTAATTATGCGTATAAAATGTTAAAAATTTTATCGCTCGATCATCACGATGAAAAATCCCTTCTATTAAAACTGGAAGACGTAGAATTCACGTTGCTCCGTTTTTTTAAAAAACAATCGCGAAAAATCAAAGCGTTGATGGACAAGAATCGAGAAGAAATGGGATTGGATGCGATTTTTTTGTAAAAATAAAATTATTTTGTGCTTTCAGCAATCTACGATGATCCATGGTCGAACGGAAATGGAAATTCGACGACGATGAATCAGCCACACGAATGGTCAACGTCGTCCCAGAAGGGCCGAGGAAATTTCAGTTGCAACAATTGTGGAAAAACATACAAATGGTATCGAGGATTGCATCGACATTTGCAGTACGAGTGCGGCAAAGCGCCGCGTTTCAGTTGTCCGTATTGCGCGTACATTAAGAAGCACAGATCCCAAATATATTTGCACATTAAATTGCATCACCAGTCTTGCGCCGTTTACGCCCTCGACACACAACCGCAATTTTGATCATCGAAATTATGTCCGATTCACAAATGATCTTTGTTTCTCGCGTGAAAAAGGAAAAAAAAACGAAAATAAACAACGACGTAAGTGTGAAAATCGTGATTGATTTTTTTGAAACGATTATTGCTGGATAATCAATCATCGAAGATGGAAAATATCGGCGATTAAAAAATAAAAATGAGGGTACGTGAGAATTAAAAAAGAAAAATAGTATATTATCCGAGTCCTAATATTGCAAAATTTCTGATTGCAGATAAAATTCTACATTCGGAGGGGCTGAGACTCGAAATAAAAAAATGTAGGTCAAAATAGTGTCACTTTCAACAGGGTTGCAAATAATGCATTAAAAAAATAATTGAAGTAGCACTCTGATTACATTTTTTTTTTATTAGCTAATTCTAAAAACTTGGATTAAAAATAATTTTTTAACTTCTAATCCCGCCGTGAGGATTGAAAAAAAAATCGATTTTTTTCATAATTTTTATCTTTTTTCCTTCTATTACTATAATAGTTGATTTCAATGATGTTAAAATAAAGAATTTAATTTCTCTCACATATTTCCTCTGTAAATTACAACAATTAACATCAAGAATTAAAATTCCAGTACGTTTTGCACTTTATTCAATTTTTTTTACAAAAAAATTGTAATTCTTGAAAAAAAAATGTTTTATTTTTAATCTCAAAATTGGGATTAAAAAATAATTTTTTAATTTTAAATCCCAACATTCGGATTAAAAAATGATTCTTTAATTTTTAATCCCAACATTTGGATTAAAAAATAATTTTTTAATTTTTAATCCCAACATTCGGATTAAAAAATGATTCTTTAATTTTTAATTCAATTTTTTTCAATTAAAAAATTCGCAACCCTGCACCTCAATGCGAAATTAGTTTTATTCAATTAGATTAAAAAATTGAGATTAAAATTATTATTTTTTAATTTCAAAAAATTCATTTCCAAATTTCAGCTTCAACTTCCTCCAATGTGTCATCAAATTTTATTTCAAGGATTCTCACGCCATTATCACGATATTTTGATTTTTCGATCAATTGTTATTTTTAATTTTCTCAGCTCAAATTGAAAAATTTTCAAACTAATCGCTGTTCTCTTCTGAAGTTATCGTTCTTTTTCAGTCCATCGATATCCAGTGAGGCACGGATTCGGTCATCTACTGCCGGGAAAGCGTCGAGGGGTCAAACGTCCGCAGGAGAAGGGAAAATACGATTGTTTCGATTGTGGAAAAACATACACGTGGTTGCGCGCGTTGGATCGTCATTTGAAGTACGAATGTGGGAAATCCCCGCGTTTCAAATGTCCCTATTGCGGTTACGCCGGAAAGCACAGATCGCACGTTTACAAGCACATTCACTCGATGCACACAAACAACAAAATTCACGCGATCGACACGCTGGAGCAACAATAGCGAGAGGCCAAAAAATTTCCCAAAAAAAAAGGAAAATTGTCGGATAAACCGCAGGAAGAAATGCTGCATTCGGAGTGGCTGAGACTCGAAATAAAAAAATTTAGGTCCAAATAGTGTCATTTCTCAATAAGAAATTAGTTTTATTCTATTGGATTTAAAAATTGAGATTAAAATTATTACTTGTTAATTACAAAAAATTCATTCGCAAATTTCAGCTTCAAACTTCCACGATATTCCAATGTCCCGTCAAATTTTATTTCAAGGGATCATCAAAGATTCTCACGCCACTATCACGATATTTTTATTTCTCGATAAATTGTTATTTTTAATTTTCTCAGCTCAAATCGATGAATCCTCAAACTAATCGCTCTACTCTTCTGAATTTATCGTTTTTTTTCAGTTCATCGATATCCAACGAGGCACGAGATCGGTCATCGGCCGCCGAGAAAGCCTCGAGGGGAAAATCGATCGCAGGAGAAGGGAAAATTCTATTGCGAAAATTGTGGAAAATCGTACAAGTGGTATTGCGCGTTGGATCGTCATTTGAAGTACGAATGTGGGAAATCGCCGCGTTTCAGATGTCCCTATTGCATTTACGCCGGAAAGCACAGATCGCACGTTTACAGGCACATCCACTCGATTCACGCGTACAACAATGTTTACGCGATCGACACGCTGGAGCAACAATAGCGGAGGCCAAACAAATTTTCCAAAAAAAGAAAAATTGTCTGTCGAATAAACCGCGGGAAGAAACGTACATTATTTTTTCTCAGTCCTCCCAAAGAGCCTGATTTCAATTATTAATCTAATTTGCACGATTGTACATCGAAGAATTATACTTAATTTATTTTTTTTCATATCGTGCAATAAGAAAAGAGGAAATGAGGAAGCTAATTTTCTCGAATAGCATCGCGAGGAAGAAAAAATTGTGCTAACCGATGAAAACTTTGTGTTTGCAGAATACACGGTCGAGTATGAGCCGAAAAAGAGTGGCGAGAGGAAAATGCGTTCTCGCACGACGACGTGGAAGTCGAACGAACCGGGAAAATACGATTGTCCGAATTGTGGAAATTCGTACAGATGGTATCGCGCGCTGCATCGTCACGTCGAGTACGAGTGTGGAAAACCGCCTCGTTTCAAGTGTCCTTACTGCATTTACGCGGGAAAGCACAGATCACACGTTTATTCCCACATCAGGGCGTTGCACGATTCACGGGCGATCTACGTGATCGACGCCGAGGAGCCGGAACCGCCGAGTGCGATCGTTAAAGTGGAATTGTAAATTTTTTCAAAAAGAAATTTTTTCTTCCCTCAATCTCCAGGCCCAAGCCCCGATATTCGTCCCCCCTCGAACCGATAAAGCCCATTTTTTCATATCGTTCGTCACTAACGAGATTAATGAATTTCCGCTAATTTCGAGCAAAAGAAGAAATACGAAAAATGTTTTTTTTCTCTCTCTCGTTCTGTTACAGCGGCGAGTGATGACGCGAACGGTGGGTTCCGACCGGTTTTCAAACTTGTGAAGAAATCGAAAAAGAAGATACATCTCGTTCGTGGAAAATACGATTGTTCGACTTGCGGAAAATCTTACAAGTGGTATCGCGGCTTGCTGAGTCATTTGGAGTACGAGTGCGGCAAGGAACCCCGTTTCGCTTGTCCCTATTGCGATTATTTGAAAAAACATCGCACCCAAATATACTCACACATAAGAAATATACATCCGTTCAATGCAATTTACGCTATCGACTCGCTACTCCAAGAATAACCATCTCCTTGTTTTTTCTACCATGTATACTTTTATTTTCTTTCTCCGATCGGGTCTCAAAAAGATTTATATAGATATATCAGGTCTACCGGAGAGTTCCGTCCGTTTTTAGAATATAAACGAATAAAAACGGACAGAACTTTCCGGTAGATCTGATTCAATATCGCGACGCTGCCGCGTCTCTTGATATATCTATATATCTATGAATATGTATAAAAATGAAGATCATTCGATGAATAAATATCTGCATTCTACGTGACTGGAATCGAAGCTGTGAGGCGTGAGAAAAAAATTTCTTTTTGCAACACATTTGCCATTTTATCGAATTATTTAGATATAAATGTAGAAAAAATGGGAAATTGGGAGAAATTAACGATGCGTCGTTTGTTCTTGTCTTTTTTCAGACGAGGAAAACCCATGGGACAGTCAGGTTGGACGTTTGATACCGGCGAGACGAGAGCGGATCTGCCAGACTTCATACAAATCAAGGGGACGTGGAAAATTCGATTGTCAAAATTGTGGAAAAACTTATACGTATTATCGCTCGTTACACAGTCATTTGTTGTACGAATGCGGCAAAGCACCGCGCTTTAGTTGTCCCTATTGCAATTACATAACGAAAAAGCGCAATCACGTTTATACCCACGTGAAGAGAAATCATCCGAAGCGTCACGTTTACGCCGTCGACAATGAGCTGGGCAATTCTTACGATCAGGACAAAGTTTGAACTGACAGATATATTAACGGAAATAAAACGGAAGATCTTTTATCGTCGAATGGCAAGGTTTTTATTTGCTCGAAAAACGAAGAAAAAAACTGCGAAAAGAGAATCCTGGGTGGATCCATTTAGTTTTATTTTGATCCCTCGAAAATAAATAAAAAATTAATCGAAAGATCATTCTTGAATAACGAGAATCATTTTGTTTTCAGTATTGTTGGGCGTACCTTGGATGATCGATCAGCCTTGTCTCGTGCCGATTTTGAAAAAAAGGCGAACGTCGAACGCGGGCAGGAAACCGAGAAGATATCGCGGCAAGCAGAGAGGAAAATTCATCTGTACGAATTGCGGAAAGAGATATCGTTACAGTCGCGGATTGAGCAGTCACGTTTCTTACGAGTGCGGCAAAGATCCTCGCTTCAGTTGTCCATATTGCGACGATTATTCGAACAAGAGACAACGCTCGCAAGTTTATCAACACATCAGGCGTTCGCATCCCGATTGCGCTTGCTACGTCCTCGACAGTCAACCCCTCTAATGAACCCGCTATTTTCTTCCGACACCCCCAGATTGAAATTTATTATCAGAGACGAAAAATAAAGGAATTGCATCGTCATTTTTTTCGATCCGTTCTTTGATCGTTTCGCAATACCTTCTTTTCTCTTCCTCGTTCGAGGAACCTTAGATTTCGCAGAAAGATTTTGGTGTCTTCGATATTTCGATTCTCACATCGCGTCGAATTTATCGAGTCACTGGAAAAGTCCGAAATTCTGCGAATTAGCGAATTACCCATGGAGTACGATTTTTCCCCCCCCTAAGTTTACGTAGCTTCCTCATTGAGAAAGCAAAAAAAAAAATTTGTTTCGCCGTCGATGATTAATCGTTAAAACTATGTTTTCAACTTACGGCGGTCGGATTGGGAGTAATTTGTTTTTATTTCTTCTTTCAGGAATCAAGATGGAGGTACCCGAGGTCCGGACAACCGACGCGAAAATTCGTCGTCGGAAACGTTGGAAGAAATATGGAAAGTCGGAATGCTACGATTGTATAAATTGTGGAAAAGTATACAAACATCACGGTAGCCTCGGCAGACATTTGAAATACGAGTGCGGCAAAGATCCTCGCTTCAGTTGTCCTTATTGCGACGATTATTCGAAAAAGAAACAACGCGCGCAAGTTTATCATCACATCAGGCGTTTTCATCCCAAATGCGATTCCTACGCCCTTGACAGTCAACAACCCTGATGAACGCTCTATTTTCTTCCTCCGCCCCCAAATTGAAATTTATTATCAAAGACAAAAAATAAAGGTGTTACATTGTAATTTTTGTTTCAATCGATTCTTAGGTCGTTTCGCAATTTCTTCTTTTCACTTCGTTGTTAGAGGAAGCCAAAAAAAATGTAATTTGTTTCGCTATCGATGATTAATCGTGAAAACTGTGCTTTCAGCTTACGACGATCGGATTGGGAGTCTTTTATTCTCCGTGGAGAAAACACTCGCCTGGAAATGTTCAGAATATAAGGATGAGGGGTAAATTCGGAGAAGTCACTGAAAATTGAAAAAAAATCATTACAGGAATTTTTTTCTTTTCCAAAACCGATAATCATTCTTAAAATCTTGCCCAAAAAATCTCTCTGTACTTTGGAGGTTTTTTTCACCTCGATAATTAATTTGCAATGATAAATTAGAGAAAAAAAGAGAACGAGCGATGTTTTTGTGATTGATGCAGATTCTTTTGTTTTTATTTATTCTTTCAGGAATCAAGATGGAGCTACCCGAGATCCGGATAAACGACGACGCGAAAAATCGTAATGGGAAAGGTTGCAAGAATTATGGAAAGCCGGAAAGCTACGATTGTACAAATTGTGGAAAAGTATACAAACATCTTGGTAGCCTCAGCAGACATTTACAATACGAGTGCGGCAAAGATCCTCGCTTCAGTTGTCCCTATTGCGACAATTATTCGAACAAGAAAATACGCTCGTACATTTATCAACACATCAGGGGTTCGCATCCCGGATGCGATATCTACATCCTTGACAGCCAAAACTCCTAATGAACACTCTATTTTCTTCCTCCGCCCTCAGAATGAAATTTATTATCAAAGACGAAAAATAAAGGAGTTGCATTGTAATTTTTGTTTCAATCAGTTCTTTGATCGTTTCGCAATTTCTTCTTTTCGCTTCGTTGTTAGAGGAAGCCCAACGAATTTAATTTGTTTTGCTATCGATTAATCGTGAAAACTGTGCTTTCAGCTCACGTCGATCGGATTGGGAGTCTTTTTTTTCTCGGTGGAGAAAACACTCGCCTGGAAATGTTCAGAATATGAGGATGAGAGGAAAATTCGCGGACGTCACGGAAAATTAAAAAATAATGATTACAGGATTTTTTTCCTTTTCCAAAGCCGATAATCATTCTTAAAATCTTGCCCAAAAAATCGTTCTGTACTTGAAAGTTTTTTTTCACCTCAATATTTAATTTGTCATGACAAATTCAAAAAAAAAATATATTTTTTTATTTCTTCTTTCAGGAATCAAGGAGGAGGGACACGATATCTGGATATACGATGCGAAAAATCGTTATCAGAAACGTCGGAAGCATAGTTCAGAGCCGGGATGCTACGATTGCGAAAATTGTGGAAAAATGTACAGATGGTATCGCGGTCTCAGCAGACATTTGAAATATGAGTGCGGCAAAGATCCTCGCTTCAGTTGTCCTTATTGCGACGATTATTCGAACAAGAAACAACGCTCGCAAGTTTATCATCACATCAGGCGTTGGCATCCCGATTACTATTCCTACGCCATCGACAGTCAACTTCCCTGATGAATTCTCTATTTTATTCCTCCACCGCCAGATTGAAATTTATTATCGGACGAGAAATAAAAAAGTTGCATCGTGATTTTTGTTTCAATCCATTCTTTGATCGTTTTGCAATTTCTTCTTTTAGCTTCCTCGTTCGAGACAGCTTAGTTTTTGCGTGAGTAACTTTCTTTCTTCAACATTCCGATTCTCACGTCCTGTCGAATTTATCGAGTCACTGGAAAATTACGAAATTCTGCAAATTATAAAATTGCCCATAGAGTACGAATTTTGTTTCCCCATTTTCATGTAATTTCCTCTTTGAGGAAGCCAGAAAAATTTAATTTGTTTTACTGTCGATGATTAATCGTGAAAACTGTGCTTTCAGCTTACGACGATCGGATCGGGAGGCTTTTTTTCTGTGTGAAGAAAACGCACGTGTGGAAATGTTCAGAATATGAGGACGAAGGGAAAATTCACGAACTTCAGTGGAAATTAAAACAAAAAATCATTAAAGTAATTTTATTTTCTTTTGCAAAGCCGAGTATTATTCTTAAAATCTTGACAAAAAAATCCTTCTGTACTGTGAAGCTGTTTTCACCTTGATCATTAATTTATTATGATAAATTAAAAAAAAATCTTTTGTTTTTATTTTTTCTTTCAGGACTCAAGAAGGAGGGACACGAGATCTGGATAAACGACGCGGAAATTCGTTATCGGGAACGTTGGAGGAATCATCAAAAGCCAGGAAGCTACGATTGTGAAAATTGTGGAAAAATATACAAATGGCATCGTGGCCTCGACAGACATTTGAAATACGAGTGCGGCAAAGAGCCGCGATTCGCGTGTCCGTACTGTCCTTACAGGGGAAAACACAGACCGCATGTTTATGCACACGCGAGAAAGAATCATCCTCAGGAGATGCTCTACGCTGTGGATATGGCAAATTGAGAGGAGAACAGAATTATTTTTTTTTGCAATTTTTTATTCTCGCCTGAAGGAACGAATTTTGTAATTTTCATTGGTAAATGTCTGAACGTGTGGAATAATTGTAATTTTTTAAATCTTCTTCCAATAAACCAGATAGCTACTACGATTTTTTTTGCGAATATCAGTCAACTCGTTTTGTGAAAATGAAGCTTGCAATTTTTTTATGAAAAAATTGAAAGAAAAACACACGTGAGGGAGAAAATTGTGAATGGTAATAATTTTGTTGTTCTTCTTCTTCGCTGTTTTTCAGAATACAACGCTATCGGGTGGGACAATAATTGTGAAATTTTCCTGTCGGAGGCGAAAGGGCGGAAGAAACAATTGCGAAATACGGCGCTGAAGTATGGAAGAGGCCCCGGAAAATTCGATTGTCACGTTTGCGGCAAGATTTACAAGTGGTATCGGGGACTTCATCGACACTTTCAATACGAGTGCGGAAAAAATCCACGCTTCACGTGCCCGTATTGCACTTACATTGCCAAACATCGTCCTTACGTTTATTCGCACATCAAGGCCAATCATCCGAATTACGCCATTTTCGCACTGGACACTCAGCAGGAATTGCACTGAGAGACATTGCGTGATTATCGTCGAAACGAGGCTCACTTTTCTTCTTTTTCCCTTCTCTTCGATTTTCCTGTCGATAAACTTTTTGCATCGTGGAATTTTTTTTAACTCACAATGTCGAGTAATATCCGTCATAATTTTAGTCTAAAACTTTGTGTAATTTAAGTAAATGTTTGTAAATGTTCTAATTATCGTAATTTCTCAGCTATCAATATAAAATTTTGTCGACAAATTTGCAAGGTGACAGGCTAAAGGGTTTGTTTTTTTTCAAGATTTTTAGATAAAATAAAATGCTTGTGATCGTTAATTCGAGAAGATGAATAATCTAGGTAATGAAATTCCATTAAATTCGATAAAATCGAGATTTGGCTTGTTCGATTAATTGAAAAATGGATTTTTTACGAAATTAATTCTGTAAAAAGTGTGAAAATGTGAAGATTTGTGCGTCTTCTTTCTTCCTTCATCAGTTGACGTCGTTTCTTCCCTTTCTTTCTTTTCTTCATGGTCACTTTTTTTCCACGAATTCTTTTTTTTTTATATACTAACCATCGACGATTTCGTTTGTTGCAGATATACGATGCGGAATTCAATTAGGATTTCAAAATCCCGTTGAAAGTACAAATTCTTCTTTTTTAAATGCATTTGCATTTTCATTAACCATTAAATTTTAATGGCTAATTGAAATTATTTTCATTAACCAAATGCAATTGCATTAACCATTAAATTTTAATGGAAATTATTTTCATCAGTCATTAAAAAAGTAATGGTTAATGCATTACTTTTTCATTAAAAATTTCGCAACCCTAGCGGTAAATCTTTCGATGCACGATGTCTTTTGAAGGAACACTCGAAGACCGATAATTCAATTGAATCGACGAAAAATTTGAATCCACGAATTGGTATTCCAGAGGCAAATCTCAATGTATCATTTTTCGTCGTGTATTATTTACATGGTTTAATTTTTCTTCACAATCCTAAAGTCAATAAATGTGTTCTTAATTCGAAATTTCTTTATTTCGTATTATTCAAGAATATTTAGAATTTTTTATCCAGGGTCACACTCCGATGGTTGCAAATTTCTTCTTTTCATTACTGTGATTCTCATCGAAGAATTTTTACTAAAAATCGACAATTTCGTGTGTGTTACAGGTATTCGTTGCGTCACGTTAGAAAATCTCATCATAGATCCGGATCCTGTGATCAGGAATGTTCGTTCGACAACTGCGCGAAATTCGCTAAATATACGATCGGCTTATCGATGCATGATTTGCGGAAAATCTTACACCTGGGGTCGTGGCCTGCGTCGACATATGAAGTACGAGTGTAGCAAACCGAAAAGCTTTTGTTGCCCGTACTGCGGTCACA
Organism: Alloplasta piceator; assembly: GCA_946863875.1. NCBI lineage: Eukaryota > Metazoa > Arthropoda > Insecta > Hymenoptera > Ichneumonidae > Alloplasta > Alloplasta piceator. Next base: position 2,146,471 of record OX333080.1, read on the forward strand.
AGAGCAAGCAGCGACCAAACATTTATTTGCACATAAAGACAAATCATCCGGGCCAAGAGGTGTTCGCTATCGACGAGAAACAGACGGGAAATTAGACGGCTTCTCGTGCTATCGAAAATCTACTTCCATTCCTATTTCTTCATTTCTTCTCATCTTCATTTTTTCGAAGCAGTTTCTCCTCTCCGTTCGAATTTCCAACATCAACAATTTTCCATACAACAATTTGCTCTTTTTTTTTTGTTAACGACCATTTTCTTCACTAACATTCAACGTTTGATTATCTTCGGCGAATGCTCGCTGCAAAAACTTGGATGTATCTCTGAGCAACGGTACAAAAATTAAAATTTAGGTTGAATTTGAAAAAAAAAATCTATTTCTTCCCAACTGACATTTCCTGCCACAATTTAAGTGTCACCCTTTGTCATCTTCTTCAGCCTTTTGAATGTAATTTCAGCTGTTTGTTAGTCGTAAAAAAATTGCGCTATTGAAGAAAAAAAAAGGGAGAAGAAACATTTTGATTTCAGACAGAAGACATTTAACGTTTTGGTTTTGTCTTTTTTTTTTTAGATTGCCTGGAGGACGAAAGCTCGAGATTGAACGAGGCGCACGTTGTTCAAGTCAAGTGGAAGCCATTGGTTAGCAGAACACCGACGTATTACAGAGACGAGGGAAAATACGATTGTTCGACGTGCGGAAAAACTTACAAGTGGTATCGCTCGCTGAATCGTCATTTGCAGTACGAGTGCGGCAGAGAGCCGCGCTTCAATTGTCCCTATTGCAATTATCTAGCGAAGCAAAAAACACACGTTTATTCCCACATCAAGACCCATCATCCGACTTTGGATGTTTACGTGCTCGACAAAATGGAACAAATGTGATGGGACGTTGGAAATGAACGTAAAGAAAAAAAAAGAAAAACAAATCCCAACGTTTGAAAATATATATATATATATATACACGTGTATAAAAAGACACAAAAAAATTCACGCTTGTCTCATTATCTCACTCTATATTTCGTTGTTTTTTTTAAATTTATTATCGTCGTTGTACGAAAATTTAAAAAAAAAAAAAAAAAAAAACACGATGACGATTGTACACATTTGGTGATGGGTTTCATACATTTTTCTTTCTTCCTCTCGTTATCGCATCGTTCTCCTTGTTATATTTCTACCTCGTTATCATCTTCATTCTATTTTTCTTCTCCCAATCACACACGCACACCTCTCGTTTGCTCGTATATTCGGTGCACATTCGTCGCAGAAATTTTTTAGCGACTAAACGATCGATAAATCCCGTTGATTAACGAGCCGTGAATCATTTTTTCGTTTGTTCGCAGATTGGGCCGTCGCGAGAGCGATTTTTCCTGTACGAGCGCAAAGAAGAAATCCAACCGACAGCGAGCTCAAGTACGCCTGTCCTCACTGTGATTTTCGCAACAAGAGGAAAGATCACATTTATCGACACAGCAGGAGGAAACATCCCGGCGAGCCCGTTTGCTACGTCGATCTGACGATATTCAGAAACGAGGAGAAACATTATATTTAACCTGTCGCGGCGAAGAAGAAATAGTAACGATTTTTTTTTCTCGCGTCACACGCTATTATCACCTCACAATTAATTTTATCGTGTATAGTAAAAAATGTGTGCATCGTTGTATTATATATTATATATATATAACTATTTATATGTAAGAAGAAAACAAATCGATCCGATTGATTTTATCAAAAATTTCTTAACACAAGATTATTGGGATTTCTTCCTGGGAAGATATAGAGAGTTTGCACGTTTTCTTCACGACGTAGGTGAAAAATGACTTTTTTTAACATCTCGAAGTTACCGTATGTCATGCATATACATATTCACCTATGTATCAGAGTTGTAAAAATAGTACTGTAAAAGTAATACATTACCCATTACTTTAAACAATGTGTATTGGACAAGTTTTCCATTACAAATTACAAAAGTAATGTGTAATGGATGGGTGTTCCATTACAAATAAAAAAGTAATGTATAATGGATGCATGTGCCATTACAAATAAAAAAGTAATGTGTATTGGATGCATGTGCCATTACAAATAAAAAAGTATTGTGTAATGGATGCGTGTTCCATTACAAATAAAAAAAAGTAATGTGTAACGTATGCACGTTCCATTACAAATTACAATTAAAAAAAAAGTAATTCGCAGTGGAGGATATTCCATTACAAATAGAAAAATCGCCGTGCTCGTATTAGAAACTTGCACATTGTTGTCTCATTATTTTATTTCGCTCACTAAAAGTTCATCCACAATTATCACAAATGATCCATAAAATTAAAGAAAAGGACATGCACATTATTTAGGAATTCAATAAAGCGACAAATTTTGTATCAGTAACTTGTAATTTTTATTAGATTGCTTATAATTACGGCTAACAGCGTGTAAAAGCCAGTTCAATATAAAGTTGGATAATTTTTGGTACATTTTCAAGTACATTTTCGTACTTGAAATTTAACGATCAACTGTCTGTTTTTTTGTTTCTATTTTTTAACTTCATGAATCATTTGTGATAATTGTGGCTGAACTTTTAGTGAGCGAAATAAAATAATGAGACGGCAATGTGCAAGTTTCTAATACGAGCACGGCAATTTTTCTATTTGTAATGGAATATTCTCCACTGCTAATTACTTTGTTTAAATTGTAACTTGTAATGGAACGTGCATACACTACACATTACTTTTTTTATTTGTAATGGAACATGCATCTATTACACATTACGTTTGTCATTTGTAATGGCACATGCATCCATTACACATTACTTTTCTATTTTGTAATGGTACACTTGTCCATTTCACATTGTGCAGTGTAATGGGTAATAAATACAGTAATGCATTATCAAAGTAATGCATTATTTGCAACTCTGCTATGTATATCTATGTATATACGCTCGTCGGATCATTTAACGAGGATGAAGAGTCTTCATGTAAAAACTCGACTAATCGTGAAATATCGTTTTTCTTCTTCGTTGCAGATATCGCTCGCAAAGGTTGGATCAGCGTGCGTCGCGTGCCACGAGAGATGAGAAACTCGTCTTACGTCGAGGAGCTCCGTCATCCCTGTCCAAAATGTTGCCGAAGTTACAAGCATCGTAGTCACATGATACGGCATTACAGATACGAGTGCGACACCCCGCAGAGATTCGAGTGTCCGTACTGCAAGCATCATCTTCGACAGAGAACACACGTTTGGACCCACATAAGAACTTTTCATCCCAATGAGGAATTATATTGCATCGATATTGCAACTAACATGAGACTCGAGCGACAGGATCATAGAAGCGAGTGAAGGAGAAGAAAACGCAAAACAATACATTTCTTCACACTGAAGAAATAACGGAAAAATTCGCCGTGCAATTTTTTTTTATCAACAAAAGTGCCCGAACGCAAGCAAAAGTGCTTTGACGATAGAAAAATATTCCACGAGTTCGTAAATAGGAGGGCATCGAAGGGAAAATGGGAGCTGATTTTTAGGGTTTTTATTTGAATCGATTTTCAGTGAATTCGCGTATAATTTTTTCATCGAAATAATTATTCATTACATTAAAATTATTTCGAAAGATTTTTCCAGAGATTTTTTGCATGATTCGTTATTGCATTGTGGAAAAAATTGTCATGGCTGGTTCGGGTGAAATCTTTTCTCTCTGCTAAGAAAAAAATAAGAAAAAAAACCTCGTTGGAGGAAACTAAGGGGATAGGATACTTTGTAACGTGTAAATAAATTTGAGGAACAGGGAAGTAAAAGTTGCGTCGCGTAATTATCGTAGGGGATTCATTTACCAAGTTGCGAATTTCGTTCCTTATTTTTTTTTTTTGCTGAATAAAGTGAGACGATTGTTTTAGAGCTAAGCTGTTGGTGCGGTGATATTTTTCTACTCGAGGGTGTTTCTCGCTGGGAATCTGCTGGTCTTATCATTTCCTGAATCAACTATTGTTAATTCTTTTTTTTTTTTATATAACTTCTCGATAAAAGAGTTTATCATAAAATTGAAAATTCAGCCGTATCGTTTACATTGAAAGTGCCTCAGATTTTTTTGCAACTATTAACGGATATTGTATTTGATTTCAGGAAAACGTCCGAAAAAACGGAAAAAGAGGGGGTACAATGATATATTTAGCGCCGTAACGGCTGATGAGACGGGACATTATCCGTGTCCAAAATGTCGCAGACTTTATACAACGAAGAAATCGATGCTGAAACACGCGAGAGAACGCTGCGGTCAGCGGGAACGTTTTCAGTGCACGCATTGTCCAAAAGTTAATCATCAGAAGGTCCAGATTATTCGTCATCTTCGATTCCATCATTCAAATTTGCCGCACATATATCGCGACAATAGGCAAAATTCCTTCGTCAGAATACGTTGAAATCGACTGAAAGTGAAATTTGGAAATTATATCTCAAGCATCTGTTATAAAAAAAAACTGTGCCTTTCTAGATCTAGATTTTCTACATCGAAATTTAGATCCAGTAAAGCTAGATCCACATATCGAAGCTGGATCTAGATCTAAAAAGCTATATCTAAATCTAGGAAGTTGGACTTGTCTCAGGGCGAAAAAGAAATTTTTTAATTCAAAATTTGCCTTACCGTCAATTGTCGCGTCGCCTTCTGAGTCATCGCGTGTCTTCTTGATATAAAAAAAATTCCAGACTACAGGCTGCAAATATCCAAATTTCGCAGTGAAAAAAAAAATAAAACACTCAAACAGAAATACCAAAAATTTGATTTAAAAATCACATTTCTTCTGTTTCTTCTGCTACTTCTATTTATTCTATTTCTTCCTTAACGACGATTTTTCTCGTCTAACAAAATACAAATGGCGCACATTTAATTAACGCATTAACGTTGAATTTTCAGGTTTCTACGAGCCGCAGATGGATCTGAATTACGTTCTACAAACTGTCGGTTGCTTCAACGAGAACGAAGTAAGTTCGTTGGACTCGTCGTACAATCGTCAGCGATATCATCAGGATCGTCAACAGAGGAGATATTCGTCCGGCGAATATCCGAAGGATCAGCGAAATTTCGATTCGTCAAATTCATCGCAGCCGATATCGACGAATATCGAGAAGCCATTCTCCTGTCCAAAGTGCACAAGTTGCTTCACCGCAAAGGGCAACATGATGAGACACTTCAGATACGAGTGCGGACAAGAGCCAAGATTCCGTTGTCCGTATTGTCATTTTCGTAGCAAACAAACGTCAAACGTTATGTCACACGTGAGACATCGTCACAAAAACGAAAGGGTTTACGTCATCAATCTAAAATACTAAGAACACGCTCGAAGAGGGATCGAGGAAAGACAAATCCATCCCTGAACAAAGGCGTTACCAAAATATTATTTCTTCAATATCGAAGCGTCATTTCTTCCGTAATCGCGTTTTTTGCTCCGAAAATCGTTCTGGATTTCGTTCTGTAGTTCATTGAACCTTTATTATACCAATTTATAATAAATTTGGAGAAAAATCTATCGATTTATTTGCGGCGAATGGATACCGATAGTTTTCTTCTTCTCCTCATTTTATTTGTGTTCCTTCGTTTCATTGGAAAATTGTCAAAATGTCTTCTTTTTTGTTCGTGTCTTTCGACGTCCTCGAATGAATCCCACTAACGAAACTGGTTTTTGATTCTTTTACAGATCTCTTCAGCATGGATTTCTACTTGAATCTCTCGGAAGCAACGACGGAGGGCGTAGATTCGATGGGGAATAAGCTGGAAAATAATCGTTTCTACTGTCCAAAGTGTATGCACAGCTTCAGTCGAAAGGACAATCGTAATCGCCATTATAATTTTGAATGCGGACAACTGCCGAGATACAAGTGTCCTTATTGCGAATTTCGAAGCAAACAAACATCGAATGTACTGACGCACGTCAGAAGTCGTCACAGGGCCGAACGGGCCTACGTCGTTCGTCTTCAATCTAATCAGTTCTACGAAACTTATTGAACGTTTTTCATTCTCTCGTCCGGGGAAAACTTTCGTTCGAAGGAAATTTACTTTCTTCCTGGTTTATTGAAAGAAGACTATTTCTTCTCTCGGGTTTTCCCGTTGGACCGAGTTGAAGAAAAAAAATTGATCTTCGACAAATATATCAGACCAGTTGACTAAAAAAGGATCTAATTTTTTTACACTCGTTGCATGTCGAGATTCGAATGACTTTGTACGAGTAAAAATTTCTTACGAAGGTTTTTTGGCTGAAAATATAATATAATCTCGATTGAAAAAAACATTTTTTCAACCGAGATCCTTCGTGAAAAATTTTCATTTGCCAGTCGACTTTTGATGTGTCATAAAATTTCAAATAATTCATCTTATTATATTGTTTTAAAAATTAAACACACACATCATTCTGCTGTTATCCATTATTTCATCGAGAGACGAAGAATTTTCACATCGCTTCATTTGTAAACTCTCGCTGAATCTCGTTATCCAAGGATTTCCATCCGTAATCTGTGGAATCCGAAGGATGAATTGAATAATAAATTCGACTTTTTCCCAGCTGACGTTTTCGTCCCTCCTTTCGCAGATGGTTCATGGTTTTTCGTAAATATACATATATATATACATATTTTTAAACCTATTTTTATGAATAAACTTCGTGTTTTTGGGTGAGCTATGTTTTTTTTTCTGCATCCAGTGTCTCAATTTTTTTTGTCTCACTATATTGTCGCGACAGGCAGATTATTGTCTTCTTCGGGGAATCTTCGCAGGACAATCCCGGAGAGTTAGCCTCTAGAGCTTTTATTTTTTTGCATTATTTCGCCCCGTTCGAAAATGATCAAATTGCCGATACTAATGAGAGGGTGTTTGATTTTTTCGTTTGCTTTCAGATTCATTCGGAATTGGCGAGACGGTTACGAGCATGGCGGGCCCAAGCTCAAAAATGATGAGGCATCATCCGTGGACGTTTCAACGGCAAAAGAGTCTGTCTTATTGTCCAAAGTGCTTGCGAGGCTTCACACTGAAGAGCAATTGCAAGCGTCACTTCAAGTACGAGTGCGGACAATTGCCGAGATTCAAGTGTCCGTATTGCGAATTGAGGAGCAAACAAACGTCGCAGATATATTCGCATATAAGAAAAAAGCATCCCGGTGAAAATGTCTTTTTCGTCGATCTTAAGTCATAACCTATCTCCACCTTGTTTGTCGTTAATGTTTGTTTTTCTCTCTCTCTCACACACACAAATACACGGTTTTTCGTCCCTTTCTCGTTGCCACGTTAACGCGCCTCAATTCACGTGTGCGCCTTGCCAAAAATTGTAAGAGTAATTTTAATTACGAAACAAAGAAAAAAGAACAAAAGAAGAAATAAGAACAAATGAAGATTGAGATTGTATTATTTTTTTGCTCCAGCTCCTTAAAGTCGTCGAGCAATTTTGTCTATTCCACAGATGGAGACAAGTTTCATCGCGAGGAATTAGTGGTTTTGTTTTTTTTTATCGAGCCATCTCTGTGTATCTTCATTTCTTCCTGAAGGACACTCGGCAGCTGTTGGAGAAGAATAGGGCATTTTGAGCGAGGGCTGATATCTTGGATATTGAAAGTTTGGAAGGAAAATGGTAAGATGTCTTTAAAGAGTATTTGATAGAAATAGTAATTACATTGAATTCTGAATGACTGAAAATGCTCAGTTGAAAATATACAAAATAATCGAAAATCTGTTTTTAAATCTGATTTCTTCTTTCAGGAAATAATTTGCCAAGAATAGTGAATTTTCGGTCTTTCTGGCTTACGATGGAATTGCAATTATTATTCGTATAACCCATCGTTAAAATATATTGTCCGTGCAAATGGGATTTTTTTTTGTTTTTTTGGATTTGGGGGTTTTTCATGTGTTTTTTTCCTTTTTTATGCTGAGTTTCATTTTTTTCGACTAAAACTCTGAGTGATACCCTATTTACAAAAAATATTCTATGGTATGAGAATTGTAAAAAAAAATTGCTTCATTTTTCACCCGAGATCTTTTCAGAAAACCTGAAAATACCGAAATTTGAAGTGGCTATAACTCTGCTTAAAATTGACCAATTTGGAATTTTTTTAATTTTCTACAATCAGCTCGAGCAGACTCGAAGAATGCCATTTCGTTCATTTCGATATCCCAATTTTTGTAGCCGAGGGATTATTTTGAAAATAGGGTACGTATGCAAAAATGCTGACCCATCGACAGTTTGACTTAAAAAATCGATAAAAAATTGAAGAATCATCACAGTTTCATAAACAAAGTGGCATTTTGAAGCTTCAACGATGACAAAAAGAATAATCACACAGTCGAGCTCCAACTACTTCGGGGAAAAAAGTTACATCGATTTTCGTAGTTCCATCGATTTACGCCAAATACGCTATTTCAAAAAAATATATCATTAATTTTTTTTACAGCTCTATGTCCATTTATCGTGTCCATTATCGAAGATTATGAATATTTTTCATTTTTGAGACCTTAATTTCTAAATATCTGCGGATTCTAATCCATGTGGTTCATTTTACCCCAGCTAAGAGAAGGGAAGTCCAAATTCACTTTATTCTCCTCGAAAATCCCTCTATGTTTTCTCGTCTATTTATTCCCAAAGATCTACTAATACTCGATGTGAATTTTATGATTTCAGATGTTCAACGATACGATCATCTCTATGGGAAATACGGGAGCGTGTATCCGGGTGTCGCGAAAGCCGAGGGCGGTGGTTATCTTCGCAAGTCAACGGCTCCTCTGATTCATGTTTGTCCAAAGTGCGGCAACGGTTATTCGGCGAACAAGACTCTCCAGCGTCATTTGCGTTACGAATGCGGTCTTGAGCCAAAATTTCAATGTCCTTACTGCGAGGCACGTTGCAAACGGAGAGCTCACGTTCACGAGCACATACGGCGTAAACATAGGGGCAAAAGGATCTACATAATCGAGTCACCTGTTTGAGCTATGTTAACGAAGAAAGTAGTCTTCTTTCCCTCCAGTTGCATTATTTCTTCATTTCTTTTGTTTTCAAATAAATAGTTATTTCTTCTTTGCTCTTCCGAAGAGTATCACACAGATACGGTAGGTTTTTTCCGTACCTCGAAGATCATTAAAACCGAAGAAAAATCTGACTCTTCAGTTTCTCCAACGACTCGACCCTCATCATTTTTTTCTCCTCATACGAAAAAATGTTCCAATCGAAGGATTTCGTCGCGTGAAATGAATAAAATTGTGTTTTTCCATTCAGGCATTGTCAAACAATACACGACTATTATTTTGCTCTTATTATTCGTGTCTCTGTTGGATGTAACCAGAGTTGTGAAAATAGTAATGTAAAAGTAATGCATTGCCCATTACAGTGTATTGGACAAGTATTCCATTACAATAAAAAAAAGTAATGTGTAATGTATGCATGTTCCATTACAAATAAAATTAATGTGTAATCGATGCATGTTCCATTAAAAATAAAAAAGTTATGTATAATGTATGCACGTCCCATTACAAATTACAATTAAAAAAAAAAAAGTAATTTGCAGTGGAGAATATTTCATTACAAATAGAAATATTAGAAATTTCTAGTACGAGCACGGCAATTTTTCTATTTGTAATGGAATATTCTCCACTGCAAATTACTGTTTTTTAAAAATGTAATTTGTAATGGGAAAATAATGAGACAGAAATGTGCAAGTTAACTTGCACATTGCTGTATAAAATAATAAAATAATGCGAAAATAAAAGTGCATCCACAATTATCACAAATGATCCATAAAGTTAAAAAAAAGAACATGCACATTATTTAGGGATTCAATAAAGCGACAAATTTTGTATCGATATTACACATTACTTTTTTTTAATTGTAATGGAACACGCATCCATTACACATTACTTTTTTATTTGTAATGACACATGCATCCATTACACATTTCTTTTTTTATTTGTAATGGTACACGCATTCATTACACATTACTTTTGTATTTTGTAATGGTACACTTATATCCATTTCACATTATGCAGTGTAATGGGTAATAAATACAGTAATGCATTATCAAAGTAATGCATTATTTACAACTCTGGATGTAACATTGAATGCTTCCTAAATATAAGTATATTTTTTATTTTGGATGATTGAGTCTCGAACGGGAATGAAGATGATCCGATCGGATGTGAGAATCGTGATTGACGCGATATTTCGTTATCATTTTGCATTGCAATTTTTCTCTTGTTTCTAGAGGTTATTTCTCGAATCTAATTGATCTAATCGAAAAAAATGGTTTTTCAATTTGCAGTGTGGGACGATCCGTTGGAGATCAAGAACGAGGCTGAGCTGGAATTGTGGCGTGTCAAGATGAACGAGGACAAATTTACCTTCGCGGGAAGCTTGAGTTACGACGATCACGCTTATTCAACGACGATGAGGGAAATTTCAACAAAAATGAGAATGAGACAACGACTTCATGCCGCGCTCGACGATGACATTGTCAAGCGCAGTAAGCGCCATTTTTGTCCCCGTTGTCCAAGAACTTATCAGAACATTTGGGGCTTGAAGAGACACATGAATTTCGAATGCGGTCAAACGCCACATTTCGAGTGTCCGTATTGCAAAAGACGAATGAAACAGCGGGGTCACATTTATCGGCACATAAGACAGCGTCATCGTGGAAAAAGAATCTACTCGATCGATGCCGATTAATTTATCCGAAAAGAAAGAAAACGAAGAAATCAAACGCGAAGGAAGAAAAGAAGAAATATGAAAAATTTTCTTTCGTTTCTCGGAGCGGGTGAAACATACAGTTATATCATCATTATTATTAATTCAATAAACGAAAGAAAAGGGCAGAAGCTGGTTTTTCAGTTACTGAAGAAAAATTCGCGCAAGGGAAGCTCATTGAATTTCTTTGTTTCTTCATTTCAGATTTACGAGTTATCCGGATTCACGATAGAGAAAAGACTTCAGAAACAATTATCACGGACGAATATTCGCACAGTATGATTTTCTATTATTTTCTTTCCGGATTTATGACGACAGACGGCTTTTTCGTAAACATTTGTCATAGATAGAAAATAGAAACGTGTGTTACACGAGCATGCTTTGGCTTGGAGAGGAAGAAACATACGTATTATAAATATACATTTTATTTTTATTTTAATTAGAGAGAAGATTAGAGGATGATTTAGAAAAGCGAATGCGAGCTCGAAGGAGCTTCTCGCGAAGAAAGGAAAAAAAAACGTCAATCTCTTATCTTGTTTTCTTATTTAACGATATCTCTTCAATCTTGCCGACGAATATATCTTCGTACTAATTTTATCGTAATTTTTGTTTGTCTGTTTGTATCTGAAAAAGCAGATATCCTGCCGGGAATACTGAGCTCGAAGAATCTACTGAGGGATTATCCCGTGCTGCCGTTGATAAAGGATCTCGCGACAATATGGATGGTGAAGCAACGTACGCAATTTCCATATCGTTGCGAGCAGTGTGGAAAGGGTTATCAGCATCGAGCTACCCTCGTTCGTCACACGCGTCACGAATGCGGCAAGGAGCCGCAATTCAAATGTCCATATTGTCCACACCGAACGAAACAACGTGGCAATCTCTATCAGCACATTCGAACGAATCATCCGGGGAAAAATGTCTTCTCGTGCAGCATCTAGCCTCATCGTAGCTTCATCAAAATTTTCCAAGAGGAAAAGATTCCACTTTTCTATCTTCGTTCAAATTCCACTTTACTTCTCTCGACTTCGAGCCTTCGGCGTTCTCGAACGTAGCTCATACTTCAAAGAAGATATCTTCGAAAGCTTCTTTTTTTTCCATCTCCAATTGTAATTATAATTAGGGATTAGTGTCCCAGGGTTGCAAGTAATGCATTACCTTTTGTAATGCATTGCCATTTTCATTACCCATTACAACGTAGCGTGTAATGGAAAATTTTTTGATTACTCATTACAATGTAGTGTGTAATAGAAAAAATTTCCATTACCCATTGCAATGTAATGTGTAATGGACAAAACTTTGATTGCAATTTGGGGAATGGAAAAATATAGATGAATAAATTATTGCAATTTTGCATTACTTTTTATTGACTGAGGAAATAGATTTTTAGGCACCTTAAATTCTAAAAAGCATCTATATTAGACTGATTCAAAAAAGCGACTATTTTTTGTTTTTCGAAGTAACACAGTAAATACTTTCGGGAAGGTGAAAAAAGATGCCTGTTAAAATTAGGGCTCTTAACAAAAATATTCAGAGGTTCCTCATCGCATATTTTTATTTTTTTATTTCCCATTTAAATAACACAGGAAAAAAAAATTTCAAACTTTGACATTTTATATCGCGGCTTCGAGTCAATGCACCAAAATGTACGACACATATTCTTGTAGAAAATTGAACGCTCTGGTAAAAAGATTTCTTATGATCTTTCGATAAACTCATTCCGTCAAAAGTTGAAATTTATTCTAAATTTAACTTTAACCTTGAATAATTTTGGAAGGAGTGAGTTTATCGAAAAATCATAAAAGATATTTTTTATAGAGCGTTCAATTCTCTATAAGAATATGTGTCATTCATTTTGTTGCATTAACTTGAAGCCGAAATTTTTTCCTGTGTTATTTAAATGGGAAATAACAATATGCGATGAGGAACCTTTAAATATTTTTATTAAGAGCTCTAATTTTAACCGGCATCTTTTTTCACCTGCCCCAAAGTATTTAATGTCATACTTCGAAAAACAAAAAATAGTCGCTTTTTTGAATCAATCTAATTTAGATGCTTTTTAGAATTTAAGGTACTTAAAAATCTAAGTCCTCAGTCAATAAAATGTAATGCAAAATTGCAATAATTTATTCATCTATATTTTTCCATTCCCCAAATTGCAATCAAAGTTTCGTCCATTACACATTACATTGCAATGGGCAATGGAAATTTTTTCTATTACACACTACATTGTAATGGGTCATGAAATTTTCTTCCATTACACCCTACATTATAATGGGTAATGCAAATTTTTTCCATTACACACTACATTTTAATGGATAATGAAACATTTTTCCATTACACATTCTAAAAGTAATGAATAATGCATTACTTTTACATTACAAATTTTGCAACCCTGTAGTGTCCTCATTGGACAAGGGTGAACCGTCGTTATCGCGGTCACTCGTTGTCGAATTCTCCATAGAGAAGAAGAGGAAGAAGAGAAGAAATTCCACATTATTTTTATAATTTCGTTCATTGAGAGATGATTAACGATAAGGTATTAATTTCCTTCCTACCTCTGTCCCATTAAGCGTGTCGCGTCGTCTCTTTTAACCGTCGACGCGACACAAAACTTGGAATAATAAAAGTATACAAGACATTGATGGAGCTCACATTGATTTCTTCTCTTGTGTCTATCGAGGAAGAAAACTGCCAATTTTCCACAAGCTTCATTGTTCGTAAATGCTAGGATTTATCTTATTACCCTGTATCACGCTTGAAAATCGTACGAGTAATTAACGATAACGAATTTGAAAATAAATAAATAGATAAGAAATTTTGTGAACTTCATCCTGACACGAGGATTTTCACTGATTTCAGGCTCCTCGACGGGCTGGACGGATTATCAGCATCAGTACTTTTACGATAATCGTACGTTGCCGCCACGTCGTCAGAATCGGGGACATCTCAGGAAGCAGCAAAATTCACGGGTCACCGATGTTTGCATCGACAAACAACCGGGCTGTTTCAAGTGTCCAAAGTGCGGCAAGGGTTATCGTTGGTTGAGAAACATGAAGAATCATCTCAAGGTCGAGTGCGGCAAGGATCCGATGGAATGTTGTCCTTACTGTCCTCATCGTACGAAATACAAGAGGAGCCTGCAAAAGCACATACTTCGAATACATTGTGCTTGATCCATCTCCACTAATTTTACTTTCCGCTTGTTTCTTCTTTTTCTTCTTCCTCGAATAAAATTAGTCACTTTCGTTGTATCGTTGAGGAGAATACACCAATCTATCGTCGGCTAAACGAAAGGAAGAGATATTGAATTCTGAGACCCTTAAATGTGCTCTCTGTGTGTCGTTGTTGTTGTTTTCTTTTTTAAATTAAATTTTCAACTGTCAAAGTGCACAGATTTCATGAGCTAGAATGAGAATACGTTTTTTTTTCTTCTCTCTCTCCTTTTTTTTTTTTATTAATCGTTCATCGTCGATTGTTCATTTTGCAGTTGGCGGTCATCGTTGTCAACGTTGCGGAAGAGTGTACACGTGGCTCAAGAGCCTGAAGAAGCATTTGAGAACAGAGTGCGGTTTGCCACCGAGACATCAATGTCCTTACTGTCCTCACAGAACGAAACAAAAGTGGAACATGAGCGTTCACGTGAAGAAAATTCACGGATCGCGCGAGGCGCGAACCTGGCGAAACTACGTGACGCTGTGAAGAATATTCTTCAATTTTTTTTTCCCGCCCCGGCTTCTTCATCTCTCTCGTACTTTTTTCCTCGATATCACGTCGAATAAATATCTCGTTCACGTCTCTCTCTTTCTCTCTGTGTGTTTCTCGTTATACCGTTATCGTGCGCGATGGAAAGATTCATGGGAAAACGATCGAGGAAGAAATCACGTTTTCCTCTTTTCCGCTTTACGAATAGTCACACGCTTCATTTTCGAACACATCCCTCGTCATAAGTTCCCCTGGGCATCGAAAGGCTTTGGACTGTCTTAGCGAAGAAACGCGATTGTGAGGAATTGGGGATGGGAAAAGAGTTTTCGAAAATTTTCCCGATATTTCATTTCTTCTTTTCTTCTTTCCTCCTTACTGACTAAAAATTCTCATTTTTCAGGTAACAGACACACGTGCGAATGGTGCGGACGACATTTCGCCTGGCCATCGAGTCTGCGTTTTCATCAGAAAATGGCCTGCGGAAAGCCCCCGAATTTCGTTTGCACGATATGCGGCTACAAGTCAAACTTCAAGGGAAATCTGAAGAGACACTTGTACTCGATGCACAAGATAAATATGGCCTGATACTCTCGCGAAGGATATTCGTTATTTGCGCAAAAAAAACGCCGCCCATCCTTTCCTCCTTCCTCGTTCATCGGAGCCGCGATTTCAGAATTTTCTTCAGTCTGGAAGAAAAGAAGAAATCTTCGAGAATCGACTTCGCGCTCGCTGCGGAAGAAATCAAGCGAATCCACGATGGAGGAAGGAAGAAAAATACGTTGGGAATCTGGTAATCGTGTTTTCTCAAGAAAAAAATGCACAATCGTACACTTCCTGTTTATTTTCTTCTTTTATTTGGAGATATTATTTTTTGATACATATATTTTTTTTTTCGTGAGGCATGCGCTTCGATGTTAGCGACTAGCCAGTGAAACACGTGCTCATGTTTAATTCCCTTATCTTTGCATCCCTCAAGGAACAAATGAACACAAAGATTACAAAAAAAAAAAAAAAAACTGTCGAGATCCAGTCAACGATCGTAAAACCGTGAAATTTAATTCTCCAAAACTTTCTTTTTTTTTTTCAAAAATATTTTACAGACGTTCCGCTCTTCCCGATCGTCAGGCCTCGTATTCACGCGTGTCCGCGATGCGGACAAATGTACTCTTGGGCGTCGAATTTGCGGAAGCATCTCAAAGTCGGATGCGGAATGGTCACGTGCGAGACTCACTTTTCCTGTCAGTACTGCCCTTACAGATCGAGGATACAGGCTAGCTTCCTCAAGCATCTGCTGTCTGTCCACAATATCAAGTAGAGAAGAAAAGACAAGAGCAAGGGAAAAAAAATCAAATCAAATCTTCCTCATCGATGGAAGCTAAAAAAAAATCGTCTCTGCGTGTGTTTGTGTGTGTGTGTGTCTCGTGTACGAATGAAACTTGTGCAATGTTCTTTTATACACATAATTTTTTTTCTACAACTACAATAGAAGAATCGTAGATCGAAGTATCGACAACGATATGTACTCTGAAGCATCCGAAGTGAACCATCACTTCCGGTATTTATAGTTTTAACCGTATACCCAGATTTCAAATCGCCTCATAGATGCGATTGACAAATCGCACTTGTAACCCATTTTGCCACGATACTTTTGTCGTTCTTGTTGATTATCAACCGATTTAGATTGGATTTCAATCGATAACGATCAATTCCAATCGCTGAAGAACAATTTCAGCCGACAAGAATCGATCAGAATCGTTCAAAATCGATTGAAAACGACGAATGAATCGATGCAGCAACAATCTCGCGTGTAATGTCAATTTTTGTTTCTTCGACGTTCATTTTTCATCGATATTTCTCACGATGGGCAAAGAGGGGACGAGAGAGAGTGCAAATGAACGTAAAGAAGAAATAAAGCTGTTCAACGACGGATAATCATTTAGTCATATGAAATTTTCAATTAAGAAATGTCACACTGATCTTCATCGTATATACAGAGCGTTTAGAACGCTCCATGTATAAAAGTCAATTTGATTTTTTTTTCGGAGTAAAAAAAGTGTATGTGTGCGTGAGTGTAACGAAAATGTTTCGTTATGAAATTTTTATGGGTTTCTTTTTCGTTAAAAAAAATAAACTCATGTAAATACGCGAAAATATGGGAATTATCAACCGATCCTGCATTATTTTCATTTCAGAGGTGAAGCAATCATTTCTTCTCTCTTTTCTTTCTTCATCAATGTCACCATTCGAATGATAATTGTTAATTTTTTTTGTTGATGTCGCGATTATGAGATTCCCGGAGCCGTTACACGAGAGAAATATTGTACGATCTGTTACAGGTTTCCGGAGCTTCTGGGACGGTTATCGATGTCCAAAAGTCGAGGATATCGACGAGGACGACCCTGGAACATTTCCAGAGATGAAGGAGGGTAATTCGTCGTTCGACCTTGACAATACGGAATATTACTACGAGGTGGAACGTTCGGATATCGGGGAAACGAAAAATAGCAACGACGGAGTCACCGGCACAATTTACAAGTGTGAAAAATGCCCGAAGACGTATCGATGGAAGCAACATTTGGTCGAGCACGCGAGAACATCCTGCGGCTTGATGAAGAAGGAACATTGTCCCTTTTGCTATTATCGCACAAATCGAAAGTGGAATTTGAAGTCTCACATAAAACGAGTTCATTCGAATCCACACGGATTAATTTGATCAGAGAGAAAACGAAAAAACATACATTTTATTTCTTCACTCTGAAAAAATGTTGAAGCCGAGTGTTTTTCGTGGTCGTTTTTGGCGAAAGAGACATTCGGGAAGAAACATTTTTCTGACAATTGACTACTGTAAGATAAACATTATTTCCAATAAACAATGGGGTCTTTTCTCGATAATTCGATAATTCTAACGAAATTCCTCATTCCCCGAAAAATTGTGAAAAAATGACTTCACCCGCATTTTCTTCGATATTTCGTTGAAGCGACAATTTTAATAACTCTTATTCGTTTTTTCTCTCTCAAATTCGCAGTTTTGTGGCCCGGACAACGCATGAGATACGGCACTTATCCCGAAGATCCGGATCTCATGAGACGCGCGATGGACGCTGTGAAGAACGGATTGTCATTGAGAAAAGCCGCCGCTCAATTTTCCGTTACAAAATCCAGTCTTCATCGTTACATACGACACGGCTGGATACCGTCGTTTCGGCGTATACGAAATCCCTATCATCAGTAGTGAACAACGAACAAGAGAAAATTGAAGAAATCAGAGTGTTTGAATTATTTCTTCTTTTCTTCTTTGTAAAAAAAAACGATGAAAAACAGCTTTAAAAAATTCAATAAAATTCTGGTGCATCAAAAACCGATCCAAGATACCCAGGGGCAGCTCCCCGTGACGGGAATTCCCGGAATATTGAAAACAAAAATATTTCACCATTTATCGTTAAGAATCGAATAAAAATCGACTTTACCGAAAATAATAATTCTAACTGAGTGGGATGCGTTCTGTTGCAGATATCGCGTACTTTGGTTGTCCCACTTGCGGAATGTACTATCGTCACAAGAAGAATTTACAACGACACATGTCGATCGAGTGCGGCAAACAACCAGGTTTTCAATGTGGCTACTGCAAACATCGAACCAAGAGAAAGGAAAATGTCGTTGCTCATCTGAGGCGAATACATCCAGAGCGAGCTATCAAGTGGTGGGCCGACGTGACGTGAAAAAGTTTTCGAAAAAACAAAATCGAAAGATTGTATTTGGAGTTTTTTTTTCAAATTTATTTCAACGACTGTACAAATTGCAAATAGACATCGAGATTCACAACCCAATAACAGCCCTGTTTTTCGATGCATTAACATCGTTTTTCTTGCAAAGCCATTTTATTTTCGTTTCTTCTTAGTTTCGAGCTTCAATAATTTTTTTTTTATTTGCAAAATTCATCGGAGCGAGTATCGATTGAAAAATCGATGAATCTTGAAATTGTAATGAGATGATTTTTTTTCCCTCTCTTTCGTTTGCTTGCAGATACGAGATTGATGGGAATAATAAATTCGCAGCAGAGGACGACTTACACGTGCAAAAATTGTGGCAAGATCTACAACTACTATTCGAGCTTGGCGAGACATTTGAAGCACGAGTGCGGTGTCGAGCCGAAATTTCTTTGTCCCCTCTGTCCTTACAGAACAAAGCACAAATCGAGTCTCAATACGCATCTGAATGGAAGACACATGAAGATCAATAATTTTTATTCGATGCAAAACTGTGGCAACAATAATCCAACGTTCGATCAGAGTGACATCAAATTTTTGTCGAATTCGTAAAAGAAGAAATGAAGAAAATTCGACGAATGTCGTCAACGTCCGTGACAAGTAGTATATGCGTTAGTGTCAAGAAATCTTTTTCCACGGTCTTCCGTTTGACACGATTCAAGCTTTTTAACTCGAACAAAACCACGTTAAGAGCTACCGATAATTAGGTCTGGCGATAAAAAAATTTCGCTTCTGTCATCTCATACTCAAGAATTTATTTGAGGAAGTTTTTTTAGCCACTGAACTCCAATCTCAGGTCAGAATATTTAATTTATTCCATCTACCTTTGTTACTTCCTTTCAATCCTTGAATTTGAAAAATTCGGACCCAACATCCTCAATTCAGTGATTAAAAAAATCTGAACCTGCAATTGAAAGAAAAATTTTCGAGAGGCAGATTCGCGAGCGCCACTCCTGAATATCGGGGTTTTGTTTCAGGTCAAAGATTGAAGTTATCTCGCGTTGGAGACCGGCAAAAAAGTTTCTGCACCCCCAAAATGCGAGTCGAGAACGAGTCACAGGGAAAAATAAATTTAGGAAAAATTTTGAGTTCGTCAGAGAGGAAAGAATGAAAATTCATATATCATAGCGAGTGCAATAATAAACTGTTAATTTAGACGTTAAAAAAATCCGTCGCTGTAGTCTCGTTGTTCAATATCCTTGAGTACCAGCTAAGATTGTCTTGCAAAAAAAAAAAATAATACAACTCTTCGATGTACGATTAACGATTTTGTTTCCAAATATTTTCAGATCATTGGGGCAGAAACGGACCGGAAATAATACGCGAGATCGATACTCGTAGGTTTCACTGTCCGACCTGCGCGAGATCATTCGACTTCGATCAGTGGCAGAAGCATCAGTTGAGGGATTGCAAGAGACCGGCAACCAGGAATTGTCCTCACTGTCCTCACTATAAGAGCAAGAAATTGTATAACTTGCGCAGGCACATATTGCACATTCACGGTCACATGCTATAATTCTCGTGAAGCCAACGCTGTATCATCGTCGTGCCAATAAAAAAGGAAACAAGTCTACTCTAAGTCACGAATCAATTTTCAAAAAATCATCGTAGAGAGAGGAAGAGTCACACTCGGGACATACGCATTGTTTCTTCCTCAACAAACATGAATCGTTTTGTTATTTCTTTGCCTGCATTGTTATCAATTCTTGTTCTGATTATAATTTTTTGTTTTGGTTCCTCTCCGTGCTATTTCTTCTTTCGCAAAGTATAATTTTTTGTCTTCTATTGTCTTCTATCAAACATTTTGCAGATGATCCGAGATCACGAATCGTGATATTTTTTTTTATCTAACATTGAGCAAATCGTGATTTCAGGTTTCAATATACCGGACATTTATGGAATGGGATCGTCGCAGTGCGTGAGACGAATGCGAGGTCAGGGACGCATGGTTTGCGAAAATTGTGGACGGCGTTATCATCAGGCGAAAAATCTGCGTAGACACGTGATGAACGAGTGCGGCAAGGCGCCGAGTCTTCAGTGCTCTTACTGTCCGTACAGAGCCACGTACAAGTCCTATTTGGAGATACACATGACGAAGCACACGAGAAATCAGCACGGAGGTTGCTTCAATCCTTACGAAAATTCGTAGAAGAATATTCTTCTCGGTGAAGATAAAATCTTTTAAATAATTTATTCCGCAATTAAAGGGGCGAAAGATCTTTGAAACAACAATCCGAGATGTACAGGAAGAATATTCTTCTTCCAAGAAAAAGCTTCCAAATTATTTCTTCTTCAATGAACGGGGAAAAAAGTATGTGAGAAGTTTCAAACGGGGGAAATCAGCATGAACCGTTTTTTTTCGAGAAATTTCGAAAAGAAGAATATTCTCCCCAACGAATAAAACCCCTCCGAACAATTTCTTCTGTGATGAAAGGAAGTAAAACATTGTAACGAGGTTCGATATATTATACGCAGTGTACACCAAATATCGGCATGGAGCTTTACTTCGATTCTCACGAAAATTCGTCGAGGAAGAATATTCTTCCTGTCGAGGAAAAAGCTTCTGAGCCATTTCTTCTTCAATGTACGAGAAAAGAAACTCTGGATCGTGCCACGATTCTTCATTCGCGGAGGAAGAATATTCTTCCCATCGAATGAAAACCTCCTGAACCATTTCTTCTGTCATGAAAGTGAAAAAAATCTTTGTGAGGCGTTTCCAGTTATCACAAACAACGTCTCTCGCGATTCACCTTCTCGAAAGCTTATTCTTTGTCCTTTCTTCATATCTTCTCGACCTTTTCTTTCTTTTCGCGTATGATTTTGCGTGAAAAAAAAACGTCCCTCAATCAGCGAGTACCCGAGACGAAAATGTTGGAAGCTGCGAACGATGATATTTTTTTCTTCTTGTCTGTTCGCAGGAAACTTTTATAGTGCGGCAAATTGGGCATTGCCAACGTTACCGTCAACCTCGGGGGATTATCTGAGCCGACGTTTGCGCTCGACGACCCAAACTGGCGAAGGAATAATCATCGATAATTCCGGATGTCGTCGTTTAGGATCAAAAAAATATCTCTGTCTCGATTGCGGCAGTACATTCGCCCTCAAAGCGTCTCTGGTGCGACATCAGTATCTCGAGTGCACGAAAACTCCGCCTACGCTGAAACGTCAGAGTAGCCCTGACACGAAGAAAGGCGGACAAAAGCACGATTGCGCCAATTGCGGTCGTAAATACGCCTTTTACACATCATTATGGCGACATCAGCATTACGAGTGCGGAATGGAGCCAAAATTTGATTGCACAATATGTCAGTTGAAATTCGCCCAGAAGAGCAATCTCGATCGTCACATGCGCAATCGTCACTGAAACGTTCAAACCTTTTTCTTCATTTCTCCCCTCTGTCCTATACAGGGTTGCAAAATTTGTAATGTAAAAGTAATGCATCATTCATTCCCTCAAGAATGTGTAATGGAAAAAATTTCCATTACCCATTACAATGTAGTGTGTAGTGGAAAAAATTTCCATTACCTATTCAAATGTAGTGCATTACATTAATGTATTAATTTTTGTAATGCATTGCTATTTTCATTACTCATTACAATGTAGTGTGTAATGGAAAAAATTTCCGACACACTACATTATAACGAGTAATGAAAAATTTTTCCATTACACACCACATTGTAATGGGTAATGAAAATGGCAATGCATTACAAAAAGTAATGCATTTCTTGCAACCCTGGTCCTATATTTTTTCTTTGAATTTTTCGACCCTCTGCTCGGGCGATTCTCGGGGGCTTCTCCAGCGATCCATTTAAATCCGTACGAGAAAAAAAATCATGAATTTCCTCGTTTTTTTGTCAAACGTTCCAAAGACGAGAAACCTTTTTTTTGCACCTTCGTCGTCATCGATGTACATGAACAATTAGAGGGAATAAAGGATACCAGCATTAAACTAACCAATATCCTCAGAGTCTGGGTTTCCTGATCCTGCGAGCCCAACCAATATATATATATATATACATGTATATATTTTTTATTATCTAAGCATTATCATTTCTTCTTTTCTTCTTCTTACGTTTACTAACGAGAGACTGTGTTTTCTTTCTCTGTTCCTTTATCATCAGATCCACCGTTCATTCAACGCAAGTATCAGCGCAGATCGAGACCCCTCAATGACGAGTCGATCAATCAAGATACGACGACCTTCGTTTGTCCCGAATGCGGACGAACTTACAAGATGAAGAGAACATTGGCGCGTCACATGAAATTCGAGTGCGGCGGACAGAGGAATTACGCTTGTCACGTCTGTCCATCAAAGTTCACCCAAAATATAACGCTCCGTCGTCATCTGCTGAAACGTCACAATATCTACGTGCCACCGATGTTCACGGTACCAAAGAAGATATTCAGTCCGGTTGATCAGCGTGCATGCTTGCTGAAGAAAATATTGAACGACAATCGACGTTAGAAAAAAAGAAAAAAAATCGTCACGAGTGGAAAAATTCCACGAGTCAATTTTTGGCCGAAATGACAGTGATCGTTATCCGGGAAAAAACATAAGAATTCCAATGATCGAACGAATACTTCTCTTTCAGGATAATCATCATTGCTATTTTGTGGGACGATATCTCTGAACGATTTTTTTTCTTATCGGAATTCCAACATTTTATGCGGTTCAATATAAATTTTCAAAAAAAAATTGAATATCGACCGAGAGTCGATTTCCGAGGGAGGAAAAAAAATACCAAAAAAACAAAACAATGGACAGTGTCGAAAAAAATCACTCGAGTCCGTGTTACGTGGGAATAATATCGATTTATCCTGAAAAAAAGACTGATCGAAATTTCGTCGTGAGAGAATAATTGAAAAAAATTATTCTGGGATGCTAATTTTTTTTTTTTTCAGGATAATCATCGAGTTTATTTCTTCGTGCATTGAATGCAATGATTTTCATTCGCGTCTGAGAGTGCAATTTGTTAGAATTTGAAAAAAGTTTAACATTGATTTAAAGTCGTTGATGGAAAAATGGGGTAAGGAAGAAATAGAGTTAAATCCAATGGGACGGTATGCTTAACGCGTCATATTAACCAAATGTACGATAAAGAACGTCGATAAAGAGATGAAATAAAATTCTAAGAATAAATATTTGAAAGAAAAGGAAAAAAAATGACAAAGATTAAAAAATTAATTCTTCTCGCACTGGCACTTGTACGGCACGATATTTTGTCATGTCCAAAGTCACTCGTAGATTTTAAAATACGTCGATACATGCGAAACCGAGTGCCCTCTGACCCCGCCCCCCCCTGCCCCCTGCCAAAAAAGTCCAATTCTAACTTCACGATTTTTTTCGCATTTTTCGTCGTTCTCATTTGTTTTTTTTTTTCGTTTTCTTCTTTCGTCAGACTACTTCGGGGAGCCGAAATACACGTGTCCGCAATGCGGTCGTAACTACACGATGAGGAGCAATCTCGGGCGACACATGAAATGGGAATGCGGCGGAAAACGAAGATTCGCCTGTGTCTACTGTGGCTATCGCTTCACTCAGAAAACGACGCTTCAGCGTCACATGCAAAATATTCATAACATCGTTGTGACGCATTCCATCGAGTTCAATCAATTGTAGACGAATTTCGTATTCACCCGGAATGAAAAGAAAAAAAGAATAGCACTGAAAGAGAGAAAAAGAAAATTGCATTTCTTCTTTCTATTTATTTCTTCTTTCTATCAATAACAGGCCAATCCCCAAAAATATCTTCCTCCTGAGATCATTTTGAAAAGAAGATACAATTTTACGGTGATTCGATGAATTTCTTCTTTCAATTCAGGTACGAAAAAAGAAGAAAAGAAGATGTTTGGATTTATTCGATTGATTTCTTCTTTTCAAGAACGACCTCTCCTCGATCGGATCTTCCCGAACAAAATGTTTGGAGAAGAAAAGAAGAAACGTCGATTCCGATCGTTTCTTCTTTTCGTTGACTTCCAGCCCTTTCCCAAATGTATCTTCTCGATTGGTGGAGCGGGGGGAAGAAGAAACACGTGATTTTCTATTAACATTGCTGAATTTTCTCATTTCAGACTATCCGAGCGAATGTTCCGAGTACGAGGGGCCTCGTTTTCGAAAAACTCGTCACGACGCGCGAAGACGAGCGGCGGGCGGTCCTCTTCTGGTCTGCGAGTGTGGAAAATCATATTTGAATCAGTCCGGTCTCTACAAGCATCGCCGTTACGAATGTGGCGGACAGAAGAGATACGTTTGCGACATTTGCGCGCGAGCTTTTTCACAAAATTCCAGTCGTCGGCGCCATCTTTATTTGACCCACGGAATCGTTGCGCCACCGACTCCAAGAGGGGGACGATAGAGCAAAAATACCGAGGACACATTATTGAAGATAACAACGGCGATCTTCCTTCTTCGGGAAGAAAAGAAGAAATTGAAAGAAAATAAGAAATATCGTTTTCAATCGTTTTTTATCGAGCATTATCCTACTTTAAGTTGCTTTCAGCTTCCGTAGTTTTGAGCTTCGCGTATGGTCTTCCTTTTTTTCATCGATTATAAACTCTTTTATTCGTGTACTAATAATAATTATTTTTTGTTCTTCGAAGCCATTAATAACTCGTCATAAAATTCCGTTTATCTTGTACAATGTTCTTTCATACAAATAAACTGTATTTTAACCGATCATCGCGATTGAAACAACACGATGAAGAAAATAATCTGAAAAATCGATTTCTTCAATTGAAGATAATGAGATACGATGGAACGATCGTGGATATATATTTTCCTAATGTTTTTCTTTCTTCTTCTCTCGAATTGCAGCGAAACCTGAAAATTCTCTGGATTGGGATCGCACTTCTTCGACGTGGATACCGGATACCGACAAGCCATACATGTGTTACAATTGCGGCAAGGGTTACACTCACATTTTCACTCTGAATCGTCATCGTCGAACTGTCTGCGGAAAAATTCCCAACAACGATGGCGCTTGGAGATGTCTGCGTTGCTCGAGGACTTACGTCAACGAGGGAAATCTCTCGAGACACGTTAAATTCGAGTGCGGCGTTCGACGAAAGTTTTGTTGTATCTTTTGCAATCACAAGTTCACACAGAGATGCAGTTTGCTGAGACATCTGAAGGCCATTCACCACGAATATTCGGAATTCGTGCAAGCGAACCCATCCACGATCAGCCATGAAGATAATCCCTGAATATTTGTGCGAGATAAATGAGGAAGAAATCATCGGAAGAAATTCGAGGTTGTTGCGCATGTAAAAGAGGACAAAACTCCGGAAATGTTTGAAATTGGTCCTTTTTTAAATTCCACATTTCTTCCAATTTTGTTTTCCCAATGAACCTTTCGAGGAGAAAAATGTTCACGAAGCAGAAGTGAGAGTTGTGAAAATTGAAATTTTCCCATTGCTTCCTCATTATTCTGTTTGACTGAAATTTCTTCCATTTGAATATACACCATCAGCGAAAAGTTTCCGGACAAAACTTCAAAAAATGTCTGGAAGGTTTTTCTATGCCATTTCGCCAGAAGTCAATGTAAACTAATTTAACAAACGGCATTTTAAAGGGAAGGAATTCGGATTCATTTCGTGTGTTTTAAATTATTTTTACAATTTGTTTTTAGATTTGGACTCTATTTTGAAAACAACTGTTTTTCGCCTTCTTTTCCCTCTCTTCAGGTGCATCCATTTTATAGAGGAAATGTTTTAAATGTATTTTTACGATTGGATTCATAAAGGGGAAAGTTTGAGCTTCAATTTTCTTTTTTTTTAAACTTTGAGCGATTTTTTTTTCCAAAGTTTTTCTGTTTTTTTTTTGAACAAAGAGGAAATTTGAAAAATTTGAAGGAATTTTTTCAGATTTTTTTTCGAACATTTTTTTGTTTCATTTTATAAGTCAGAGCTCAGATCATTCAATTATCATAACTCGAGAACTATGAGATTAATGATAAAATTTGAACATTGGGATTTTTCCACATTTTTTTCTCAAATTTTTTTTCTCAAATTTTTTTTATCTTATTTTCGGTCGGGAAACAAATTTTGAAAAGAAAAATCTGAAAAAATTCTTCTGAACTCAAGGCGAAAAACAGATGTTTTAAAAATAGAGTTCAAATTGAAAAACAAATTGTAAAAATGATTAAAAATACAGGGAATAAAGCCGAATTCTTCCCCTTTAAATATCGTTTGTTAAATTAGTTTACGTTGACTTCCGGCGAAATGGCATAAAAAAACGTTCGAGACGTTTTTTGAAGTTTTATCCGAAAACTTTCAATTTTCACGAATTGATCTTGCAAATTTCAATTTTTAAAAATTTTCATTTTACTTCTTGGAAAAATAACTTTATTTTATTTTTTCGAGATCTAAAAACTTGGAAGAGTCAGACGAATGCAGTGATGCGCAACAACCCCGAAGAAATGAAGAAATGTAAAGAAATTGCAATAAAAATATCTGCTTTTTCAAAAGATGAATTAATTCTTCGTTTATTTTTCAAACAGATGCGAGGAACGATTATAATTTATTTTTTTTCACCGTGATTTCACAAATTACACGATCTCGAATAACGTTAACGGTCTTTTTGCAGATTTCGGCTACGCTTATGGTCGTCCAAGAGGAAACAGAGTAACGCCTTACGTATGCGAGAATTGCGGACACGGTTACATGCACAAATATTCTCTGAAACGTCACGTAACGATCGAGTGTGGAAAACCACCGAGCTGGGCTTGTCCATTGTGCCCTTATCTCGCGACTCACAAGTCGAATCTCGTGAGACATTGCAGAAACATACATTCCATAAATGTAGCATGATCTTCAAAATAAAAAAATTATAATTTTCGTTAACAAAACTTTCATCGGTCGATGAAAAATGTTACTTAATCATTATAAACATTACCTTGCAGCAAACATTCGGAACATTCACACGCAATGCCTAGAGTTTGCTTTGTTTCTTCATTTCTTCTTTTTTTTTCTTCTTCATAATTGCGAACGGAGGAAAAAAATAAATGAATCTCGGCATGTGCCATTGATTCCTGACGAGATGAAAAATTATTTTGCCCCACTTATTGTTACAGCGTCAGAATGGACGATGATACCCGGCTTCGAAGGTCCGAGTCAGCATTATTACACGGAAACGCGTCCGGGACGTCAAAGATCGTTCGTATGTTCGGTATGCGGAAAGTCTTACATGGTGTGGCGTTCATTGTGGAGACACCAAAAATTCGAGTGCGTCAATTCGAGACCCGCATTATCGTGCGACCTTTGTCCCTACAAGAGTCCCCACAAATGGTGTCTTCAGAAACACAGGAAGAAACATCACAACGAGGACGGGACTGTCCATTACGGCGAAACGTGAATGGAAAGAATTTTTAAAGCGAACCCTGAAACTTATGTTAGAATTAATTGTAAAGATAAGGATAAAGAAAGGCACATTTCTCGGTACAAGAGTTTTCTTCCCTGCGCATGCAACTACAAATAATTCATCTTCCCGAAAAATAACAATTTCCCAACTTCCTCCGATCAGTCGAATCGATGCTTTAATCTTCTCTTTTTTTCTTCTTAACTTGTTGCAGAATCGGAGCCCGACGAGGATGAGTTCGTCTCGGACTACGTCCTCGAGGAGAACGAGAGAAAAGAAGAAATCGAAGATTATGAAGAAATCGAAGAAGTCGAAAAGATTGGAGATGATGAGGAAGAAATTATCGACGATTACGTGGATCTTGATGAATTGGATTCCGATGAAAATTTCGAAAATCTCGAGCCAGGTCCGGAGGCAACTGACGATCTCCTCGAGGTTTCTCAAGAAGGTGAAATTCTCCTGAAGAAAAGAAATAACTGTCTGTGCGAGTATTGCGGCAAAGTTTACAGTTCTCCGCGATCACTCAGAACACATCGGAAGAAATGTTCGAATCGTCGTGAAAACTTGGTGGAGTCTATCGTGTCTCAGGAAGAAATCGATGCTGAAGAAATGGAGGAAGAACACGTGAATGAAGCTATAGATTCATGGATCGAGGAAAATCACGCTACTCTGATGAGTCTGAAGCCAAGATTTCGCGAAATTGAAAAGTACGAGATGAAAAACTGTGTTTATTCTTGCTGGGATTGCGGAAGATCATATTCTTGGGCAAGTTCTTTGTCGCGTCATCGAAGAATCGAGTGCGGACCAAAATGCAAAAAACGGTTCATCTGTGAAGTCTGCAGATATCGAACTGGCTACAGAAACAATTTCGCGAGACATCTGAACACACCCCGTCATATATTCAACTCGAAGTCATGATTTCAAAATGAAAAAGTTCCCCGCGAGAATGATCCAAGAAGAAATAACCGAGGAAGCAAAATCAAGGACGACGATGGTGAAGATGAAAATGACGAAAAAACGAACGAAGATCGAGTCGGGCGAGCCATCAAAGACGTTCTTGCAAATGCTGATTCAATTAAAAAAGCAAAAAAATGTTTGAAAAATGATCGATGATCGAAGTTGACGTAACGTTTAAGAAAAAAATTTCGAATACCAGAAAAAAAATTGCAACAATCTTCAATAAAATCTTCTAAGGGGTACAAATTATCTATTCCCAACTTAAAACATTAACAATAAATAATTTTCCACTCTGCAATCACGATTAAATGAAAAACACTTTTCTTCCTACATTTTTTTCACCACGGAAGCGCGCTTGAGTATTTATATTTTTTCTTCTTTCATTCTTGTATTTCAGATCACGGTCAGCGCAGAGGAAATCTCATACAAACGTCAAAGGGAGCCGATGGAATGTACACTTGTCAATTTTGCGGACGTCAGTACACTTGGCAATCGTCATTGTGTCGTCATCTTCGTGAACATCATCGACAATCCAATTTTCTAAAAAACTCGAAATCGATGAAGAGCGAGCAACATGGATTTTCATAGTCGAAATTTGTTTCAAAACTTTTCAAGAGAACGAAAATATTTCTTCGGCAATAAAAACGAGATTATTTCTCGAATTTGAAAAAAAACGAAAAAAAAAAAAATTGAGAAAAACGTCCTCGTACTCGCGAATTCCCGTGGCTTACTGACATTTAGATTAAAGTTGTTTATCTTTTTTTTTTTTAATCTTTTACGCTTGTAAGTGCTTTTTTCTTCTTTTTTTCGACAAGAATGAAATTGTGACAGTTTTTTTGTGACTTTTTTTTTCTCTTTTTTTTAATGATTCGAGAAATTATCCCGAGCTCGGATCTAACGAACGAATTTTCTCATTTTCAGGATATCGAAAGCTGTACATCGGCGAACAAATGCTCGGCTATACGTGCACCAAGTGCAGCAAATTCTACAAGATGTGGAGCAACTATCTAAAGCACAAGTGCGAGCCGCCGCAATTCAAGTGCACGATGTGCCCATTTGCGGCGTTTAAGGCTTTCATACTTCACGCTCATCAGGCGGAACAGCACTTCAATATAACGTCCACGAATTCATGATATTTCGCCGAATAATCATTTCCACCTCCGTGGAAATTGAGGGAGGAGAACGTTTTTTTCCTCAGTTGATGGAAAGCAGAAAGCGGTTTTTGTGATTTATCGAAAAAAGTCACTTGAACGACGCTCGAATGATCTTGGCAAAAAAACGAAAATCCATTCGAGCAGTATGATTTTCCAAAAAATATTCAAAAACTCTTTCTCAGCTTTCCTCTTGAAGCTTCACTCTGAAACTTTGAATATGACAAATGCCTTTTTAAAAAAAGTGGAAAATTAATTGGTCATACATTTCTTACAGAAATAATCTCTGATCATGGTGAGAAAAAAATTCTTTTCTCTGAGGATGATTCGTGCTCATTCGACGGAGAAAGTATTCTTGATATTCTTTTAGATTCTGGATTTGTCCGTTGATTCTTGCAGAATGGAATTCTTGGAAGATTTCTGATTGTTTCTCATATTTGCAATTCGATGATTGAAGTAATATTTTCTTTTTTTTTCATAATCGCATCGCAATTGTCAAATTCTTTGGGAACTTGCGCAATTATTCTCTTGAGATTGAAAAACTATAACAATCCTTGCGAGATAATCGAAGAAATAAGTTATTGAATTGAATCATTGAAATACAATGAGAAATTATTGAAATAAATTATTGAATTAAATCTAATTAAATTATTTAAATTAGTTGCATTCATTTGTCAGCTGAAAGAAATCTCTGAATCCAAAGAAAAATCTTCAAAAAGAAATATTACTCAATCAATCGATGAATATAGGAAATAATCAAAAATTTCTGCTTTCACGTCGATTAATAGTGTTTTTTCTTTGTTTTTCCCCCGTATTATCACAAACTTATAAACCTCAAGTTTTATTCTACTAACACAGACATACACACACACACACACACTCACACACGCATATATATATATATATATATATATATATATATATATATATATATATATATATATATATATATATATATATATATATATCTTTGTCCCTCAGCAGCTTTGCGAATTTCTAGGATATGTAGTAATCGTGTATTTTCGTAAATTCATGAAACAATAAATTCGTCAAACGATAAATATTTCCATCGTGAACGTTCGTTGATGAATTTCTCATGCTGTAAAACGTTCATTTTTTTTATTGATTTTCAACGTCTCGCAAAAAAAAATTCACTCTCTGCCTAAATGTAATTGAGGTAGTGAATTTTTAAAAAATAATAATAAAATCGACTAATTTCTCATTTTCTACGTTCCGTACTCTGTTTCAGGATCTCATCGCTGCGACAATTGCTCCAAGACTTTCATCTGGGAAAAATCATTGAGACGTCATATTCGCGAGGAATGCGGAAAGAAACCTTATCGTTGTCCTCATTGTCCGAAATTATTGAGCTTAAAATCGAGCCTCGTGCGTCATCTGATGAAGATTCACAATGAAGATCATCGCATTAATCTGAATAGACGAAAAAAATCGCGCAATAGCCGCGCAAAAACACTGGGAAGACATTCCATTTCGCAGCGCATCAATCGTGGATAATATTAAAAAAAAAAAAAAATACAAAAAAACTAGCAAACAAGCCAAAAGACTAAAACAAAGAATATTTG
The DNA here is from genome assembly GCA_946863875.1 of Alloplasta piceator. Lineage (NCBI taxonomy): Eukaryota > Metazoa > Arthropoda > Insecta > Hymenoptera > Ichneumonidae > Alloplasta > Alloplasta piceator. The sequence goes on from OX333080.1 coordinate 2,177,677, forward strand.
GGGGATTTTAACGTGGATAATAATCTACAATGGAAAAAGAGAAGAAAGGACGAGATCAAGATATATTTTACAAGTGAAAATACCTCGTTGCCAAAATTCCTGCAAATTTCTCATTTTTTCAGTGATTAAAAAAAAATAAAAAATCGTATTTGTTTTGAAAAAATCCAATAGAACGATCGAGGCTCCTTTTGTTATTCCATGGTAACCAAAATCATCGCTTTCTCACTTTAACACATGTGCCTTGAAATAATCAGCCATCACTGTGAATTGTAAAATGCTTTTTTTCATCTCGCGAATTGAGAGAAATTCGTGGAATAAAAAGTAATTTGAAAAATTCCGATCTCAGCTCATCCGCGTTCATTGACGATCTTACTTTTTCCAGGTTTCGTCGTGGGTAGTCTGGTTCACACTTGCAATACATGCGGAAACGTTTACATGTATCACAGCTCATTGACGAGACACGTTAAAGAGGAGTGCGGACAATTGCCAAAGTACCAGTGTCCATATTGTCCAAAGAGAACGAAATTGCATTGCAATCTCCTGAAGCACATGAGAAAGAAGCATCCGGCATAATTTGTCCCGAAGAACCCTGGTATCGCCATTTTTTTCCTCTTCATCGTCACATTGTGCTTGTTTCTTCTTCAGAAAAAAAACCAAAAAAACAAATATCCAACGCACACAGGTCTGTTTTTTCTGTAAATCCATTTTTCAATTCGCTGATTCACCGGATTGGTAATTTTTTTACGATTTACAAGTGCCCATCGAAAAAAGAAGAATAAGCTTCCTCCATGGCTAAGCAAATAGAAATTGAATAAAAAAATGTTTTTTTTAATTGCAAAATGTTTTTTAAAATTTTCTCTGCAGAGCTCCACGATTTTTCTCGCTCCCCAGAGATTCTACGAGTTGAAAAAATCGTAGGAAACATGAGATAAAATTCGGAATTCATCATCCAGATTCACTGAAAAAAAGGATCGACTTCAAAATTTGAGTAAAGAGATTTTTTTGTGCAAATATTGATTTTCTCGTTATCTTTTAAAGTTTCTTTTGCCTCATCTTCTCAAACAACAATATTTTCTTCGATATTGTTGTCTGAGAAGATGGGAGGGAATTAAATTTTTTGTAGGGCGAATAATATTCTCGAGTGGAAGGGTTGAACCACCCCTTAAATCACAGCGAGTTGTTGCTTCGCTCGATCGGGTCACTGGAACTTTTAAAGGGAGAACTCTTGAAGGGACATTGAAAAATTGTCTTCTATAATTATGAAATAATTCTCCATAACTCTAAAATACGCGGTCAATTCTTATAATGACCATACAATTCCCATGGAATGACGATACTGATTAATTTTTATTTTTTGAAGAATTTTTTCATTTTCAGGATTAAGTCTGCAAAAAAAAAAATTTGGTCCCTCAAACTTCTTTTTCGGCCAGCTCAAATCTTCAGAACAGTTACTAACATTCTTTTGGCACATTTTTTCTGTTCCAGACACCGGATACTCCTTCAATTTTGGATTAACGGATGTGAGGCCGTTCGTTTGCGTTCACTGCGAGCGAAGATATTACAACAAGAGTTCCTTGAATCGTCACATCCGTTACGAGTGCGGAAGAGCAAAGATTTTCACGTGTCCGATTTGTCATCGAACGATGAAACTGAAGCGTTGCCTCCGAGATCACATGCTATTCGTTCATGGAGTTTGAAAAGAAAAGTCTCCCAATCCCAAAAAAAAAAAAAGGAAAACGAAAAATCCATCGTGCCTTTCGTTGAAAATCGTCGGTTCGAATTTGTCCATCATTCTTTAGCTCAAAAACAAGAATATAAAACTTGAAAAAAATTTTCGACTACTTGAGACATAATCTCATGTAAAATAAGTAAAGTAAAGTATTTTATTAACTACGAGATTATTCCGAATTTCCACGGAATTTGTACATTTTTCTTTATAGAGGCGTGACATTGAGTCGACATATATATATATTTTTTTTCATAATCTTTCAAAATTGGTTGGTTTACTTTGGAGGATTGCTCACATCGGTAAGCCAGGACGACGAGATCGAAGAAATACAATCATCACTTTCATTCCAGAAGAAGAAAAATTAAGAAATCACCATCGAAAGAAGAAATCGATGAATCCCTGTATTTCTTCTCTCCGTCGTTCTCGCGTCTCTAATTCTTCCTATCTCTCTCTCTCTCTCTCTCTCTCTCTCTCTCTCTCTATCTATCTCTCTATTTTTTCAAACACACCCCTATATAATTTGGCAAAATTATTTTTTGACACACACACACAAATATACACGCGCATATATAAATATATATATAAATATTCTGGGCACACACTCACAACGGGGGCTATTGGTTAATGAGAAGTTTGTGTTTTGGGTTGGTTACGGGTTTAATTATAATTTCCTACGTACTATAATATATATTTATAAATATTTTTTAATCTCAAATAACAAGATCGTTGAATATCGAAGAGAAGAATAAATCCTTCGGCGTTTACAGAGTATCCAGACATTTTTTTTCCATTTTATTCTTCGCGTTAATTTTTCGACCACCGCGTACCTTTTTTTTTCGTTCGATTTTTTTCGTTTTTTTAATTTCGTTTTTTTTCGTTTTTCTTCGACACATGTTGCAGGTATGGGTGCTTTACTGTCGCTGCTGAGGTCGGATTACAAGACTTCCGGCGCGAAGAAGAGTCGCTCGATAAGCGGAGACGCTCGCAGCGCCACCGGACGCGAGTGTCGCTCGGCGGACGGAAGCAGCAACTACAGCGAGTCCGGAGAGCGAAACGCGTCGCGCGAGGTCGTGTTTCCGGATTCGTTCGAGGTTCTTCCGCAGCCGCGTGATCTGAGCGTCGTTTACATGGGAGTGCCGCACGAGCAGCAGCGGAAGTTCCGCTGTCGTTTCTGCGGCAAAGGTTACAGATGGAAGAGCACGATGCGTCGTCACGAGATGGTCGAGTGCGGCGGCAAACCGCCGGCCTTTCAGTGTCCCGAGTGCCCTTACAAGGCGAGACAGCGAGGAAACTTGACCGTTCATTACAAGCGGCATCATCAAAAATCGGGCTACGACGAGGCAGCAATTGCCGCACTCAAGCCAGAATAATTTAATCTCATTCTGATGTTTTTTCTAATTTTATTTAATTTTTTTTTTATTATTATTTAAGGGGGATTTTTTTACACACGAAATCGGGCACCCGGACACCCCCAAGACCATTTATCGCAATTGAGGGACGTTCGAACGAGCAAATTTTTCGATTTCATGAGCTTTTTTTCTCTTAAAATAATCGAGGGTTGAAAACATTTTTTTGAGTCCACAGAGTCAATTTAATGAAGGAGTAAGTTTTGTTTAAACTAAAAAAAAATTGGTGTGTGCTGATTACCACACGATAGAAGTGAAACTTCTGTCGGGATACTCTTTTCTCGACAAAATATTATTTTCTGATCATCTATTCTTGTCACCAAGGAAATCCAGTATATCAAATGAAATTTAGAATTGGCGAGCGGCAAATTACAAATGTAATTTGTAATTCAAAGTTTTCTAATTACAAATTACAAATGTAATTAGTAATTGAAAAATGTTGAATACCAATAAAAAAATTTCTAATTACAAAGTACAATTGTCATTAGTAATTAAAAATTTCTCAATTACAAATTACCAATGTAATTAGGTTCAAATTTCGGACTAGTTACCTTTTGTCGATGTAATTAGAGTCAAGTTTCACTCTAATTACATGTAATTAGTGCGAAATTTCAACCTAAGTACATTTGTAATTTGTAATTAGAAAATGTTAAATTACTAATTACATTTGTAATTCGTAATTACGAAATGTTCAATGACTAATTACATATGTAATTTGTAATTAGAATGTAATTAATTACAAAAACGCCTAACTCTGATAAGCATTCGGCAAAGACAAATTGTTCAAAAAATGAACAATCATGAGGAAGTATTTTGATTTTGCGAGAAAAAAATTCACGATTTGCCTTAATTTTTGTTTCACTATTACAAAAAAAAAAATTGTTTTATAAATCTTTGACGAATTATGTAGATCTTAACGGTGTTATGAAAATTTACAGAACTGAATATTAGAGATCGTGGAAGGAATTTTATTTTTTCTATATGAAATTTTGTATCTTTTGTGACCGGTAATTTTCCTTCGACGAAGCAAGGACGAGATGATAAATTAACCCCAAGGAGTAATTCAAACAAATTATTCTAAAAAATTAATCATCATCGACGGTTGCCCAAGACTACGAAAAAAAAATGACAAAAATCGTGATTTTCTATCAAAAACGGAAATTGATCAGATCAGCCGGTGAAAAGAAATTTGAAATTTTTCGTTCGAACTTAGCTCATCCTCAATCTCTTGCTGTCCGTTTTTACGACGTACCTACCTCATTGTTTATTTTGTTTTATTTAAAAAAAAAAAAAGAAAAAGAAAGAGAACGCTTTTTACCGTGACAAAGAACTTTTCTTTTTTACTCACTGCGATTGAAAATTGACGTAATACGTTTTCGCGGTTGGAACGCTTTTTTGTTTCTTCTATCTTTTTTTTTTTGTATACGTTTCTTAATTATTTATTGGTGACCGTGGTCGAGGTATAGGGGTGCCCGAATCGCACGTAGGAGATAATAATTTTTCTTCATAAACAAGGCAAGGTTCCAACGGGAATTAGATAATTATTATTTCTCATCCAATATGGAAATACTCTTAATATTTTTTTAATCGTAAAGAAAAAAGACGAGAAAACCGTGAAAAGGAAAAAAAAAGAAACGAGACGAGCACGATTCTCAATGGTGTCTATAGTATAAATATTAAAATATTTGACGAATTCGTGGCCGAATCCGAATGTCAACGTCCCTGATCGCCACAGCGATTGGTAATTTTTTTTTTCGTCCTTGAAGAGAAGAGAAGAAATTTAATTTATACAAACTTCCCTCATTCCATTAGGAGATAATGCATCTTTGCAACAAAAAAAAAAAAATTGCTCACGAATCCATTCCAGAAAGAAAAAAAGAAACGAATGTGGCACGAAGAAATTTTTTTACAAAGAAGGAGGAAGAAAATTAATTCAATCGGGACAGGATTGTATATATCAACTTCACGAAGTGCCGGCCACTAGTGCCTTTCCAATGTACTTTATCATTCCAGTATTTTTTATACTATATTATATTATATATATATATATATGAGGAAGAAAAAGAAGGAAGAAAAAAGAAGAAAAAAACCTGATCTCGAGCTTTTAGTAATTGCGTCTCCGGAGATGTGATCACAAAAAAAACATACTCGAGTGCATTTTTATAAAAAAAAAAGAAAAAAATTATATATTAATATACGAGGGAAACGAGTCCACGAGCTTTTTGAGCTTCTCGTTGTCTTTTCTACTTCGTCCTGTACGATCGACCAATCATACTCACGCTTAAGGATAAATTCCGTTTGTTCTATATTTTCTTACGGTTTTTAAAAAATAATTAACACTGATTCTCTGTCCATTTTTTCTCTCGAATATTATTATTTCTCGTTTAACCGGCGTTGAGCACAAAATGTATGTATAATGTATTAAAAAAAAAAAGAGAGAGAATAATTTCGCGATTAACCCCGCGAAAAAACCTTCGACAGAGACGAGCGCGATTTGAATGAAACTTCAATTAAAGTAGAATAAATAAAATTGTGAAAGGCAACGAATGGTCACAAAAAATTATTCGAATTTTGCAAAAGAAAAATTAACAACTTAGGAATGTAAAAAAAAAAATGAATAATCATGGGAAATTATTCGAATTTTGGGGAAAAAAATGCACAATTAAATTGCCTTTGGTTTTGAAGCTTTTTCTAGTATTCAAAAATCGCTCGAATCTCTCCGGACTGTCGCGTGGTATCGCGTCAGTATTTTTTATATCAGTATTTGCGAATTTTTTTCTTCGCTAACCGTCGTGCCTGCGAATATATATAATATATATATTTTTTAATATCGCTTCGGACACGTATAATATAACTCGGAATATTTTCAAAAAAAAAAAAGACAAGCACACACAAACACTGTTACCTAAAAAATGAGCCTCTAGATTAATCCTTAAGTCCACGTATGACGATGAAAATAATTAATAGTGATTAATGCTCTTCGTACTTCAGACAATGGCGTTCCAAAAACGCCAAAAAGACACTCTGGGCCCGGATCAACATTATTATTTTTTTTGTAACTCGGTCCCTTAATTATTTTTTGGTACCATATACTTAATTTCTTAGCTAAGTTTCTATCTCGGTATTTTCATTTTTAAATATCATTTTTGTTTTTTTTTAATTCAACGACTTCTCCGTCTCTCTGACTCTGTTTAAGATTAATTCTAATACCGCTCTTCGATATTTAATGTTTTTTTGGAAAGGTTTATCATACGAAATATCTATTCTTATTATCTATTGTCTAATATTAATTTAAAAGAACACAATTTTGTTGCGGGTTATTTTATAAAAAAAAAAAAAAAACATCACGATGAAACGGATTCTTTTTTTTTTGTTTTTCTTCCCAAAACGAGTCCTCGAGATCCCGCATTGTCGTTGATTAATTTCTCGGGTTTTTTTTTTCAACTATCATTGTCACTCGTTCATTAATCAATGCTGACTCTCTCTTTTTTTTGCTCTCTGTCAATTTTTGTAATTCTCGAAAGAAAAATTCATATCACGCTGACTAATGAACATTTCTTCTTTTCTTCTTTCAGCCCAATGGTGGGGATTTCCATTGACCAACGAGGAAACTTATCCCTGCGACGCCTGCGGCCGAAAATATCGTCGTTTGATATCGTTGCAACGTCACAAGAGGCTTGAGTGCGGCAAAGAGGCCCAATTTGAGTGCATATTGTGTCACTCACGTTTCAAGCACAAGCACAGTCTTCTGCGTCATTACAACGTTCATCTTGGTGTCCACAATGAAGTCGAGAAACTGGACATTACCGAGAAATCTCCAAAGTTTCCATGACAGAGAGAAACGAAGATATCGTGGAGAAAAATGGAGATCATCGGTCCCAAAAGCGAGAGAAAAAAATATTTGAGGCTGTGAACGACTTGAGAGGCTTGAGGGGGAAAAAAAGAAAATATATATTCGCCGTCAAAGTATTCTCGTGCAAATATCTCAAAGCAAAAATATTGTAAATATATATTGAAGCTATATCGCAAGTATATCACAGATATATTTGCAGGAAGAAATGACGTGTGAGGGGAAACAAAAATTAGACACTCTACGAATAACTGATACGAAAAATATATCTGTGAGAAGAACAAAAATTGATGCAGCTTCCCATTGCGAATTTTCTTTGGTTTCGATTATTCCGGAAAATCCTAATTCTCGTTTAGGGCGAAATTATCAGAAAAATAAATGTTTTTCTTCCGCGTCCCTCTCCTTCGAGCTCTGATTACTCTTATTTCATGATTATCGTTAGTTTCAGATCTGGTAAATCGTCATCTTTCGAGACTCGTCGAGATGGCCACATCGAGTGACATCGACGAGGAAGAAATCGCTCGGGAAGAAATGGATATCTTCAATCTCGAAGAAATCGGAGTGACGAGCCGCGAGAAGAAGAAAACTGAAATCCACGAGAACGAGAATATCCCAAACCTTGAGAAGAACGACGGTGGTCTTCTTGAAAAATCGAAATTATTTAAAATGTTGAATTTCGACAAAATTGAGCAAGTCAAGAGGGTGGAAAATGCGAGTCTTGAGAAATTGGATATGACAAATCCGTCGTACAAGTGCTGGAACTGCAATCGTTTTTACATGAAAAAATCCTGTCTCAGGCATCACATACAAATGGAATGTGGCAAAACTCCTGATTGTCAATGTCGTCTTTGTCACTGTCATGTTGCCTGTGAACGTACGAGCAGCGACGATCACGAAAGACGTGAAATCGCCAAGCTCAAGTGTCACTGTCTGCGAGATTCATAATTCTTTTTTTTATTTCAATCGATTTTACAAAAATTATCATAAATATCGTTACTACAGTCCCCAGAATTGAACCACGAAAATTCGTTCGAAAAACAGGTCCAAACGTTTCGTTTTTGCAAAAAAAAAAATTCATTACAAAAATGATGCCCTCTTCAAAATCTGTCTCAGTTTTCTTCGTAAAAATGCAATGTTTATTATACAATAATAAATTGCGCTCATAGCTCAATTTTTGTAGCTAAAGAAGAATAGAGCGAGGATTTTCTTTCTTAATTTATTCTTTACTGTTTCCCAATATTTTTTTTCCCGATGAGAAATTTAAAAACAATTGGGAGTAATATTTGAGGGGTCTTCTTTCTCGATCCTTCGTTGAGAAAAATCGTGAACTGGCTCTTCATCAGTTATCTTTATTTTCAGATCTCTGGTCTCATCATCAATCGATGATTCTCTCTGGACGAGGATCAAACGCTGGTGGCTCGTCTTCCCGTGGAACAACGAGCATTTTTCAACCCGTGAGAACGGCACGGGGTCAATCTTCCTTCAAATGTCCAAACTGCAATCGTTTCTACAAACGAGCCTCGTGCCTGAAGCGACATTTGCGCATGGAGTGCGGTAAAGCCCCGAATTATCAGTGTCGCATTTGTCACGGACGTTTCACTTACAAGCACAATTTGGCGGCTCACATGAAGCTACACGTCGAAGAGCCGAGTTACAATTGCGCACTTTGCCCGAAGAAATTTTATCGACGCGACAAGCTCGTCGAACACGAGAAGAAGTGGCACAATATTTTTAGCACGTCCATTTGAGGGCGAGATTTGGAAACGAGAATTCACTTAACGTCCTCTCGCTTGAGCTGAGCTTTTTGTACCATCGGATCAAGAATTGGCAGTCCAAAAATTGGTCGATTGAAAAAAAACCAATTTTTTTAGAATTGTGCTCCTCGTCAAGATTTTTGTACCTCTTTTTGTTGCCTGATTTATTTTCTTACCCGTAACGCGTGGTCGATTTTCGGCAGATTGCATTTTTGAGCATTTTTTAATTGAGAAGAACTCAGAAGAATTTAAAAGAATTTAGAAAAAGTTTATTTAAGATATTTGGCTATTTTTCTAAGTGTTTTTTTCGCTTTCTCTCACGAATATATTTTTTTTCGATAAAAACTTTCGGATTAATCGTATGAACCAAGCGGGGTTTTGAAGCTTCAACTATTACGAAGAGAATAGGCTCACGTTAAAACCGGGAATTCATTTAGAAAAAAAATTACAGCAATTTTAGTGAACCGATTCAACTTTGGCCAAAATGCAAAAAAAAAAAAATCTCAATTTTTTTTTCAGGCCTTCTGTCGATGTATGTTTTTCCACTGAACTTAAATACACAAACAATTTTCCCGAAAACTCGAAATCTTAAAGAATTTTCATGAAAAACGTTTTGCTCCATATCATAAAAACTCAATTACATCGCTCATAATTTGCGTTTGCCTAAATTACTCTCTACTCTCCAACGAATTTTCTTGTATCTGAACTTTAATTTTGACGCAGCAGTATCAAATTTTTAAGGGTACAAAAATCTCGATGAGAAGATCAACCAAGATCAAAACTTGCTTTTCTCCAAAGGTAATAGATTGGTATATAAAAACGAAAGGGAAAAAAAAGAAAATGACATTCGAGCCAGTCCGTTTTCGATTCGCGAGACATTTTTTTAAAAACGTATTAGTAAAATATTAACGAGAAGAAAATCTGAACGCGAGGAAAATTACATATTAATTTTTGAAGAATTTATTGAAAGCACTGTAACGTTTAGAATTGTTGTACGTGTAAATATTCAATGTTTTTTTACATTTTTATTTTCTTCCAATGTCGAATGACCCTAAACGAAAAAAAATATTTATAGAAACTTTTGGTCGATCGATAGACGAACGTGTCTCGTAAAATATCGAGATTTTTTCAATGGACAGAAAAGTCCACGGTGTCGTAAGACCCTTAAAGTATTTCCTCCCTACGATAAATTGCGAAGCTAAGTAGTAGAAAGCAATTGAACTTTTTTTTAAATCTATATTTAATCTCGACTTCCAAGATTTGAAAAAAAAATGAGAAAAAAATATATGAGTTATGATAAAAATATATATGATCGTTGATAAAGTTGGTACTATGAAGAATAAAGTAAAAATTGGGCAGAATTTTTTTTTTGAATAATCTTCCATTGTCTCTCTTGCCTGCAATGCACAAAAATCTTTAATTTCAATTTTTGTTTTCCATAAGTATCTTAGTCGATGTTTTCCTCCTGCAAAGCAAAAATATTTCGCAATTGCGGTTTTAGCACGAGGTGAAAATTTTTTATATCCTTTTTGGTAGCACGAGCATTAAAAAAAAAATATATATATATGTGTATATTCGTGTTCATTATCGTATCTGATAATGCTCGATTTAACGTGACAAACTGTGTTGTTATTTTCAGGACCAAGGATCGCTTTCAAGGATATACCGACCTTCGAGGGTGGATTTCGAAAGGAGTTCCATTGTCACGCTTGTCCAAGAACTTACAGCACCCTTCCAGCACTGAAGTTTCATCAGAAAATCGAGTGCAATCGGGAGCCACGATTTTTCTGTGACTATTGTGATTATAGATCGGTTAGGCGCACCAGTCTCCAGAGACACATGCTTCGACACAATAGAGATCCTCTGCAGTGAATTAAAAAAAAAAAAAAAAGAAACAATTCCAAAGAACATATAATCAGTGATATTCGATTATCAAAATTTATTCGCCCATGTACTTGAAATAAAAGAAAAAAAACTCCAACGTGTTTCGCTTGTCAGCCAAGTAAATCGTTCGAGTAAAAATTGTCATATATTCATGAAATTCATAAAAAGTGAAGAATATTTTTCTGGAAAGAATAATCGGAGAATATACACTGCTGGCGAAAAGTTTCCGGACAAAACTTCAAAAAAGGTCTGGTACGTTTTTTTATCCCATTTCGCCGGAAGTCAACTTGGACTGATTTAAGAAGCGGCATTTTAAAGGGGAAGAATTCGGCTCCATATCCTGATTTTTTAATTATTTTTACAAATTGTTTTTAGATTTGGACTCCATTTTGAAAACAGCTGTTTTTTGCCCTTTTTCCCCCTCTCTTCAGGTGCACCCATCTTCTAGAGGAATTTTTTTAAATAGATTTTTACGATTGCATTTATAAAGGGGAAAGTTTGAGCTTCAATTTCCTTTTGTTTTTAACTTTGAGCGATTTTTTGTTAGAAAGTTATTCTGTTTTTTGTGAAAAAAAAAGGAAATGTAAAAAATCCTGTATAACACGAAAACAAAGAGGATTCGTGAAAAACTTCAAGATAGCAGAAAGTTGCGTCTCTTTTCGTTGAGTTCAGAGGAATTTTTTCAGATTTTTTTTCCACAATTTTGTTTTCTCATGTTGAGGCTGGAAAAAAAATTAGAAAAAAATTGGAAAAAAATTCCAATGTGTTGAAAATCGTAAAAAAAAGTATTTTCTCCTCTTGAAATTTTATCAATAATCCCATAGTTTTCGAGTTATGATAATTAAATGATCCGAGCTCCGAACCAGAAAATAAAATAAAAAATTGGAAAAAAAATCTGAAAAAATTCCTTTACACTCAAAAAAAACAGACGCAACTTTGTGCTATTCTGAAGTTTTTCAGAATCCTCTTTGTTTTCGTGTTACACGGGATTTTTCAAATTTCCTCTTTTTTCACAAAAAACAGAATAACTTTGGAAAATTTATTTGAAAAAAATTCCTCTAGAAGATGGATGCACCTGAAGAGAGGGGAAAAAAAGCGAAAAGCACCTGTTTTCAAAAAAAAGTCCAAATCTAAAAACAAATTGTAAAAATAATTAAAGAATCAGGAAATTGAGCCGAACTCTTCCCCTTTAAAATGAAATGGTACAAAAAAAACGTTGCAGACCTTTTTTGAAGTTTTGTCCGGAAACTTTTCGCCGGTAGTGTACTTCTGGGAAGAATTATTGGAGAATATTCTTCATGGAAGAATAATTGAAGAATATTTTTCTGGGAAGAAAAATCTTCACGAAGAATCAAACCTTCATTACTCTCGATTATTTGAAAGGTTTTAATTTCTTTCTACCATACATTTATTTATAATTATTTCGCACGATATTAGCTTGTGTAATCCTTGAGGATAAACATCATTGGATATTTGTCGTTATTTTCAGTTATCATCGCATCAAAATATCGTCTTTTCTTTTCCTCTTTCTGATCCTGTACTTAATTGTGCCAATTTAACGAATATCATTTTTTTTCTTTACAGCTAAACGTCTGAAAGTTACGTTGACGAGAATATCGAGATATCGATATCCTTGCCCCGCTTGTCCAAAGTCGTATAGTTCGATGCACTCCTTGAAGTTTCATCGTGCGAATGACTGCAATCGCGAGCCAAGATTCGCATGCATGATTTGCCCTTACAAGTCATTGAGAAAGAGCAATCTCGTGCGTCATATTTTTCTAAGGCACACAAAATCAAATAGATAAAACGGAGCGATGGGTATGTAGAGTACAAAGCAAGATGATGAAGAAATGAATATTCGCAATAAACATATTTCAGTGGTCACGTTGAATTTTTTGAAAATCGATTTTTGTTCTGTTTTTTTTTTCTTGCACTCTGCAGCTAACGTCCAAGGAATCAGGAAGGCATTTTTCCTCGTCCTTGGAAAAATTTTGGTCTTCGAAGAATGAAACAATTCGATAGTTTCTTTTTTTTTCATCGAGTGAAATTACAGAAGGTATTTTTAGTGGCGGATTCAATCGGATCTCTTCTACGAAAATTGAAAAAAAAATCTCCTTTCCACTTTCCAAATTTCAATTACTCTCGCAACTCATTTTCCCACTGTGGTTAAATATTATTTGTTTATTTTGTGCACTTGCAAGCTGTGATGCGGGCAAAAAAAAACGAACCCGAGTGTGTGACTGCACGCAAAATGTTTTCCGGGAGAAATGCATCAGTGAAAAAAAAAATCAATGGTGGTGGAACATTTTTATTTTTCCTCTACAAAATATAATAGATACGGATAAATTTATTTATTCGAAAAAAAAAATTTCATGAAAACTGCGTGAAAAACTATAATCCACCTTTTGCGAAATTTTCGGTTTTTCTTTCTACTTTCAGTTTGGAATTGGATCGAAGAGAGCGCCGACATGCCGATGCAAGTGATGACGAGATTCCAGACGAATTCGCGATTTTCCGAGCTGATTATACCAAAGGCAAATTTTGGAAAGAAAAAGGTCACTTCCGGTCAATTTACGTGTGAAAAATGTGGACGATGTTACATGCGAAAGGATTCGCTTCAGCGTCACGTTCGATGGGAATGCGGAAAGGAGCCACTTTTTCAATGCCCGTTTTGTCCTCAACGTTGCAAAAGAAAGCCCCATTGGCTGAGGCACATCAGGAGGCAACATTTTGATAAAATTGGCGACATGATGAATGATTTTCTCGCTTATAATCCGAGTACCAGAAACGACTGATTGAGAAAGACTGCATTATCTTTTTATTCATTTTTTCAAAGTCTCGATATGGAGATTACATTATTATTTTTTTTTATCAATAATCAGTGTGCCTAATTCTAACGTCGATATTCAATTTTTGTTTAGTCTTCAAATACGCGTTAATTTCAAAATGAAAATGCTCATCGTGTGGACCAAATGATAATCCTATTCGTAAGTGCCTTAATCATCTAAAGAGAATTTATTTTTTTATTCTCAGATTCGAGATATTCATTTCATGATCTTGGAAACGTTTTTACTGAAATATTTAAAAATATATAGACTTGTAAGTCGTCAAAAAAAAAAAATTACAAAATATTTTCGATAAATCAAATATTTTTCTGTATTTCTCTTACGTGGGGACAATCTTATTGAAAACCTCAGAATAAATTCCAAAATTGCGTGATATCCGTCGAATAAAAAAAACATTTAGCATCGAGAAGTCTGTTTAATCGTTTAAGAATATTTCTTCTTCTCTCATAAGTGAAGAAATTGGAAAATCTATTGGGAGAAAAAAAATTTCTGTAAAATGGAATTTCACGATAATAAATAATGCAAAAAGAAATGCGTGGAAAAAAAACATTGGACAGTGAGTATTTCCGGAGATGAAGTTTGAGAATCGGTCAAAGGGTCAAATTTTGGATATTCTTTCGGAACACATCTAAAATTATTTATCGTTTTCAGGTTTCCCCGGAGCCCGAGGAATTCGTCGACAGAGGGAAGACAACGAGGAACGTGGACGAGGAAAATTTCAAACTCCATGATGGCTCGTTCGATGGCGGGTCGAAGAAGAACAGGAGAAGAAACGAAAACAAGAGGAAGAAACGAAGAAATACGAAAAACGAAGAATATTACTACGAGAGAAGTATCTGACGAATCGTAACGCATTTTTTCGCCAACGATTCGCATCGAAGAGTCCCTCTAATTTTTTTTTTCACAGCGCGAGAAGAAAAAAAACAGAAAACGATTTTCAAAATTTTTTTTTTCTTTAGTTTTTAAGCGATTTAGTTTTTATCGTGCGAATAAATCTTCGAGACGAATACCATTGTTTCCCCGTGATTCCCTAAATCCAGATTGGATACGTAATGTGTTTGAAGTAGGCATAAGTTTTGCTCGAAAATCGAAGAACCAAAAAAAGAAAAGAAAACTAGCGTCGAAAAAATATTTCAAGCTCTCACTATACAGCTGCTACAATTTTTCTATCTTTTCACTGTCTTTCCAGAAATTTTCAAAATCATCGATCGGGGCATTCGCGATTTCCATTAAAAAAAAAAAGAAGAAAAAGAAACAAAAAATATTTACAAACGAAAAAACGTGTGATAGTTGTGAGGGGAAAAGACATATTTTTACTTCACAATTATTTTGGCGAAAATAATTCACAACGAACAAAAGAAAATTCGCCTCGATCGGTGACGCTTCCCGAGAAAAGATTTTTCACGAAATTTCTTGTTTCCAATCTCCCTCCCGAGGAAAAAAAAGAAAAATAAAACATTAAAAAAAAAATTCTCGCACTCTTACGAAAATTTCTCTTCATTTATTGGGAACAAGTAGCATGCGCACTAACTTTTTTTTCTCTCGAAATCTTTGTACATATAGACCGAACGAACGAAAGAAGGAAAAAAATCACAAATCCCTCCACTCGACTCTTTACCGCTTGCGCGAGCCTCGGGCTCTTGTGAATGAGCAACAAGAAAAGAAATACAACAAACGAAAAACCAAAAAAAAAAAAAAACGAGGAAAAATCACACGCAAACACGTACACACATAGCTAGCTGCTTGGGGCTCGATGAAGGATTAAATTTTGTGAGAAAACATTTATCGAAAAACATTGACGGAGTACAGTTGAAACGATTATTTATCTCCAGGATTAATTATTTTCTCAATTGATTTCAAGGCAATCGTTGAAAATTGAAGCTACACATATACATGTGTACCTATATTTGAACAAAAAAAAATATAGATACATATGTATATTTGTAAATGTTGCAAAATTTTGGCTGTTGAGGATGAAGACGAGGAGAAAAAAAAATTACAGATTCCAATAAATTTTAACGAATCCTGTGTTACAGCCGAGGATCTGAGCATCACGGGTCTAAAATGGGCGGCAGCGTGGCAACGCTGGAGCGTGCCCTCTATCATGTGGCGTTCCGGCGGAAGTATCGGAAAGGGTTTCGGTAGCGGTTCGTCAACGCCGGAGGGTTTCAATTGTCCTGCGTGCGGGCGCGTTTATAAGCTCAAGAGCAGCCTGCGCAATCATCAGAAGTGGGAGTGCGGCAAGGAGCCGCAATTTCAGTGTCCCCATTGCGTTTATCGTGCTAAACAAAAGATGCACATTGCGCGTCACATGGAGCGCATGCACAAGGAGAAGATCTTCAAGCAGGAGCTCGTCTAGGTTCGAAGAAAAAGAAAAAAAACAAAGAGAAAAAAAAATCACACGAAATAACAATCGGTGGCTGGTCTATCCCGATCGTGGATGCTCGCAGGAGCATTTTTTTTTGTTCTCGACACTGAAGGTCGCTCAAGGTCACTCATTGACTCCAAGGTCATTAACTATGTTCGAGGTCGATCCACGGACCTCGGGCTCATTCGAAGGATACTTCGAAGGTCATTCAAGGTCATTAACAGATTCTTGAGGGTCGTTCAAAGTCGTTCAAGGTCATTCGTAGGTTTTGAAGGTCGTTTCGGTCGATCGACCCTCAAAGTTCACTGTTTCGCGACGCTCAAGGTCATGCCTTTCTTTTATCTTTAACAACCTTGATGAAAAAAAAAAAGAAACGCGCTCTTCAGCGTTATACGCCCCCATCTTTTTGTCACGTTGCCGATGTCTTACCGCGAGATCCGAGCGAGCAGAAATAACCACCGAACGCGCGATTAGGAAGAACAAATAGAGATTTTTTTTTTTATGTTTAATTTCATTCGTCGGACGAAGAGAAAAGATTGGAAGAAAAGAAAAATATGGCGGAGTGAGACTTCGATTTCGAAACGGTAACACTTCCGGTGAACGTGACGAAAGAGAGGGTAGATAAAAAAAATCAACAACAAAAAGAAAAGACAAACAAAACCGCCAACTTAGTTTTTTACGGATATTAGTGATTATATTTTGTTTTCCGGGATGATCGTGTGTCCCTCGAGAAGAGGGTGTGATAAACGTTGAGTTTGCCGAAAGTTTCACGAAAAGCAAACGACAAGAGGGAGAATGAGAAATGAAAAAAAAAACAAATGAAACGAGAAACGATATGAGAGAGTCTTTCGCGAAATACGGAAGAAGACGATGATAAAGACACGAAGATGAAGGGGATGAAGAAAGAATGAGGAAGATGCGGACGTCGCTGGTGTACGACGCGCAAAAAAAAGAAACTGAGGGAAAGAAAGAAAGAAGAAGACAAACAAGTAGCACGGATATCCCGTTTTTTTCTAGAATTTTCGCATTTTTTTTTTGTAATTTTTATTTCGAGCCTTATTGATTAATTAATTAATTATTTCGTTAATTATAGTGTTTCGCGATATCGAGATATACCGATGAAACGAGAGAAAAAGCGTCGATATCTCTTGTCTCGGGGCAGTCTGCGACGAGAAATATATCGTGATATATATGTACGGTGAGAGAGAGAGGAAAGAGCGATTAAGTAAGAAACGAAAGAAAGCTAAATTTACTCGTAAACTGGCCCTCGATTCTACCGGGTTCGTACTACTAGATTTTAAGACTCGAAGAGAAGAGAAAAAGGGAAAAATAGGAATAATATCGAAGAAAAAGAGAGAGGATAAACGCATCAGCTAGTTATCATATTTGAATGGTAAAACCACTGTGAGACAAGCGTATATATATATATATATATATATATATATATATATATATAAACACATATATAAAAATCTTGAAGAAGAAAAAAAAAGAAGAAAAAAATTTATAAAAAATAAACATGCGCGCAGCTTTACGCCAGTCCTCGAAGAAAATTCGCAGGACGACTAAATTTAATATTTTCTTTTCTCGATCAAATCGAATTGTTGGGAAAAAAAAGAAGAATTTTTTATTCACATTGACGATATATAACCGGTGACGTTGAAATTATTACTTAGAGTTTAGAAATTATTTTGGGACGAGAAGAAAAGAGCAACAAAACTAAAATAGAAGAAACACATATTCCTTCGCAGAAGGGCGATTTTCTCGTTATTGAAAAAATTATATATATATATATTATGACGGCAGCCATTTTGGTACCGGAGATCGTTGTCTCTAGGTGTTCATAGAACTGGCCATAAAAAAACGAAACAAACAAAATTTCGGCAAAGATGAAAACACGCACGAGGAGAGAAAGATTATTTGTTTTAAAGATTAAAAAAATGATATTAATCGAGCAGACAGCCCCGAGCGAGACTGAGACCGTCCGGATAACCCGGAGCTCTTCTTCCATAGCAACCATTCTGGTCACACTGGTTCCATATTTTTAAACGAACGTTCGTCGTGCCGCGTGGTGGCTTCACTGGGACTTTTCATAGTCGAGATAAAAGAAGGAACAAAAAAAAATCAATAATCTTTCGATCATGATTAAATCGACGGCAGTTGGAAGAACGTGCTATCTCAAATTGTGCTAGAAGAACGTGCCAACTCAAATGATGAGAGAAGAAGGTGCTATCTCAAATTGTGATAGAAGAACGTGCTATCTCAAATTGTGATAGAAGAACGTGCTATCTCAAATTGTGCTGGAAGAACGTGCTATCTCAAACTGTAATAGAAGAACGTGCTATCTCAAACTATGAGAGAAGAACGTGCTATCCCAAACTATGAGAGAAGAACGTGCTATCTCAAATTGCGATAGAAGAACGTGCTATCTCAATTTGTGATAGAAGAACGTGCTATCTCGATCAGTGGATATATTTTCATTGATCCGGCACTGGGATTTGGGTACTTCAGTGTAAAGGGCACTTTTTCTGTTAACTTATTTAATTTATCAAATGATTTAGCTCCATAATAGAAAAAAATAAAATAAGTTTGAATAAACAACATATTTTTTAATTATCAATATATGGTATTTATCTTAAATTTTTAGAATCTACAGCTGCGGTGTTTTGTACAAAAATATGTAAAGACATCTTCAATGTGCAGACAAGTACGAACTTTTTTTTTACTACAACACGCGTTTTGGTCATTCTTTCGACACTCAGAAAAATTGTCCATTCAGTATAATAAGATAAATACCTTTGCTGCACATTGAGATGTCTTTACATATTTTTTTGTTCTAAAAATTTATTCGCAAGATTCAATATAAATAACAAATACTGATAATTTAAAAAAAAGGTGTTTATTCAAAATTTTCTTATTTTTTTTCTTATGAAGTTAAATCGCTTTGAAAAATGAAATAACCTAACAGAAAAAGTGCCCTGCATACCGAAGTACCCAAATTCCAGTGCCGGATCAATGAAAATATGTCCACCGATCGAGATAGCACGTTCTTCAAGCACAAATTGAGATAGCACGTTCTTCTATCACAATTTGAGATAGCGCGTTCTTCTCTCATAGTTTGAGATAGCACGTTCTTCCGGCACAAATTGAGATAGCACGTTCTTCTATCACAATTTGAGATAACTCGTTCTTCTATCACAATTTAAGATAGCACCTTCTTCTCTCATCATTTGATATAGCACGTTCTTCTAGCACAATTTGAGGTAGCACGTTCTTCCATACTGCCGTCGAAAATCGACCATTTATCCATGAAGAGAAGAAGAAGAAAACAAACAAACAAGCAAAATCGTCGTTCTGGTACCCCCTCGTTATGTATTACTTATCAACACGACAAGTACACCGGATGTTCATGCAAAAAAAATCACACGCGTAACGGAGAGAAAAAAAACAAAAAAAAAATTCCACCTGAATAACTTAATTCCGCCGGAACTAATTTATCTCGATGGAATTTTTTGTTTTCCTCTTTCCTTCGTCGCGCAAAAACAACACGTCCATTCCGAAATCTCATATCTCATATCATTCTCATCGCCAAATACCTTTGACTTCCATATATACGTATATAATAATATATATTTAGTCAGTCATTGCCCCAGTCCCCCCCTCTCATATTCTAGGAGAGTAAATAATCGAGATGAAGAAAGAGAAGAAAAAAAAACAATCGACTATTAATTATTATTGTAAAAGTGAAAAGAAAAAAAAGGGAAGAATGGAAAAAAATACGGAGACACTCGGAAGAATGAATAATTAATTAACAGTTGTAACGTACAAGCAAAAGTAATATTAAAGACTCTCGCTAACGAATATATATATATAAATATATATTCAGGCACGAGCCATTGAGTGCTTTTTTTACGATAAAACAGACTGCCAGAAGTAAACGCGGATTCCTACAATGCATTTAAGTATATAAATAATATATAATTAATCAACGACAACAGCCCACCCGATATATATTTTTTTTAATTATTTTTTTTCCTCCACACTCGAGGCTTTCGTTCTCCAACTTTTTGTTTTTACTCTACTGCTACTCTTTACATTTTGTTATATATATATATATTTTTTTTCAATTCTCTTTTTTTACACTTTCTCGATTTTTTTAAATATTTTGTAAAAATAATTTTACGCGTATACGAAATAGGAGATGTATATTTTTTAGCGTCTTAAAAAAAAAAGAATACAAACACACACACATACAGACACATAAAAACAGAAAAAATTACGAGATCGTGCCAGATCGAGCGACGTAAATAATAATAATGAGCCACAAAATGGCCGAGTACCATAAAAAAAAAAATGAAGAAATAAGAAAAATCAAGAAATTCGAAGGAGCCGATAAATAATTGTCAAACTTGTCGTTCCTGTCGTATTAAATGTCCTCATTCTTTCATTTTTTATACACATATGTATAATATACACAAACTATATAGTATATATATATAGATCATATAGAGAGTATTTTTCCTATATTTTTATTTAAGGGGCAAGAATAGAACGACGAGAGTATTTAATTTGAGAGGAGATTGCGAGTGAAGTGTCGGATGTCAATGAAAATTTGACATTATGAGAAAAAAAAGCATTATTTTAGAATATTAAAAAAAAAAATGGGGGCCTTTAAAAATAACCAAAAAAAAAAATAAAAGTCCCTCGATTAAAATCGACCCAATGATGTCCGATTCAAGTTGGAATTCGTTCGACGCTCTCACTCGATACTCTCGTCGTTTGACAGTCTGATTTCCCCTTAAAGAAAAATCAACAAAATAAAAAGCCCAGGAAAAATAATGAAAACCCGGAAAATCCTCGCTAAGTCCGAAAAACTCTCGGACTGATTCAATCAAAGCAAACGTGCCACGTGTTTCCCGCAAACACACAAACACAGAGATGAATAACGAATAATTTAAAAAGAAAACAAAAACAGAAAAATAAACACGGGGCACAATCGAGTATTAGCGATAATCGCGTCCTTAGACGTTTAAGCTCTACGATTTAAAAGTTGCTTCGAATTCCAAAAGGTACTCGGTCAGAATCCTATTAAAAGGCTAGACCACAATTTTAAGACGAAGAACGAAAAACAAAAGTTCATCATGAGAAAGAAAAAAAAATGAAGATATAAAAAAAAGAAAATACAGTCCCGTATTCCTACGCCACGCCAATCGCGCGAGCACGACCGTTCAACTTTCCATACCGTAGACAATATTTTTAAATACGAGACAAGCTAAACTAAACTTAAATGAGAAAGGAAGATTAAAAAAAAAAAAAAAGAAACGCTGATTTAAAAAAAGAAAAACGAAAAAAACGAAAAAAAAAAATTCATAACGATAACTCGTACTGAAAACTCTGAGAGCCTGAAAGAGCGAAGAGAATAGATTTTAATTTTTGATAGCCCCCACCCCACCCACCCCTTCCTCCAAACTCTTGGGTAGAAAAAAAGAAAACAATTTCTCACTGTTTTCTTTTTTTTTCTTCGCGAAATTCCCAATTCAATCTCGTGAATATACGAATGAGAAAATAAATGAATAAAAATAAAAAAAACATAAAAGTATCCCAATCGCGGCCTTGTTAGGATAAGAATGGTCCATTATCGATGAACTTTTCGAATTTTCCTTTCTTTTTTTGAAATTTTTCCGTCGAACGTAAAATTAACGGTATATTTATATATATATAATATATAGTATCGATGGATTGGGAATTTTGAGTGGGAAAAAATGAAACTATGAAGAAACTGAAAAATATACCCTCGAGCCCGCTATACTAGTCGCACTCGGAGCGTGCACAAGTATAAACAAACGAAACAAGCAAAAAGAACAAACACAATATGAGAAGAGACGATGTAAAAAAAAACTGAAACAAAAGGGACGAGCTCGAAATCATTTGGACGGTGTTTTTAAAAAAAAAAAAAGCACAAGGAATAACGATCGAAGATAAAAATGTTATTCCTTGAGTCGTGAAACACGATACTCAACGCTAAGAAAAATATCATGAACGTATCGTGAAAGAAATTTTTTTTTTTTTTTGTCAACTTTGTCGTTGATTTTTCCAACAAACGACGAGGAAAAAAAACAAATAGACGTGTAAGTAGTAATAAAGCAAACAAACAAACAAAAAAAAAGCAAAAAAATTGAAAAAAATCATAATTGACATAAGGAAAAAATGAATGAATTTTAAGATTTAACGAGACAGAACGACGACGATTCGTAGTTTTTAGAATTGATGAAATAAGCGTAACGATTTATATATAGGGTTGGATAATGTTTAAGGGTGAGAAAAAAACACAAAAAAATAATAATTGTAATGATAATGCGCGATCGAGATGAAAAGAGCGTTGGTTGATCGACTCTATACATATATATACATAAAATATATGTATATATGTATGTATATAGCGATACATTAATTAGCTATTCGATGATAATTGATAATACTGCCTCACGAGGCCTTGATAACGTGACGACGAAATGGAGCGATGAATATACAACGATCTATTTTTTTTTTATATATATATATATATTTAAAAAATCACCGAATATCATCGGGGCGGCAGATCTTTTTTTTAAAACAAATTTTTTTTTTCTGCAAAATCGCCTCTTCCTTCGTCGTCCACAATGGAGATTATTAGGTTATTAGGGACTAAGCGCTAGATAAGCTAAGGTAAAATATCTTTCTGAACGCGCTTTAGTTTAAAAAAAAAATTTTTTTTTTTTTTGCAAACAAAAGAACGGTCGAGCCGAAGGAGAGATGATTTGGGGAGAGAATTTTCGCGGGGAAACATTTTTTTTTAAATCAGGCGAGACTCAAAAGGGGGTTGAAGAAGGTTAAACTTTATTTTGAGGAAAAAGGATTTTCCCCCTTTTTAGTTTTTTTTTTAAATTCTCATTTACACTCGTAATCCAGGAAAAGAATCAGCAAATCGCATTTTATAATTTCTTAACATTTCTGATTTTGTTTTTTAAATTACTTTTGCCGTGTCAATACTGAATTCAATTATCGATCTTTCCTCGATGAAATTAATCGTGAAATATAGTTTATCGTGGCTCGACCAGCGGGAATCGCTTACAATTTCTCAATTCTTTTAGTTTCTCTTGATAATCGTCACTTTTGCTAATTGGGTTTAATTGGATTTTTTAATTTCGTTTTTTTTATTTTTTCTTTCTTTTTTTTTAATCGGCTTTATGTATAAATATATATATATATATATTTATATATATATAGGTGATACAAAAATATAGTTAGGCGTATAACGTGATATATCCGAGGGGATATAATTATATTTGATTGACATTGAGGTATTTTGGAATAGGTCTTGGATTTTGAAAAAAAAAACAATGTTTTTTTCGTCTTGGCAACCATGCTATCTCGCGAAAATTCATTTCAAACACACACATACACACACGCGCGCACACATACACACGCACGCGCACACAAACACACAGAAACACCTCTTTCGCGCATTCGCTCGATCGGACGACGAGTTTTATCGTCTACATGTGCCTTTTTTTCAAAAAAAAAAATCTAAAATATCGCGAATACATATTATTAATACGCGACGCTGCAGCGTCTCTTGATATAGTGAGACGAAAAAAAGGAGAAAAAAAAATCGCGTGACTCTTAGAGATCAGATGAATATAATTCGATGATGAAAAAAAAATGAAAAAAAAAAAGAAAACGTGAAAAGTGAAAAACAAAAAATACTGTATATCAGAAGGATACGAGGGTGGGAAAACATTATTTTTTTCTTAAAACGCCTCTTATCACGATTGGCCTAAATGCATTATAATTTTTATAGCTTTTTTATTTTTCGCGCGCTATATTAATCGGGCTTCTTATGAAATATATATTGAATTATGTATATATATATATATGTGTGTGTGTATATACATATACATATATATACATAAAATTCTATAAATTTAGGTGATAAATTTTTAATGGCTGCGGTCGCCAAATTTCGGCGTGAGGATTTAAAGGATAAAAAAGAAACGTAAAACAAACACCTAAATTTGCCTTTTTTTTCTTGTTTCTCGAGGTGTTGGTTTCGAATAAACGGGGAAGGGGGGCGAAAAGTAAAAAAAAAAGAAAGGAGGCTATTAAACAAATTCGAAGCAACTTAAGAGGATTGAAGAAGGAAGAAGAAAAATTGTGAAGAAAAAACGAAAAAAAAATACGTTTTGGCGGAGGGAAAGAAATAGTAGAGGATATTTGCGAAGGGCGGGATTTGATGGGTGTCTTTTCTCTCTTTTTTTTTCTTTTATTTCCTTAATTTTAGGCGCGAGTGCGTACTATTCTTTTTTCTTTTTCGGTATCTAGATTATATATTTTTTATTACACATACTCGTGCGGATGGGAGACGAGTCTTTCGAAATTGCAATCATTAATTGTTTTTTTTAAACTATTTTTTTTTAAATTGTGAGATAAACGTGTAAAATTATCTTAGAGAGCCTCCTGTTGTGTTCCTTTACGACACAACGTACACATCGTGATATTTAGACTCTAAATTTGTTTGGCAAGAGAAGTAGAGAAGGTAAAAAGGAGAAAGAAAGAGAAACGTGAATGAAATTCGATAATTAGGAGAGAGAAAAAATTTAAATTAAATTAAAATTCGTGCAGACAAGTGAGGAATAAATTTTTATTTGTAATTAAAAAATTAAACAAAAAAAACAAGTAAACACATTCGACGACGCGAACGTTACGTACACACATGCCATCCAGGTATTTGGAAAGTACACTGCTTTATTTTTCGTACGATATATTAATATTATTATTATTATTATTACAAAATTATTCGCTGTAAATTATAAAATGCGAGAAAAGATTGAAGGGAGACTCAAGGAAAAAGATTGATTCGATAGCGAGAGGATTTACGAAAATTTGCGTTTTGGACTAGGAATTTAGGAGAAAAAAATTATTTTCTTTCATTTTTTTTTTGTAAAACGATCGTTGACGAGGAAGGGGCGTTAAGACATCTTTTTAGGACACGAAAAATCGTGGTAAAAAAATTATTTTAGTGAGACGTGGAAGCGATATTTGAAATTTTTGCACCTAGAGAGTTTACAATTTTACGAAAAAAAAAAACGAGAATCGGATAAATTGAAGATTGAAAAACAAAAAAAAAACATTTTTTTGTGTATTTTTCGGCCAAACTGCGAGCGGTTGAATGCCATTTTGTTGAAATCGCGAGAAATATTGAATGGATGCAAGAATATTGATAACGTGAGTTGGAATGTGTTTTATTTTTTTTTTAATTTTTTTGTAACGACGATCAAAATTGAAAGAGAGAAGCGTGAAAGAGAATACGAGAGAGAAAGGAAAAATCGAGAAATCTACGGAATAAGATATATATATATATATATTATATTGGCGATGATAAGACAAAAGGGAAATGTGAAAGAGAACGAGGGAAAGTTATTTCCACGATTACAGACAAAATGGAGAAAAAAAATAGAAATTCATTAGTAATTTTTTTAATTGAAAAGAAAAAAACCAAAATTAAGAATCAAAATTTGCCCACTTCGTCGAAGAAGAATAAAAGAAAAAGCAAAATCAATCGATAACGAAGGAGAAAGCTCGTGTCTTTGTACAATCTTTGTACGTGACAATCGTGATCCGATGCGAAATTATCCAGAGACAAATTTGAAGAGAAATAATTTTCAAACGTACGAGAGAAGAAAATTTGGCAATTCGGATCGCGAGTCCCCCCACTCCTCAATGAAATAGCTGTTAAATTTTGACGAGAAAATACAAGAGAGAGAAGAAACTTATGGTCGAAGGATACGAGGTCGTTTAACGAGTGTGGAACGAAAAAAAAAACAAATATTAAAAGATATCACGGGGCCACAAAACGTATTTTTCGTCCTCGTATTTGCCGGCGAGAGAGCATATTTCCCCCCAAATGAGCTAACTAGCTTTTAACGCAGAAAGAAGAAAAGAATATTCAAGAATTAATATTAAAACAGAAAAAAAATTAAGCGAAAGAGAAAAAATATATATATATATAAAATACACACACATTTTGCGCGAGATAAGAAAAAAAATGTACGAGAGAAAGAGAGAGAGAGAGAGAGAGAGAGAGAGAGAGAGAGAGAGAGAGAGAGAGAGTTTTTAAACAAGTAGGTTTGTAAACCGAGAGAGCCTTGTGTTAAGTGCCTTCAAGTACGACTTAGATAATAGGCTAGAGACGGAGAGACGAAGAAATGAAAAAAAAGAAGAAAAAAATGAGTGAAGAAAAAGAAAACAAAATAAGAGGCGCTGAGCGCGTCCAGCTGTGAACGGATATTTTACGGTATTATTACGGAACCGGATGAGCCTCACGATCGATTACGAGATTTCGATTTTGAAGAATAAAAGTCAAAATAATATCGCCAAATGAAAAAAGAAAAATACATTTGAATCCCGACGAACAATTTGAACGCGCAAGAGAAACCCTGTAAACAAGTGCAATTGTTTGTTTTTTCGAACATAAGAAAAATCGTTTTGGTTTAACGAGAGAAAATTTATAGAAAAACCGAAAACTAAAAAAAAAAAAAACTTAAAAAAAAATACAGACGCACACCGGTAGATCCGGTCGATTATAAAATTATCCTATAGCGAGATACCGAAACTGGCTTTCGGCAATTTCTCGTTCGGCTGTGCCATTGCTTTCGACTATTGTGAGAAGAAGAAAAAAAATTCCGTACACATTTTTTTTTTCGTATATGTTCGCATAAGGGTTTTTCATTGAAAGAAACAAAATTATAATTCAAAATCACGGCGGACCGGTGAAAAAATAAGACGATTTTCTCGCGCAGAAAACGGATCTATATATGTATATTATTTTTTAAATGACAAAACTCGTAGTTGCAGAATTTTTTTGAAATTCTTAGCTCGGCTCATCCGGTGCACATCTCGAGACCAGTGATATTTTTTTAGAAATTATTTATTTGCGCCGATGAAAGAACAGTAATCTCGACGACTCGCTTATAACTGCCAATAATATCCGCAAAAGGGATGTCTCTCTCTCTTCTCCCAAAAAAAAATTTTTTTTTTCAAATTCCCTCAAGTCCATATTTTATCTTCTCTAATTATTACTATTATTATTATTCCATATATGTATATTTTTTTTTAAATCTCATTGTCCGCATTTCCCGTCTCGTCCCATTTCCACTGCCTTACAATATTGTGATTTCCGTAATATTTTTTTTCATCCAAGTTATTTATTTTAATTTTTTTAAATTAATTTTTCCTTCGTACAATATATCCTACGAGCTATTCCTCCGTAACTTTGCTCCAGATCCTTCGTACTATCGTTCATATATGTATATATATAAATATATATATGTATATGGATATTTTTTAAATTTCTATCATTATGTAATAAATAGTCGGTCGATGCTCGCAAACTGAGCATCGGCTGAAAACTTCGTGCTGTGAAAGATCCTTTCGAGTCGTGAAATATTAATTACGACACAATGAGAAAAAAAAACTTAATGCAATAACAGCGAAAAGAAGCAAAACATATTGTCAAAGAATCGATCTTTCGCATTGCGCGTTTTTTGTTTTTTTTTTTTTGTTTTTTTTTTAAAGCACGATACTCTTAGTACAAGTTTTCCCACCCTATTCATACCGAGCTCCTCGTTTTTTTAAAAATAAATATTAATATTAATCGAATGTACAGAGCAAAACTCGAACTCAGAAAAAAACAAAACTCCGCTCAGCGCCTCAAAACACACAATAATAATAATAATAATAATAATAATAATAATTACTTTACTTGTAATAATCATAAATAATTCTCTTTTCGCCATTGTATTTGCCAACGAACGATTATTAATTTCTTCTTTTGTCTCCATTTTCTTTTATATAAATATATATATATATACATTTATGTATAAATGCATATATATATACACATATATATTAATATTATCTAGAGAACGACATTATTAATGATTACGCATTACGATAATCTTTCTAGATTTTTTGATTTTTTTTTGTCAATTTCTTTCTGCCACATTAACGCGAATTTATAATATCATGCACTGCAAGGAGAATTCGCAAACAGAGAAATGAAAGAATTAAAAAAATGCGTGGCTTGGATTCATTTTACTGACTCACGACCGAAACAATTATATCCGAGAAGAAAGAATGCTCGAAAGGATTTTCGAAATTTAGGCATATCGTATAAAAACCGTAATTGCTAAAAAAGAAAGTAGGTACTTCTTCACGAAAAGCCTCCGTTTGCATTTTATACTGTACACGACTATTCTCTGTTAATTCTTCTTTTATTTTTTTTTAACGAGAAACGAACGAATATCTTTTATATTTCGGTTCTTTCAAACATTCCAAAAGTGCTTGAAATCTTTATTCTTCCCTCTTATTATATATATATATATATATTTTCGTCAATTTGTAGAAAGCCTTGTATTGGATTTAGAGCAAAAATAAAGTCTAGAAAGGCAATGTAGTCTTCAAAGTACTTTCATTGTGTGTGCGCTACGTCGATGTTTTGTTTTATTTTGCGCCAGGTTGCAAAAATCCAGGAGAAGGAAGACACAAAATTCAGGTTATCAAAAAAATGGACATTATTTCACTCTATTCGCACTTACTGACACGATATGTTTTCTTTTTCTTTTTCAGATGCTCCGAAGAATTATCCTGACGCACCAAACTTCTGGGAATGATCGTGAAACGGAAAGGACGACGCGAAACTCCGCCGTGAAATTCAATCGCAACAGTTTACGAATTATGAATTGTATTTCCCGCTCTAACAAATTTGAATTTTGAGTTTCAGCTCGTCGCCACGAAGAGGGCGCCACCTTGTCCGCGCGAGGTCGACGATCGCCAGGAGATGAAGAGTTTCGTCATCGAGGATGGATGTAAAACGCTAAAAGGTCTGCTCGCAGGAATATCGTCGTTCAATCACTGTAATTCACGATATTTGTCATATCCAAATAGCGTGTATTTCATTCATCATCGCACACTCGCAGGAACGAAGCAAAAACCTCTTCCTCTACCCCTGCCCCTGTCATTTGCTCGTTGTTGTTTAGCTTGAGACTTGATTGTTTGGCATGGCCCGCGCCGTTGAAGAAGACAAAAAAAAAGCTAAAAGAAAAAAAAAACCCCAACGAAATCGAGAATCAATGTTATTCTCCGTGAATATTTTTCTTCCTCATTGTATTTTTCTATCCGCACTAACGACACTCTCGCACTGTCTTTTTCTTTCTGTTTTATCTACGCGCTTGGCAGGATTCTTCGCGAGTCTCGGCTGGAGAAACGACGGTAGCGCAGTCACCGGACGTCTGATGAATCATCCGCAAAGCGATAACGAAGTTCCGGCGCCACTTGCGCCGCAGAGACGCGCGCGTCTTCATTGTCCGGCTCGACACGTTGCCCGCAACAACAATCGTCCTCTAACGATTTCGGCCCACGATCGACGTCACGATTGTTCGCGATGTGGTAAATCGTACAAGAATGCGTACATCCTGAAGAGGCATTTGTTGTACGAGTGCGGCAAAGCACCGTCGTTCAGCTGTCCTCACTGCGCCTTCAGCTCCAAATACGAAAGAAATCTGAAAGCTCACATCAATCATCGTCACGTCGAAACTCCGAACAACGCGGTGAATCAACGAGCCTGAAAAATTCCCTCGTCAAAATTGTGTCCCGCAACGAGTTGTTTTTCTTCGAAGAAAACGTGAAGAGAAAGAGTTTGTGGTAGATAAGAAGAGAAAGAAGCTCCGTAAGTTTTGCCATGAAAAAGTGCCAAAAAGCAATAGTTTTTATCGTGAGGTTATGTTTAAACTTTTGGCGGAGAAGAGCTTTAGTTTTGATCTTTATTTATTTTTTTTGATCAGAAGAAATCCTAGATTCTCTTTGCCGACGAAAAATCGTGAGCAATTAATCTTGAAGAAATGATGATGCATCATTAAGGAGATGTATACATTTTATTTTTAGCTCGGTGATTGTTCACGATTATTTTGGTCGAAAATTAGTTTTGCTGATCCTTTTTCACTCGATAGCCTCGTGGAATTATTATTATTTAAATTGCAATCGTGTAACGATAGCGCTGGTCACCTCCACGAATATATATATACATATATATATATAAATATACCTGTATATATACTTGCCGCTTGTTTGTTGTTTGTCGGCACCTTTCGGTATATCGATGGTGGTGAAAAAGGATTTTGCTTCATCTTGCACTCGTGAATTCTTTGTGTCAAAGTGCCAATCCCTTTGTTTTTATTTAGAGCAAAGATAGTACGAAAGAAATTGTAATAACCGAGACATTGAAAATGGCGGGTGAAACGAAATTTGATTTTTCAAGAGGAAAGTTTTGCAGCTCTGCGTATCCATGACAATATTTATCGTTAAAAATCAAGATCCTCTACTTTTCGTAGCTGTAAGTTGCTTTTACAGCCATACGCGGAATCTCTTGAATTTTTGTTTCTTTTTTTTTTTTAGTTTCATTCCGATTATTACTACATTTATAAACAAGGAATTTATTTTATCATCATTCAAGTTCACAAAAAGAGGAACATGGAAACGAGGTCATGCTCTGTATTTGATAATGCTGGAGCTATTTGATGCGCCATGAATGTATTACATTCGGGTGGGGCTGGAAATAGTCATGGCAAATTGAAAAACGGATGAGTATTTAGTAGAGTTGAAAATTGTTAAAAATGTTTTTGTGCAAAATGATTACAGAAAATAACCCCAAAATGCTTGATAATTAATTGAAAATTTCATAAATAATTAGAGATGAATTTACTAAAAATCATTCTTATTGCCAAAACACATGAATGACTTCCCTGTAAAAAAAAATCTACGTTCTGAATAACATGTCCCTCATCCCTGATTTAGCGTGTCATTGATCAAAACGGAGATGAAAAAAAAACTCTGGTTGTCCAGAACTTTTTCTTGTTGCCAATCTTTTTGAGATCCGTGATCGGTAAAAAACGAAAAAAAAATCGACTCTTCTTCCCCCCCCCCCCACATTGTTAAATATTGTACAGAGTCGAGAAGCGATGAGAAATTCGTTGAACACGATATTCGACAACCGGAAGTCACTTGCTGTAAGCTTGAAAAAACAACTAATATCGTCAATCGCTTCTCGACTTTTTCGTATAAAACGCCCAATTATTTTTATACAAATTAAAAAGGATACGTGAAATTTTTTCAAAGGAATAAAATTGTTTCGATCTTCCTGATAGTTCGATGGGAGGAAAAATAAATACAATGTGATCACGGTACATCGCTCTTAGGTTTAAAAAAAAAACGTTAAAAAAGAAACGATAACCCGTAGGAAGAATTTCTCGAAGCAACGAAAAGAATAATAATAAGCCGAATAATGCTAAAGAATTTTTAGCCAAGTAGAGCAAGGGTTTTTTTCGATGCGAAAAATATCATGAGGAAAATGGTTTTACGAGCGCAATTCGTCGAACCTCGTAATTCGGTGGAAAAAAAAAAATGAATTTTTGAATTAATTAGTCCACATGGTAAACGCCCGGAAATGGATAAAAATGAAAAACTTCAAAATATTTAAAAAAATCAAAAAAATAGAGAATATATTTAAATAAAAAATATATTATATTATTATACCATATATATATTATATATATATCATTATTGAGAACGATGATATGAAATTGTAAGCTATATTCACTGCGATTTACGATTACATGGAGCCGAAGAATATGCTTGTCCGAGTTGACCTTGAAATCAAAGAAATCCATGGTACCAAAAAAAAGAAGAACAAACTTCTGATAAGAAAAAATGATATTCTAGTCTTCTCGACTCGGCCAAGCATTCAATGAAGAAAAGAAACAGCAACTCTGATCTGTATATCGCTCTCTCTGTCGTATTTTATCCTTGAAACGTAGAAAATAGTGAGACTTTTCAGCTCTTCTTCCTCTTGATCCCTCTTAGACGTTAATGAAACTACGTAAAAAACACACACATCAAACTGTATCTTTAAGAGAATTTGAGAAAAAAAAATCTCTTCTAATTAACTCGAGAAAAATGTTTGAAAAAACTATTAGCCAGTTCTATATTATATATCGACCAGTTGCAGTCTGTTAAAACTAGTCGAGATCCTTTACTGATCCTTCCTAGCGAAAAAAAAATATAGCCAATATCTGTAAATTAGTGAGAACGGCGATTTGAATGAAAAATCATTTTTGTTTCGATAAAAAAAAATCGTGAAGGAGGCTTATTAATTAATCGACTTAATTCGACCATCGATTGTAGTTCCGTACCAGCTACAAAAAAATATCACTCAATTGATTGAAAAATTAATATTTCCTTTAAAATTCTGGATTTTTTTCCATCGAATTAATGATTTTACATTTGAATCACACTCGTCCGATCTTCGACTTCAAAAAAAAGCATCTCTATGTACGTAGAAACTCGCCTGAGCTCTCTTTCTCTCGAATTGTAAACTAACTTTATCGAAGGAAAATATTCAAGATCCATTGTGGTATCTGAATTA
This sequence comes from Alloplasta piceator, assembly GCA_946863875.1. NCBI lineage: Eukaryota > Metazoa > Arthropoda > Insecta > Hymenoptera > Ichneumonidae > Alloplasta > Alloplasta piceator. The sequence goes on from OX333080.1 coordinate 2,210,030, forward strand.
ATCGTCAATTTGTTATTCATAGGCTGGCTGGAGCCACCAAAAATTAATCGTCACTAACACATTTCTTCTTCTTCTTTCTACATAGCTTCTCTGTACCAAAGAAAGCAACGATGAAATCGTTAAAAAAAAAATGATAAATTTCAGTCAATCCGACGTAATTTCTCCCTCGAACTTTTCGATTTTCCAAAAACAAAAAACAGCTCCTCGTTGCTTGATAAAAACGCCATGTCTGTGCGAAAATGTTGCCCGGTGTCTTCCACATGATCAAAGTGAAAATAAATTCATCGAGTATATGGAAATAAAAACGACGAAAAAGGAGCCAATACCAAAATATGCGTAAAATGAAAAAATCAAACATTGTAATATTAGAAGAAAAGATAAATTAGAGGAGAATGAAAGGAAAAAATTAAAATCACACTTGCGAGCGAAAAAAAGTACGCGGCACAAAGACTGAACAAAAAAAAACCGGAAGTGAGAAATAATTAGAGATTATCGTAAAATATTTACACAAATGTGAAACATAACTTGATGGGGATTTTTTATTTCAGTTTTGTCTTCATTTGCGACTCATCGATTGATTCAATGATTTTCGTGCTAATGAGAGATTTACAAGAAAAATAAAAAAAATCCAGCTATGCAATACTCGAGTCATCGTTGACGGCCTTTAAAAGCTGGAAACGTCAGAGATGCCTATAAATAATAAAAATAGAATAACAACAATGTACACACGCATAGAATTATTTTGAATGAAAAATTGAAATCGAAAAAAAAGTAGATACATTGAGGAAAAAAACCAAATGAATTATATATACAAAATATATATATATACAATATGCATTATATAAATATTATGAACGCATGCGAGTACATAACTATACAAAAAAAAATGTATATATCGTATACGCTGAATATCGAAGAAATATGACGATGTCGATGGGTGAAAGAGAACAACTTTAGATTTTAAGGAGATTGCGATAATAATTAGTTTGTAAGAATTCTCTCGATAAAAAATACCAAAAAAACAGAAAAAGCAAAAGAACGAAATGGGATTGTTTTTTTTTTTCAAATGAGAGGAGGTTTTTGTGCATCAGTCTTCCCGTTGGGAGATCTGAACAAATATATCATTAATTCAATTGAAAAAAGTTAATTAATCATATATTATAATTATAAAGGGGTAATTAATATTCATAATATTCTTTACGATTATGCTCTTTTTTCTTGCATTAATCGAATAAGATTTCGAGTGTGCCGATTTAAAAAAATCATTGTCTTGGCAAGAAAAGGCAGGACGTAATACGTATATATATATATATATATATATATATATATATATATATATATATATATATATATATATATATAAATATATAAATAAATATATATATAATAAAGAAATTGATTAAATCGTTCAAAGTGATCGATAAAGTTATTCGATGCATTGCATTTCTTCTTGAGAACCCGATTTTTTGTCACTTGTAGAAAAATTCGGTGAAGATTATTCTTATCTTTTTTCGTCACCATACTGACACGTATTTCTTTTTGATTTCAGGCTGGCTGCGCTGTCACTGCGGTCGTCGTTTCAAGCACGAATTCTCGCTGAGCTGCCATCAGCACAACGAGTGCGGTTTCGATTATCAGTGTCTCAATTGCGCGTTCACCACCGACAAGCTGTATCTTTGGCTGGAGCATACGAAGAAACTATGTCCCGGAAGATTCGGGGCTCCTCGTTTCTCTTGAATAAGAAAAAAAGGATGAAAAAAAACCTCTACCATTTACATACATTTTATGATTTTGTGTTTTTTTTTAAATCTAATATTACGAATATTTTAAACATGGATTAAAGGATTATTATCAACCGAGACGAGGCAAATTATTTCCAGCATGAGAAGTTTTAACCGAGCTCCTCCATTGCGTTTCAAAATTGAAAAAAAAAACCATGACCTTTCAAATTATCAGCGACTTAACGAAATTTCGATGTTGCACGAAAAATAATATTAATTCGCAATTTTTGTCTTGTCGACCCAATTGACGCTCCGATTATATCATGAGACTTAGATTTGTTTCGTTTTTTTGCTTTTCATTTCTCAGGCTATTTTATACTTCTGGACAAACCATTTATCTGCGGACGTTGCGGACGAAGTTACAAGTGGAAAACCTCGTTGAAGTATCATCAGAGGGACGAGTGCGGCAAGGATCCGCAATTTCATTGTCGCTACTGCGGTTACAGAACGAAGATACGATCGAATTGGATAAGACACGAGAAAAATCACACAAAGCAACCGACGGAAAAGTTTCGGCCGACTTGTTTCAGAATTAACAATATATCGATATAGTAGATACGATGATATATTCTTGACGTTCTTTCGAGGGGCGAAAAAGAAAACCATTTGGAAAAGCTAGAAGGCCAAATATAGCTCTGGTGCTTACTTCGCTCGATTTTCGCCGCTTATATTAACGGTGAAGTCAATTTTCGTCTATTTTTTTTTTGTAACGAGAAATGAGAAGCAATCCTTTGAAACGGAAAATATTATTTTTCTTTTCGCGACTCTACGTCTGCTGACTAAAGGCACCAAAATTATCAGTGGATGAATAAATCAACGATGGAAAAATAAGAAAAATTGAGCGTTAAAATACTATTTTCTCGGTCGAGCAATTTCGGGGCAACGTTTCATCATTCGCATTGAAAGATTCTCATTATTATTTTGAAAATTCTTTCAGTTTACATCCCAAAAATGAGGGACAAACGTATAACAAAAGGAACACTATTTAAAGCTAGTTTTTTTGTTTCTTCTCTTGCTTGCAGATCCAATGGACGAGAGGAATAGTCGACCTTTTCTACGCGTGAAAAATCGCATCAGACGTGTCCCTCAAAGGATGAATTATTCGTGCCGATGTGGTAGAAAATATTCGCAAAAGTGTTCCTTGGATCGTCACGTTAAGTACGAGTGCGGCAAAGCGCCGAGTGTGCCTTGTCCGAATTGTGGAAAAATGTTCAAGCATCGTCATCACGTTATGGAACACATGAGAAAGTACTGTCCGTTCAGATATTCGTACAATATTCCCAGAGTGTAATTTTTCTCGAAATTACAATTAAATGGAAATGTTGATTTTTACAATCTTCATTCTTAAAATCTCCGAAGCGATTGTCACGTATGTTAGTTTTTCATTAATTTGTCACACCGAAAATTCCGTCAATTCGTGCGACAAATCTCAATGATGAAAAATCAGGGATTAAAAAAATAGTTTTTACGTTTTTCTTCTGAGAAAATACAAAATTATTTCAATCTCTTGGTCATCGATTGAAGGTCAGTATCTTCGAATGTTCCGATTCACGTTTTCTCACGCAATGTCGTTTTTTTTACTCTCGAACTTTCTGCTCGTTGTTTCCTTGTATTTTTTATGTGAAATCCAGTTTTTCGATCACTCGATTCCGCTAACGAACAAATGTGTTTTTTTCTTTTTTTTTTGGTCAATCTTTCAGCCTCGAGATTCCGGCTGCACTACGAGCAATTCGCGTCCCAACAAATGGCGGATATGATGTCAATGCAGACTGAGAGAAAATTTACTTGCGATAATTGTGGAAAATCATACAAGTGGAAGGAATCGTTGTTCAAGCATCGTCGCATCGAGTGCGGCAAAACACCACAATTTCCATGCGACATATGCGGTCATCGTTTTATGCACAAGCATCACTTGATCAAACATTTATCGTCGATTCATCAAGTCCCACCTGCACTTGGCACTGACGTTGTGATCATTCCGTGAGAACAAACATAAAATTCAATAAATGGAAAATTTCCATAAATCGCCGAATTTTCATTGAATATATTTTTCTTTTTTGTCCATTTCAAATGTTTCAAACGAATTCTTCATTTCCATCTGAAGAATTAATCAATTATCGATCGATCAATCATTCAAACTTCACCGATACTTTTTCTGCTTGCAGATTATGCTGACCGAAGGGGAAGAGAAAAAATAAATATCACAAGATGCGAAGGGAAGATATTTTTATTTTTCTACTAACACTATTTTTTTTCTGCTTACAGATCAACGATATGATGGGAGAAAAAACTGTATCCTCGCTCGGACCGTGGAAAATCGTATTCCCTGAGATATTCAAGCACAAGCATCATTTGACGAAATATCAAACGTTGGTTCGCCGAATTTCAGCACAATAATGATTTGATTATTCATTTCGATCATCCTCGATTTTTCAAAATTGAATACAAATTTTCATTATTTTTCTTTTCAAGTAAAAAATCACATTCCCGAAGAAATGAAGGAAAAATATTTCTCTTTCTCACTAATGCTATTGTTTTCTTTTTTAAGTTACAGATCGACGCTACGAATTTGTTCCGGTGAGAAGTCGTCAACGAAGTGGAAAACAATCGTACGCGTGTACTAATTGTGGAAAATCGTATTACGCGATGGATTCATTGAGGCGTCATCGACGTGTCGAGTGCGGCAAACCGCCGAGATTTGCCTGCACGATGTGTGCCGCACGATTTATGCACAAGCATCATCTCATCAGTCATCTTAATTCGAATTATCACACGACCAACGCGAATGGAGGTAAAATTTTCGAAGCTTTATTATGTTTTTTTTCACACAAATTCCCTTTTTACAAGTTTTTATTTTACAACCTTTTCATAATTTTTTGCGAAAAAGAATGTTTCGCAAAGTTTTGTTCACAAAATGATTTTAACCAATTGATTTGTAACATTTTTCTACAAACATTTTGTGCAAGTCTTTTACCAAAAAATTTTGCGAAACTAGATATAAATTACTAAACTAGTTATTTAACATCATAAATACAAAAAAATAAAAAACGAAAAATAATTTTTTTTTAAACAAGCTTTTATTAGTTGTTGATAAAAAATAACTAAAAAGTTAAAAATAATTTTATTCCGATTGGAAATGTCATAATTATATATATATACAGAATCAAGTTTTCCAATAAAAGCGTGTTACACCCTCTTTTTTTCTCTTGCTGTTAAAATGTAACACGCTTTTATTGGAAAACTTGATACTGTGATAAGTGCACAAAAATTTAATATATGGTATGAAGTTTCAAGATTTGAAAATATATAATTATGATGTTTCCAATCGTAATAAAATTATGTTTAAGTTTTTAGTTATTTTTTATTAACAGCGATTAAAAGCTTATTTAGAAAAAAAAAATTCGTTCATTTTTTCAATTATATTTCCAATTGGACAATCGCAGAATGCCGTGTGTAATTCATCCCGATTTTTTACTTTCTTTTATTTTTGTATAACTTTGTGTGGATGTAATTTTTCTCCAGCTAAACACAAATCTACCAAGGATTTTTATGTATTTCATGAATATTTACTCAATGAAATGCTGAGAATTTTCAAATTCCTTTACGACGTATTTGCCAATTAAAAAAATTCTAGAACAATTAATGCAACAACTAAAATTCAATAATTAACTTCAATCGGAATTTCGTCTGTAAATTCTACTTGAAAACAAACCAGTGATCATACAATGACAAATGTTTCTTTAAAACAAATAATGAAATGCAAAAGAGAGCTCTTATTTGTAATTTCAGATCCGTTGGTAGTGAGAAGAAGAACGAAATGGGTAAAATGAACGATAGACGAAAGAAACCGGAAGTCAACGAGGAAGGGGAGCGAAAACGTAATGAAAAGAAGAAAAATCGTCCATTCTATCAAGTTTTTTTATTCTTAAGTATTCACGTGGTTCACGAGTATTGTAATGAGGTTCCTGTGAAAATTGGTTGTTGAAATGTCTATGAAATTCGATGTAACAATTAATATTATCCATGAATATATCCATTCCAAATTTCTTCTTTCCTCTTCGTCCTTTTTGTAGTCTTTGATAATCTATAATAGTGAAGATTTAATTTTTTTTTGTTTCAAATCAATTCTCGCGCTAACACGAATTTGTAACATTTTTTTCAGCCATGGAATTCAAGATCGAGAACGTCATGAGCTGTTTTATTCAAGATCCGTCGCACTCGTGCCCGCGATGCGGAAAGGGATTTACATCGAAACGTTGGATGTTGAATCACAGTGCGAACGCGTGTCAATTATTCATCGATCGTAAACGTGACGAGGCATGGCGTAAATTTCCTTGCAGACTATGCGAGGCGCGATTTTTCGAAAAGCATCATCTGGCAGCGCACGAGAATTCATACCACAACGATGACAAAAATCATGTTTGCGAGGATTGCGGTAAAAGTTTTTCGTGGAAATCGTCATTCAATCGTCATCGCCAGCGCGAATGTGGCCAAAATTCGGATTTCACTTGCGAAACTTGCTTGGCGAGTTTCCCCACCAAGCATGGCCTCCTCCTTCATCTTTCGGAGAGTAAACACTCGCAGAACGATTTCATCAACGGTAAAGACAAAATTTTCTTTTTTTTTTTTTCACTAAAAATTGCACCCATTATTTGTTTTGTAGAATGTAAATAAAAATGACTAAGTGCTGTATTTGAATAAAAAAATATTCAGCACTCTTTGCGAAGTACGAAGTACTCAATGATTATGAAACTAACAAGATAATTATTGTTTATTTTTTCAGACCCATCAGTTAAAATGGGGACAAAGCGCGACATTACTGATGCTGGTTATTCGAAGCCGGAAATTCGGAAAAGTCAGCGAATCAAGCGAAAATCGATCAAGTTCAAGGATCAAGATCCCTAGGATCGCTGCGATTTTTTCGGCTGGATTCTGAGAGTAAAAACTTTCATCTTGTCGACAAAGTCAAAATATCTAATATCAAATAATACATCTGTCGACCTGAAAGTTTTGCAATTGGAAAACCTATTTAAAAAAAAAGAATCCAATAAAATTGAGAATCTTGCGAATGCCGAGTTGTTGGATTGGCATTCAAAGTCCTTTTCGGGATGATTTCGAAAGAATTTGGCGCCTCCGAGTTAAAGTACCTTTTTTATTTACTATTTCTCTGTGACTAATTCGTTCGTTGAGTGAATGTCAGTGTCTTATGTTTACCATCTTCAATCTATCTAATTTTTTTTAATGGCTTTAAAAATCAAGTGAAGCTCACACAAAATTTTCGAACAAAATAATTCTCGAAAATTTTGAAATATATTTTTGCCAAAATACAAACTCAGGCTCTCTGCATCATGGCGGAGGCTCGCTTTTGCTTTAAGAACGAAATAATTCCGGAAAATTGATCGGAAAATCGAATTTCTCGAATTCAAATTGCCATTCGCGTTTCTCTAATGGGCTTCAGTGTTTTTTTTCTCTCTTGTTTCAGCGTACCCATCCCGAACGCGATACTTCGCTGGAAAATCACGCTCCGGGCATTCGTCGTACAACAAGCCCCACGTGTGTTTGACCTGCGGAAAATCTTACATCTGGAAAATATCTCTCTCGAGGCACATTCGCGACGAGTGTGACAAGGCGCCGCAATATTCGTGCATGTTTTGCGCCCGAAGTTTCAAATCTCGCAGCAGTTTTCAGCGTCATCTGAGTACTCAGCACAATGCTCGATTGCCGAGACCGAGTCGTGGTGCAAAAAGATGAAAATCGTCAACACTTAAGAAAGCAAGAGAAGAAGGAAAAATTGACTCTCTAGAATAAAAGAAGAAAAAAAAATCGCGGAGCATCGAATCTCAAAAATGGAGATGGAAGCATCAATTATGAAAATTTTATGTGCAATCAAGGCTGCTATGAAGACTCACCAATGAAGATTCAACGCGCTGAAGAAGAAAGCAATTGTTTTTACATCGTAATTTTGTAAATTTCCTCTTGAGATATTTCTCTCGCCGTACAATTTTTCACGAAATATTTATTTCACCCTTTTATCATTCATCGAAAGTTGAAGTTTATTCACTGTTTTCTTTAAATGCTGATTTTCTCGATCTACGTTGAAGTTTTGCAGGTAACCTGAAACTTCACTTTGTGGACTTTTTGTTACGATGTGGCATTTCATCGTAAAGCTTAATTATTATTTAATTTCTTTCCTGCATAATGTACATTGAATTATTGCGAATCTATATGACACGAAGACGAATGACATCGAGAATAATTAATTTTCCATGATGGATTGCGCAATGCGCCAAGGTAAAGCTTATAAAATTTTGTAGAGAGAATATATGACGGATTCTTTGAAATATCAGTGCGACATTGCATCGTCATGATCATCTCATATTTGCTTGCATTTCCAAAGAGGCAGACGTAATTTTGAAAAAATAATTTTTCATATGCTCTTTGAGCGATTTCACCAATTCAAAAACAGTTTTGACAAAATTTACAAAATTATGTTCCTACTGTAAGAAAAATTGATGAATAAAATTGATAAAAAATACCATCTTGAGGAAAAATTTCTCAACTTTCGACTGAAAATAATGTCGATTTTGTGAAAATTTGGAAAGACAGAAAAAAATATCGAAAACGCTGCTTTTAGCCAAGAGCTTCTATTTCCGTATAAAGCTGGTTTTTTCTTCATTCACACGCTTCTCGATGATGAAAATACCAATAACTTTTGAATATTGTTTTTATACACAAAAATAGCGATTGTGAAAAAAAACAATTTATTTCTATTGATGGAATAAAGGATCTCGGCTTAGAGCTGCTTTTTCGTGTATAGGATGGACAATATTTTTAATAAAAAATGTTTTATCCAAGAGCGTATCTTTGTATGTCAATTCAATATGAGTAACCCAAATCTACAGCAAATCCGAGACTATGAGGGCCAAATTCATGTTCGCTATGCGAAAGAATCAGTCGTATAGATATCATATTTTTTTCAAATATTTACAAACTTCCCGTTGGTTTTTTTAAAATATTATTTTGCCTACATATCTATTAACTATCTACTATTTACTTACACACTATTTACTATCTTACGTATTGTACAAAACACTTAGAGACGAAATAATCGTGATTCTATAATTTTTCACGATTATCAAATCGTCAGAATACTTCATAATTTTTTTTGTATAAAAAAAGTTCCTAAAAAAAAAAAGAATGTACGCGTTTTCCATTCGTACGATGAAAATCTGACGGTTGGACAAACTTTCCCGATCGATCCACATTTATTTTCCGTTTCTCCGAAGCTACAAATTGTGTCTTGAATGGCGAAGTCTTCTTTTTTAATTTCTTTGTTTTTCAAAGTGTACAACGATGAGATCATCGTCTAACGGAAATTTCTTTGCTCAGTTCCAGGTTCGTCACAATCGCCGGCTAAGATAATCGGCGTTCCAAGGCAGAAGCAACTTTGGCGCCCATTTCCTTGTTCCGTTTGTGGAAAATCGTACACGAGGAAGGACACCCTGAGGCGACATGTGCGCTACGAGTGCAACAAAAATCCTCAATACATTTGCTATGTGTGCAAGAAAGGCTTCAAGCAAAAATCAAACTTTCAGCGACACAATGCTAACGTCCACGGCTTCAAATTCTAGAAGATGAGCAAGAACAAGAAGAAACTTCTCACAAGTTGAGCAGCAGGAAGAAAACACGATTTATGAAATATCGTGCTTGCGCCGAGACGCACAAAGGCCTTCGTAGAAGATGACAAAAGACAGATTCATAGTTTTTTCAAAATTGGTCGTAGAAAAATTAAAAAAAAAAATAGTCCCTTATTTTGAATAATGGTATTTGTTGCACGCCACAAAATGTGCGGCAATTTGTTTCAAAAGTCATGAGGTATTTTTCTCTATACTATATATACCTACGCACATATATATATATATAAATGAGGCAATGCCATGCGGTTTCGAACGGTCAAAAAGTTGTCCACCCTCAGAAAAATTGGACTTTTGTCAAATCATTTAATTATATGAAAAAAAGTAGTATACTTTTTTTCAAAATTTGTTAAGTACCGTTATATCTTGGAAACATACGATTAAACAGGAAATGTTTCAAACAAAAAAGTTGCAGTTTCACATAAACGTTGTGAAACATTTTTTTTTCCGAATCTTTGGAGTTTAAAAAATGATCATTTTGATAAAAAATATACAAAAATAATTTTTTTCAGTCGGTATGCCACTTTCGATTTATCTCAAAAAATTCCAGAAAATACTCTGAAGTATGTACAATAGACACGTATTTTTTTCTAGATGGCTCGATTAGTTGTTCCAAAGCTATGCTTTGTTTATTATTAGGATTTTTTTTTTAGAAGAACCAATTATTATTAAAAATTATTACTGTTATCGATGTTTATTACCTGAAAAATTTGAGCGAGATCAATTTTTAATAATAATTGATTTTTCTAAAAAAAAAAAAAATCATAATAATAAAACAAAGTATACCTTTGGAAAAACTAATCGAGCCATCTAAAAAAAACGTGTCTATTTTACACACTTCAGAGCATTTTCTGGAATTTTTTGAGATAAACAGAAAATGACATACCGACGGAAAAAATTTATTTTCTTATATTTTTTATGAAAATGGTCATTTTTAAACTCGAAAAATTCAAAAATTTTTTTTTTCACAATGTTTATGTAAAACTGCAACTTTTTTGTCTGAAACATTTTTCTGTTTAATCGTATGTTTTAAAAATATAACGGACTTGGAAAATTTTGAAATTTTGAAAAACTCAAAAACAACTAATTGAGCCATCTAGAAAAAATACGTGTTTATTGTACACACTTCCGAGTATTTTCTGGAATTTTTTTAGATGAATCGAAAGTGGCATACCGACCGAAAAAAATTATTTTCGTATATTTTTGATGAAAATTGTCATTTTTTAAACTCGAAAGATTCGAAAAAAATTTTGTTCACAAAGCTTATGTAAAATTGCAACTTTTTTGTTTGAAACATTTTTCTGTTTAATCGTATGTTTTTAAGATACAACGGTACTTGGAAAATTTTGAAATTTTGCAAAACTAAAAAAAATGCGATCCAAAATTTTGAAAAAAATTATTCTACTCTTTTTCATATAATTAAATAATTTGACAAAATTCAAATTTTTTTGAGCGTGCACAACTTTTTGACCGTTCGAAACCGCATGGAATGCCTCAAATATTCATTTTCCATCAGTATTCTAGTTTGAAAATTTTGTTCCAAGACTGCCGCGGAAAGAAACTAGAACGAATAAATTGTTTCCTAGCCGTTAAAACGATTTTTTTTTTTTCACTCATCATCTTAGGACCCGTGATTTTTTTTCTAAATTCCATCAAGACGATCTCAGATTCATATTCAATTTTCTTTTATCGCAAAAATCATCATTCCAAGATATCCAAGAGGCTCCATGGAATTGGAGCGAAAAAAAACAATATCGCAGGTTCGACGAGCATTATCTTTATCGTAATTTTTTGTAAAAATTAATTTTTTTTTTTAGATTTTTCCATTAATTAAGAACACGCCGAGGTTCGTTGGTCGATGACGATTGATCGATAACCCCGTGTCTCTCTCTTGTTTTCACGTTTCAGGCAATAGATCGTCACGAAGACACGGGCGCGGCTATGGGAATTTCGATAATCCTTATCCCTGTGTAAAGTGTGGAAGATCGTACAGAAACAAGGGAAGCCTCAAGCGTCATCTTCACGACGAGTGCGGCAAACCACCGAAATACATATGCAGCGTTTGCGAAAAGGGTTTCAAGCAGAAAGCGAATTTTCAGCGTCACAGCGCAACGATACACGGCCATCTTTTTTCCCTGAGATCATGAAGATCATTAGCAATTGAAGAAACATCCCAGCAAGAATGAAATCATCATGACGAAGATTCTTTTTTTCCCTCAGTTATCACATATTCTAAATAGGAAAAAGATAATAATTGCACGCCGAGTTCAATAGAAATTGAAATCAGAATAAAAGAGTCGATTCAGCAAAGAAACTATGTCTCTCCTAACAGAAAGAAAATCCGGCAATTTTTTTCAATCGCAGTTTCTTTGATCCCTGAACAAAAAAACGAGAAAGAAAAAAGCTACGAATTACTGTTTTTTCTAGTTTTTTTTACTTGTCTTATCGTTTTTAAAATCCCGACTTGAAGATACCCGAGAAAAAGCATTTTCTCGAAATCGATGAGTTACCGAGACAATTTTTTTCTATTTTTTTTTTCATCGCACTAAATTGCAGTGAACGAATGACAATTATACTTTTTTTTTGTTTTCGTTTCTTAATGTTCTCAGGTCGTCCTCGGTCGAGCTCGTGGAATCCTCGGAGTGATTTGCAAAAACCATATCCGTGTCACAAATGTACGAGATCTTACACAAACAAAAGCACCCTCAATCGTCATCTTCGCGAAGAGTGCGGAAAATTACCGCAATACGTTTGCAGCTTTTGTCAGAAGGCCTTCAAGCAACGATCGAATTTTCAACGTCACGTTTGGACCGTTCACGGATGCATACTGTGATCTTTTCCATCATGCGGAATATCCTCGTGTCCGATAATTAATCGTGATAAAAAAATGAGTCAAAAGTCTGACGAGCATGCTAATAACCGATCTCTATCTGTCTCTCTAATTATCTCTATCCATCTCTCTCTTGCGCACGCACACACACACACGAATATTCCGTTTCTCCATTGATTTTTCAACTGACAAAAAATTCTGACATTAGAAGTTATCGAAAAAAGAAGTCTCGATGAAAGAAATAGAGACGTTTTTGTGGAGTCTTGGGGAGAAAAATTTGAAATTGAAGTTTTTGCATAGATTCGAATTGAAAAAAAAATATGAAAATTGAGACTAACGTCTCTTAGAATGAAATTGTGGAGATTATGATGTCTCTGTGACGTGTTGACAGAGTAGCTTTGTACTATTTTAGTGTATACAAAATAAAAAGAAAAAAAAACTTGCAATCTAACCCATTTTATTTTGATACATCACAAAATTCATTAGCTTCGAAAACATTATTTTACATTCTACGCAATCGTTTTATTTTCTTAAAAAAAAATTTCCAATATTCTTTACTGATTAATTATATGATATTTCAGGTTCCAAGGAGGAAGGATCGTTTCGCCGAAAATTGGCCCATCGCGTGTATGGATTCCAGGAAGAAAGGGTAATGGAACGATAATGGAATGATAATGGAACGTTGAACATCACAATCGCAAAAATCCCGAAAATCGTGCAAGTTCGAAGTTCGAACTCGCTCATAATTTTTATATCGAAATTCTGAGTTGGTTTTTTTCAGAAAAATAGCTGAATAAAAGTACCAAATATTCTGTTACTCGGGCATGAAAAGTTTCAAACAAAAATTACTCCTGAAAATTATTACCTATTATATCCTGAAAATTGAAAATTACTCTTTTTCTCTGTGATAAATCAAAACAAAATAATTATGAAATCATAAGAATCGTTAAACTCACAATTTCGCGACATTTTTTTCTGTTTCAGAATTTCAAGGAAACGGTCACATGGTTTGGTACGAATCGCGTTATTGTTGCTCGAAATGTGGAAAACAGTACAAGTGTCGTGATTCATTGACGAGACATTTACGGGAGAGTTGCGGCATTCGTCCAAAATACAGATGTCGAATATGCGGACGCCGTTATCGTCGAAAGGATTATCTTCATCGTCACGAGATAACCGTTCACAATGTTAGCAACGCCATATTTTGACAGCCGTTTTCCAGTATGTTTCCACCGTAACGTTTGCAACGAGGGAAGAAACAAATTGAAAAAGAAAGAAAAACAATGAATAACGAAAGCGCGGAGACGAAGAATCTTGAAGGGAGGTCGATAATAAATTCCGTCATATTTAAAGTATTCATTATTATTTCTTCATAAAAATTCACGCGCACGCACACATTGTCATGGCAATTCGAAACGATTTTCGCAAATTAGGAATAATTCAAACGTGAATTATTCGCAATTGGCCGAAAAAAAAATCATCCCTTCTTCCACATCATTCATGCTTCGGTAAAGAAAATGATTCTTCTACAATGGTGATCGTTTATCTGCGCAATAACAATTTTTGTTCACCGTAACGTGATTCCTCTTCTCCTTGCATCCTCCTCTCGCCCCTCTCGTGTTTGCATTTGGAAAAAAAAAATACCGCGCTTGATTGTGATATCATCGGTATTTAAAATATTTATATACATATAAACATTACATCATTGTAAAAATTTTCACTTACAGACGATGGGGTTCTGGATTTCGATGAAAAATGGATGATCAAGCAATTTGAGTCGCCGTGCTCGTGTTCCGATTGTCTAGATGTGAAAGTCCCGACGAAGGTGAAGAGATCGAAAAGGCCGAAAAGAAGGTTCCTGAGTCATAAAAAGAAGCACTATGCGCCGCAAAGGCGTCCAACTTTGGCTTTTGATATGGTGATGCCGTACGAGCGGCTCAAGAAGAAAACAAAACCGCGTTGTCCAACGTGCAAGATGCAATTCGACGTAAAATGGATGCTCCTAAATCACATGTCGATGGTCCACAAACAAGTGATCAACATGGGCGACATTGAACCAAAATTCAAGATACCGAAACGTGGTCGGAAGTTTGAAAAAGTAACGTTAAAAACGGAAATTGATTGATTTGCAAAAAAAAAAACAAAAACAATCCATGAAAATTTTGAATGATTACTTAATTTTTATTTTTCATCGAGGAAACTCCGTTACATCACTTTTGTTCGTGGACTATTTGCGTGTGTTTTGGATGTTTGAGAATTCATGAATCAATTGATATTTGTAAGTCATTTCGTTGCCGAAAGAAAGTCGGCGATTGATTCGGCGATTGGCGACGGATAAATATTTGTAGAGGATAATTGAAACAATTGCAATGGACAACGGGTCAAGAAAAACTCTCCGTTGGCATTTGTTTTCTCTCGATTTTGTGTGAGATTTATTTCTTTTAATAAACCAGTTGGTGATGTAAGACGTTTTAATGTCAATTATCGTAGCTTCGAAGAGAAGAAGACACTGTATACAATAAAAAATTTCTTTCATTGTATTTTTTTTATGTTTTTCAATTGTTATCAGTCATCTCTTGGGTTTTGAAAATCCTCGTGACTGCGAAATTTCGATGAGATTTAACGTAACAATTGAAGAGAGGAAGAAAGATACGCATATTTTTCGATGATTCGTCCGGAACATTCGTACAGCTTTATTTTTCTTTATTTTTTTCAGGCTTCAGCATATCCGACTATTACAAGCGTCTTGGGCGACATTTTTGCTCGACCTGTGGAAAGGAATACAGATGGATGCAATCATTGGTGAGACACGAGCGCGAAGAATGCGGTAAGGCACCGCAGCACAGTTGTCCAGTTTGCGGTGTTAGAATACGACACAAGTGGATGCTGAAGAAACACTTGATCAACGCCCACAATTGGATTGTACCGAACGGAAAGAATCTTTGAATCAACGAACAAAAACGTGAACGAGAGAAATATGTGTGTCATTCCATACCATCTTGACCTGGCTCTGAACCTTGACCTCTCGGATTTGGCTCGCGATTTTTTGTACGATTTTTCTCACTTTGGAAGGCACCCAGTTTTTTTTGTAGATTTTTCAGATTCAATTTGAATCTTCTACAATTTTTTAAACCATTTTATTGATCGACACAATTTAAAAATCTGAAAAAATTCTGGAAAATCGTGTGTCAGATATACAAAAATTTTAAACTCAGAGCCGGAATTGGGAGATTTTTCCTTCTGACTATTTTTAAGCTTTTTTCCGAAAAAAAAACGTTAAAAAAAATAGAAGCGGGTGTTATTTTACTATGAATGGTTGCTGAAACATTTTCATGTGTAATATCGGATTTTTCCAAATTTTTCGCAAGAGATTTTTTTTTCTCTTTATTTTGCTAATATAAATGGTTCCAAAAAATCTGATTTTTTTTTCAAAAATACCATATGACATATGAAAATGTTTCAGCAACCATCCATAGTAAAATCACTCCCGCTTCTTATTTTTTTAACGTTTTTTTTCGGAAAAAGCATGAAAATAGTAAGAAGGAAAAACCTCCCCACTCCGGCTCCGAGCTTAAAAATTTTCATATCTGCCACACGATTTATCAGAATTTTTCAGATTTTAGAATTGTGTCGATCAATAAAATCATTTAAAAAATTGTAGAAGATTCAAATTGAATCTGAAAAATCTACGAAAAAACTGGATGCCTTTCAAAGTGAGAAAAATCATATAAAAAATCGCGAGCCAAATCCGAGAGGTCAAGGGTCAAACCTAGGTCGAAATGGTATGGAATGACACATGTACACAAATAAATATAAATATTTTTCATTCCAACGTCCAATTAATTATTTGTACATGAAATTAGATTAACGAAGGACGTTTGGCGCGAGATTAGAGAATAAAGAGAGAACAAAAGTGTCTAAATACGGAATCAAATCCTTTCTGTGTATTTTTATAATTTTTTTGTCTCGCCATTCGTATTTGATAATTTTTTAAAACTCATTTTTATCTTTTTTTCTTCCCCCAGTTATTATCGCAGATTGATGAAGATTATGCCCGGATGACATCAAAACTCGAGGCTACAAATTTCGTTCATCTTTTTTCTTCGATTATTCACACACGTAATTTTTATTTTCAGAATAATGAACGAGCTCCGATTGTCACGCACATTATCGTGGAAAATAAAGCTGTGACTCGTGCGGGAAGAAATACAGCTGGAAGCCATCATCGACGAGTCCAGATTGCAATTTCTAACACACAAGATCAGCTACACGGAGACAGCATTTAATCACGACTCAAAATTGCGCAACGTTCAACGAACGGGGTTACTCATGAGTGAAGAAATTTTCTTCCTTCCAAGGGCACGATTTTTTTTTCTCAAGCATCTACGTGTCTTATCTAAAAAATCATGTTTTTGTCTCGTTCGTCGATCACCCTGACTTGGAAGGTATTTTACCTTCCATTGAATTAATTTCTTTTCATTTAATTTCTTTTCATCAAAGAAAAATTGAAGCTATTGTGAATTTTCGGGCATTTATTAAGGATCATTCGTTAATTTTGATTTCAGCCTACTGTCAGTACTCCCTTCAATCTCGTTTCACGTGTGACGTTTGTGGCAAGCATTACAAAATGCGAGGATCGTTGAGTCTTCACAAGCGCATGGAGTGCGGTATCGAGCCACGTTTCTTCTGCAACATTTGCGGAAGAAGATTCAAGCACAAGCATCATCTTGCGAGTCATCGTCGGGTACATCTTCGCGATTTGTCGTCAAATTTTTAGGGACTTCGAGGAGCAGAAATCACGGGATATTGGAAAGAAAAAAAACTAAAATGATATTTGTATAATGCGCTAAAGTTCTGAACTTGAGCTGCGAGTGTAAACTTAAAAACTGGATGAAATCTATCGTCCTTCAGCATCAGCCGAGCCGTGAATTAAAATCAATTTTCCACTGAATCAATGTCAACTTGTCCTTTTCTCTTTTTTTTTTCTCAAATTCGTCAATATCGCGGATTACCGAAGATTATGTCGAGAAGACACCCTCGAAACTATAAATTTTCACTTTTTTCTTAAATTATTCATACACGTGTTTGTATTTATTTTCAGATTACTATGCCAAGTCCGATTATTACAAGCGTCAGCGTGACGAGTATGACAAGCTTCATCGTGGAAAATACAGTTGCGACGTGTGCGGGAAGAGATACAGCTGGAAGCCATCATTGACGAGACACAAGAGGATGAATTGCGCCGGCACAGAGACAAAATTCAAATGTCCAGTTTGCAACGTCGATCATCGAGAAGCAGCGATACTGAAAGAGCATTTGATCACGATTCACAATTGGACGATGTTCGACGAACAGCATTACTTATAAGTGAAGAAATTTTTGCAATAATCTTCCTCCGAAGAGTATAATATTTTTTTCTCAATCATCTGCACATCTTATTGTTTGTCATACTATTTGAGAAATCATGTTTCCGTCTCATTGCGTCAATCGTCTTGAATAAGCGCATGAAATGTCTTTTTTTCATCAAAGAAAAATCGAAGTTATCGCAATTTTTTGAACGAGGAAGAAATACGAATTTCCGGGTACTCGTTAATGACGATCATTCGTTAATTTTGATTTCAGGCTACTTTGAGTACTACGTTCAATCTCCTTACACGTGCGACACTTGCGGCAAGCATTACAAGTGGCGAGAATCTTTGAGTCTTCACAAGCGAATGGAGTGCGGAATCGAGCCGCGTTTCCCTTGCAACTTTTGCGGAAGAAAATTCAAACACAAGCATCATCTTACGAAGCATCAACGTTCGATACATCTCTACGATTCGTCGTCGAATGCTTGACAACGTCGACGATATTTTTGTGAATAATGGGCCAAAGTTTTCAACTCGGGCCGTGATTGTACACTTGGAAATCTGAAATGTAGCCTTCTTCGACGTGCCGAGCTGTGAATTAAAATCAATTTTTCCACTGAATAATATTAAATTATTCTTTTCTTTTTTTCACTTCGTTTCTGCTTTTTTACCAGGCAATTCGAGCAATTATTAATAAGCTTCTTCGTTCAACGAGTTGCCTTAATTATCGTTGATCATTTGAAAAACGAACAGATGTCGTTCGCGTTTAGCAACTACAAGAATAATTTTAGACTCTGCAAGTTTGTACTTGAAAAATTGGAAGAAATTAATTATCCTGGTGGATCGTTCTTTTGATTTCAATCTATTTTTCCCTGATTAATAATTGAACTGTTATTTTCTTATTTCTTCTTTTCTTCTTCTGCGTTATTTTCGAATGTTTTGGTTATTTCTTTTGTTCATTTCCTTTCTTTTATTCCTCTCTTTTTTCCGATGTAAAAAGGAAAGCGTTTAAATTGAAGAAATTACAAATACTCCATGAGCAGTGTGTAATAATTAGTTCAAATGGATTCGCATAAAATCGTTGGAACGATTGATTCATTAATTTTGTCAATTTTTCTTGAATTGCAGACGATCCTTCGGAATACGGTATGATGTTTCCCTGCACAACGTGCGGCAAAATCTACGCGAGAAAATCATCGAGATACACGCATCAGAGACTGTGCGGAAAGGAGCCGAGATTCTGTTGTCTTCTTTGCGGAAAACGCTTCAAGTACAAGCACCGTCTAAAGTCGCACTTGACGTCGAATTTTCACGTACCGAGATATCGATAGCGACAAACATAGATATATATATTTATATCACACGCCGGACGAGAACAAATTTTTCGATATATATTTTTCGTTGATTTCTTCTTAGCTACTAAAATTTATGTTCACGGGCAAAGTGTGTGGAGTTAATAAATTTGCACGTTCTATTTTACGCAAAAAAAAAGATGAAGCTATTTATTCTTTCAATTAATATTAATAAATTAGTCGTTGATTTTTCATTGAAGATATTCGAGATTCGATTAAGAATTCAGTAGCACTGAAATGTCGTCCCGTTAAACATTAATCAAGCTCATTTTGTCTTCTTTTCGGTTTCTTCTTTTCATGTATCTTCAGTCTACATGCAACAGAGGGCCTGGATATGCTTTCAATGCGGAAAAGGATATCGTTGGCGCGGCTCCTTGCAGAATCACATACGCGTCGAGTGCGGCAAGGAACCGACCTTCAAGTGTCCGATTTGCGGAAGAAAATTCAAGTACAAGCATCGTTGGCTCTCTCACGTGAAGTCTGTACACCATATTGGATAATTCTCTAAATAAAAGAAGGAAAATTTGTATTTTTTTCTTTCGATCAATGATACATCATATTTATCGATTTTTCTTTTAAATCGTAACATTGAAGAATATTCATCCAAGAATCCTTGAATTCCTTTCACTGAAAGTACGGTTGAAAAGATGTGAGAAAATTCGATTTTCGTTCAATGTTTTCTTTCAATCAAAGTTGCTCGGATGAAAAAGCATTTCTTCTATTACTTTTCAGTTTTAGGAGGTCAAACGCACTGAGCAAGTGAGAAAAAATACGAGTTTGGAGGGCGACGAGGATCAAAGCTTAAAAGTGTTTTTGCCTCGACAAAAAATATTATTCGACATTATCGAGACTAAAAGAAGAAATTATTTAAAAAGCATACATTTTCATTCAGCTCACGATTGCTTCAACGCATTTCTTCACTGATTGTCCATTCCCCGCTGTGTTTGTTGCCGAGTATTCGTAATCCTCAATCCTGACAAGGATTAATGAACCTTCTTTTTAATAGCATAAATTTTTTGGAATTTTTTTTTCCAGGCCCGAGATTGTCAGTGCGAAACATGGAAAGTCTCAAGTCAAGGAGATATTCAACGATTCATCGTTGCGACAGATGCGGCAAGGGATATCAACTCGGGACTTCGTTGAAGAGACATTTGCGACTGGAATGCGGACTCGAGCCAAGACAGAGATGCGATAAATGCGGAAAGAGATTCACCCACAGATTTAAGCTCACGAGTCACATGACGTCCTGCAGACGAAACAAAAATCACCGTTAAAGATATTGAAATTTTTTTTACAATACAAAACGACTTTATTTTGCCTAAATTGACCGTAAAGTATCGACAAGTTGGAGTACCCCCTCCTAAATATAAAAAAGTAATAAAGGATTTGTCTCTATTTACAAAGAAATCGTCGAAACATGAACGATGACGAACAAGTTTTTCTTTGGAATAAAAATAGTTCACGATTTCACGAAATTCGATAATTTTTTCAGAATCATTGACAATAACACAAAAAAATTATATTCACTCTTACGACATCTCGCAATTATGCTCAAAAGATGAAGCTTGATGTGTGCTTTTGTCGCTGCAGTAAAAAAATTATTCTCTTTCTATTTTGCAAATTCTTCGATAGCGTTTTTCTTCGTTTTTTTTTTTTTTTAGTTTTCTCTTCCCATCGAATTTCGCACTGTACATTTTCTACTTCTCTACATTCTGTAATAACGAAAACGAGCCTTAGCACGTTGTTAACATGCAAAGACTAAAAACAAACAGGTGCATGTTTTTCATTGAGTATCGTGAAAGAACAATGAGAGAAATTGATTTCAACCAAAGACGATCGGGAACATGCGACATTCGATCGTGATCTTTCTAACGATCTTGATATTTCATTTTCAGGATTGTTGGCCTCGATGTTGGGGTCGCACGATTATCCGGAATCGCAGGATTGCGACGTCAATTGGACGGGAACGAATCTCATGGATGTCGTTTACAAGACGAGGTCGCGACAGAACGATTATTATGGTATGGAGGCAAAATACGTTTGCAACAGATGTGGAAAATCCTACAAGGCGACGACATCTTTGAGTCGTCACAAGCGTCTCGAATGCGGTGTTCCCGGTGCTGAAATATGTCCGATATGCGATCGTCGGTTCAAGCACAAATTTGTCCTCAATGCCCACATCGTTGGTTGTCAAAAAAAAATTCGTGGTCTCATGAAGAAAAAGAATAACTGAAAGAAGCAGCGAGAATTCACGAGAAAAACCGGAACAAAGAGAAAAATACTCCTTAAAAATTTGCAATTGAGGAATTGAAAAATTCCCTCAAGAATAGAGTCGTTGAGAATGAGATTTTTTTTTGAAAATTTCTTTCGAGAGTAAATTTTCATTTTTATTTCCTTGGGACGATTGTTCGTCATTGCGAAAGTATTCGCAATTATTTTAAACATCTCTGTCTTCCTTTTTTTTAATTTCTTGACAACTTTATTATCGAATTAAATACTTCGAAACAAATATTATGCAAATTTACCTGTGTTTCAATATTCGTGGCCTTTTGAAAGACAATTTGAGCAAGAAAAACTACAATTTCTTATCATGACAAAAGATATCGAGTTTGTCTCGTTGATCCCCTGAGATTGTTTTTTCTGTATCGTTTTTTGTTTGTCGTTAATTTAGGGAAGAGTATTCTTCTTTAACCGTGCATTTTTCTGTTCGTGCGTGTATCACAATTAATAAACGAATCTTAAGATTCAATTTGTTCGAGTAACGATATATTTTCTGGAAATTTTTTCATTATTAATCTGTATCGCGAGTCATCGACGATTTCTTCGCAAGTTTAGTTTCTCTTTTACAAGTTTTTGTACATTTTGCAGATCCTCAAAAAATTGAGACTCGCACTGAAATATTTTTCTTTTTCAGGAGGATTTTAGGCGTCTCGAATAATTCAACTGGGACACCGATATTTCTGATTCACGTCTCCGATGATGATATGTGGTAGATTTTTTCGTAAACGATCGCATGTCTGCATCTTTGGGATTTTTTTTTGAAATTTTACAAAGTGTGTTTTGTCACCTTCACGTAATTAGAACACGTCTGATTCATTCTGAGCGGAGTGTCGGTTGATATTGAAGATTTTGTATTACTTCATTTTCTCTTTGTGCTTCACAGTTTACGCTGACGAGGAATTCGACGACTTGAAATTCCTGCCGGTCGATGTGGATTACATGGGGGAAAATGTGCTTTTCACGAGCGCAAGGAGACCCGGAGCAGCCGCTCTGCAGGATCAGAATTACATGTGCGGCGAGTGTGGAAAAGGCTACAAGTGGATGGATAATCTTCGCAGACATCAGCGTCTCGAGTGCGGAAAAGCGCCTGGTTTTGCGTGTGAGCTTTGCGACAAAATGTTTTATCGACGATACCGTCTCACGAATCACATACAGGAAAAACATAATAGAAATTCACAATAGAACACAATAGAAACGAAAAAAATTAATTCCAGGTGATTGTTTCGAGAAAATTTGGAGTTTTTGGAGAAATTGTTGTTAGAGACGAAAAAAAAATTAAAATTTGTTTTCGCCTTAAAGCCAATATCAGACTAATTGTTTACTTGAATGATTGTAATTTTTGTACTAGATAAAATTACAGCTTCGATTTAAGACCATCGTCTTGGCTATCGTCGAAGCTTCAAAATCCGGCTTGGTTCATCCGATTCTGGTTATTCTTCGATTTTTAGAGTCAAGCTACCGATTTTTGTAAATGATTGCTCATTCCATTTTTTTCGGCGATTTTAAAAGTGCTCTCATTTCCACAAAAATTTAGCAATCGGGATGAACCAAACGGCATTCTTTAAGTTGAATGACACCGTTTGCGTGTTAAATCGGTTGAGCCAAAGAAAAGTTATGAGCACTTGAAATTTTGCTATTTTCACGTTTTTGAAAAAATGGCCAAAAATGAACCAAATAATTTTTCAAAAAGTTTTCGAACTATATTTCACGGAAAATTTATTACTGTTTCTGTCGGAAAAAAATTGTTCGTGTGATAACGCATAGAACAACTAAAAAATGATTTTTATGGAAATTCATATGAACTTTGAGTTTTTAGTTGAATTGTTGATAGATTTGTGTTCAGCGGGGAATATTTCATCGATAGAAGCACACATAAAAAATTGACTCGTATTGCCTTTCTATTTTTATTTATTTTTACTTATCCCCTTATTTACTAATTATTACTAATTACTTATTTATTTTTATTATAGGCATAAATTGAATCTGTTCACCAGAATTATTGTAATATTGTTTTTATATAAAATTTCGACGTTAATCTGCGCTCATTCTCATCAATCCTGCGTCTTAAAAAAAGGAGAAAAAATGTTCAAAGCACCGTTTCCAAAAACTAATATTTTTTCAAAATTTCCTCTA
Source organism: Alloplasta piceator (assembly GCA_946863875.1). Classification (NCBI taxonomy): domain Eukaryota; kingdom Metazoa; phylum Arthropoda; class Insecta; order Hymenoptera; family Ichneumonidae; genus Alloplasta; species Alloplasta piceator. The sequence goes on from OX333080.1 coordinate 2,233,448, forward strand.
CAGGTTTCTGCTGGAAATCGCATCGCAGAAAAAGAAACATGTTGGATTTGAATTTCTTCAGCGACTTCACGATAGCTTCACCGAAGCACTTGAATTTCAAAATAATTTCACACAAAGCAACGTGACTCACACAAACGTGCATGGCCTTCATGTGCATGTCGTTTTTTAGTTCAGAGAAACAAAAATATTCTTGTTCTTCTTCTTTGTCATACACAAAAAAAATCACGAAAGCCTCGATCGTTCGAAGGAAAAAAAACGATATTTCATTTTTTTTGTTTTCAGAGATAAACAATGAGAGCATCGTCCTCGAGGTCGAGGACATAACGCGCGAATGTCCAGTTCCGTTTCAGACCGAGCTCGGTTATTTGCTCGAGGGTTCGTCGATCGTGCAGACGATCAACAGCGAGGCGATGAATTCACAGAGAGGCAAAAGGTCGGGCAAGGGAATGCAATTTTTCTGCAGCGGTTGCGGACGCGCTTACACGAGAGTCGACAGTCTGAAGAGGCATCAGCAAAAGTGCGATGATTTTCTGACGTCGATGCACGATAATCGTCGTTACGACGGCGAGCAACAATATTATTGCAGTCAGTGTGGAAAAAATTATCGTCGCAGGGACACTCTGCAGCGTCATCAGCGTCTCGTTTGCGGCGACAAAGAGAAAAAATCATCTTGCAATATATGCCAGAAGAAATTTGCTTACAAATTTTTACTGAAGAAACATTTGTCGCAGCATGAAAATCCCACGGATAACGCTGATTCATCTTGGTCCATCGACAATTGAGTTTCTTGAAGATCCGATAGTGAAGTTCAAGTTTTTTTTTTTTGCAATAATGAAAATTGCATTGAAGTAGTTCCTTCCAATTCGTTCTTCGGCAAATATTTCGTTGAAATGGGTGTTTCAAAATCGAAAAAAAAATTGATATATAATATATCCCGGCCAGGTTGTAACGTGAGCCCATCCCGAGTTGATAGAGGTCAAGAAAACGGCGTAGAAAATTTTATTTATCGTGTGTAGCCGATCGCTATACTTTGATCGGAGTCTTTTATAAAAATGACTAATAAAACGATCAATATTGTTGTTCCATGAATAATGTAAAATCCTCGTTTGGTTCGTCGTATATCTTCCGTTTCTTCTTTGCGAAAAGACCCGACGAGCGAGTATCACTGTCACTCTTCTAATCGTAAATGTTTTTCTTCTTTGCTTTTTTGCAGGCTCGATGATCGATATCAGCGATTCGTACGACGCGCTGAGAACACTCGAGCGAAAAACCCGAGATTTGGGAATGGGAAGAAACGAGGAAATAACGATTTTTCGCGGTTCCCATGATCGTCGTAGCTTCGATAATCAGCAACGAACGTTTTCTATGCTCCGATCGACGGGAAACGAGATTTACACGATCGTCGAGCAGGCCGAGCACGTTTGTCACAGCTGTGGAAAAAAGTACAAGTGGCTCGACAGTCTGAGGAGACATCAGAGGGTCGAGTGCGGCAATAAGGAGAAACAATTCTCTTGTTTCGCTTGTAATCGTAAATTCAAATACAGATACGAGCTCAGAAATCATGTGGCGTCGCAGCATGGATGTTGAAATTTGTGTGGGCAACCGTGGAAAGAAGAAAATATGAAAAAGAGTTTAAAAGAAGAAATGAAGAAAAAGGAAGATATCGCTTTTCGAAGCGATAAAACCACTTTTTGTACATTTGTATATGAAAATTATGTAATATTCATTGTGCTTGTGGACTGCCCGAACCTGTAACCAAGATATTTTATGTTTCTGGTTGTCCGGATGAAGTTCGATCGAAATTACATCCGCAGCGAGAGTGGAAACGGATACAGATGGAGATAATCTTCGTAGCTATCTCGAGTATTTATAATAAAAAGAGGGAATATTAAATTTTGTCATGTTCAAAAAGAGAATCGCAAAAACTTGGATTTATCACATGGCTCCTGAGTCCCATTTTCAAAATACGACCTTCATGTTCTTCTTTTAACTCTCGTGGGTTTCATCATAAAGAGTTGAAAAAGAAAAAGAGTCGTAAAAAATTGCTAAATCGTTCGGAGCCTCGTTTTCAAATTACTAATATTTTTTCAACAGGAAAAACATGCTTGTTATTCTTGAGGACACGGTAATGAAGAAGTATAGAGGACGAAAAGAAGAGACGAAGAAATCGGTTTACAGGGCTACTGATTTTCTGCAAAATCCGAATCATGTAACGAGCATCGTTTTCAAGATTTTTCAGAGCCGAGGTTTTTTATGTTTTGTGCATGTCTGGAATGAAAAATTGGGGTACATTGGTAGGATTTTGTGTTTTTCCAATGAAAAAAAAATAAAATGGTCGTTACTCACGAGGATACGTTTCAATTAAAAAATTACAGAAAATACTACATCATCAATTCTGGCTCATGGATCAAACGATAAGGATGGACCAAAGTCCCGGGCTTGGTCGAGAAGACAACGTATCGTCGAAGTTTCATTGAGGACGAATATTTGCCCGACTTGTGGAAAGGCTTACAAATGGCGTAGAGATCTTACGCGTCACGTTAATTTCAATTGCGGCAAGGAGAGATCTTATCGTTGTAAATTTTGCCCGAAGGCTTACTATTTCGAGTATCAGCTGCGCAGTCACTTTCACGAAACTCACAAGATACCAAAGATCCTTGTGCCGCATATTCTTCGACAGGTTGAGAAGAAAACAAATTCCACCTGATTAAATTCCCGCCCATCAGCTTCGATTTATTCCTTCACGAAAATAATTTTATTTCACTGTAGAACTGACGAACGATGAATAAAGTTCAATATTATGAGGAAAAAATCCGCGATATTCTCGCTCAATCTTCAGCGTGTGCCTGGGTTTGAGAAATTTTCATAGGTTTTTTTTCGAAAGAATAGGAAACTATTTTTTTTATCCAATAAAACAAAATCTAATAATTTTGGAACTTTGCTTCAATGGATATCTTCTTTTATTTTCAGATTACGGAGTGACTTACGAGGCCCGTCGACGAATGAATTACGATGGAACGATGAAAAATACGGATTCCCGAATGAAATACGTTTGCTCGACCTGCGACAAATCCTACAATAGACTGCAAAATCTCGATCGTCATCGTAAAGTCGAGTGTGGAAAACAGAAGACCATACCCTGTCTGTTCTGTCCCCTGATGTTTCATTACAGATACTCGATGAAAACTCACGTTCGTGGGGTTCACAAATTTCACATAGAGTAACGCGAAATCAATGAGCAATTGAAGCAAAATATAATAATTAATCAAAAATAAAAAAATGATTATAACGCGATTATGAGACAATGAAAAATAAAGCTTTTACTTCGAACAATTACGATGAATTGTAAGTTTTTTAAAAGACACTAATATTTATTTTAAAATTACATATTCAGGATTACAAAATTGTCGAAAATTTCGCTTCATTTTCAAAATTTTCATCAATTTCACCATTGGCATTGCATGAGATGAGTTTTTGCGGTATTGGGAGAGAAAAAAAACGCTTGAATCGGGAAATTTTGAAAAATATTTTTAACACAAGACAGAATGGAATTTCGTTTTTCTCTCTCGCTTCATCGATTTTTCATCTTTGATTTCAGTCGGTCCCCGGAAAATGCGAATCGCTCGGCAAAATCGATGGGGCAATATCCTACCGAATCCTCGTCAGATTCTCGCAAAACCACTGAAAACGGAATCCGATAGACGTTTCGCGTGTCGGGTGTGCAAGAAACGTTACAAGTTTGCGGAAAATCTACGTCGTCATCTGAGAATGGAGTGCGGAAAGGAGAAGACGATAAAATGCGAATTTTGCACTCTCACTTTTTATCATCGTTATCTGATGCTCCGACACGTTCATCTTGGACATAAAGTGTCGAAGGAATTTTTGGAAGAGTGGCAGAAATCGCAATGAGCTTTTGTTTTATATTTTCTTCGTTCTCCGTTTTCTCCAAAAATGACCCACGATAATGAGGGTGGATAATTTTTAATTTTTTTATCTTAGTTAATTGATAAAATTGCGAAAAACTACTGAAAAAAATTGTCATAAAATTCGAATGAGTCAAGAAAATATTTAGAGTTTGCTACTAAAGATTGGAATCTTTTCGGAGTCGTTAAAATTTATTTTTTAATTTTTACACCACCAAAAGAAAATTGTTGGTAGCAACTCTATAATATTTTCTTACATCTGCTACATTGTACAATAATTATTTTTCATCTTAAAAAAAACCACCCCAACGTTTATCATTTAAAACGACAATTTTCTTTTCCTAGTTTAAGTCAGTTTAATTAAAATAACAGAACCAACAATTTAAATGAAAATTTTGTCTTTCTTCAAACTTTGAACCACAATATGAGTGGATTTTCTTTTTAAGCATAATCATTGTCGAATTATTCATAATTCAATAGCGTTAAGTGTGTGTAACGAATTGTAAGAGCAAAATTGAAATAAAGAAGTTAACGTAAAATTGTAAATTCGTGCAATTGAATATTAATCGTGAAATGTGTAAATTGTGCATGTCTACAGGACTAATCATTTCATACGCCGACTGAGGATTTACAGAATTACGAAAGAAACGATTAATTAAAAAAAAAAGTATGTTAGCTTGAAGAAGACAATGAAGATTTCGCATTAACGAGTTTTTCTTTCTGTTAATTTCAGCGTATCGTTCGTCGCTCCGGATTCTTCATCAGAGTCACAATTTCGGCGATAGCGCGAACATCGAGCCTGGAAAATCACGAAAAATGATGAAAATGCAGCAATATCCTTGCCCGAATTGTGAAAAATCGTATCGTTGGCCGGAGAGTCTACGACGTCACATGAATATCGAGTGCGGCAAGGAAAAGACTGTTCGGTGCAATTTTTGCCAGAAAATGTTTTATCACAGACACAACATGATAAATCACGTTAGAGAAAAGCACAAAGTACAAAAAAAAAATCACTCCCAATTTTTCCAATGACAACCCGAACGATATAATCTTCCTTTTGTTCAGCAGCGACTTCGATCAAATTATTTCATCTTTCAGTGTTAAAATCTCAAACGAATAAAACTGATCAATCAGAATATTTTTTTCCTCATTTATAATCCAGCGAATGGTGAAAAAGAGAAAAATTAAATAAAAAAATGAAATTATAAAAGTTGTCTCAAAATATTCTGCTAAATTATGTGGTTTTTGAGTTTCAGGATTCAAAAGCCAGACCTGAAATCTCGAGCCGATCGAGCATGCAAGAATCTGAAAAATTGGACGTTAGAGGAAAAAAGAAGAAATTTATCAGTAACGAAGGATTTGTCTTTTCAACGGAATTTGTGCATGTAAAATTTTGTCTTGCATTTCGTGTAGTGTGTATGCAACAGAAACAGAGAAAGAAGGAAATGGCTTTTTTCGTAATGGTAGCTCGAAAAAGTTCGATATTGAAATTGGAACATGTTGCTTGAACGTGAAATCGTCTCTGGCTTTCAGGAAGAAAATCGTACTATCAGACGTCCCAAAAATATCGTCAACGAGCTCTGAAAACGAACGCCGTCCCTGTTACAACGAGACAAATGCCACCACCGGGCTACAGCTGGACGGATTTTGTTTGTCAAACCTGTGGAAAAGGCTACAATCGACTGGTCAATCTTCAGCGTCATCAGCGAGTCGAGTGCGGCAACAAGGAGAAGAAATTTCGTTGCAAATTCTGTCCCAAGGCGTATTATCACAGATTCGAGCTCAAAGGTCACCTTCATCATGGCCACAAAGTACCGAAAGAGGTGCTATCGCAATTAATGCGAAGAAGCGAAAATTAAAAAATCCTCGATTCGTCAGAATCCTTCGAAATTGACGATAAAAAAAAATGTTTTCCCACATTAAATTTATCCACGAAATTATTAATGAAAACTATATATAAAGAATATTCAATTTGCCAGAAATCTTTGATGATTGAAATATCCCCATTTGATTTATTTAAAAATTGATCTATTCGATTATTTTGCAAATGTAGAAACGCCGAGAATTTTGAAAACTTTGGGATTATGATTAAAACGTGTGTACAGAATATTCTTCTTTTTCAAAGGGCTATGAAAAAAAAATTGGCCTTGGTGATTTTTGGCTGATTAGATATTCGATGTCACGTATATTTAAAATTCGTCGAGTTTAGAGAAAAAAATTCATTGCACAGTATCCGAATAGAGAAGAAATATTTTTTAGCTTAATTCCGGCTTCACACATATATATTTTCAAGAAACATGGATTTAAGACTTGACAAGAGAATCATAACTAGCGTGTAAGCCCCGATAATGACCATTAAAAATCGCATGACAATTTGTATTCCCTACCATTTCGTTTTAGGGTCGAAAAAAAATACTTCTCCCGACAAAATATATGAAACAACGCGTTCAATTGGAATAAATTATCTCATGATCCTTCGACGTATAATAAAATAGCAAGAGTGAATAAAAATTTATTTGCATGGCTCTGTGAGGCGTTTTAATTTTTTGTACATAATACGGAAGAAATAAATGAGCTATAAAATTTTTGGTCCGATGGTACAGCGGTTTTGTGTGTGTGTGTGTGTGCGTAGAATTTCTAATACATATTTTAAAATACGAGCTTGAATGAACAATCACTCAAACAGGAACTAAAATTTCTACCTGATAGAAAACAAAATTTAATTATCCAAAAAATGTGTATAATTAACGAGACTTTGTTTTGTATTTTCAGGAAAACTTTGGAGGCTTCGTAATCGTCGACGTTATCGCAAGAATGCGGGCAAAGTGATGAACAGACCTGCCAATAGGATCGTCAACAAGCAACCGAACGACGACAGTGGAGCGACAAAGGATTACTTTTGTTCCGCCTGCGGCAGAACTTACACGAGATTGGACAATCTTCGAAGGCATCAGAAAGTCGAGTGTGGCAACAAGGAGAAAACTTTTCATTGCAACTTCTGTCCAAAGACATATTACTATCGTTTCGAGCTGAAGGATCATTATTTACGAGGACATTACGTGCCGAGCGAGATGCTTGGACAGATGCTTGATCGCGTTTGAGAAATACAAACATATATATATATTCTTTTTTTAACGATTTTAATAGCACGAATTAGTGGGATAAAGTTTTTCGCTTTTTTCGATGGGCTTTCTATATGACTGCTGTATAGACATTGCGCATTAATCCAAAGTGTATATATATATATATATTGTAACACGAAATCGTGTACATATGGACAATTCGGAAATAATGTCGGTAGCGGGTTGGATAGCTCAGTTGGAAGAGCACTCGACCGGCAATCGAGAGGTCCCGGGTTCGAATCCCGGTCCCGTCCCTCCGCATTTTTTTCTGAATTGTCCATAACGCAAAAAGCGTTATAATATATATATATGTATAAATATATATGTGGTATTCCGTATCAAGCCGACCAATCCGTGGACCCGACCATTTTTGATTTCGTTGAAAATTTTCTATTTTTTTGTACGTACTAAAAGCAGTCTCAGAATTTTTTTAGATTTTTGTCTCAACTCAATTAACCACAATAAATTGTTCAAAATTTGACACAATTTTTTTTCAAATGCTCATAACTGTCTTAAAACCGGAGATATCAAAATAATACAAAAGATCATTTTTTCCGTCTTGAGCTGCAGTTTTATAAAAAAAATACAAAAAAAAATATCGATATTTATATGTTTCATATGTTTTTTGAAGTTTTAAACACAAAATTTTTTTTTTTCAACTTGGACCCTTTTTATTTTTTTGAAAAAATTCACCACTTTTTAAAACACATTTTTACACATACTAAAAAATTGGCAGTTTGTGCTTCTCATAACTTGTATTTTTGTTCCATCTTTTATCGCGTGTGAACTAAGGAATCGTGTTTCCTCCTTGAATTAAAAAATAGAAAAAAAAATACAAGTTATGAATATCACAAGCTGCCAATTTTTTAGTATCTGTAAAAATGTTTTTTAAAAAGTGGTGAATTTTTTCAAAAAAATAACAAGGGTCCAAGTTGAAAAAAAATATTTTATAAAGTTATAAACACAAAATATTGTTTTTTTCAACTTGGACCATTTTTATTTGTTTGAAAAAATTCACCACGTTTTAAAAGACATTTTTACAGATATCAAAAAATTAGAAGTTTGTGATATTTATAACTTGTATTTTTTTTCTATTTTTTAATTCAAGGATGAAACACTATTCCTCAATTCACACGCGGTAAAAAATAAAATAAAAATACAAGTTATGAGAAGCACAAACTACCAATTTTTTAGTATCTGTAAAAATGTCTCTTAAAAAGTGGTGAATTTAAAAAAAAATAAAAAGGGTCCAAGTTAAAAAAAAAAAATTTGTGTTTGATACTTCAAAAAACGTATAAAAATAAATATCGATATTTTTGTTGTATTTTTTTTTATAAAACCGCAACTCAAGACGGAAAAAAATTATCTTTTGTATTATTTTGATATCGCCGGTTTTTAAAAAGTGATGAGCATTTGAAAAAAAAATGTGTCAAATTTCGAACAATTTATCGTGGTTAGTTGGATTAAGACAAAAATCTAAAAAAATTCTGAGAGACTGTTTTTAGTACGTTCAAAAAAATAGAAAATATTCAACAAAATCATAAATGGTCGGGTCTACGGATTGGTCGGCTTGGTATGGAATACCTCATATATATCGACACCTTGGAAGATGAAGAAATGCACTGTTTCCTAATAATTGGTGATGATTGTCGGGTTTTATGTGGTGTATCGATGATTTAATAAAAATGGAACCATCACGAATCTTAAACGACCATTTTTCTTCATTCGAATGGACTTGAAACAATAATTTGCCTCCTGGAAATTGCGTCTGGTAATGAAAAGCCTTTTTCAAAGAATATCTTTGAAAAAAAAAGTGATTTTGAATAATTATTTGAAGCATTATTAATCTTGTTTCAATTCTGTTGAGAGAATTGTGATTTGAACTAAAATTTAAATGATGCAAAAACAAAATTTAAAGAAGATATTAATTTTTTAATTTAATTTCTTCTCCATAATTATTCACAATTGCAACTGAATTCACTCACAGTTTATCATTTCATTGAGGAATGAATGAAAGATATCTTCTGAAATACTCGAAAAAAAGATTTTAATTCAATTTCTTCATTGCCATTTGTTTTTTAAATTTTCAGATTATCATTGGCGAACCTACTACGCTGATAATCCGGAAATAGACCCGGAAATACGAGGCAACTTTACCACGAATACTGGAATTTTGAATCGACACGTTTGCACGGCTTGCGGAAGAAGTTACGTCCGTCTTCATACGCTTCAGCGTCATCAAAAAATCGAATGTGGAAACAAGGAGAAGACCTTCCAGTGCAAATTATGCCCGATGAAATTTTATTACAAATTTCTACTGAAAGCGCACGTCCTGAAGGCACACAAATTACCGAAAGAAATGCTGGAGGAGGCTCTCGACGGAACCGGAAATTCAGAAACTTGTAGAAACAAGACTGAGTACAATAGACATTTTAATTGAAATTACACATTATATTATATCGATTTATTCTTCGAAGGGACTCAGCGTTTTTGCGTAAAAATTACAATGGACGAATTAATAAATTTATAGAGCTTTGAAAACAAAGAACTTTTGTCTTAATTGAACAAAACGTGCGAGGCGAAATAATAATTCGGAAAAATGTGCCTGTCCGTGTCAATTGTCTTCCGGTCTTTGACGTTCGATAAATGAAATGTTTTTTTTTCTATCAAATTCGTCAGTGGAAAAAAATTGTTTTGACGTGAATTTTGGTATTGGTTGCAGGAATGAAGAAAAAGAGTGGACGCTCAGTGAAGAAGAAATACACTTGTTTGGCATGCGGAAAAACTTACCAACGTCCAAGCTCTCTCAATCGACATCGTTATATCGAATGCGATCTAAGGAAACAGTTTAGATGCTACTTTTGCGATCATAAGGAATTTTGCAAATTTCGAATGAAACAACACTTGACAACGGCGCATCAAGTGGCGGAGGACGCGCTGCAACTTTACATCGAAATTAACGGCCAGATCGAAGCTATTGTGTAACTTAACTTTCTACTGACTCAAACAAAAACCTCTGATTCATCAGTTTCAATTTCTACTACATTTTTTTTACAATTTTTTCCCATAAAGTCTCACAGCCCTTCGATGTTAGGATGGCAATTTGTGAGTGTGATACTTGATGTACGTTAAAAAAAAATAAATATCGAGCATAGAGCCTAAATCAAAATATTTAAAAAAACGAAATAATGAATCGGAAATTTGTCCCTTGCGAGTTTGAATTTTTCGTAGTACGTGTAATTGGTATGAGGGGAAAAAATTTAATTCAAGTATAGAATTTGTCGTGGAAAGAACAACAAAATTCTTTAACGCGAATTTTCGTCTTAATTTCAGGAGAAAAGAGAAAATTCGGAGAATGGCGCCTGGCAGAAAAAAAAATCATTTTTTCAGTCACTGGTCATCGTAGTATTGAGTGTGAAAAAATATTTAAATGCTGTTTAAAACCTGTGCCGTGTAAACATCTCGAATCTGTCGATATTTATTTTTATTGTTTTTTTTTTAATGCTGATTCTAATTTTTGTATGTGCTAGTCCTATTTTTCATTTTTGAAAAAATTGCCTTGTCCTGTATATCGCAAACTTTGACGAGTCTCGGCTGTTTTTGTGTAAAAATTCGAGGTGAGAAATAGAGGATAAAGAAGAAACCCTGGAGTAATGAAAAGTAAATTTGATCTCTTGTTTTATTATAAATGAAAGGAATTTTTTTGTTTTTCGTGTATTTCCAGAAATCGGCTATTCCGAGGGTGGATCGATCGAGCGTTATTACCAATATCAATCGACGTACCTTCGTCTAATGGGAGAGAAGCGAATGACGAAAAATTTGGAGTTCGATTGCGAGACGTTGGAAAATCGTGATTCCAAGGATTATCGGTTGGTCGAATCCATGGGAATCGCGAAGCGGTCTGGAAAATCGGAAATGACGAATCCATCGAGGGGAAGTGAAGATATTGGTTCTTGGGGAAATTCCTCGAGTATGAATATTCGCGAAGTCGGCGGATATTCATGTTCGCGTTGTGGCAACGCTTATTCAAGGCTACACTCGTTGAGTCGCCATTTGAAATTCGAGTGCGGCGTCGAGCCGCAATTCGAGTGTCCAATTTGTCACAAAAAATCAAAACACAAGCACAATCTTGTTCTTCACATGAGAACTCATCAAAAGCCTTAAAGTATCAAATTTAAAAACCCACCTCCGCAAAAAAAGTCACAGGCGCACTTTCTGCTGACTGAAAAGTATGCCTGAACTCACCAGATTTGCGAGGAAATCGAGAAAACATCGTTTGCTTTTTGTTTATAGATTTATATAGATCTAAGAGCGTTTAAGCGTTATAAATCGTTAAAAACTTTATCGAATGTTCATTTCCAGAGAAATTAGTTTTAAGAAATATCATTTTTTGTTTTTTGTTTCCTTCTGTGTTAAAGTGGAAAGAAATATTTCTTCAATTTCCACATCATTCGACTGACTTCTTGTAACATTTCTTACGGAGATGATTGAGGAAAAAAATCAACGTCAGACTTCGCTCACTCTATTTTTCCTTGCCAAATATAAATGAATAAATCGAGCAAAAGAACAAATACTATTTTGATGAATATTTCTTTTTATTTTTAATTTAATTCATGATCGTCCTGAAGACACACTTCTTTCTAAATGCCTCTGGGCAGAATATTGATATTATCGAATTAATAATATATGTATTTATAAATAATGTATTGAATATTTATATCAGGTTCGATAACTTTTCTTCACCTTTCACTTATCAAACGCATGTCTTTTCGGGGAATGTACAAACTGTTTTTTCTGTCATTGACCTTGTACAGTCCTGAGAGGTCCAAAAAATATTTATTTTGAAAAAAAAAATATAATTAGCCCATAGCAAGGGATAGTTGAATAAATCCAGAATTTTTTCTGTTACAGCAGCGTGGATCAGACGGAGGGATTACGAATTGGCATCCGGCAGACCTCACATATGTCCAAATTGTGCAAGAGGATATTCTCGAAGATACAATCTCTTGAGACATCTGAGACAGGAGTGTGGCGTCGAGCCACAATTCAAATGTCCATTTTGCGACAAAAAAGTGAAACGAAAACACAATCTCATAACTCACATTAAAACTCATCGAAAATATTGATGCTCCAACGCCCAGAAGCTATAAAGAAATTTTTCTTTTTTTCTCTCAGAGAAGAAATTATGAGTATATTGTTTGTACGTATGTATCATCGGATAATAATAGTATTTAAACGTTACCCCATACGTCAAAGTTTCAAAAACCTTGCTTTTAGTTCCAAAGATATTATTTTTAAGTAATTTTTCATTCATATTTTCCATTCAGATCGAAATCGACATTTCACGATTCGTTATTCAATCATTTTAATTTTTGTCTTCCCGAATGAACTTCAAAGATTTTTTTTTAGAATTTAGACAAAGTTGGAGAGTCTGTATTAAAAAAATGGTGTCAAATTGCAACATTTGCGTATCGAATATTATTTAAAAAAATAAAATATACATTTTATGTCGAATGGATATAATTTTTCATAATTTTTCCTTTGTCGACCACGTTCAATTGATAGATATTAACTTATTTGGAGAGCGCATGTTTGATGTATCATAATTTTTTTTTTACATTTACATAATATTCAGCATCAGAGAAGCTTTGTCTCGTTCACTTGGCGATGAAGATATGTATTTGATCAAAATATGAATTAATTGCCATCGAGGCCGCTAGAGAATTTTTTTTCTCTGAAAGAACGCACATTTCTTCTGTTACAGGCGCGTGGAAGAGATCATGGCAAGAATACGAAGAGGAACCACCCTACACTTGTCCAAGATGCAGAAGAACGTATATGCACAAGAGCAATCTCAGAAGACACCAGAGACTCGAGTGCGGCGTTGGTCCGAGTTTTGAGTGCTTAAAATGCAAAACATTCTTCAAGCATCGTCATCATCTTCATGATCATCAGAAGTCCCATTTTCACGCTGCACAAGCACCACCGTAATCATCTGGACACTCCATTATCTAAATTTTATTCGAAGATTGCTTCTTCTGTGATTTCCTCATTCTAGAACAATTATTTTTCGTTTTTCTGAATCTTTCTTCAATTTCATAACACATTTAAAATAAAAATCGTTTCAAAAGAATTATCTATGAAGGTAAAAAGCCATAGAGTGGGGTCATTCCATTTCAAAGCGACCAAGAGTTGGAATCGACCCCTTTCAATTTCGATGAAATTTGGTCGGAAGTTTTCGTTTTTAACAAAACGAACTTCTACCAAAGGAAAAAAAATTAATTTTTTTTTTCGAAAGTTATCAAAAATTTAAAATTTCATTTTTAAAATATTTCAAGTTTATTTTTTAAATATCTCGGAAACTATTATAGTTACGAAAAGTCGTTATGAATTCGTCTTAAGTATACTTGGGGCTATGAAAAAAAAAAAATATCCCGAAAAAAAAATTTGAAACATGATGAATTTGGCGAATTTTGTATTTTCAAAAATCGTGAAAATCCAAGTTTCGTATTAAATTTTTGGTTAATTTTTTTAAATATAATACCTTGGACTGATTTAAAAGCTCCTGAAATTTTCAGGATGGTGTTGTTTTGTTTCGCTCCTGAAAATTTCAGGAGCTTTTAAGATCAGTCCAAGGTATTATATAAAAAAAATGTAACAAAAAATTTAATGTTGATCATAGATTTACACGATTTAAAAAAATTCAAAAATTCATTTTTTTGAAAAAACATAAAACACTTTTTTGAAAATCTCAGGATCTTTTAAGATCAGTACCAGGTGTTATTTAAAAAAATTGAACCAAAAATTTAATACGGAACTTGGATTTTCATGATTTTTGAAAATTCAAAATTCTCCAAATTCATCATTGTTCAAAATTTTTTTTCGGAATATTTTTTTTCATAGCCCCAAGTATATACTCTTTAAGACGAATTGAGAACGATTTTTCGTACTTATAATAGTTTCCGAGATATTTGAAAAATAAACTTGAAAGATTTCAAAAGTTGTGAAATTTTGAATTTTGGATAACTTTTGAAATTTTTTTTTTATATTATTTTCCTTTTGTAGAACTTAGTTTTGTTAAAAACTAAAAATTCTGACCAAATTTCATCGAAATTTAAAGGGGTCGATTTGACATGGAATGACCCAGTGACAATTTTTTAAATTCCGAGCATTTCTTTAAATATTATTTATTAAAAATGTTTCAGAAGAAGAAGCAAGATAAACAGTACGTCTTCATTGTAACAGATGCCAAATGCTAATCTTTAATTTTCAGAACTCGGAAAAAACATCATAGTTTTCCATGAGAAAACGTAAATAAACATTGAAACACATATCCTCTTTAAGTTGCGTAAAGATCTATCGCTTTAAAAATAATCATAATAATGTGTTTAAATTATGGAAACCGAGTCATCAGCTGCGATTTTAAAGAGATAGACTTGAAGCGCTCAGTCTATCTCTTTAAATCTATGGTAGGTCTATCTCTTTAATGGTCTATCTCTTTAATGGTCTGTCTCTTTAATGGTCTGTCTCTTTAATGGTCTATCTCTTTAAGTCTATGGTAGGTCTATCTCCTTAATGGTCTTTAAGTCTATGGTAGGTCCTACTCCTTAATGGTCTATCTCTTTAAGTCTATAGAGCTGCGCCTGCGCCGCCTGCGCGATCAGATTCCGCAGACACAAAATTGCACAAAATCCAAGATGGCCACCTCGGTACGGAGCACGGGTACGAGCGGTACGAGAGACGTTTTTCGTGCTCTCGCGATCAAAGATACATATTTCCGAATAATTATCCAACTGCATTCTCAGCGAAATGTCTCAATTGATAAATCGAATATCGCATAGCAGAAATTACTGATTTTTAACCATAAATCTAGTCACTTCAAAGCGCGATCGTCAAGTCGCGCTTCGAACATATTTTTTATAGGTTAGAATCGCGTCTGTTGATGTAACAATCCGCGTGAAACGTGAAAGAAAAGAAAAAAGAGCGACAAAATGTTGAAAATGTGTCAGTGCGTTACGAGGCAGTACGCGAGAAACTTTTACACGAATGTAAGACGAAATTTATTGAAAGAGAACATTGACACTGACCAACTTCACCGTCGACAAACATTGTCGACTGTGAACTATCTCACCGCAGCCGGAGTTCTCGCAATTGGTCTTGCTTATGCAGCCGTTCCTCTTTACAGAATATTTTGTCAGGTAAAAAAATTTTCGTTTTACATTTGTCTTGGAACGCCTGTTGAAAATTTTCTTCCCTTACGTGCAGTCGACAAGCTTCGGGGGTACTCTGACGCAAGATGAATCGAACATAGAAAATATGAAAAAGGTCAAAGACAGAGTAATAAAAATTCGCTTCAACGCCGACGTGAGCTCCGCCATGTCTTGGAATTTTAAACCCCAGCAGAGGGATCTTCGTGTTCAACCCGGCGAAACTGCGCTGGCCTTTTATACCGCTACAAATCCATTGGACACTCCCGTAATTGGGGTTTCCACTTACAACGTCGTGCCCTTCGAGGCTGGTCAATATTTCAACAAGATTCAGTGTTTCTGCTTCGAGGAGCAACAGCTCGATCCGCACGAACAAGTGAGTTCCAAAGAATTGAATTTTCCAAAAGTTCATATCGATTCGCTTTGATTAAAATTTTAAAGCAATATAATAACACTTGAACATTTCTACAATGTCAAATGAACGAAAAATAATTTTGAAGACTCCACGCCGACAATTCGGAGCTTTTGGAAATAATAATTATTTTGCTCGACGCATATCGATCCAAAAACTAACGTTTGTGCTCAAAATCAGAAATTTTTTTACCGCAAAAAGTTTTTGCACCATTTTCGATCCTTTATTGAATTCGACAATGTGTCTTTCGCAGGTAGATATGCCAGTATTCTTCTACATCGATCCAGAATTCGCGGAGGATCCTAAGATGGAATTCGTCGACGAGATAACGCTGTCCTACACATTTTTCGAAGCGAAACAAGGGCTCAATCTTCCTATACCCGACTACGCCAAACAACGAGCTTGAATACTAATCGTTATCGAAGGTTTCTCTTTTTTTCTTCTCTTTTTTCGCATACAGTACAGACAATTGTTATTAAATAATGAATTTTATGATGCGCGAAGAGACACTTTTTTGTACGAAGATACAGCAGTAGCGTCCTAAAAACGTCGTTTACGGGTGCATTCTCTTTTTTTTTTAACTCGTTACTTTCTAATCCATTAGAATCGAAAAAGCGCATTCACGGGATAAGCTCGTCGCAGACCACCAACTTTTTCCTTGTCAATGTACATAGCATCAATTTTCAATGCAAGATCGTGCTCAAGGGCGTTGCGCGTTCGCAATAATCGCTGATGCTGATTCTCGATGTCCTTTAGAACTTTGTGCATCCTTTCGACCTGACGATTTATATCCTCGATTTCTTTTTGCAAGCTGAGACACAAAATTTGATCGATGCATCGTCAGAAGAATTGTTTGTACCAGGAACATCGAAGAACAAAATTAAATTAAATTAAATTAACAAATAAATTTTTCAAATTAAACTAAAGTTACCATTAAACCAGCATTTGTTCCAAACCAGCATTATTTAAATTAAATTAAATTAAATTGAGAATTTTCTTTACATACCTCACTTGAGCGTAATCCCTGCACAATTCTAATTCCGGACGATGCATTCTCGCTTCTAAACGCGTGTGTGCCAGTCTGAGAGCATGACTTTTATCGGCGATCGCTTTCCTCATTAATTCGAGATTCTTCTCAACGTCAAAGATCTCTTGCTGAACCTAGAAATGGAAATATTGGAAATCATAGAAAATTGACGTTTGAATTGATCAAATTAATTATTCAATTGATAAATTAATAAAATATTTTATTTTAGCCTTATTATGAAAAATGCACGTGAGCTAGTTAAGTAAAAATCAAATAAATTAATCGTCTACCCGGTTTATGTGCTGTTGCAACTGACTTTTGGCTTCGAGCATTTCGGACGAACGACGAGACAAAGCGTTGTTCGTATTGGTCCACGATTCCCACATATCTCGAGCAACACGATTAACCAGAGCTTCGGCGTCCGATCGCAATTGGCAGGATTTTGTTCTTTCGGTCTGGGATCTTTGAACGATCCTGTTTGCCGCATCGGCCCAGGATTCTTGCACCGAGATACTAAAAAAAATAAGGCAACAATTTGCTTATTTCATTTCATGATAATTAGTTCCTCGTTTTTACTAAAAAATTCCAAGTTGATTTTTTCCAAATTCAATATTGAATATCCTTATCATCCAACGTCTTTGCATCAAACAAATTAAATTCGACTGGGACAAATTTAATAAATTCAATTCGATCTTCCAATATTTCTAAAATTATATTGTCTGATTGTGATTAAATAAACAATAGTAGATTTTAAATTCGCACAATTCTTACCAAGGATCGTATTTCTCGATTCCCGAATAATACTGCAACCCGTGACTGTAATTGTTCAACTGATGACAAATAGTGTCTATTCCCAATGCACTCTCTTTATTCTTCATATCGAGCTCCAGTTGATTTTGCGATGCTCGACAATTTCTTAGCTAGCAAAATGAAAAAAAAAATTATTTATTTTTAAAATTGACCAGCTGAATTTATTATTTTCTTCAATGCAAATTTCAGTAAAAATTATCGAGACCCATCTGGACGAAAAAAAGTTCACCTGATCCTTGCAACTGTCGAGACAAGCCTCTAATTTCTTTTGACTATTTCGCAGATTGGCTATTTCGTGGAGCAACGATTTTTCGGAATCATCGTGAACGAGTTCGGTGCCTTTGCGAGCTTCACGATGATACAAGCACTCCTCGACAATGTGCAACGGACCTTCGAGATCCTGTATTGATTTTTCCAATACGCTTCGACAATCTTGAAGACGCTCGCACTCTTGCACAAGTTTCTCAAGCTCCGAGGAAACCTCATTGCGCCAAAAAGTCACGTCGGTTATTCTCTCGCCCAGACGTCGTCCGGTGTCATATTGAGCGTACTGAATTTTCTCTTCGGCAGCTCTTCAAAACGATATATATATTTCTTGAAACATCAATCTTTCCTGATATTGAATGCATGAAATATTTTCTTCAATCGCCATATTCAAAATAATATCGCAATGAACTATATCCTGAGAGAAATGATTTAGTTTAAATGAATTTATTTAGCATAATTGAAATTTTATTCAAATATCGGCTAATTAGGCCCATATTCAAATTATCAGACCAAATTTGTTTGCATCAACTAAATCTTTCTTCTGGGTTCCAGATGTTTTAAATCTGACCTCCATTGCCTGAGACAAAAATCTGGTTTTCCATAATCTACCTCATAACTTTAACAGCATCGTTTCTCATTCTCTCTGCATAATGAGTATTTGCATCGGCCTCGTTGTAAAATCGTATTTGTTTTTGAAACCATTCGTTCGGCGTGTATCTCGTGTGAAGAGCGGCCTGAGACGCGTGTACAGGATTACGTTGATATCCTGTCACAAGATTTGGAAATTTCAAGGGTTTCGTTGACATCGCACCCCCAAAATCAATTGTATAGGTGGAAACGCAATTCCGGGATCTGCATCGACAAATTTGGTGAATTTTACTCTTAAATTATTGTTGTTAGATCGATAGGAACAAATGCTGGTTTCATGGTAACTTTACTTTTATTTAAAAAATGTATTAGGAATAACTTTGACCTTTGAGATCCTTCATTGACAGATAATTCTCAATTGTATCCTTTCTTTTATCCTCTATAATCTTTATAAAATTATATACTAATCCGCTGCATAAACCAGCCATAAATATTTTTCTAATTACTCACATAGGAACAACTTGAATGTTCTCGTAGCCCATACTCGGTCTCCAAGGCATCAGATACGAATTTTTATGATAGTCACTCGCTCGAACAGGTATAAATGGCTCTATGCAGGGCATAGATGCGCCTACCGTGCTCCAAGGTTGAATTTGCTGTACATCAGAGAAATAATTGATAAAATCGATATTCTACTTCGATCCCTTTTCAATTCTACCGATATTTCATCGAATTATTTAAAAAAATCTTTTCAAACAACGGCGCCAGTGTCATCGAAAACCTTCACTTCCGGGAAAGACTTTTTCCAATAATCAGTACTTCCGGTATCATGGCGGACGTGCCGACAGAAGCTCCAAAACGTAAGTGTAGAACATTTTTAATTACCACGGCAATTAACGCTCATTTTTCGTCATTGCATAAAAGCGAAACTGTCGATTCAATCGACAAAACAATTACCAGAATAATGAAAACGGATGAGCCCGTAAAACCGAGTAATCGTATTTGAAGGTTATGTCTCTCGACAACAGTTTTCAACAATGATGCAACATTAATTGTTTATTTTAAAAAAAGACCCTTATAAATTTATTTCGATTCTTGCAACGTGGTGTATTTTGAAATATAAGCTTTATTTTGAAATAAAGCTTTTAGCTTTCGGAGCGTTTGAAGTGTCGCTGAAAGCAAAATGATGCTTTAGGGGTTGAAAAAATGTGTTTTTGATCTACAGATTGTCCTGGCACAAAAAGCGATAGTGCTGGGAAAGCTTCGGCATGCGCTGGCTGTCCGAATCAAAATATCTGCGCTTCGGGAGCGACTAAACAGCCAGATCCGGGAATAGCACTGGTAAAGGAAAAATTATCTGATGTGCGACACAAAATTCTTGTTCTATCCGGCAAAGGAGGAGTCGGTAAGAGTACGGTGACTTCGTTAATATCGAGAGCACTGGCCGCGGATAATCCTGACAGAAATGTGAGAAAAATTCGCTATGCAATTAAAAAATTTTTTTTTACACTATTAAAAAATGTTGACTCACTCTTTTCCCCAATCCGAGAACATCCGTGTGATTCTCAATGTACATAATGACATAGCGAATGAAGCATTGAAGCTCCACTGAAAGTTTGGGGAATAACCCAGGCCAGAGAACTCTGCAGACTATCGTCTATAGCTATTCGTGTCGTGTCGACTTGTACCAGCCTCTTATTGATTTCACCCGTGTGACCTGTATTGGTTCTTCGCGCAAGAAATTATTTCACCGAGGCAAATTCGTTATAACATGAATGTCAAAAAGTTACTTATTGATTTATTTATTCATCAATATTATGTTTTTTCTTCCATTCGCGTAAAGCCTTGTTTCATCCTATCTTGCTGATCATGAATTGTACATTACATTTTTCTGCCTGGAGTCCTCTGTATAGAGGTAGAATTTTTTTTGCCATTATTACAATTTTTCATGAGCAATAACTGCATCTCACGGAGAAAAAAAAATTCTTCCAACTCCTGATTTCATCCATTGAAAAAATTCAATTTGAAAGTGTACTTCTATCAATTCCTAATTATCAAATAACGTTGGTATCGAATTTATTATTAGGTTGCAGTATTGGATATCGATATATGTGGACCTTCACAGCCCAGAGTACTCGGAGTACTCGGCGAACAAGTCCATCAGAGTGGTTCAGGCTGGTCTCCGGTCGTGAGTAATAAAATTGATTTCCCAATAACATTTTTAACTTCAATTTTCGACTCTTCATCATCGTTTTTTACGTTTTCAGTATGTGGAGGAGAATTTGTCATTGATGTCCATAGGATTTTTATTGAGCAGCCCCAGTGACGCCGTTATATGGCGAGGACCAAAGAAAAATGGTAACCGAATCTCTTCTCGACTTTGAATTTTTTATTTTCAAATATAACGAATCGGAAATTGATTTTTCACAGGTATGATACGACAGTTCCTCTCGGAAGTCGATTGGGGACATTTGGATTATCTGATACTGGACACACCACCGGGTACGTCTGACGAGCATTTATCCGCGACTTCTTATCTAAAAGGCGCGGGTATAACAGGCGCCGTTATCGTCACGACGCCCCAGGAAGTTGCGCTTCTGGACGTGAGAAAGGAGATCGACTTTTGTCGAAAGGTCAACATTCCAATAATGGGCGTTATTGAGAATATGAGCAGTTTCATATGTCCAAAATGCAAGGCAAGCCCTTTAATATCATCAATTCGTCTCGTTGAATTCAAATTCGAATTTGCGCGCAATTAAAATTGAGAAAATCTCTCTATTTATCACGCAGAGCTCCGCCGAAATTTTTCCCGCTTCAACGGGTGGTGGACATAAAATGGCAGAAGAAATGAAAGTTTCGTTTCTCGGTTCTCTGCCGCTGGATCCGCTCGTCGCGAGATACTGCGACGAGGGTAAAAATGCACTAACGGAAATTCCAGAATCACCGACAATCGTGGCTCTCCAAGCTATCGTTAAAGGTAACAATAAAATTAATCTCGTATTTGCTGCCCAGAATGCCTTGCACCACGGTAATTTGAATTTGAATTGGTGATTTTTTCGTTGCCCAGGTATCATCGAGAAGTGCGAGAAGAACGATGAGAATATTTCATCGATTCCGGCATAAATATACATCTATTCTTTTTTTTTTATATCAATACTTCGTTGACTGTTGATAAAAATTATGTGTTATTCATTAATTGTCGATTTTTTGATACATTTTCTAGCGCCGTTTCCTTTGACAATATTGATAGAAGATTTGAATTGTTTAAATTTCGTGAACTAGCTGATGAGGGTTCTCGAGGGGGTCTTTGATGGCCAATTAGTGGGAGTAGGTTGTGTGCACATTGCTCGGTCGGTACAGTAGATTTAGAGAGGTTGATTTTCGCAGCTGCACAAGTGTATGACGGGTAGCGCGCATAAGGCGTACGATTCCTGAGGTGATACAACAGATTCATGTACAGGGTGGCTCTTTTGAATGTCTTACAGCGTTGACGGATTCGTGTGAGGAACTTTTGAATTTAGACCTTGTAATTCATTTATAGAGTCCGTCGTTATGGTATTTTTTTTTAACTGTATTTAACATTTCCATGCGATAAAATTAATATTAAAAAAGGGCCATTACGATGGAAGGTTAAATGTTTGCATAAGTATAAATTTGAGGACGAAAAAAAAGGGAAAACGATAAGCATTGTGTCGTGAGTGAACAACTCTCTAATTTGATAGATTCTGAAGCGTGAACTCAAGTAAATTGCTGTTCGAAATCGAAAAGAGTCACCGTTTATATATAGGGCATTCCATCCCAAATCGGACAGTTTGAAAAACTTTTTTTTTTTAATTTCCTCATTTTTTAAATATTTTTTTGTACCCATTGAAAGACCCTTCCTGTTAGATTTTGAGATTTTTTCGATTATGCGTTCACAAGATATTAAATTTAAAAAAAAACGCTTTTTTATTTTTTTTTATTTTTTTATTTTAAACTTCAATTTGTTCAACAACTTTTAAGACTAGTCCGGTCGTGGGCCGTCCATAATTACTTTTTTTTTCGTTTTTTGAAAAAAAAAAATTTCTGCAAATTATTATAAATGCCAATTTTAGTTACTGTACAGTATTTTTTAAATCATTTTGAATCTTTTTTGACACTTTTATTGTTAACAGATTTTTTAAATTAATAATTCATAATTAATCTATGAGCAAATAACAACAGTTCAAGAATTATATGACTGGACATCGAACCCAAATAGTCTATCGAATATTGCTGTTAAATTTTCACCTGAGTTCACTATTTAGATGCAAAAGAAAGATTTTATTTGCGATACAATACTGCCAAGTCAATCACAGAGACACAAAAATTTTATTCAATTATTCCAATGAACAACGGAAACGTATTGGCAAAGGAATATTCTAATTCAGGAAATAATCGTATATGTAAGGTTTTAAAAAAAATACGTCAATAAATAAAAACTGTTGTTATTATTGTTTATAAACAGATTTAACGATTAATTATTCATTTTGAGAACCTGTAACAATAAAAATGTGTCAAAATACTAAATAATGAAAAAAAGACTATACAGTACTATACAAGACTATAAAAAAGACTGTATACAGTAACAAAAATTGATATTCATAATAATTTACAGATTTTTTTTTTTTTAATTTTCAAAAATCGGAAAAAAATAGTAATTATGGAAGGCCCACGACCGGACTAGTCTTAAAAGTTGTTGAATAAATAGAAGTTTAAAATAAAAAAATTTCGACAAAATCAAAATATGCACTCATTTTTGAAAACACGATTCAAAGTTTAAAACTCAAAAAACGTATTCAAAAGCACGTCGAATATTTTTTGTTCTTTTTTCTCAAAAGGCCATAAAAAAACAAAAATTTTGAAAACAAAACACTTAATTAAAGAAGTTATTACCAAAAAACCGAAAAAGAGCGGTGTCCTTTTTAACTCAATACCTTGTGAACGAGTAATCGCGAAAATCTCAAAAATTTTAACAGAGGAAGGGTCTTTTGATGGGTACTAAAAAATATAAAAAAGTTGAGGAAATTTAACAAAAAAGTTTTTCAAACTGTCCGATTTGGGATGAAACGCCTCATATCTACTGCGCAGCTTGCACGCGGCGCACTCACCGTTTACGAGCTGTCGAGCTGTCATATATTTTGGTGTATCGGTAAAAATGGCGACCATGAGGGGTCAGCTCGACGGTCGATCCGCGAGTTGCCTGAGAAAATATCGGGTATTCTTCGTCATAGTTATAACGATATTGTGCGTTCAAGTGTATCTCGCTCATGAATTCTTCACCTTGGAGAACACGGCCCGAAGACCCGGACGATCCTCATCCGGCGAGGTAAACGTCTAACCTTCTTTCATCCCCTCCCCTTCGTCAATTTTCGTGCAACATTTTCCGTCTACGTTCGATTTTTTCAAAATTCAACAAACAATTCGAATAACTCTGCGAACTACCAAAATTTTGCATTTTTCCCGAAACAGGGAGGATCGTCGCAGCCCGAAGAAGGCAAGGGTTTGCCAAAAGCATCGCGACAATTGAAATTGCCACCCGACAAACGTGGAAATTACGAAAAAGCGCAGGTACACTCGAAAAATCGCACCGTCAGGCTCAAACTCGACAGGAAAACCTTGAATTTTACTCCAATTTGCGAGATCAGCGGTCGCGAAGCTGTCAGCGCAGCGACAAGAGCTCGTACGCAAATTTGCAAAGAACGAATCGTCAATGTTACTTGCCTCGGACAACTAGGAACTCTTTATCCGGATAGATTGCAATCCTCGTGTCCGCACTCCCCGGGCTTTCGGGAATATCCCAAGAATCTTGGCTGTTACAAGGACGACAAAACCTTGAGGGTTTTATCCGGATATTACGCCATTTACAAGGCCGACAATTCACCGGAAAAGTGTGCTTTCATGTGCCTACAATCGGGCTATCCTTACGCGGGAATAGAATATTCGTAAGTTGGATATCCAAAAAAAGAATTGCACGGCTGCTTTTTATTTCCAGCTTCCATTGAGCCCCCTTCAAGAGCATGTTCAATGATCGGTTCCCTGTAGAGGATGCTTGGTCCACAGAGAAAAATGAAGCTAATGTAAAAATCCTTTACAAACTGCCTCCTTCGGAAAGCAGCAAAGATAATATACGATAAGAGTGCTTTAGAAACTAAAAAATGAATACCGAAACGACTAAAAATTTTAGAATCGAATGTTTTTGCGGAATGGAGGAACCTCCGAGGATCAAGAGACTTCCGGATTCCAGCTGCAATATGAAATGTCCGGGAGACCCAAAATCATCCTGCGGTGGTTATTTGACCGTCAACGTCTTCCGGACCGGGATTCAAAGTAACTTTTTACTGATTCTCATCGAGACTTTGCTGTTTTTTTGCTCATTATATGATCGATTGAATTTTAGGATTCAAGGCTCAAGAGGCGCGAAATTCGAGCGTCAAAAGTTTCAAGGAACGACCCGTAAGAATCGCGTTTCTCTTGACTGTAAATGGAAGAGCGAGCAGGCAAGTCAAGCGTTTGATAAACGTGCTCTATCATCCTTCGCATCTCTACTACATTCACGTAGATGCGGTAACTATCGTTCTCTCTCTTCCTTTCTTTAACAGCGTGTACCAAAGATTTCTCCCCACTATCTCGTTTCGGGGCTAATTTTGTTTCACGAGTTCAACGAATTTAATTCGGGTCGTACGTTTGTTTTTTTTTTCAATTCACAGAGACAGGATTATCTTTACCGTGAAATGTTGGAGGTTGAAAGTAAATGCCGGGCGAATAATATCAAAGTCGCAAAAGGTATTGGCAATCGTCACGCGAGTATATGGGGCGGTGCGAGTTTACTCACGACTTTACTAACGTCGGCTCAACGTATGCTCGAACACCCGCACAAGTGGGATTTTCTCGTTAATCTCTCGGAATCTGATTTTCCGATAAAGAGCAACGAACAACTCACGGATTTTTTAACTTGGAATCGAGGTCTCAATTTCGTTAAATCTCACGGTCGTGAGGTTCAGCGTTTCATCACGAAACAGGGATTGGACAAGAGTTTCGTCGAGTGCGAGGCTCGTATGTGGCGAATAGGCGATAGAAAATTGCCCAAAGGTAAATGCGAAAAAAATTCTCATTCTCTTCAGAAAAAAATACAACACAAATATTCGACGAATTTTTGAATGAGTTTTTTGAGTTTTAAATTTTAAATCGCGTTTTTTAAAGTGAGTGTCATTTTTGATTTTTTTTTACTTTTTGCTTTAAACATCTATCTATTCAACAATTTTTAAGACAAGTCCGATCGTGGGATTTCCATAACTACTCTTTTTTTCGATTTTTGAAAATTAAATTTTTTTTTTTTATAAATTATTATGAATACCCATTTTTGTTACTGTATAGTATTTCTTTCAATATTTAGAATTTATTTGGATACTTTTTTATTTTTAACAGGTTCTTAAGATTAATAATTAGTCGTTAAGTCTGTTTATGAACAATAATAACACCAGTTTTTATTTATTCGCGTATTTTTTTGATAATCTTACATATACGATTATTTCCTGAATTAGAATATTCCTTTGCCAATACGTTTCCGTTGCTCATTGGAATAATTGAATGAAATTTTTGTGTCCCCCTGTGATTGACTTCGCAGTATTGTATCGCAAATAAAATCTTTCTTTTGAATCTGAATAATGTTTCTCAGGTGAAAATTTGACAGCAATATTCGGTAGACTATTTAGGTTCAATGCCCACTCATACATTCTTGAACTGTTATTTGCTCATCGATTAATCATTAATTTTAAAAATCTGTTAAAAGTGTTAAAATTAATTCAAAATGATTTAAAAAATACTATACAGTAACAAAAATTGGTATTCATAATAATTTATGAAAAAAAAAAAATTTCAAAAATCGGAAAAAATAGTAGTTATTGAAATCCCACGATCGGAGTAATCTTAAAAATTGTTGAATAGATAGATATTTAAAACAAAAAATTTAAAAAAAAAATGACACTTTTGAAAACGCGATTTAAAGTTTAAAACTCAAAAACTCATTCAAAAACTCGTAGAATATTTTTGTTGTTTTTTTTCTGAAAAAGCCATAAAAAAAAATTTTGAAAAAAAAACTTCTAATTCGGACCATTATTAAAGAAGTTATGACCAAAATACCAAAAAAAGCGGTTTTTGGTTAATTCAATATCTTTTGAACGGGTAATAAAAAAATCTCAAAATTTAACAGGAAGCGTCTTTTAATGGGTACTAAAAAATATAAAAAAAATTGAGAAAATAAAAAAAAAGTTTTTCAAACTGTCTGATTTGGAATGGAACGCCCCATATGTATATTAGACTGTGAATATGGGTGAACTACTGTTGGTCATTTCTTAAAAAATTAGGTAATTAATGTTAATGCAATTTAGACTTTTGTTTCAAGAAAGATTTTACGATGTTCAGTAATAAGTTTCAACATTTTGCCGGAAACTAAAAAAAAAGTGGACTTTACTCTAAATTTAACTTTAACCTTGAATAACTTTTAAAGGCGTGAGTTTATGGAAAAATTATAAGAGGTCTTTTTTATATAGCGATTCAATTCTCTACAAGAATGTGTATGGTTCATTGTGGTACATTAACTTGAAGCCGAATTATAAAATTTCACAGTTTGAATTTTTTGTTCCTGTGTTATTTAAATGGGGAATAGAAATTTGCGATGAGATATATCTAAATATTTATATTGAGAACTCTGGTTTTAACAGGTATCTTTTTTCACCGCCCCGAAAGTATTTAACATGTTATTTTGAAAAACAAAAAATAGTCGCTTTTTTTAATCAGTCTAATGCATATAATGAAAAATCTTGGAATATAAAATTGCCTCATTCTTTCTTGGTCGAAAAAAAAACTTTTTCACACTATTTTTCTGCTGCAGGAATTCAAATCGACGGTGGAAGCGACTGGGTCGCATTGAGTCGCGACTTCGTTGAGTACGTCGCATCGCCGAATCCCGATTCTCTCGTGACGGGTCTCCTCAAGATATTTCAATATACTCTTTTACCAGCTGAATCATTTTTTCACACGGTACTGAGAAATTCACGTTTTTGCGATACCTACGTCGACAATAATTTGCACGTTACGAATTGGAAGAGAAAATTAGGATGCAAGTGTCAGTACAAAGCGGTGGTCGATTGGTGCGGTTGCAGTCCGAATGACTTCAAGCTGGATGATTTCACTCGAATACGCAATACAGCGGAGAGGAATTTATATTTCGCGAGAAAATTCGAACCCAGCATAGATCAGAGGATAATCGATCGTGTCGAGGATTGGCTTTATCCCAAAAGAATAAATCGTACGAGAATCAAGGGTCACGATATGTACTGGCAAAATCTTTATCATCACCATGATCTGAGTCCATTGGCCGACGACGGGGTGCTAACGATATCGAATTCACTGGCTCGACTGATTCTCTCTGGTCTGAAAATTTCTCCTCGTACGGCAAAATTACTCGAGACCGTGGCTTATTTTCGTGAAAACAAATTCAACGCGATTCTCGTTATCGTCGAATCGTCGAGTTCAAAAACGTCGGAATCCTCAACAGGGCAGAATGAAAATTCTCCGAGATTGGAAGCGATGATAAAATTACGAAGGAATTTTTCCGTAAACGACGTTTGGGTCGGCAGAATAAAGAATATCGCCGTTGGCACGGATTACGATCAGAAGGAGCAAATTTTTCGCAATTTAATCGGCAGTATCGGTCCTCTCGGTAGTCCGATACTCGCATACGAATTCGACGTTTCTCTCGTAACACCGAGAAACATCACGGTTCTGTGGATCGATCCACGAGGACGTTTGGCTGACATTGGTTACTTGCAACTCGAGGAATTGACACTGGTAATATATTTGAAATTGCTCGCAATACAATTTTATTATTATATTTTCATCGGTATTTTTATTACAAGTTTTATTTGGCGAAATAAAATATTCTTTTGTCATCATTTTCTGCCCATGACGAATCTAATAGAATAAATAGAAGAATGTTAGATTTGAATTTCGAAGACTTGCCGGTGAGAACGTTGAAAACTGCAACTATCGCTTCAAACATTTTTACAAAATGATTTCGAAAATCGTAATTATTTTTTCCAGATGGGCTCTACGAAGCCACAGTTGAACGAACCCCTGGCGATCGGCACATGGCGAGCTCTCCTCATTGCCGATACGGTCCTCGTAGCCGAGCTCAAATTTCTCGTAACGCCACTGGCCTATTTCAAAAACAAGAGGATAACAGCTCGAAAAGCAAAAGAGTTGCACAATGGCCCAACGAGCGTCTACAACGTACCCGAGGATTTTCCCGATAAATGGACTCAGATATTGAATAATCTGTCGCGCGAACAAAACTTGGAGACTGCGAATAACAAAAACGCCGATGAACGTACGGGCGTTGAATTGGATCGATGGATCGACACGCTGGTTTACGATTATTACGAGATCGTTGATAATTGCCAAGAAGTTGATTCGACGTTTTCGTTGAATACGGAAAAAGTGACAATGCAAAAATGCTGGCAAACTGACTGGAGCTCGATGAGCCCCGATCCAAAGGCTGAAATACGTAATCTATGTCAAAACTATAATTAATTATATCTACCAATTACGTGCCATTCCTCACAATCGGAGAAAAAGAATTTAAGGGAAAAAAAACTCATCTCGCCTTTGTACAAATCATCCCTCTTAGATATTTTTATATCGAAAATGCCTGTATATATACCTCAACGTATTTGTATTTATACTGCGTGATTTACCTTTTTTTCGAAAATATATTTAGTTATTATGTATCCTTTGAAAATATGGAAATTCTAGTTCGTATTAATGCATTTTCGATTTTTTTCTTTTATTACAAGCTTTTATTTAGTTTCACCTGTTTCGGTGTCTGTCTGTCTGTAATCAAACTTTGTAAGTTAAATTTGACCCACAGCCCGGTTTCCGATTGAGTTAAAATTTGTCATGCATATGTAAATCGGATGACAATGCAAATTTTTTACAAAAAAATTGTTTCGCAAAATTTTTATAAAAACTTTGCTTGAAAATTGTTCTGTAACAAAAAATGGTTCGCATAATTTTTTGCAAAAAAAATCTTTCACAAAATTTTTTGCAAAAAAATTTAGTGCATGAATTTTGCAGAAAAATGTTGCAAATTATTTGTGTAAAATAATATTGCCTAACAAATTTTGCAAAATAATTTTTGTGCAAAAAATTTCTCGAAACATTTTTTAGCAAAAAATTATGCGAAACTAGATATAAGTTACTAAACTAGTTATTTAACATCATAAATACTAAAAAGTAAAAAATAAATAAACGGAATTTTTTTTAAACAAGCTTTTGTTAGTTAATAAAAAATAACTAAAAAGTTAAAAATTAATTTATTCCGATTGGAAATAAGTTTTCAAATCAAACCGTGTTACATTTTAACAGAAGAGAAAAAAGAGAGGGTGTAACACGCTTTTATTTGAAAACTTGTTTCCAATCGGAATAAAGTCATTTGTAACTTTTTAGTTATTTTTTATTAACTAATAAAAGATTGTTAAAAAAAAAAATTCGTTTATTTTTCAAAGGGAAATGTTCCAATTGAAAGATGTACCTCTACCAAGCAGCATTTCCGATCTGTTTTTTGTTAGAATTGTTAAACAAAAGGGAAGTCTTTCGTATGGGATCGATTTTAAAATGTCGCGCCATCTGTCTGCAATTTCTGGGGAATCTTGCGCGCAGCTGATCATTGCCAACATCGAAATTACTAATCACCACGGATCGGGATTCCGGCGGAAAAATCATCGTGTGCGCGTGCGCGTCAACGGCGGCGTTGCGATAGAAATATCGTCCGCTTTGACTTTTCTGGTAAGTTCAACGCCAAGATGTCGGGGAATGTTTTGCGCGACGAGCCGCTGCTATGGTTTTTCACGAAATGACTTGCTTGTCGTGGCGATATAATACGGAGATATTTCGGCCTAAATTAAATCACCGAGTGTTGTAACGGCTATTGCGTTACGGCGATAAGAAAAGGATATTGAAACAAGGATCAGGATAAGAATTCGCCCGTGCTACGAGATACTTCACCGAAGGTTTGTTTGGAAAAAGTCTTTGCAACACACACACGACGAGAAATTGTGTTGCAGAAAGAAAAAATAACAACAGTGTGTTTGCGATTTGTGTGTGTGTGATATCAAAATCACAATCCCGAGAGGTCAGAGGGCGAAAGAGGAAAAAAAAAAGTTAGTGATAACGAGAGATTAAAAAAAGAAAAACGAGATTCATTTCTAACATTTTAACGAATTTCGTCAGCGGTGAGTTTGAAGAAAAAACAAAATACAACTAGAAGCAAAACATTTGGAATGGGAGCAAAATCAAGTACGGTGGCTCAGTCAAACAGCGGCAATGGCCAATCCTCGAACGACACGGCTATGCAAGGTTTTTCTATATTACAATCGCTGCCCGGAGGCGTCGGTATGCTTCAGCATCAACAGAGCGGACAATCTCAAGCTTCTAGATTACCCGGCGACAGTAGACAACGCGCCAGATCTCTGAGCTCAGTGCCGGATTTGTCATCCGGCGAACAGGGTAGTCTCGCTAATACCGTCGGCGTCAACGTCGGTCAAGCTCTCGGTCTTGTGAATCTCGATTCTGACGACGGAGAGGAGGACAGCGGAAGAGTTTACGCCGCTCACAGCTTGCCTTCGCACATATGGTCCTTGAACGGTGAGTTTTTCTCATTTTACGATTAATTATTGTCGCACCTCGATCAAAATGGGTCTACTGCGTTTGATGTAGTCGCTCGTGCCCTTTATATAGATTTGAGGCTCAGAGGCATCGAAGGAGGGCCCTAAAAATGTTTTCATGTTTTTTTCTCTCCTTGGGCAGGGATAAATGAAAAAAACTTTTTTCATGCTCTTCAACATTGGGAATATTTTTCCTCTGATATGTGTTTATTGTTTATTTCCTAAATCTTAAATTGTAGCAACATGGCCGGTGTTCAAAGTCATTTTTGATTTTTCAGAGAGAAAATGAGCAATTTTCTTTATCAAATGGAAAACACACGAGAAAAAAAGTTCTCTCAATGAATACTAAATTTTTACATATAGAAAAAGCTTTAGAAATTTCAGACAGATGAACATGGTAGTTTTTAAATTATCCTGTTCGCTTACATTGAAAACATGTTTTCGAGAAAAAAGTATAAAGTCTTAAAAACATCTTTCACGTGATTAACGCGCGTCAACATAAATGCCTCAACTCCGTGAATTATTATCCATTCGCCTTGAAATTTTCAGAGAACATTCATAATACATGTCAGAAAGATATAAATTTTCTTTATATAAGTAATTTTTCGATTTCTACGATTTGGTATAACCCCTTAAACCAAGATAAAAATTACCGCGAAGGACGCAGAATGAGAAATGTCGAGAAACGAGGTTAGGTTCCCGTGATTTCTCGTTTTCGTTTTCAAATGAAATCTTTGTCAACGAGGAAGGTCATATATGACCTTCGCTCAATTTTAGAACGCAAGAAAAAAAAACTATATTCCTCGAGCAAAATTCTCCAAGCGGTCAATGATTTTTCATCGTTTCGAACAATGGAATTCATGAATCGCGTCCTTTATGCTCCAAAATAA
The DNA here is from genome assembly GCA_946863875.1 of Alloplasta piceator. Taxonomy (NCBI): domain Eukaryota; kingdom Metazoa; phylum Arthropoda; class Insecta; order Hymenoptera; family Ichneumonidae; genus Alloplasta; species Alloplasta piceator. The sequence goes on from OX333080.1 coordinate 2,265,437, forward strand.
CATTTGAGATTGCTCTTTCATTGTTCCACGAGTGACCTTGAAAGATTGTTTCTTCTCTTTTGCACAGACGCTGTCGTTCAGCAAGAGCACAAAAAAGCCATTTTTGTTCATCATTGATTCACAAAGGAGCCAGCTGACAAGTTTTTTTTGCGCACGAGAGCGTTCGGAATTCGTGTAATGATCGATCATAAGCTCTCATAGAAGCTACGCATGGTTTTTTTGTCTATTTTCGCAATTATTTTTTTTCCCATCTCTAATTAGGTCTCGCGAGATAATCGTTTCTCGGAAGCGTGCCTGTGAAAGATTTCTGATCTAACGTTACAGCGATCATCACGCTGTCGGGTAAGGTTATGCGCGTAAACGGCGGCTAAAAGTCAACATAACCTCAAAACTTTTCAAACATATTTTCCCCAGCAATGGTTCGATGAAATAAAATAATCGTCACAGGTCAGCGGCATAAAATGAGGGTACACATTTTTTCATTATAATGTCTTCATTTCATCTAGTCGTTCTTGAAAAAAATGTGTTTTGGTTTTTAGCTCTGTCCTTCTCGAACTCACGTGTGCGAGAAAAATGGGGGGGGGCGCAGGGGGCGGGCTTTATAATGTCAAGATTCGACGTGTGTGGCGCTCGCGATCGTCGGGGCGGAGGGGGAGGAGGACGCGTAGAAAATTTGACAGATACACGGACATGTGAAAATACAGTAAATACACACATGAAGGGGTTACGTTTGTTTTGTCGCGTGTTGCCGGGGTGGTTGGCCTGGTAACCGCGCATACAATCGATGTGAGAGCTTTCAAGGGCTCTCACATACTAACACAAACAAACGCACACTCGAAACTTTAAAAATAGTGCGAAAAAAAGAGGCGAGGGAGACTGATAGCAAAAAAAAAGAAAATCCAACATTCGGCCCGAATTCTTCTGTCGCGAGTGATTTTTCCACATATATTCCGTTCAATGACCGCCCGTGGGATGGGGTAGTTTATCGGTCGGGCTGAGTTTACTATGGGAATAATAGTGAGCTCGTGCCTCAATGAAACAGAGACCGAGGTTGTGCCTACTCATCACGTTAGACGCGTCATCTACGGTATTTCGCGTTTTTTGGTTTCCTCGCGACAATCATTTTTCTATAGCAATGTTTTTGTTCTTTTTAAGGTCTAAAATGTCCCGTGTGCTCCAAATTCATTCTGCCGGATGACATAGAGTGTCACTTGGTAATGTGCCTGACGAAACCTCGTCTAAGCTACAACGGTGAGTCGTCGAATGTCTCTTTTCATGCAGAAAGATGATGAACGAGTGATCGATGAATAAATGGGCGTTTTTTTTTTGTTTCTCAGAGGATGTTTTAGCCGATGAAAAGGGAGAATGCGTCATTTGCCTGGAAGAATTGCAACCGGGAGATGTGATAGCCCGCTTACCTTGCCTGTGCATATACCACAAAAAGTATGTACACTATTTTTACTATATCAACCTATTAATTGATTAATTAATTAATTTTCTGAAGTAAAAATACCAAATCCTACAAAATGAGGATTTCACTGTGCAGGTCTTAATTTTTTTCAATCTCCGGCTAATTTTTTTCATTGAATTTGCAAATTTCAAAAAATTCAATTCAATGCTTGTGTTCCAATATGCATTTGCAGGCCAAATTTTTTTTCTTTCTATTTTCTTGACTCGGAGAAGCAGTGTTTGCAGGGAAATTGTTCTTTGTTCGCAGCTGCATCGACAAATGGTTTCAAGTTAACCGCAGTTGTCCCGAGCATCCTGGGGACTGATTTGCCACATACACACACACACCGACACACACACACAAACGCCGAAAAAAAAAGAGAAAAACCGAAAGAAAAGCAAGAATCATTTTTTTCCATAACTTGAAGAAAAAAAAACCGACAATGCGGTTCAAATTACCCGGCCCTTTGCGGGACAATCGGCATGCAAATCCGCGGTAACGGCGTGCGAGATTCGAGACGAGTTGCGAAGGCAATAAAAACAAACCCAGATATTAAAGAAAAAAAAAAGAATGAAAAAAAAAACTAGTCAAGGTGGCCGCTAGTCTGCAAAGAGGGTGGTTCGTAAACACGCGTTGATCGTGCTTCGACCAATTGAGAAATCGATGGAATCGACATGAAGAGAGAAAAAAAAAGTAATGTGAACACAGACACATCCAACTTCAATCCTTAAAAAAAAAAAAAAAACTCTAAAAATAAGGGAGGCGACTTGTTAAGAAACAAAAGAAACAAAAAACGGATTTTTAAAAAATCATCGCCATATATGACGATTGAGCGATTAAAAAAAGGAAAAAAAAGAAAAAAAATGCTATTATCTAAACGTATCTATAATTACTCTATTACCGCTATATCGCTTATTATCGATTGTACCATATTTATAAATTTTACTTAGTTTTACATCTTGAAGTCGATTTAGCAGTTAAGCAAATTGATGATCACAGTTATTGTTAGTATATACATAAATATATATTATTATTATTATTATTATTATTAATATTATTTCTTCACGGAGAAAAAAATGGAAATTATACACATTGGCGCAGATTCATAGTCGGATGGACCGGCTTGCGATGCGAGCAAACTCTTTACATAGATAAGTTTTTAGTTATACATTATTTACTTTCACTTGATTTTACAACCAAGACTATGTAATTTGTTTTTCGTTGTTTGTTGGGGAAAGGGTGGTGAAAGATTTTGGGTGTGGACATGAGGCGGGGGGATTAGGAGGGATTCGGGGACGAGTGCTAGAAAGGATATTTTTGATACTTTCATAAATGGGGAAGCCAGGATGTATAAGAGAAACGGTGAAAAAAAAGAGGACTTGTCGTAAGAAAATATGCTGTTGATGCTGTAGTAACAATAAAGGTTCTAATTTAACCTTCTTTATTGACTGGAAATATCAGTTTTCTTTTTCATCTCTCATTTTCTATCTCTTACCTGTGATATTTTTTTTTTTTTAGAAGAGGATTGAAAAGCCTGAGACCTACACCCAAAATATTTTTTTTTTGTAATTCCAAAATGGATAGATGAAATTTAACGTTTATAATTTTTGCGGAATTCGAATAGCATTATTTAATTTTGGTGCATGTAGGGAAATTTTTTTTATTAATTTCAAGCTCAGATTTTTGTACAGGATTATCAGAGGGATGCAGGATTTTCTTTTTTCGACGAAAAGGTTGGGGAGGAGAAGGGGTCACAAGTATCTTCGGCTCAAGGTCACCTTAGATCAACGAACCAGTCCGGTTTGTGCGGTGATTCGGTCCTTTTATGTAACTAGTTAGCTCTATATCCCCTCTCATTACTATTTATTTTTCATCCTGAAACGCAAAAAAATATTCTCGTTGTTTTTATGCTCATTGCTTTTATTCGACAGGGGAAAAAGCGTCGAATCAGCACCGTTTGAGGCGTTTGAGCTGACACAAAAGCATTTTCCTCCCAATCATGAGATGTAAACGACAATTTCAAGTCGCATTCGTTTTGGTCGCTTACGCGCTTTCAGCACGTATGTATATATATACATCCACATATAAAATGCTACAGGATGTGGCGCTCACAAGCGCATAAGCTTCCAAAACGAATGTAGGTTTATACGTGCCACGCATGTAATTATCCCTGCGTTCGTTTTGGAAGTTTACGCGCTTGTGAGCGCCACATCCTGTAGCATTTTATATGTCGATGTATATCTATACATACCTGCTGAAAGCGCGTAAGCGTCCAAAACGAATACGGCTAGAGAGAGAGAGAGAGAAACGAATACAGGGTCACGACTCACGCACAAAAATCGGGGTTGCCGGCGCTTGCGCAGATAGTAGGGGTAAGGAATAGAGAGAGGGTGAGAAATCAGCGAGGCACCTCCAGGCACCTCTTCTCTCTTCATGGTGAAAATCTTGGAAATTTTCGAGGTTATATCGCGGCGGATATTTCCTCGACAAGCTGTAATAAACGCGATTATACCGTCGGTTCTACTTCTTTCGTCTTTATAGCGATTTATCGACGCGAATATTTCTTCTTCTTTCCTTAACTCGGAGTTTTTTTTTCCTTCGTTCCATTACGCCCTCGCGGTAACAAGAGACTTAGCGATTGCTCGCGACAATCGCGCGTGTTTTTTAAAGAGGAAAAGTGGCTTTTCTTTCCTTTCGTTGAAGAAATAATGCTGTATTCGTGGCGGAATTGACACCGGAGGAAGAAAGAGCGAGAGAGACAGAGGGGAAAAATTCGTTTGAAATATTAATAAAACAGGGCCGAAAGTGTGTGTGTGTGCGCGCGTGTGTGTTGAACGTCGATAATGTCGGCCACAAGTAGACTCAGGCTGATGCGGGATAGCAGGATGGCCGATTTGGCCGTTTGACGAATAGCTCAAGATTTTACGACGACGAGGATCGGTGGATTATTATTTTCTTCATCAGTTTGCCGTAAAATGGTCAAGGAAAAGCCAAATTCTACCCGCATCTACGATTCCGAGGGTTACAGACGACGCGCCGCTTGCATATGCGTGAGGAACGACCTCGAGGATGAGGTAGGGCCAACAGAGGGCACTTTAACTATATTGTAGAAATTTATGCATGAATATATAGGTATACACATGCACATTATTACCGGTTTTTTCTCGCTCTAATCACAATTATTAATAATCAATTATCCTTACAATTTCTTCCTGGAATATTAGCTCTTCAAAATTTTCTCAGCCTCTTGTGACTTCCCTGCTATTTCAATTATGAATTACATTTTTTTTACAATCATTAAAATGAAAGATAAAATAATTTTTCTTCGATCTTTGCAGTTTATGGATTTATGTATGTCCATTGAACTTTAGGTACTCTTGGTAACGTCCAGCAGAAGACCCGATAGCTGGATAGTGCCGGGTGGCGGTGTCGAACCCGAGGAGGAACCAGCTGTGACCGCCCTGAGGGAGGTCAGAGAGGAGGCGGGAGTTTTGGGACATCTCGGACGTTGCTTAGGCGTTTTTGAGGTTGTTACAAATGATTTTCTTATCGCGAAATTGTCACCTTGAATTATTACTATCCTTCTTTAAAAATTTCCGAATGGAATTAAGTTATTCCCTGATAAATTAAGCTCGAAATATCGAATTTCAATAAGAAATATGATTGAAACTCTCCGGAGAAACTCCTGAATCGTAACAGTGATGAGAAAAAAGAGTAGGAAAAACCGTTTTTTTTTTTCCATTGCAATGATCTTAATAATCGAATGGAAATTTTGTTTAATTCTGAAATTTTTATGCTGCCTGTCGAAGCAGAATGTTGAGCACAAGCACAGGACGCAGGTGTGGGTGATGCGAGTAACGGAAGAAATGCCAGAGTGGGAGGACTCCAGGGCGATCGGCAGAAAGAGAAAATGGTTCTCGATAGCCGAGGCTTTGATCCAGCTGGCGCAGCACAAACCGGTACAGCGTTCTTATCTGCACAGTCTGCGAAACACCAATCCAAGATCGAACAGTCAAGCGCCTCTTCGTTCGCCCAACTCCGACTCGCCAGCTCCGATTCAAGTTACGAATAACTCCGGTAGCAATCCTCATCCTAACAAACACAGCTAATGCCGAGCTCTCGATGAAAAAAAAAGAAAGAAAAAACAAACCAGAAAGTTTCTCCTTTTTTCTGTTTTTCTTTTTTTCATTTCGCGAGTATATATTGAAATCACGGCTCTATTATACGTTTTTCTTATTCTATTATGTTCTTTTTCTGGCCCTGTCACGCGCGCGGCAGCGCCATCGCGATAATCACTCTATTTTATACGTTAAACGATATTAATTCGATATCCCACTTCCCCACCCTCACGTCACGTTTTCCTAATCAACTTATTATTCGTATTATAACTATACATGCAAGGCTAAATAAAAAAAGAAAACAGCAAGTAACGAGAAATAAAAGTACTGTGCGAGTGTGTGGAATTGGAGCACGCGTCGAATTTATATATTAAAAAAAAAAAAAAATTATTCTCGATGCATGATAGAACGATAATTGTCAGTACGAATAAAGAGAAATTTATATACACATTCGTTTGCGTTTATTCGACACAGGCTTTTGGAAGGAAAACGTGAGAGTGAAGAATAGAAGTCAACTTCATTCGGCCTATTTTTATTCCGTGAGCTGAAAATAGAATTCATTTAATGACAATGCGAGAGACGGCGGTGGATTCCGCTATGCATTTCCGCCATCTGGGTGGATCAAAAGTCAAATGCGAATTCCTCAATTGACAATTTAACAGGTAAATAACGCAGAAGAGTCTGATTTTAATGACGATTAATTTGGCAAGTATACGATCGAAATGATCATTCAAAACATAGTAGTCGTTAATTCACAACTAAGGAGAATTTATGTTTCATTAATTTACAAAGATAGATTGCCTTTAAAAAGTGACGTCAAATTAACAAATAAAAAAAAAGGTCATTGGCATGTAGACACGCGTGCTCAAAATTATTTTCGAGTCGCGCATGCGCGAGTTTTGTTCTTATGTACGCACGTGGTTAACGTCGCGACGGCGAATTTTGCGTTTGACATTATTATTTATATAAATACGCCTCGCATAAGTAAAAAAAAAAGAGAACAGTGTAGAAATAGGTGAAAAGATAAAAAATGCAATTACATTTATTGATTCAAGATCCTTGCACGATGAAAATAAAATTAATTTGATCTAACCTCAAATTACAATGCAAAATTATTTCACGTCAAGCTTAAACCATCAAAGATTTTTCATTGTTTACTCATAGTATTTATTTTTACGCAGGTACCAATATCTTTTCCTAGATTATCGCAAAAAAATAGAAATAGAAATAGGGAAAAAACGAATAATACTGAGATGGATAAAAAATGTTTGCAGTTCTTCATTAGCATTTGTTTTGATTGCAAATTTATGTTTTTCTTCAGAATACCTTCGCTTCAAAATCGAAAAATATTCTACCTCATTTTGTCACAGCATTTTAGCAATCTGAATATTTTCAGATAGTCATCCAAAGGTAGAGAATACGGAATGCCGGTCGAGATGGATCAAGAACCGATCGAAGATGTCGAGGAAGACAACAGCGAGGAAGAAATGGACGACAATGAGAAAGACAATAGCGAGGAAGAAATGGACGACCATGAGAAAGACAATAGCGAGGAAGAAATGGACGATGATGAGAAAGACGAAGAGGATGAGATTATGAGCGAAAGTGAAAAAAATCCGGAAGTTTATTTACCCGGAAGGGGTTTGAAAAAAGGTGAGAAATTGGTGGTCGATCGTTCGGCTTACAAAATGTTGCATCACGCCGAAACAGGCGCTCCTTGTTTGAGCTTTGACGTCATAAAGGACGACTTTGGTAATGCACGCGAGAATTATCCGCTGAGCATGTATCTTCTGGCGGGAACTCAAGCAGCTCGGACTCACGTGAATAATCTATTGTTGATGAAAATGACGAATATGATGGGAGTGAAACATGAGAATGACGAGGAAGAAGAGAGTGACGATGAGGAATTGAGCGATTCCGAGGACGAGGGTAATGGCGATAAATCGCCGGTAATGCAAGTCGCGTCGATAAAGCATCAGGGATGCGTTAACAGAGTTCGTTGCGCGAAAATCGGCGGTTATTCTTACGCCGCAAGTTGGAGCGAGCTGGGACGCGTTAATATATGGAATTTGGAGGAACAACTCAGGCTCGTGGATAATCCAGATTTGCTTGTGGCGCACAACAAGAAAGCGGAAAAATCAGATAACGCGGCTAAACCATTGTTCACCTTCAAAGGACATTCCTCCGAGGGTTACGGCCTCGATTGGTGTAACACGGAACCCGGTACTCTCGCTTCGGGCGATTGCAAAGGCAACATACACATTTGGCGTCATGCGAGTGGCGGCACGTGGCTCGTTGATCAGAGATCGTACAATTCTCACGCTCCCGCCAGTGTCGAGGATTTGCAATGGTCACCGGTCGAAAAACACGTATTGGCGTCCTGTTCCATTGACAAGAGGTATGTCGCATGTCCGAGAAAGTTGAAAAAACGAAAAAAATCTAGGTCCAAATTTTGTCAGAAGTAAAAAACCCTGCAAATTGGACATTTGCACATTGCTTACACATCTTAATCACAAGCTTCCTTAATCACAAAGTATACCAATCAAATTTGGCTTCCTCATAAAGGAAACTTTGTCAACTATCGAAAAACATGAGTAATCAACGTGCAAATTTGCTAAATTCTTTCAAATTTACTTCTTGTTAAATTTGATTTTCGCAAAATTCAATAGCGAACAACCTTGATCACTATTTTGAATGTGTATAAAATTTCAGTACAATATCTAGCAAAAAGTTAGACTATGCTATGAAAAAAAAAAAAAAAAATGGATAAAATTTTAATTATTCGATCGATTTTCGCCAAATTGAATAACGAACATCCTCGATAGCTATATTAGCTCTGTGTAAAGTTTTAGTGCAATATCTTAAAAATTGCACAAGCGTGCAATTGCAGAGCGTTCACGTTATTTTTCAAAACATTCAAAATTGCATAAAATTTTAATCTCTCGATGGATTTTGGCCAAATTCAATACCAAACAACCTCAATAGCTATACTAATTCTGTACAAAGTTTGAGTGCAATATTTTGAAAATTGCATAAGTTAGAGCGTTTACGCCATTCTTGCAAAAACAAAAAAAGTCGATAAAATCTGAACACCCGTTAGAATTAAAGCAAAATTTTTTCATAATGAAGCGCAATTCGTGCTAAGTGTGCCAAATTTTAGCTCGATACCTCGAAGCGTTCTCGAATGATTAATTATTTACATCTGAAACTCAGGATACACATTCTAAATATGATTTCTTGATGTTTTAACACATTTTGAACACATTGGCACATTGGAAATTGGCATTTGACGAAAACAAAGATTTCTTTATGAGGAAGCAATAGAATAATAATGACAAGAATTCAAAAAACTTAATTGATTTATTAATTCATAGACGCTTTACAAAAATCGTGTAAATTAACTTCTAAAAAATGGTAAATCGTAAAGATAAAAAATACGAACAAGATGATTTTCAAACGTTTAAAATCGACGTGGGAGATCGTCAAAATTAATTCAGTTAATTTGAAATGTTAAAAATAAAAATGATTAATAGTAGAATTTGACATTGCAGTATAAGAATCTGGGATACGAGAGCGAGTCCCCAATCGGCTTGTATGCTGATGACGAAGGATGCCCACGAGTCTGACGTAAATGTGATATCGTGGAATCGCAAAGAGTCGCGTTTCATCGTGTCCGGCGGTGACGATGGAATTTTGCGAATATGGGATTTGCGACAATTCGGTAAAGATGGATCGAGTTCGGTTGCGACGTTTAAGCAGCATACGGCACCCGTGACAACGGTCGAATGGCATCCTGAGGAGGGAACGGTTTTCGCATCGGGAGGTGCGGACGATCAAATTGCACAATGGGATCTCTCGGTCGAGTACGATCGGAATGACGAGCAGCAGGACAACGATTTGGCGGGTTTACCACCACAATTGTTGTTCATCCATCAAGGACAATCCGACGTGAAGGAACTTCACTGGCATCCTCAGTGTCCTGGAACGATAATATCCACGGCACACTCGGATTTTAATATATTTAGAACTATAAGCGTTTAGGTAATTTTTGCCGAATAAAAAAAAAGAAAGGAATCGATGTTATTTCGGTTATCAAACTTACCGCGCGCGCGAGTTTATCGATTCAAATATGCCAACGCCAACAGATGTCTTATCGTTGGTCTGCCGTGTGGACAATTCCACGGATTTCTCATTCGACCCATTTGCCAAGCGAGACGTCGCATTTCCGACATGTTTAGTGCTTTTCCGACCATCACAGCACCACGACAAGCTCTTGATGCGAGCATTTGTTGGACTCTCGACGGTCTAGGTATCGTGTTTGCTGTTCCACCTCCATCCAAGCCTCCTTCTCTCAACAAAAATATCAATTCCTCGATGTCCTCTTGCCCAAATTGCCAACCACCGCTCGTTGGCATACCGGTCAATTTTACGCGGCTTCCTGGATTTTCTGAACATTTGGAACAATCGAATTCGAATTAAAATTAAACTAATTTCGAAAATCCATTACATCATTTTGATAATGGGTTACTTTTTTTTCATTAAATTTTTTTAGAAGTAGATTTTCATAAAAAAAACTTACTCCCGAAACAGATTGGAGCGTCTTAAATATTGTACAGACAAAAATGACTCGAATAGCGATAACCTTATTCCATCTATTGTTTTAAGGTTGTTTAGAAGCAAATCACGTTTAATGAGAAAATTCTGAAAATTTGGTATATTTTTCAATGAAGTATTTGAGAGGTCGTGTAAAAATTTCACGACAATTTGGAAGCTCGTTATCGAGTAATTGAGATTAACAAATGAAATAAAATAAAATGTAATCTTATGGAAACTGATATAACTTTGCGATAAGTTTTTTTTTTGACCTCTTAATTTTTTAGTATCCACAATATACTGAAAGCAACGGAAAGAAAACCGAGTTTATTGATAAATATTTTTTTTATTCGTTTAAAAAATTGTTTTTAACAAAACGTTAATTTCTTAATAACGAGCTTCCTAATCGTCGTGAAATTTTTACACGACCTCTTAAATACCCCATACAAAAACATACCAAATTTTCAGAAATTTTTCATTGTTTTTTATTTTAACCCTTAAGGAGGTTGAAGTAATGATGAGAGAATTCTGAACATTTGGTATGTTCTTACATGAAGTATTCAGGAGGTCGTGTAAAAATTTCACTACGATTAAGAAGTTATTCATTGAACAATTAACATTCAAAGGTTTCATAGCTTCTAAACAACCTTAAACTCAATGTACTTCATTTTAGATTTTTAATTCCTCACCGTTGGTATTCACGTCAAAAGTGAAGCCATTGTCCTCGAATACCTTTAGGTTCTCGATCAGCACGTCTTCGTTGAGCGCGGCGAGATTCAGTGGCTTTGGAACAATCAATTTTTGGGTTTTCAGCACGGTCTCGTCGTTGAGCTTTTCGAAACGAAATTTCTCGTCGCTGGCATGTTGATCGATGATGAATAGATCATCCTCGAGTCGCGCGATTATGAATCCAAGGTTGAATTGTCCAACGATAGTCATCTGAAAAAATTTCCGAATTTTGTCAATGGAGAAAGTAGATACAAATTCGGAAATTACTTTATTTAAACTTTCGATATACCTTGCTGAAAGATTCTTGCGTGAGTTGTTTCTGTAATTCTTTTTCGGCCTCCAAACTTTTGCTCGGCTCAATCTGAGCTCTGTATTTGATTTTTCGCGCCTGCTCATGACACGACATTGGAATTTTTTTTTTCCGCTTATTTTGCAATTTCACGGATCCGAGGCTCGTCTTGAAAACGCGATCTTTGAGCTTCTCGACGGACGAATCGTCATCCCAATTTTTCTCATCTTCATTATCGATTTCCAAACCGAGTAGACGTTTTGTGAGGAACAATTTTTTCGTCGGCGGTGAAGAATTAACGTGGGGTATGCTTCTTTTCAGATTGTTGATTTCCTTGAGTGTGCTTGGCGTGAAATTACCCTGCATTTTATCCCATTTTTTTACCAAATTCGATTTAATCGTGGCGAGAATTAGCTTCTCCTGTATCATTAAAATCGTGCGCTTGTCCGGCGTTACGTTTATATCGGCGCGTTGCTGATCGATTTTGAGATTAAGATAAACGCACGGAAATTGCTTGTTGTTGTACTTGTGATAAATATTGTTGATGAGTTTGCTGATTTTTGTTGGAGTGCAGGGACGACCGTTGACGAAAAAAAATTGTCGATCCGGAACGGATCGTCCCATCGTGTGAGCGCAGCTGCTTATGTAAAATTCCCAAGAAAAATCGGCGGTTATTCCTGCAGGTAAATTATATTCCTCGAGCGTCGTCTCATCGGGATTGTGAATTTCCACGGCCCCAAGACCGATTATTGACTTTCTGCCGAACATCGAGGCGATATTTCCGAGAACGCTGTTTCCTCCTGTTGTCGCGACAACGAGATTAGATTTTCCCTCCACGATATTCGTGCACGTTATCTTCACGCCGGTCGACACGAGACAATAACTGTACAGAATGTGGACAGTGTTTGCAAAATATCTCTTGAGATGTCTCTCGAATTCTTGCGACCTGACCGGTATACTCTTGAATATATTTTTCACGACGACCGTCGTTCCCGGCTCTCTGGCGCAATTTTCCTTACTCATCAGCACGCCGTTTGCGTCAAATTGTAATTTTGAGGCATGCTCGCTCGTCGAGTGTCTCGTCGTTATGATTAAAGTCGAAACTGCGCACAGCGAACTTAGAGCCTCGCCTCTGAAGCCAAAAGTTTCTACTATTTGCAAATCCGAGAATTTACGGAGCTTCGAAGTGTGATGCTTCAGAGCTGAAACGAATTTTTTGAGTCACTAATTTTAATCGTGCAACTTGATTTACATTTATGAAATACGGATAAATGAATGATTGTAAAATCATAAAACTGATAGGTCAGTTTTATGATTTTATTATTATATCTTATTTATATTCATTATTATTATTTATTGATTTATTGTTTCTAAAAAACAAAGTTGCTTACCGAGATCCTCAAAATCTCTCTCCAAAACTCCACATCCATTATCACTGACGGTGATAGAAGTTTTTCCATGATCCGTAAACTTTACATCGATGACAGTAGCACCGCTGTCTATACTGTTTTCCACCAACTCTTTGACAGCACCGGCAAGATCGGTAATCACCTATATTTATGGCAAAAATAAAAAACAAAGATTGGCCAAGACTTAAATTTAAATTTATCAATGACTGAATAATTAAAAACAATTGTTGAGAATTATCAATGCACAACGACCGTTGTGCATTTCAAATTTAAATAAACCAGTGCGCATTTAAAATTAAATTAAAAATTTGACACATTTAACCAAATGTGTTATCGTCTTACACAGAACGTTGTTATTGTTCCGAAGGGATGGATTAATCTTTGTAAATAATTTCTAAATTTAACCTGTCCGGAACAAATCTGATGAACGCTCTCCTTGCTGATGGCAGCTATTTTCTTCGAAGATTCGGCCGTTGGAATCGGCTCGGTCGTTTCTTTATCCATCTTTCGATTCAAAATCCAAACACGAAGATGATTGAAAAAATGCGTTGTTTGTCGAGAGGAAGATTCGAACGTTCACGCTGACCACTGCAAATCGAGTGCGGGCGATGACCCGTCGACGATGGCTTTTTAGGACCTTCGTCGTTCGTCCAAGTGAGGGGTTGAAAAAATGTCCCGTGCCTTGCGTTAACCAGTCGAAAAATTCTAAAAAGCACGTAAAAGGCTTTCCCTTTTCAATCCCCGAAGCTGACCCTTATTCCCAAAGATGAAAGACGATATCCTTGAAGTGCTGACACTGCTGACCTGCCTTTCAATATATTTCTTGGAAATTTACGACCCTTCCCGGAAATTTGTACACGTCTTCTGCTCTTGTTTTAAAAATGACCTTGAAGGATCTATACGTATTGGGCATTCCATGTAAACTCGACCAAACAACCGTCGAATTTCCGATTCTTTTTTTTTCAACGCGAGATTTTTCACATTACTGAAAGCTAGAACGAAAATAAAATAGAAGTCCTGCTCTGAATTGAGGAATCTGAATAATAAATAAAAAATCGCAAACCAAATCCGAAGGGCAACATGGACATGGAAAATCCCATATATATAAAGAACTTTTTCACACTCGTTTCTGGGAAAAGTATGAAAGGAACGCTATTATAGACAAAAGCACTTACTCTGAGTCTCTGAGTCTAGAAAAGTGGGAAAGTCTGGGTTTCTGCATTATCATCGAAAGAAATCATGCAATAGTAAATATTGGAATATAGGAATTTGGTTGAAATCTTTATATTAACGACTATTTCGCGACTCTAGAAAATAATTTACTTAAAAAACGACAGATTTTCCAATACACATGAGCAAAAGAAAGTTTATACGCGTTAAATAAAGGTTAAAATAAATATGTAAAAAACTCGAAGAAGGCGGCTTTGAAACGCCCTATATATGTATATTATGTATCGCCGGAAGAAGGAAAGGAGGAGTGAAGAAATAAAAAATTGTTTAAACATGTTTAATTTCTCAAGTATTTATTTCCTCGAATCGTTTACAACTTATTATTACAGTCAATTTACTATCGAGAGGTTATGTTTAATTGTTTACGAGCGCCTGATACTCTCGTAAGCAACGTGGAAAGCCGTGGGTGCGAGAGAGAGGTAGAGAGTGCGCTGGTATACCTCCTTGCCCGTCATGTACTCCTGATACTAATCCGGCAAACTCGGCTGTCTGGCGGATAGCAGCGAGTAGGGGCGAGAGTCGGTTTACCTCTTTGCGCGTCATGTAATCCTGTTTCTCTTGATCGAAACGTGGCTGAAATGTGGACGACTACAGCGCCATAAGAGAGGGAGTGCGCCGTATACCTCTTTGCGCCTTATATGCTCCTGATATTAATCCGGCAAACTCGGATGTATGTCAGATTGCCGTGAGCAGGGGAGCGAGTCAGTTTACCTCTTTGCGCGTCATGTACTCCTGTTACTCCGTGTCCAAAACGTGGCTGATACTGATACCTCTTCGCGCATTATGTTCGCCTCATCTGATACTTAGTGAGTCAACGCTGTGAGCCTCGCGATTGACTGCTTGCCAAGAGAGACGGAGGAGAGGGGGGCGCCGGATACCTCTTGATACCTCTTCGCGCGTTATGTTCGCCCAATACTTGGTGAGTCAACGCTGTGAGCCCCGCGATTGACTGCAGCAATGCCAAGAGCGATGGAGTGGAGGGGGCGCCGGATACCTCTTGATACCTCTTCGCGTATCATGTTCGCCTGATACTCGGTGAGCCAACGCGGTTGTCCCCGCTATCGACTGCAGCATTGCCAAGAGAGATGGAGGGGTGGGGGCGCCGGTATACCTCCCGATACCTCTTCGCGCGTCCTGTTCGCCTGATACCCGTTTGGCCAACGCGGTTGAAATGTGAACGACTGCGGCATTGCCGCGAGAGATGGAGGGGTGGGGGGCGCCGGATACCTCCTGATACCTCTTCGCGCATCCTGTTCGCCTGATACAAGTTGAGCCAATGCGGTTGACTGGAGGATAGCCGAGCCGAGGAGTAGTGTTGCCGTAGAGGTAACCTAACCTCGCAAAGTTTCGATTTCTTTCATGCTAGCAACAAATAATCGCAAATATACCATTGTTAAGTTATTTATTGTTAAATAATCGTCGAATAGATTATAAATCGACGATGCTCGCGACACTTCGTCGGTCTTGCAGCCTTTCGGTAGGTTTTCTACATTGTTTAACAATCAAATTTCCAATTTAAACTCAATTTTCTTAACCTTCGTCTTATATAACCCCCAATTTGTGTGTATTCAACGTCGTTTGACAGGCATTGAAGAACATCAGGGCTGTGCAGAGTTCCGCTGTTCAGAGATCAGATCATCTCTTTGTCGTGAGTCTCTTTTATTTTTATAATTTTTAATAATTCGAATTTTGCGAGGCAAAATTGTAGGTCTGAAATTGCCATTTTCCAGCATCGCGATACCAAAGAGGACAATCCTAGCGTACAGTTTGAATTCAACGATGCCAACAAAAAGAGAATCGAAGCGCTTCTGGCGATTTATCCGGAAGGTCACAAACGCGGAGCTATGATGCCCCTGCTTGATCTTGCTCAGCGGCAACACGGCTGGTTGCCCATCTCGGCTATGCACAAAGTCGCTGAGATATTGAATTTGCCTAATATGAGAGTTTACGAAGTCGCAACTTTCTACACGATGTTCAATAGACGGCCAATGGGAAAATATCACGTTCAAGTTTGCACCTGCACGCCATGCTGGCTCAGAGATTCCGATTCTGTTTTGAAAGCAGTCTGCGAAACTACAAAGACGGAGGTCGGAGCCACGTCCGCGGATAATATGTTCACAATATCGGAGGTCGAGTGTCTCGGTGCTTGTGCAAATGCACCGATGATACAAGTCAACGACGATTATTACGTACGTCGCATGATTTTTTTGAACCGTTTGTAATTCTATCGCTCGATTTGACCGGATAATTTTGGAAAATGATTTTCCTCTCGATTTTCTCCCTTCGATACTCTTATTTTAATCAATATTGCGCTCTCATTATCGTAGGAGGATCTAACGGCCGACACGACTATCGAGATAATAAACAAGCTGAAAAAGGGTGAGAAACCT
The DNA here is from genome assembly GCA_946863875.1 of Alloplasta piceator. Taxonomy (NCBI): domain Eukaryota; kingdom Metazoa; phylum Arthropoda; class Insecta; order Hymenoptera; family Ichneumonidae; genus Alloplasta; species Alloplasta piceator. The sequence continues at coordinate 2,281,645 of OX333080.1, forward strand.
CCGGCAGGGCCACAAAAAGTAGAGAGATTCGCTGCGGAGCCAGCCGGTGGACCGACTTCGCTGAACTCGCCACCGCCTGGACCCGGAGTAGGAGTTCGTTCCGATTTATAAATATTTTACAGTCATAGTTGCGTGTCTATCCTATATTGCTAGACTCGTTACGCGATCTAGCTCATGTATATATAAAGTATAAATATAAAGTTTGATGAATTTAGCGACGTTATTGTTGATTCTTGATGTCGTCGCTATTATTTCAATTATTTTCTTAGAGATATAGATTAGAAAGTTTAGAAAATTTCACGTTTGCATGGACCGCATTCGTCAGTGATGAATGAGATCAAGATTGTCGTCGATCTCGTCGATAAAACAAGAACAGCGATGAGCTTTTGCATTCTCGAATATAGTGCAGCGTCGTTATCGCAATCTGGAATTTATAAATAATCGAAAGTCTATTAATAACGTCTATAAATAAACATTAAAAACGTCGCAAACTATTATCGTCAGGTGTATTTGATTCCTATCAATATAGATCTTTTCTATATCCGTAATGGAAAAAGCAGCCTGGAGATTGATGACACTTGCAGAAGTTATCGAATTATAGAAAAGTGTTTATTGAGCATAGTTACATATTACAATTTTAATAAAATAATAATAATATTAATCGTGATGACGTCAATGATACAATTACAACGATGATTTTTCATTCAACGGATAATAATGCAATATTACATTTGAAAAAAACGCAGTAGTTACAAAAAAGAAATTCTCATTCGTATTGGGGGAGGATTTGGAGAGGGTTTGACTAGCATATTAAAAGCAAAAATAAAGAGATAAAGCACTTCGGTCAAAGTGACCGATTATTATATATATATAGTATATATTTAGGGTGACAAAGTAATAACAGTAAATTTCTCTCTTTTTTTTTTAAAATAAATAATGCGGGTAAAAGTAAAATGTACATATTGAGTTTGCTGAAGTTATTACGATACTGTGTCATGTCTTGAGATCAGCTAAAGTCTCGTATCAGCTTATCTCACCGGAGGTTCTCCGATATAAAGAAGACAAGAGTGCGGAGAGGGAAGGGGACTAGGAAGAGGGCAAGAGAATCGACTGTAAAAAATCCATCGATATTCAGAAGAAAAAGAAAATGTATACAACCTCCAATAAATACAATGGTCTCGCATTAAAATACGTCTCGCTTATGAAATAATTCTTTTTTTTTCGTTATTTTTTCTGAATTTTTTCCATATCCCTCGTCGTCGTAAAAAGTACTTAAAATAGAGTGTCTAGTCTAGGCTTTCGTATTTTTTTTCATCTATTCTAAAATTTGTATCAAGAGGATTTATCGTAAGACTTTTATACGCGATTATACGATTACGTGCATAAATCTCCTTTTTGTGTTTTTTGTTCCGCAAAATTTTAGTTTCGCCCGAACGGCGAAAATCGATCAAATTATTGCATGCTTCGAAATATTTTTTTTGTCACGGTTGTTACCTTTTTTTAAGAAAATTGCCCGCGAGCTTTCGTTTTCAGTCCCGTCGCAGGATTATCAAACTCGAAAGTGATTGTTTTACAATTCAAATCTTACTCCATTTCTGGAACGAACTACATTTCATAAATGTTGAATACTGAGTATAACATACGTTCTTAAACGACGTGTGATTTTTATGATTTCAATTATTTTTTTCTCCCGGCAGACACATTTGCCACCTCGATATAGTCAATTGGCTCTGATCGTGTCGAACTCGAGCTCGTTCTCATGTCAATGAAAAGAAAAGAAAAAAGAAAAATTTAAATACGGTGCAAGGTGCACAGCGAAGTTGTTTGACCGGATTATTTGTACATGCATCCGGGAATATCCGGCTAAACTCGTGAAACGGTTGGAAAAAGAGGAAAACTATCATTGCAAAACATTTACTTTTGGTCACGAGTCCAACGACTTTTTCAATTTTTCGTTTTTTATCAAACTGATTAATACTTAATACGAGTATACAAATTCGCGTTTCTCACGCGAAAAAGACAATTTTTTTGTTTCCTTGATATCTATATTAATTAGATATCTTTGGGTTTTTTTTTCGATTATTTTTCTTCTTTCATTTCTTTCACAACACATTTATCTTATCGGGGATTACAAGTCAACCTTCGAGGAACTTTGACGTCGTTTTAAGGAAAATAAAATAAAACATAATCGAACGACGTTTTCTTCATCCGCTTTGTTTTTCCTGTTCTCGAAAATCCTTACACGGATTATTCAAACTAAAATTGGCGTAAAAAGTTTCGAAAAGCTGGAAGAAAATAAAAATCCAAGAACTTTAATCCAAATTTGATTACTCGCTGCATGATCGCGAGTAGCTCAGCTGCCGACCAACCCAGATTTGTAGTAGCATATTATCCTATTTCTAGATCACGTTTGGATTAGCGGCTTCGGTTTAAAAAAAAAAAATTCTTCTCTTCGCGCATTTCTTCATGAGCTCGTTCTCGGCCATGCTATCTTCGCGTCGATACGTTTGTACGCGAAAAGGCAGTGAGATATTTCTTGCGGGCATTCGTGATCGCCGAGCAGAGTTTCTGAAAAAAATAAAATAAAATAAACGTTATCGGATCGTAAGAAAAGAAAGTTGGATACGATTTACATCATATCAGTGTAACTTTTCAAAAAATTCTTTGACGTCGAGATACGAGCCTCGTTTGATATGATTTTTCTTTTTACTGCGAGAAAAAATAAACAGATGTTATTAGATCATGAGAAAAGTTGATCCCATTTCTGTAATATGAGTGTTTTTTTTTCTTTGACGTCCAGACGCAGCCACTTCTGATATGAGATTTTTTTTTAACGCGATAAAAATCGGGGATAAAAATTTACCCTCTCCTTGCACCAACTTGAAGAGCCCGTAGTCCTGAGGATTCGTGCATCTTATCTTGTGCGCGAGAATACGACAAACGTCACGTGTGTTCATATTCGGACGTATGGGAAGAGTTCGAGTATTGAGAGAGCCGTGCAATTCATCGGGTACCAAAATTCTAAGCACCGAGGAGCAATCCGGAGTTCCGCTGCTCTGAAAACGCAAAATTCGTTTTATTCCATCTATTCTTGAATTTCGTGATTTAGGACATTTTTTCATTTCAGAAATAATTTTTTGTTCTAAATAACAAATAATACGTGTAAATAAAATTCATCTTCAAGCACTTCGTGAATTCTTGAGACAAAATTAGAGTTCACGCTCGACGCTTTGATCGCGTTTATCTCAAAATCATTCTTATCGACCTGATATCTTATCCCAAAAAGTTCCAGGCGAATCGAGGTCAGAAAAAGTGAAACCTACACGCCTTGCGTGCGTGCAATTTTCGTGATTACTTTAAAAAGGGAAAAATCGTGTTGTCAGGGAATTGAAAATTCTCTTGCACGCTAGATACATTGTTATTTTTCTATTTTGTGAGAAAAATTAGGCTCTTAGGCTCACGTTCAAAGTCGACATTGTTCCTTGGCTGGATTTGAATGTTTTGAGAACGTGCACGGCGCTGGAGAGCGTCGTTAGATAATATCCTCCTTCGCCGGTTAGCAAAGAAGGATGAAGGAGACCCCACATGTATTCGGCCTCGACCTCCGCATCGACGACTTTTCCACGCACCAAGACCCAAACGAGAAGAGGTAAAAGATCATCGGCGCCCAGAGTCACGTGTCTTCCGGAATTGGCGTGTTTCACCTGAGTAAAAAAAAAAAAAAAAAAATGAACAAAAAATCGAAGCAAGGAATACAAATAGAGAATAGCAATGTAGCAATAACTCGGAGTCTACTTTTAACTCCTTAATTTAAAAATTACTTAGAATTTTGTAAAAAATACTTGCCGAATTGAAAATGGCGGAAATCGCAGCCAGAAGATTCTCCAATTTTTCCAGCGGAGAGTCGGACTTCTGCAAACGATCGATGTACCTTAGAATCCTGTCGAGACTCGTATCGGTCGGTGGTATAATTTTTGGCTGGAAATTACGAAATAAAAAAATGTAATCGCACGAGGAAGCGAAAAAAAATGATCAAATAAAGGTTCTAATTGGCGGAATTTTTTTTCTCACCCGAACACCCAAATCCTGAATGTGCTTTCCCTGAGCATACTGTATACTCTCGGCGAGAGTCTGAAGTGATCCTGTGGTGCCATAATGATCGACGAATAATCGATAAACGTGTTCTCTGAGAGGTCTGACGACCAATCCCATCATAACGCCCTCGAGTATAGCGTCGAGATTCAGGAATTCGTTCGCCTTTAATTTCAGTCTCTCCTTCTCGACTTCCTTCTCGAATTCGCGCTCACCGTGCTTAACGAGATAATTCTTCATTCCGGACATGAATTGCCGTATGTTCCTCATCACGATATGGGGACTCGCTTCTTTTCCCTCTTTCGTGCATTGTATGAAATTTTCGATGTTCTGAGAGAACGTCGTTGTCTTGTCGGCGGCCAATTGAAGTGCGTAGGATCTTATCGAAGAACCAGTTCCAGCAGCGTCTCGATTCCTCAAGGCTTGCAGTCTTGGAGGTGCTGAAATAATAATAACAAAAATTAAAAAATTATTATCTCATTGTCTATTTCCGATTTGATGATTTCATTGACGATGAATTTCACATTTTTCCCTTATCAGCGAGAAGAAAAATAAAAATTATTGTTCACTGGATTATCGCTGTTTGATCATTATCGCGCGAATCTCGCAATTCATCTTGATCGTTTTAGGCACATTTCTTGAATTCCATCGTCCGACTTTTATAAAAACAATTCTTACTCTTCTTCTCGCTGATGAGAAAAATAAAAATTATTATTCATTGCCATTTATCGTTCCGATTGATTATAATCGCGCGGGCCTTACAATTCATCTTACTCTTTAGAACGACAATGCCACGTTGAAATTTTTGGCACATTTCGTGAAACCATTGTCCGATCTTTTGGAATATACGACGAGTCTTGATGGTGAATTTTCGTTGCTCTCCCGAGCTCATCTCGACCGAGCAGCTAATCATTTTGTTGATGTTTTTTCGATCAATGATATTTACATTCACTATCGATCCACGACGAACTTTTTACAACTCCGAGGGGGAGGAAAAAAAATATGATTTTCTTCATAAAAAAAAAGAATAAACCTATGGCCCGATTAATTCTCGCTGTTCTCTCATACTCGAAACTCTCGGCGAGTTGGCCTCCTCCTTTCTACAACATCGGACAATTTTTCGACTATTTTATCGCTCCTCGATGAACATGAGAAATTGGCTCGACGTGCCACACGATATTTTGTGGACAGCCGGCAAATATGTAGGAACGTTATCACAGTCATCAACACTCGTTGGTACGCTCCAATTTAAGTAAGAGAGAGAAAAAATTTTTTAGATCCAACGTCTCGTTATGATTTTCCTCCTTTTCTTGCTAAAATTCAATTCTGATGAAATCCAATGTTTTTATTGCAAATCGAACAGTTTAGTACCCGTTTGATCTCGTGCCCCGAATCGTCGGGGTCTTTTCTTTTATATTCGTTTGATCGACCGTTCTACTTGGAATTAAGTTCAAACACGAGAGCGAAGATACGATTCATTCGAAGCGAGAAGCTTGACGAGGCAAGAAAGAAAAAAACGTCCCGACGTAACGCGTTTTGTTCGACGACTGACGAACGCTGTTCGAGAGCTTTTCGGACCTTCGACCATCCGCGATACAATGCGATACAATCGCGAAGACAGAGGAAGAGAGAGGGAAAGAGTGCGATGGAAAACGTTTAATCTGTCTCGGTCGGCACTATCTGCTTTTATGTACTTTAGAATAAATGAGAGAGGGGTGGGGAAAAAGATGAAAATTGAATATCGATGGTTATACGAGCAGCAGGCAATCCAGAGACGAACTCTTCGCCCGAGTTGAATGACAAATCGATGATAATCTTTACAAACAATTGTCCATTGTCTCGGATACTCGTGTATAAAGAAAATTCCCCGGGACATTATTTCCGCTCTATTTTTAATGTCCGAGCCACGAGCAATGAGCGCAAAAGTTTCGACTCTTGAAATAAATAAAAATACATAAACGATTTTCAGAACTTTATGAAGATTTCTTTTAAGGAGGCGTTGAAAATGAGAATTTATCTGCGTTTCTTGCACTATGAAGACGCTAAATTCTATCACAAAGAGTGGGAAAATATTCAAAATTAGAAAAAAATTGAGTATTTGTTATAAACAAATTAAATTCCATAATTAGGGGGATGTAAGGTATAGAACAAATTTGTTAATGAAAAAAATTAAAGTGGGTCTGTATAAATTACTCTCCGAAGAAAACAAGTTCAATTGGGAAAAATACATTAATTCAAGTAATTAATGCAAGCTACTTTTTGTGATTATTCGGATTTAGGGTAATTTTGTTCAGGGATAATATTTAGGGTCTACAAACAACAGCTCGAAGGCTTTGCCCAATTGTACCCGAGGATTCTCGAGGGACAAGGGATTTCGAGTGTGAGAGAAAGAGAGAAAGAGAGGGGATATCGGTAACTGTACAAATATTTGAACAGTATTCTCTCGTATACCGCAAAATGACCCCCCGAAATTGACCTGCCTCAGGAATGTCCTTTACAGTTTCAAACCGCAAAATTCTCATCAATGCAGCATAACGCCTGCGTAAATAAACATAGAATATATGTATATCGAGCTTGACAGTTTTCCAAAACCACAAAGTTTGGAAATGGGCGCTCGTTTCGAGTTAAAATATACACAATAACTGTGTTACAGACGATTATGCACCAAAGGGGGTTGAAAGTCGTAACTGGAAGACACTCGACACCACTCAACCCCACCCCAGGGCCATAAATCCTCAATTTATACGACCGTTGAGCTTCCATCCGCCTCTACGGATCCATGAAATAGTTGTTATATCGCCCGAGGGGAATTCGTCAATCTCTCCGGGAGGAAATTTTCATCCATTCGAAATTCGTTTCGACTGTCTGAAATTCCTACGCAAGCTCAAGCAAAAAAATCATTTTAAAAATCATTAAAATTGACAAAATTGCATGCAAAATCATAAAAATTGCAACGAATCATTATATAATTATTGTAAATCTTTTGAAAAATGTGTGAGAGAGTGAAAGATATCTTGTGGCCAAAATTCTCATCACTTTGGTATTTTATCGATTTTTTTCCTCCCCCGCGATATCGAGATTTCTGGGAAACGAGAGTAATTTCACAATTACAATTTTACTGCGTAAAATATTGAAACGACGCAGTATAACTCAGCGTGGGGCGATTGTATGAATTTCAAAAGACTCATCGTTCTCGACGAGAGACCAGAGTCACCGATGCAATTAGCAATTGCGATGATGTTAAAAATATAAATAAAAAAAAACTCGAAGAAAATTCAATGCGCCATTGGCGTGAAAGTTTCCTTCGTGAAATTGTGTACACGATTATGCTTGGAGGAAAATGAGGAGGGAGAGATCTCGATATCGCGGACATGGAATTACGTAGTGCGGTATTACTGATTATGCCAAGAACAATAAGCATTAGAGAGACTCAGAGACAGCCTCGTGTACAGATACAGAGGCGAACGAGCGGCTTGTAAAGAGAGAAAGAAGGAGGAAAAAAAAGATTTTTTTTTGCGCTGGGAACTCGGATTACGCAAGGCATGTGTTGTGCAACGTGTCAATTAACATACAACTACATATATCGCTCATGTTCGCGTGTACAGTGATTTCTTTGCGTTCCAAGTTACGAGAGATAAAGCAACGAAAATTCGATGATATCTCGATTGACCCAAAAAATTCCAATTTTATCCTTCTCAATGATTCGAGTAAAAATTTCATTATCTTCAAAGTTGATTAATATTCGAGGAAACGATATCTGAATTGAGAGTTACGCAAATAAGATTGAAGATTTTTAAGTATGCAAAATGTAAGTCGATAGATTAGATTAAGGAAGTGTCCTGAATTAAAATTTCAAAAAATCCCTTTTTTTATTGTTTGAATCGATGGATAAACTATGTAAGAATATATTTGCAAAGTAACAGAGGAAACAGATTATAAGCGTGAGTAACTCAAAATTCATATTTTTTCCTATTCAAAACTTTGAAACGCTTGTTCTCCAGTTTTTATTTTCACGATTTTTCTAAGTTGGCTAAAGCGTGATAGCTAAAAAACTAAACGACCTATTTAATTGAACCAAAGTTTTTTTTTTATTCAGTATGAAATTCTCTTCTAAGTGAGCTAAAAAAGTTTGTCAACAAGTTTATTTAAATAATTGTTATAGCACCTGAAAGTTGATTTTTCTTTATTTCACATTTTTTTCTGCCTTTTTATTAGTTAACCCAGATGAAAAATTTATAATAAATTTAATCCTTTTTTGGTTTTTTGTTTCAGTAAAAAATTACGCGGTGGATCTTTCCCGCCGATTGAAGACTACAACATGACGCCCACGAAATAGGCTCAGAAATCTTTTACAATTTTTTTTGTACTGTAAATTTTTTTTGTTGTATTCGTTAAATATGTATAAAAACATACCGCAAAATTCAATACCTTCATTTCATTTTTCCCTGCTAAAAAAATCACAAAAAAACGAGGTTTTAGAACATTCTGATTCAGGACACTCACTTAATCGAGAAACTGGATTAAATAAATTTTTAAAAAATAGGAAAATAGGAAAAAAAATACTCACATAGTAGTGGATCCAGGCGTTCCTTGAAGCTCGTATTTCTCTTGACTCTCTCAACGTCACTCTCGTCAGTGTCGGGCATAGTTTCCCACTCGGATGCATCGTAAGTGCGATCGTTTCGCGATTCCGGAGTCAAATTTCTCTCCATTCGCCTCTCGACATTGTCGTAAGATGAGTTTCTATCGCTGTAGAGCGATTCATTCGTTTCCGGGTTTTTTATTAATTCCGGATATCTCTGCAGTATTATAGTCTGCACGGTTAAGGTATTTCCGACGACGTCGCGCTCGATATCCTCGTCGGGAAATTTACGGGTTATTGGGTCACCCTCGTAATCAGCGTCACAATCATAATCGGCATCACCCTCGTCGCCCTCGTTTCCTTTAATTAGAACGAAAGAGAGATAAAAAAAAGAATCACCAATAAAAAGAAAGAAAACAAAAAAGCAATCGACAAAGACGAAGAAATAAAAGAAAACAAAGTTAGGAAAATTATTAAGATGCTACTAAATGATGTAGAAAGCTTACCGATAAATTCCCAACTCGAATCGACCGCCCACGACGTATCGTTGAAAATTTTCGTTCTAACTTTTGGCGGTTGAACGGGCTTGGCCCGGGGTATTTTTTTTATTTCCCTCGTGCCAAGACGCTTCGAAAGATTATCGACCGACGATGATATTAGCGGTGTCTTATCCTCGGTCTCTTCGGATTCCTCCCAATCAATTGGATGCAACTGATTGCCGTGATTGCTCACCGGCGTCTGCAACCATCCTGGCTCACTGTGACGATATTTATTCGTCATTGGATTGTTCTTGTTTCTTCTGCGTGGCACTATAGCCGCGCTCTTGGCAATAGCGTCGGCTGGTTCGGCGTAAAAAGGACTACCCTGTTTCGATTCCGGTGTCATCGGACTGTTGTTCTCCGATTGCGTTAAAATGAGACCGAGCTTGTTCTTCGGTGGGGTCATCGTGTTCGGGCTGTTCAGAGAATTGGCGCTGCCTGTGTAGAGAAAAAAATCGTGGTCCGTTAAGTTCACATTGGCTTTAAAAAAAAATTACTTTTTTTCGGTTACGCTCATCATCAGGATTTTGGTAAATTTGATCAGAAAGATGAATCCACTTTGAACGTGGAAATTTTGGAAAAGTTACGAATAAGAAAGTTACGTTAGTAAGTTTAGTTGAAACACTCCCGCTCAAAAGTTTAGAAACACCAGTCAATATTTCTTGCCGCACTAGAAGTTGCATAACTCTGTCAAAAAAAAAGTCAATCGAATTTTAAACAAAGCGTTTTGACGGGAAGGATAAGCATTTTTTACGTGACCGTTTTTTGCCCTTTTTTTTACCATCGCGAATGGGGCGCATAACTTAAAGACTTTTTTTTTGTCTTTTTTAACTGCGGTACATTTGAAAAGGTTGGCAGACGCTCCATTTTCGTTTTTTTAATTTTTCGTACGATTTTTTCTCGCAAAGTTATTTCACTTTTGGCTAAAAAATACAAATTTTGAAAGATGCAACGTGATGCAACGTAACTCAAAGACTATGGAGTTTAAGAGAAAATGTCAAGGATGAAAAAAGTAGCGTAGGTATACACGGAATCGCCCGGAATTATTTCAGAATTTTCCCATGACATTTTTTTTTTTTTTACTATTTTCGCTCCAGCGAAAATTTCATCTGTTTGAAATTTTCGTACTTCGTGATAAAATAAATATCTGAAAAAATTGAGCAATATTTGACATGCTAAGAACAACAATTATCAATAATAATTGTTGTTTATAGCACGCCATATGTTGCTGATTTTTTTCAGATTTTTCTTGTATCACGAAGTACGGAAATTTCAATCAGATACAATTTTTCGCTGGGACGTCATCATCGGATTTTCGAGCGACAATACTAAAAAAAAAACAAATTTAATAGAAAAATTCAGAAATAATTCCTACTTTTTCATTCTTGACATTTTTTCTTAAACTCTATAGTCTTTGAGTTACGTTGCATTCTTCAAAATTTGTCTTTTTTAGCCAGAAGTAAAATAACTTTGCGAGAAAAAATCGTACGAAAATTTTTTTAAGACGAAAATGGGATGTCTGCTAACCCTTTCAAATGCAGCGTACATAAAAAAAGACAAAAAAAAATGTCCTTAAGTTATGCGCGCTCAATTTGCGATGGTCGAAAAAGGCTAAAAAACTGTCACGTAAAAAATGCGTACCGGATAGAAAAAAAATAATAAAAAATATTTTGAAAAAGCAAAATAAAGCTGATTTTCTTCCCGTCAAAACCCTTTTTTAAAAATTCGATTATCTTTTTTTTTGACGGAGTTATGCAACTTCTAGTGCGGCAAGAAATATTGACTGGTGTTTCCAAACTTTTGAGCGGGAGTGTACAATAAAATTATATTGAAAGGAAATGATTGACTTACAAACTCTTGATAGCAGATCGGGTCGTCTTCCCATTCCCGTTTCCTCCGGTGATCCATTTTCCGGACTCTTGATATCAACGAGGGGCTTGAAGCTCGTGAATTCCGGGCTCATAATTTCCTTGTAGCTGAATTTTTCATTGCCATTTGTCTTGTCGCTTATCAGTACGAGTCTGTCGGTCATACCTACGACCAATTGTTCACTATCGGCGAGTCTATCATTGACCGAACGATCAGCCGGACTGACGATTCTCTCGGCTGGAACGAGACGATCGTTCGACGTTCTCATTCGTTCGTGGGTGAAATTTTGCGTCTCGTTGGTCGTTATTTTTTCATTCGGCGACCATGTCGATTGATTCGAACGATCCGTGGAATTCCATATATCCTCGTAATCCGAGACCTTGTCATTAGGGGAGCTGCGATAATAGGACTCGAGAATATCCGATTCCTGATAGTGGTGAGAATTTTTTCGCGCCTCACGATCACGTCGTCTCTTGGATTTGCTCGTGCCCGACGGTGTCGTCGGTGACAGTACGTTTGGCGTTTTAGCACCGATGCTCGAGACTAGCTTCGACGTGGGTGAGAGCACCGGCGTTGTCGACGAGATCGCTGATTTCGACGACGAAATATTTGACGTTAGCGATTTATTCGATGTCGCGCTTTGGGGACTCAGCAACGATGTGTTTGGATCCGATGGTGTCGTTTGCTGCAAATGAAAAAGTCGATTTAGCGCTGGAACATTGAAAAGGAATGCTCGACGATGCTATATAACGATTAAAAAGTACTATTTTTCGTGCCGTACTTGAAAATGTATGGAAAGAATAAAATTTTTCATTTAAGAATTCAAAATATATGGTATCTTGTAATCAAAGTTGTAAATAATGCATTACTTTGATAATGCATTACTGTATGCATTGAAAATTACATTGCACAATGTAAAATGGATAAATGTACCATTACAAATAAACAAGTAATGTTCAATGAATGCCCGTAACAGCGTGTAAAAGCAAGTTCAATATAAAGTTAGATAATTTTTGGGGTTGAGCACATTTTCGTACTTCATATTTAACGGTGAACTGTCTGTTTTTTTGTTTCTATTTTTTAACTTTATGGATCACTTGTGATAATTGTGGATGAACTTTTACTGAGCGAAATAAAATAATGAGACAGCAATGTGCAAGTTTCTATTACGAGCAGGGCAATTTTTTCTATTTGTAATGGAATATTCTCCCCTGCAAATTACTTTTTTTTTAAATTGTAATTTGTAATGGAACGTGCATACATTACACATTACTTTTTTATTTGTAATGGAACACGCATACATTACACATCACTTTTTTTTATTTGTAATAGCACATGCATCCATTACACATTACTTTTTTTTTATTTGTAATGGAACATGCATACATTACACATTACTTTTATTTATTTACAATGGAACACGCATCCAATACACCTTGTTTAAAGTAATGGGTAATGCATTAATTTACATTACGATTTTCACAACTCTGCTTGCAATTTCAAATATTGCTGGGAAATTGTGATATCCATCGTCAATTAATAAAATTACAATAAATTATATAAATAAGAAATGAGCAGAAAAAATAATTCACGAGGACGTAATGTGGAATGTTGAATTTCAAGGAATTGTTTTTTCTCTCAAATTTACCTGCGATAAGATTGCCTCGTTCGTTTGATTGACATTGAAGGTAACGGTGGTCGTGACCGTGAAATTGTTTTGACTCTGTGTAACGCCGGGTTTCGCCCATCTCGGGGGTGGTGGCGGTGGAGTCTTGACATTCTGAGGCGATGAATTATTCTCCAAAATGATGTTCCTCACATCGGGCAACAGAGGCGAATTGGTGTTGGATAGATTATTAAAATTTGAGATATTGTGATGGAAATTCGACGACGATGATGTGCACATTGTGAATTTATTGCTACGCGTGAATTCCATCATCGAGATTTTCGAGCTCTCGCTGACGTTTCTCGGAGCATCGTGATTCATTCTCGACTCGATCGGGCTCAAAACGTTGCTCTCGACGTTATGAACAATCGGTGATGGACAACGAACGCTCTGCACGAGATTCGGTGATATTAATTTTTGCGAGATTTTTTCGCTCGGTGACGTTTTGTCGAGACGTTCCATTTTTCCGTCCATTGGCTCGTTGAAGGTCGTGAGATTCAGGGTATTCGGTGGCGTTGGTCTTGGCTGTCGTGGCAGTGACGAGGCAAATGTGGCAGTCGTAGTTATGGTACTCGTGGGTGATGAGTTTGCTGTTGGAAAAATAAAGAAAAACCATATTATTTAGTTATTCAATCATATACAGGCGAAAAGTTTCCGGGCAAAACTTCAAAAAAGGTCTGAAACGTTTTTTTATGCCGTTTCGTCGGAAGTCAACGTAAACTAATTTAACAAACGAAATTTTAAAGGGGAAGAATTCGGCTTCATTTCGTGATTTTTTAATTATGTTTACAATGCAATTTTCGATTTGGACTCCATTTTGAAAACAGCTGTTTTTCGCCTTTTTCCCCCTCTCTTCAGGTGCCCCATTTTTCAGAGGAATTTTATAAAATACATTTTTACGATTGGATTCATAAAGAAGAAAGTTTGAGCTTCAATTTCTTTTTTTTTTTTTAACTTTGAGCGATTTTTGTTTCCAAAGATATTCGGTTTTTTGTGAAAAATGAAGAAAATCTTGTATAACATGAAAACAAAGAGGATTCATGAAAAACTTCAAGAAAGCAAAAAGTTGCGTCTGTTTTTGTTGAGTGCGGAGGAATTTTTTCAGATTTTTTCCCCAAAATTTTTTGTTGTCGGAGTTCAGATCATTCAATTACCATATCTCGAGAACTATGGGATTATTGATAAAATTTCAAGAGGGGAAAATACTTTATTTTACTATTTTCAACACATTGGAATTTTTTTTCAAATTTTTTTCGAGCCTCAACATGAGAAATCAAAATTTTGGAAAAAAAATGTGAAAAAATCACTCAAACTTAAAAAAAAAAGAAAATTGAAGCTCGAACTTTCCCCTTTATGAATCCAACCATAAAAATGTATTTAAAAAAAATCCTCTAGACGATTTAGGTACACCTAAAGAGAGGGGGAAAAAGGCGAAAAACAGCTGTTTTCAAAATAGAGTCCAAATCTAACAACAATTTGTAAAAATAATTAAAAAATCTTTTTTGAAGTTTTGTCCGGAAACTTTTCGCCGGTAGTGTAATTATTTAAATTCGAAATGGCGCAATTTTTTTCCACAGGATTATAGGTAAGTTTTTTAATATTTCCATAATATTTCAGGAATGATGAAAAATCCATTTACATGTTATAAAATATCGACCCTTCTGTACTTTTTACGAAAATTGTAAATATAAAAACTAACCTGTATCGTTGCACGATATCGGTGCCAAATTGAGCACTATGCTCTCAGTCGTTGGCGTACATGCATTATTATTATTTCCTGTAAAAAAAAAAAATTTTGTCAATTCAAAAAAAGTTACTAATATGAAGAAATTTCTTATACAGAAAAATACGATTTTTACCTCCATGAAAACTGCTGAGACTCGATGTATTGCTACTGCTGCTCTCAGGAGGCTTCGGATTGGCCATTGGATACCTCCAAAATTCCTGACCCAAAAGCGCGAGTGAGGATAGCTGCTGTCTGTTTTTAGCATCTCTCATCGCCCTTGGCAGTGTCAGTTGGACCGGTAACTCGTCACTGCTTGCCAGGGTAAAATGTGAATAATGCCAAATTAACTCTCAGGAGGTTCGAAAAAAATCTTCCTCAAGACATTTTTCATTCAAAAGTGCAAAAAATTTAAACAATTAACCAATGAAAAAAATGGACCAAAGGAAATGACAAAACTGTTTGTGAAGCCTTTTTTGCACATAAAAATTAATTTTACAAGGCTACTAAAATTGTGATTAATAATGAATTGAAAATACGAGAGAAAATTGCAAATTCAAGGTAGCATAATTTTAAAAAAATGAGTTAATTTGAAAATACGTAATTGAGAGATAAAATAATTTTTTTTATATCGATTATCAATTAAAAAAATGCTCACCAACACTGGGAATAGTGAGCTATGAGTGAGGGAATATTGTCGAAGCGATTTTCGCTCGTTTCGAGGCTTAATTTTCCTTTGTTCGCCTGAATGAGGTAGTGCTCGATGTAGGGTCCTTTGCCAGGTGGAAGTCTCACTGACAGTGCCATCGTGTCACTCTGACTCGATTGTCGAACGACGAAATTCTGGAAAAAATAAAATAAAAACATAAAGTGAATTGATTTTTTTCGTCGATTTTTAGTCATGAACGAGGGAAACAGAGGGACAAATGAACCCGATTCCCGGGAATAATTGCAGGATGCATTGTTTTTGTATTTTTTTTTTTTTTTTTTACAAATGGTCGAGCCATAGAAACTCATGTGTGTGCTCGAGGGGGACGAATTCGCGGAGACCCTCGGATAGAGGCGAGATGGAAATGGCGACGATTAACAATGCTGGGGAAACAATGAAACGAGAGCCAGGAACAATGACGACAATACGAGCGTGAAAAAAAAACGAGTTTGCCTCGCCCTCGTACAAGCGTGTTTCTCCACTGATTACTCCGGTAACTCTTTTTTTTTTAATCTCGCACGAGCCTCCGGACAAATTAAGATAGAGGATCATCAAAACTAAAGGCGAATTTTCCGACTAAAAATTATAAAGTGATACGAGAGATATTGCAAATGGTAAAAATTGTAGATAATTGTTTCAATCATCGTCGAACGAATCTCTCCGTAATTCTTTGCGGAGCTCTTCGTCGATGGACGTTACGAGGAATCCTCGTGAAAAGTTTCGCAAAGTGAGGACAGCCGAGTCTCGGAGGCAATTATTTGCAACAAATCCGTTCATTGTTTTCGACGAGACTCGAAGAGGCAGATAGTAAGGACTTTCACAATGGTAATTAACACAGGCATTGGCACGATTTAACCATTCGAGGACGTTTTACAACTTCGTTGCGGTAAATTCGAGATTTTTAAAGAGATTTCATTTTTCCTTTTGCACAGAGAAAATGGAGAAAGCATTTGAAGTTTCAATAATCTGCGTAAGCTTGAAATTTCAAATTTCATAATTATTCGTGAATTTTATAGTTTAAGTTTTTAGCTTTGATCAACAGATTATAAAAAAAGTATTCAATCACACGAGCCACACAAAAAGAAAAAAAAATCGGCCTGGGGGTCTGACTATGTACACTGTATGTTTTTGGGGTCGCTGAATCCGAATACGAGGTTGGTTTAACCCTAGTTTAGCTATAACCTCGAAAACACTCCAAAATTAAGTTGTTTTTTAAATATCTCGAAAACTATTTTAGTTACGAAAAAATCGTTCTGGGTTCGTCTTGATGAGTATACTTGTGGCTACTAAAAAAAAATATTGCGATAAAATTTTTTGAAAAATGACAAATGTGGAGAATTTTTAATTTTTATAAATCTTTTTTTTATATAT
The DNA here is from genome assembly GCA_946863875.1 of Alloplasta piceator. Classification (NCBI taxonomy): domain Eukaryota; kingdom Metazoa; phylum Arthropoda; class Insecta; order Hymenoptera; family Ichneumonidae; genus Alloplasta; species Alloplasta piceator. Next base: position 2,298,196 of record OX333080.1, read on the forward strand.
ATTACCTTGTACTGATCTTAGAAGGACCTGAAGTTTTCAGAAAGGTGTTTTTTGTTTTTTCAAAACCATTAATTTTTTAATTTTTAAAGATCGTGTAAATCCACGATCTACATTAAATTTTTGCTTAAATGTTTATTATATAATACCTTGGATTGATCTTAAAAGATCCTGAAATGTTCAGGATGGTGCTTGTTTTGTTTCAAAAATTAAAAGATCCTGAAGATTCCAGGATCTTTAAAGATCACTCCAAGGTATTATATAAAAAAAAATTGAACCAAAAATTCAATGTTCATCGTAGATTTGCACGATTTTCAAAAATTCAAAAATTCTCCAAAGTCATGTCTTCTCAAAAAAAAAAAAAAAAATTCGGAATAATTTTTTTTCGTAGCCACAAGTATTTCAAGACGAACCCAGAATGATTTTTTCGTAGCTATAATAGTTTTCGAAATATTAAAAAAATAATCTCAATTTTGGAGTGTTATTTTTGGTGGTTATAGCCAAACCCTGACGTGCTGGGGTTAAACCAACCTCGGATTCAGAATCAGCGACCCCAAGAACATACAGTATACATAGTCAGACCCCCAGGCCGATTTTTTTTTTAAATTTGGTGTGGCTGTGGTATTGAGGTGAAAGTGCATTTTACCCATAATCATTTACAAATTTTCAAAAAAATTATTTTTGGCAAGACTATATAAGTCTGCGAAATCAGTGTAATACAAGAAATGTACTTTAATTCAATTCTTTGTCCATCCATCGAAAATCATGAAAATCTGTCAGCCAAATTAAATCCATATTTATTCTACTGTGGCCAAAAATTACCATTTGCTCTGTCGATAAAACAGAACGGTTTCTGTCTAAAGTCGTGTACAAACAACTTTGTGAATTTTTAGAACTTCATTGACCTCACTGTACCACTGTAAGGAGATGCCAAGTTATGTTCTCGAGAATTTTAGTCCTTTCTCATCCATTTCATTCCTCTCTCTCCCTCCTCTCTCTTTCGGTTCTGGAGTAAGACTCGCTGGAGTTTTGCCAACGTTCGAGTCTCCTGCGTGCATTTCAGTGGTCTCTCAGCGGCTCTTCTCATTCTACGAACGTTCGCCGCATATTGAGGACATTTTGCGGTAGAGAAAATAAAAGAGAGAGAGAGAGGGAGAGAGAGAAAGGGAGTTTCCTCACATTCGCGAAGAGTTTGCACTGTCTCGTAGCGATAAAAAAGGGATAAAGAGCCGGAAAAGCGTTCTTGTTGCCAAGTTGCATAGCAATCAACGTAACTCACGTTTATCTTGAAACGTTTTTTTTCCTCGTCTCCTCTATTGGCAAAGTCACCAATAATCGTCGACGAGGGTCGTCCAAGTTTGAATCTTTCTTTCCTAACGTTCTTTCCCGGCACATATTGGCTAAATTAAGAGTAGGAGGAGATATAAAATGAGGGAAGAGGAGGAAAAAAAACCCACCCCTTCTTCTTTGCCTTGCAACAAGTGGAAGGCACCCGCTCTCTGGATTCCTGGAAGAAACCAAATTGGATGGGAACGTATGAGCCTCTCGATGAGCGTTATGTCACAGGCGACCTCGTTTTCCGAATCCTCCGACGAACCGGAAGTACCCGCTGAGGTCGCTGAACCCTCGGACGACAATGACTCTTCGCTCTGTAATAAAAATAATAAGATGTTAATCACGTGAAAAATCAATTTCAAAATTATTGCGAAGGTATTTTTGGCACGGTAAAATATTTTTTTTAACTCCTCTAAGAGTTCATATTGAATGAAATATTAATTTTTAGATCGTTATCAATGCTCCTCCAAGAGTCCATATTGGGAGAATTTAACTCCTCTAAGAGTCCATATTGAATGAAATATTAATTTTTAAATCGTTATCAAGGCTGAGGGAGAGAATTTTTTTTTTTCACCATTAACTCGGTAATTAATATAGAACAATTAAAGTTTACAATTATTTTGTACTTAATTTCAAGTAATTTGTATTTAAAAGTATTGGGTAATTCATATGAATACTTGAAATTGAATTTTTCCACCGGAAGTGAGAGATGGCGACGAAAGGCTAATTTTGGCGGGTTCTCAACGTTTTGCGGTGTGTAATTTGAGAGTTAATAACGAGGGAGTAGTGACTTTGTTATTTCTTTGTGTTCAGTTATCCACTGACTTCGAATATGGCCGAATAAAGGAGGAGTTAGGTAAAGGGAAGCCGAGAGGAAATGGTCCCTTAAGCCACCAATTCAGCGATGTAAATCCTCATATAGAATATTATATATATGTATATGTACAACAATGTAACGGGGAAAGGCTTGAGGCTGGTGATTATAAATATATATATATGTATATATACAAACTAATGCCAACATTATATATTCTCATGGGGGCTTAAGGATTCTCGTATACATCGAGGATCATGTATGGCACGACAGAGGAGAAAATCGCAACTGCGGTTATTCCATAACGATATATGATTTATTTTCACGCACATGGGGCCACGAGCATTTATTCCCAGTAACCAATGTACTCGCCTCCGATTTCGCACCCTCGGTTATCGCAATTTGCAGCCTCTGTATCTATATATAATAAAGGACCAAAGTCCCTTATTTTTTGTTCCAACGTTTTTTTTCGCTGGTACATTGAGAAAAATTCATACAGAAACCTTCCTCATACAGTAAAGCTGACCCCCACCTCAGCGACGAAAAAATAATCTACGATTAATTTTTCTAAAAATTTTAGTCGTCCATTTTTGGCCGGATTTTAAGCAAACTTGGACAATGTGCAAAAATATAAATTACTTCTATTTTTTTCAAACTTCATATCGATGTTTTTTGCCCCCTTGAACACAATCTTCCAATATTTTTTCTAAAAAATCATTTTTTTTAATTGTCAAAAACATATAGACTCAATTGCGCATGCAAAAATTTGCAAAAATCGATGGCCCAACTTAAAAAATCTGCAAAAAATTTAAAAATCATCCGAATCGGATGAATCAAGCGAGGTTTTGAAACTTTAACAATCACGAAGAGAATAAACTTAAGCTGAAGTCGAAATTTCATCAATAAAATAGATTACAGTCATTTTAGTGGATCGATTTAAATTTGGCCAAAATGCAGACCAATTAAAAAAAAAAAATTTCGAACTTATATCGATGTATTCTTCTCCTCTGAATACGAATCTGCCAATAATTTTCCCAAAAAATGAAACATCTTACGAATTTTCATAAAAAACATTTTTTTTTCATTCAAGCAAACTTTCCCCCGATAAGTAATGCATTTTTATAATTTTAAAAATAACACCATCAAGAATATGACAAGTTTTGATGCTATTTTTTGTTGTTTTAAATAGTATATTTTATTAATCGTTTCAAAGAATTCTGAACTTTTTTTTCTGTAATAATTAATTCATCAAATTTATATATTTATTCGAGAGTCAGACACAGAGGCTCGGTGATGATGAAATATATGAAAAAGGGGCTTTTTATCAGAGGCTCGAGCCAGGGTGAATTATATTCGATCGAGGGGGTTCAGGGGTTGAATAAAGCGCGCGCGCGCGTGCGAGAGAGAGATAGAGAGAGCGAGAGAGATTGGATATTAGCGACGATTCAGGGGGTTGGTTTTCGTATTATCTCTACCAGCCTCACTGGCTAGCCGTTATATATATAACGTCACAGAGTCGACGAGAGTTTTCTCTCACTCGCACTATCACAATTCCCTTGTCTGGTCCGGCAAAGGGATAAGAGATGGGAATTAGTTTTCGTTGAGGAAAAAAAAGGGGAAAAAGAAATCCACGACGAGAGAGTGTCCGGAATTCGTGATCCCTGGAATATTATCAGTGACCCGTTAGCATCGTCGATGATTTTCAATCATTTCACGCGAATAATTATTTGCAACCGTAAAAAATATTTTTGGCAAACAATTTTCGACTCTCTAATCTCATGTAAAATTTCCCAAACGCAGAGAAGAGAGAAAAAAAAGTCCCTCGCTCAGGACTGAGCGGATTGTTTTTTTTTTCGTCCATCTCCGGTAAACTTTTGCCCGTTTGCGCGCGGTGACGAGCAATTAAGGGATTTGCAATTAACCGTTTGTTCGTTATGCGCGTCGCGTCCACGTTTAATTCCCTTATAGTTCGAAATTGGAGGAGAGGAAAAAGCGAAAAACAGAGGGAGAGAGAGAGAGGAAGACACGGTATAGCTTCCTCTTCTCTCGAGCCGCAGTCTGCATTTCAAATGAAATTAGATTTTGCGAGGGTGAAGGTGAAAAAAAGGTCGAAACAATTGTTGCAACGATACACGAGAATAAAAATAACGCTGATACTAATAGTAAATAATCAGTAAAAAAAAATTCAAGTGGGGATAATATATTTTTTTAGGACATTTGCATAATTTTGAAGATTTTAAAAAAATCCTTTTTTTTCATTTTTCGTTATCAGTTCAATATTTCTAGAATATTTTCCCAAAGTTTCAAGTCAACCGGAGTAAAAATTTAATCATAGGGATAGCCTTTGGAAATTCCTCTCATTAGGCTAGACCGCTTTTTTCTAAAAACACTGTTTTGCATACAAATCTGTTAAAAATCCAAATTTCAATTTAAAAAAAATCCTTCGTTCAATCGTGAGATATACTCATTAGGGCGATTTTTTTTTTACTTTTTTTATTTCATTCACTCCCCACCCGAAATTTTGTTGCATATGTCTGAAAGAAAATGCCCTGAAAGTTACAGCCTTTAATATTAATACTAAGTACTTTCCCTTCGCGTGATAAGTTTTTCTATCTAAAATAGACGTAAATGAGAAACTTTTTCGTCAAAATTTTAACGCTCCGCGGTTTTTCATGCTATCACATTGATTTTGGTCGCAATTTACGTAGAATCGAACGATCTTTAAAAGTGTCCGGAACAGCGTAAGTGTAACTTACACTGGTGAGATGATACGAGTCCCTAAAATTGATTTTTACCAAAAATTCTCGATTTTTTGCTGTTATCTCCGAAATGATTGACTTGACCAAAAAATCGTAAAAGGAAATTTTAGTGGAAATTTAATTTCCTACAAAAAAGATCCTCTGTATCTAACTGCTAAAATTAATATTTCTTGAGATATTGAATCTTAACTTATTTATGGTATAAAATTTCTATAGTTTATCGAACCAAAAGTTTTAAATTGTTGATATTCCATATCATATCACCATATCACATATCATATCACCAGTGGTGATATGACATGGAATATCAACAATTTGAAACTTTTGGTTCGATAATCCATAAAAATTTTCACATCACAAATAAGTTAAGGTTTAATATCTCAAGAAATATTAATTTTAGCAATTAGGTCCAGAGGACCTTTTTTGTAGGAAATTCAATTTCCGGACAAATTTTCCTTTGCATTTTTTCGGTAAAGTTAATCATTTCGGAGATAACAGCAAAAAAATGAGAATTTTGTGTAAAAATCAACTTTAGTGACCCGCACCGTCTCACCAGTGTAAGTTACACTTACGCTGTTAAGGACACTTAAGGATCGTTCAATTCTGCGTAAATTGCGACCAAAATCAATGCGATAGCATAAAAAACCGCGGAGTGGTAAAATGTTGAAGAAAAAAGTTTTTGATTTACGTGTATTTTAGATGGAAAAACTTATCACGCGAAGGGAAAGTACTTAATATTAATATTAAGGGCTGTAATTTTCAAGGAATTTTCTTTCAGACATATGCAACAACATTTCGGGTGGGGAGTGAAAGAAATAAAAAAACTCGAAACAAAATCCATGAGTTATTCTGACCACCAGGGGACACTTTTTTTGAGTGGTCTCCTGAGGGCTGAATTTTCTAAATTTATCAATGAAATTTTGATAAAACATTGTTTTAATGTTGCTCTTTTACATGCTCAGAATTTTGAACCAAATAATTTATTTATTGTATTTATTAAAAAAAAAGATTTTTTTTTCACTTTCGAAACCCATTTAGCCCCAAAAATTTTGAAAAAAATTAAAATATTACCTGTACATGACGTAGGTGTGCAAGCTGACGTTGAAGTGGATTTGGCGGTGGTGTGCTGGGCGAGGTGACAACCTGAACGGTTCCATGCTGCTGGAGATAAGGCTCCAGGAAGACGTCATTTCTGTAACGAGATAAAAAGAAAAAAACCGTCGTTGAGAAGTTGGAATTTCGTAATTGCTTCAAGAGGAAAGGGACGCTGAGTAATAAAAAAAAAGCTGCAGGTCGACAATTAATTTATTACCCAACGTGAGAAGCCTTTTTCTCGGACTTTGCACGAACGTTACGTCGATGTAAAAGAGACCGGAAACGACGTAACGATCGTTCGGATCACGGATTTCTTCCGTGAGGGCTTCATCGACACTCTTACGAGTCTCAAGAACGTTTCAACGGTATTTCATAGTTTATAATTGTATGTCATTTTAAAAATCATTTTGTTATTAAATAAATATTTTTTAAAAAGTTCATTTAATTAAATTTTTTTAAATACTTCAATAGTTTGATAAATAGAAGAATTGAATATTAAAAAAAAAAAAGATTTTGTGAAATTTTTTTTAAATTTAGAAATATTCTCCTCCGAGAAAAAAGTCGTTTAAGCGTGTCAATGCACGACAAAAATTCCATTAACTTTGGCGGGCAAAAAGGGAGTTTTTTTTAAAGGGTGGATTTCACTTGGAATTGCTCATATATGTCGGTGTAAATGGTGGTGAGACTTCTCGTTAGTTACGTATCTGTGTCTATACGTATATTATTCACGAACAACGCAGTGAGTCTGTCTCTTGGCTGTTATCGACAGTTGACGTTTCATTTTAGAATCCGGTTGACGCGTCTATCTCGAAAGCTCCTCGTCTATTCTCTCCACTCTTTATCTCCCTCTCTCTCGCCCTCTTCTCGTTTGTTGGAACAAATCATTTCCACGTCAACGAATGCCAATCAGTTTCCACAAGCGCTATTATTTCACTCCCTTTTTTTACCTTCCCGAAAAAAATACATCAAAATGACAGTAACAGACGTTTTGTCTCTCAAATACCAATTGATTTTACGTCGATTTTTAATAATCGAAAAAACCATCAATTCTCTCCCACATTCTGGAAATAAAAAAAATAGCGGAGGTTTTGATCTTCATTTGCAATTGATTCCACCTGAATTTTAATTTATTATAAAAAATTATTAACGAGTCGAAATATTTTTAACAGAATCAATCAAAATCTCTGAGAAATATGAATGCTCAATTTACAAAAAAAAAATTAAGGTGGATCGCGAATGTGACGAGGCTAAAAATAGCCGATTTTCGGGATTTTTTTTTGTAAGTAGGGACAATTATTTGAAGATCAGACAAAAATTAATTTATTAAGTATATATTCAACTATATTCATAAAAAATTGTATTGAAAAATATTAAAAATTGACAAAGTTATTAACGTGAACGTAATGACAGTACACAACAATGACTTGATGATACAGCAATGAAAAATCATCTGAAATAAAAAACCAAATATTTTTTTAATCTACACAACAGTCAATATCGTCAAGCGTAGCCATTTTTTTGTATTTTTTTCACAAAATGGCGCTGGCTTGAAAATTTTTGAAAATTTCAAAAAATGAAAAAATTTGCAAACCAGCGCCACTTTGTGAAAAAAAAAGAAAATGGCCACGCTTAACAATAGTGACTCTTGTGTAGATTAAAAAAAAATTTGCGTTTTTATTTCAGATGATTGTTCATTGCTGTATCGCTGCCACTATAAGGAGTCATTTTTTTATAATGTTAATAACATAATAATGTTAATAAAGTTCATGTTGATAAGTTTGTCAATTTTGAATATTTTTCAATAAAAATTTGTATGAATACAGTTGAATATATACTTAATAAATTGCTTTTTGTCTGATCCTCAAATAATCATCCCTAATTACAAAAAAAAACTAACAAGAGATCCAACAGAAGAAAAATATTGAGCAGTGGGCAAAATTTCCAATCTGCATGATTTATTCTCCAAAAATGAAGCTTTTTTGAGGAATAAAACCTCATTTTAAGAATTTCAAAATCGATTGAACATCAAAAATCGATTCGATAAATCGATGATGATCGATGGGAATCAATCGCTCGAAAAATTTGCCAATAATCAAATGATAATCAAATTCCAGCATTATCAGGAATCATTGTTAACGATTAAGACGAGTGAAAACAAAATTTGTTAATATCGCTGTAAAAGGGGGAAATTTATGTGTATAGTAAAAGGCCTTGTTAGAGGATTTAGACGGGCGACGATCCGCGTACGAGTATAGGAGGGTTGCTGTGGGGCACAGACCGGAGGGTTGCACGCCCAATGGGGATGTTTCCGTGTGCGTTCGTGTCGCGACGAGTTTCGTCTGCTCTGGGCAAAATCGAGAACGCACACAAACGATAGAACGGGGGTTGCCATGACGATTGGGGAGGTTCTCAACACGTGGTCCGGTCTCGCCGTCACAACCCCCCTATCGCCAAAACGCACCCCCTTCCGGCCGTTATCACGATATTCACGGAGCCTGCAATGCTGTTGCAATGCACACGATTTTACGTATTAACCGGAAAGGCGCACAATCCCATGTAGGTTTGCCGGAGTTCTCCCAGACCTACCAATACGGCACAAAATTGACACAACCCCAGTTGCCAAATGTCGTTTGGTAGTACTGGCACAATAAAAATGAATTATGTCACCAGTACTGTGAGAATGCTGATGGCTAGTACTGTCAGGTACACATAAATGAGTCTTAGCCGAGACTTGGTTCGGTATTGGCGATATATTGGGCCAAATGTTGTTTGGTAGTACTGGCACAATACAGATGAATTATGTCACCACTACTGGGCGAACGCTGATGGCTAGTACTGACAGGTAAAGATAAATGGGTCTTAGCCGAGAGTCAGTTCGGTATTGGCGATGTATTTGGCCAAATGTCGTTTGGTTGTACTGGCACAATACAGATGAATTATGTCACCACTACTGGGCGAACGCTGATGACTAGTACTGACAGGTAAAGATAAATGGATCTTAGCCGAGAGTCGGTTCGGTATTGGCGATATATTGGGCCAATGTTGTATTTTATACTAGTTGCAGATTATTTCGTGAGACACCCGACAATCATCTCAGTATTGGTTATGTGTTGGGCTGACTTTCAACGGAACACATAAGTGCAAATTAATTCTGCATGAGCCCAAAAGTTGACTCAGGACTGGGCATACAGAGGGGTGATATTTGCGTTTTGTGTGTCGATCGCGCATTGCCAATACGATATCATGAGTTGTCCGAACGCTGGGCGTGTATTGGGCTGATGTATATTTTATTATTGGCATACCGACTATCTCGATATACACCCGACAGTCAGCTCATCACTGAGGACGCCCTGGAAGCGAGAGAGCAGCAAACTGTCAAGAGCCAGTACTTATACAATTCAAAATCAATATTGGGACAATGTCGGTTTGTTAACACTGGCCCAAATTATGGTGCCGTGAATCGGCTCATTACTGTTCACAAGTATTGACTTAGAACAAGTACCCAGTTTTGGGCCAGACATTATTGCCAGACATTATTAGTACTCCACTCGGCCGATAGATGGCGAGCGCGGAGCTGGCGTTCGCGCAAGCGAATACTCCGCGTGGAGGGTATATCCTGAAGCGCGTGATCGGTGAAAATTAGACATACTCTCGATTCTCGACCCGAAAGGTCGAGATGAAACTTTATTCGGGCCTGGTGACTACCTGTGTAGATTACTATAGGCATTTTACCTATCTCACTAAGCTGAGTCGAGTTTCCAGTCCATGTATGGAATGTACCGGCAAAGTATTGATTTATAGCTTGTCTCAGAACTGGCAATAATGCCTGGCCCAAAACTGGGTACTTGTTCTGAGCCAACACTTGTAAACAATGGAAAGCCGATTCACGGCAACATAAGTTGGACCGGTGTTAACAAACCGAGATTGTCCCAATATTGATTTTGACTTGTATCAGTACTGGCTCAGGACAGTTTGCGGATATTAGCAGCAACAGTACTGAGCCAAGACTAAGCCAATTTTCCGGTCTATGTATGGGCATGTACTGGGAAAGTATTGATTTAGGGTTTGTCTCAGGACTAGCGATAATATCTGGCCCAAAACTGGACACTTCTTCTGAGCCAATACCCATAAAAAATGTCGGGCCGATTCATGGCACCATAACTTGGACAGGTGTTAACAAACCAAAGTTGTCCCAGCATTTATTTTGACTTGGGCAAGGGTTGGCCCTCGGTAGTCTGCCAGTATTGGCAATTCTGGCATTAGTACAGTGCCAATGCCAACCCTGTCCGCGAAACCTACATGGGATCTCGGCAAAGTTCAGAGAACCTTCTCGCCTCTGTATTCATCAGAAAAGCTTTCCAAGGGAGTGAATCGCTATACGAGCAAAAAAAAGTACACTCTGCGTTTCATTCTCACTACTTTCGACCCCCGACAGCACCATGGAGATGTTTTTTTTCTCCTTCTTTTCATGTTCGATGCAACCTGACCCCTTTCCTGCGAATTCAAAGAAATCAAAGGCCAAAAGTTACCCATCTTAAGGGTGGAAATGTCACTGCAAAGGAGAACAATATTCATCACATGGGGATGAAAATACGATAAAAATTATCGAAGAAAATAATCAGCGAGTATTCTCGATCTTTAAATGATTTTTATAAATTTTTGTAAGCGAACGAGAGGGTAGTTTGATCTAATTATTAAGGGTTGATTTTTCAAGTCTTGCTAAAGTAATAGCTTTTATGGGGATTTTCTTATCGACAAAAATTTGCAAAAAAAAATTTGCCGTTGAATTTGGTAAGAATAATTTGAAAGCCTACAGAATGAGAGAACAATGTCTTTTCATCCCTTAAAAAAAAGAATATCGTCGCTTAATAATTGCGGGTATCGGTATAGGAAGCCCAACGACGTTGGATGCGAGTGATAATTAAATTGAATCGATTGGTATCGGTCATCGGATTGGGAGGCAGAAAATCAGAATGCAGATTCAACGGAGAGAAGCCCCGCGCGATCGCCACACACCAATCAGCAATTCGATTCTCGTCTATCTGCGGTTCGTACGAGCATGCATAAGGGGATGAGCTAACGGTACGTGTTGGTCTATATGAGCGAGAATACCTCGACTGTGTGTGGGGATATAGGTTGATTTTCCGGTGAATATATGCAACCTTAATGTTGGATACATATACGTATATATGGGGCATTCCACGTCAAATCACGCGGCCCTCAGTCTGACCCCCTCGGATTTTGATGTCCAATGAATTGTGGGTTTTGTTTGGCCCAAAATATGACCTCAAATTTTTGGAAATTTTTCTTTCATTTTTTAGGGGTTGCCCGAGCTAAAAAAATACTTTAAATTGAGGGAAACATAAAGCAGGGCCTCTTTTAAATTAATGAAATTTTTCACAGAAACTAGGGTCCAAAACAGATATTCCCCTCTTTATGTTTTCCCTCAATTTCATGATTTTTTAGCGCGGGCAACCCCTAAAAAATGAAATAATTTTTTTTTTCAATTTGAGGTCATATTTTGGGCCGAACGAAACCCACAATTCATTGGACATTAAAATCCGAGGGGGTCAGACCGATGACCGCGTGATTTGACGAGGAATGCCCCATATATAGATGTGTTGAGGAAACCTCAACGCAGCAGTGAGGTGAATCGACGCTCTGGTCTGGCTTCGGGTGTTTGTCTAGGCAAATATATACACACACGAGTCGGTGGCTCAGGGTGCAGGAAAGTCGCTTCCCTCTCTCTTTGCTCCGATTTTCATGTCTCACTCGCATTCAAAAGCAATTCCGGAGACGTCGAGGGAGCGCGCGCGGTTTTGCCTCGTTACAATTGGAATTTCGCCAATCGTTTCTATTCGAGACTCTCGGTTTACTACCCGAGTCCATGCTCATTCATAACACGAATACGATAATTGCCAACGAGAAAGAAAATTGCGATCAGACTTTGACTTGTGAAAAATCGCAAAAATTGTTAAAAAAATCGAAGTTGACTTAAAAAATTTGCAAAAAATCGATAAATCATCGTATCCCGATGAACGAAGCGACATTCCTATGCCTGAAGTATAACGATGAGAATGAGCCCAGAATCGAGCTCCAATGGCATCGGGATAAAAAATGGCGTATGTTTTAGCGAGTCCGCTCAATGTCGGGAAAATGCACTTTCTTGTCCCACGAGGACTTTTCACGTTTTCTCGGTGACGCGATGGAATTTCGCGAAATATTTCGACGGATTAATGTTCAGCGGAAAATTTCCTATGGACTAGGACCATTTCGGTACCCCGAAATAAGCGAGTCCACTCAATATCGGGAAAATGCAGTTTCTTGTTCCACGCGGACTTTTCACGTTTTCTCTGTGACGCGATGAAATTTCGTTAAATACTTCGACGGATTAATGTTCAGCGGGAAATTTCCTATGGAATAGGACCATTTGGGTACCCCAAAATCGAAGGAATGATCATTTTGGGGCGTCGAATAACCGCTGCACCGAATTTTCTCGTAGACGCGCAATAAGAAATTTGTCAAAAGTTATGGGACACAGGCACGCGAGATCTCGATGTGAGAGATTTCGATGGTGAAAATCCTTTCGAGGATCCTGGTGGCGCTTGCTTTGCCGTTAAAGTACTTTCATATCCTCGCCACGTGTGGAAAGCTCGCTGAGGGAGCTGCCATAAAGGACAGGGAACGATAATCGCATCACCAGACATATCGGGAGCTTCCATCATTCGCCTTCGAGAGCCTCGCGTGTGTACCGAGAGATAGAGAACCACCAAGACGGGAAATTCAATTTCAGAACTTGCCCCCTGCCCCATAAGGAGAGACAGGGAACAAGAGAGAGAGAGAGAGAGAGAATCGAGCGTCTCGTTGGTTCTCGAGAGAGTCGAGAGGAGGCCTTCGACTTTGGTGCGTTGAGGCTCTCCGTCATATTCTGAGTTATACGTGCAGAAGCGCCCCTGAACTCGTAACAGAGCTTCAACCCCCAACTCGCTCTTCTCCGTGTAAATTCTCGGCTTTTTTTCTACCTCTTACGCCAACACACACAAACCGGGGGTTCGTGAAAAATTGACATGGCAGATGAGAATGGAAAAGCGAAAACGTGAAAAACGAGACGATATCCAGTCTAGGAGCTTTTTTTTGTTCTTTCCATCATCCCTTAGCGTTCATTCCCCTCCACTTCCGGTCAACTCTATCGTTCCAGGCAACTTTTGCAATTTCTTCGAACGCCGAGAAGCAAAGAGAAATTATATTTTACGGTAATCCTTGAGGCGCTCTACGACAAAAGTTTCCCGATTCAAATTGATCGTTTTGTTTTCGAGACCAAATTTTTCTCGACATTTTCATGACAATCGTCCGCAATAAAAAGGTTCATTGTTGCTTGTAGTGAATAGTGAAATTGCGGAAATCTGATATTTCCAAAAATAATGAGTCCTTTTTGCGCCCCAACGTAATTTTTGTTGTTCCAAAATCGAATTTTGTCGCTAAATAAGAATTTGGGAATGAGGAAATTTTTCTTTCTCGGGGACTCTTATTTCTCGGCGTTATTTTTATCGATTCAACGCGATCGCAACGAGGACACTTGTATAATAATGGTGAAAAGTTTTCCAATATCTGTGAATGCGTATTTGTGAACAAGAATGAGCGTATTGTCGGTGACGAAGAGCCACGAATATAGGGACAGGAAAGAGAGAAAAGAAGGGGGGAATGGGGGTTGTACAAGTTGTAGGACACACGAAGAGTGAGTAATTCTGAAGTTTCCATGGAAGCCGTGGAGAAAGAGAGCTCGAAAGAGAGGCAAAATCGGAAGTAGCCGAGGGGGTGAGTTCGGATGTTCTTTCATCCCCCCCTCCATGATTCAATTTCTTGGCCTATACATTTTATTCCTTATTTTTCGGTCTTCTTCTCCGGAGATTCTGACTCAACGCGCGCCCTCTTTTACCAATCGCAAAGATGAGAAAAGAAATAAATAAAAAGAAAACAAGGCCATAAGTCGTGGGACTTCTTTGAGCGCGTTCGATCGGGCGTGATCGAGTCCAATTAATTATCAACAGAGACGACAAAGAGAGAGAGAGAAGAGGCCTCAGAAGGGCTTCCAATATCCGTTTTACGCTCAAGGCATCGTCAACTTCCGGTTTATGACTTAGCGTCGCTCCACCGGAAACTCAACTCTTTCGTCGAATTTGGTCACTGGCAAAAAAATTAAAAAATAATTTCTCATCTTGACGATGATTGTTCAATCATAATTTTGAGGGTTCATCGGCAAAAATTCATTTTTGATTATTTAATAAAATAGTTTCAATTTCCAAGCGAGGCTTGAACGATTTTTTGATTGATCGCAGAGGAAGATTTAAAGGAAAAGAATTGAGGGTATTCGTGCACAAAATTATTGTCAAAGAAGCCGCGAAGAGACTCGACTATGCGAGCTCTCCTTAACGTGTATTTACAGTTCGTGAATTCTCGGTGGAATACGAGGGATCAATTTGGGATGACAAACAGCGCGAGACGAATGTTGGCGAAAGTGATATAGATAGATCAGATATATTTGTACGAGAGAAAAGCGGAGGGGAGAATGTTGCGCTGAAATAAGAGTAACCTCGAGGACTTTCCGCGAGGGTGGAAAACTTGAATGAGAGAGAGTGTGAGCGAAAAGTTCGGACGTTGAAAAGGAGCACCCGAGGACGAAACTTTCAGACGCATACATATTCATATAATTTAACACTGTACATTTTCGGGAAATCACCCTCAAAGTCGAGCCATAAATTATCGCGAGTATGAACTAAATCATATTTAAAAAAAAAAGTTTTTATCTTCTCATCATTTTGTCTCGTGATACAAAAAAAAAATAACCTATCGCTTTTTTTTCAATTATTTTCTCGAAACCCGAAAGTAATTTAAAAGAGAAATCAATTAAAAAACGAATATAAGTGATAGAAAGAAGTTTTTCTTTTAGATAGTGAAAATTGAGAAAAAATCCCCTTCAATTTTCAATCATTTTTCTGAGCCCTGGAAATTATTTTGGGGAAGCTTTACAATTTTTTAATAATTCTACAGCTGATGTGAATCATCCCCTAAAATTTTCAATTCAAAGAATCATCCCCAATAGTGATTTTAAGCTCGAGTCAATAATATGGTACCATCAAAATTAATAAAAAACAATTTTTACCCTCTTTCACAATCGTACCACGCAACATAATTATCCCTTTGAGTTCTAAATCCTCTGAATCATCCTTTACAGGAATTTTCGATATAAGAGGGTAAGGATACAATGTAATAAAGAGTAAAAAAATTATCCCCAATTTCTTAAATTTAATTATTCATCCTCAAAAGTGATTTCCAGTACGAATCAATAATAAGATAAAAACAAAATTATTTTTAAAAAATTTCTTCCCTGTTTCACAATCGTACCGCGTAAAATAATCATCCCCTCGACTTCTAAATCCTCTAAATCATCCCTTACAGCAATTTCCAATATAAAAGGGTAAAGATACAATGTAAAATAATATAAAAAAATCATCCCCTAAAATTTGTTATTCAAAGAATCATTCCCAAAAGTGATTTCAGGCTCGAATTAATAATATGGTACCATCAAAATTAATTATAAATTTTTTTTACCCTCTTTCACAATCGTGCCACGTAACAATCGTCCCTTTGAGTTCTAAATCCTCCAAATAATCCCTTACAACAATTTCCAATACAAAGGGATAAGGATACCAAAATAAAATTAAAAAATCATCCCCTAAAATTACAAATTCCATGATTCATCCCCAAAAGTGCTTTTAGGTACGATTCATACCTAAAAAGTGATTCGAGCAAGAAAAAAAATCCTAAAAAACGGTTAAAAATATACTGGCTGGAAAAAGTAATTTTTGAGTTTTCCTGGCAGCTAAAAAATTCCCCCCTCCCTTTCTTTGGAGTACAACACTGTACCTCGACTCCATGATGTTTGAGCTATCGTGTTACCCGAGGGCACACGAGACACGTTTCTCCTCTCTTCTCTCCCTGGAGATTGCAGACGAGAGAGAAAGAGAGAGAGAAGGGGGAAAAGCAACGAATGGAAACCGAAGCCAGAGAGGCCCTCTTGAGTTTCAGGAATGGTGACACGCGGGGTGGCTTTTGCGCTGCAAGAGCGTGGTTAGGTTTTTGCAGAACGAAGAGGGGAGATGGCGAGCGAGGAATAGGTAAGAGGATGGCTTGGGTTACAAGCTCCCGGGTTTAGGTATATAACACGCGACACTTCACGCACTAAGTATCAGCTCCACGGTCTGTTTCCTAGCTTTTTCCTATTCCTATTTCTCCTCCTCCTCATTCTCCTCTCAAAGTCCCTCCACGTTCTTTCATTCTCAGCTCATGACGCTACAAATCCGCCGCATACCCGCATACGCGTCAACCCATTCTCTCAAATTGTTTCTTTTCTTTTTTTTAATGTACGGCGAGCCTCTTAACTCGATGGATCGTCATTTCCTGCAGGCGTCGCCCGTTAGATTCCTCGTGACACTTGGCCAAGTCGAGAGATGCGAAGAGAAAGAGATAGGGAGAGAGAGGCCAAGTACCGAAGAACAAGAAGATGGAGGAACAAAACGTCGAAGACAGTTAAAATGGATAAAACGACCGGAAGTTGGTCCGTTCGCTGTCCGGCGACGTTAACTCGACTTCGGATAGTCGGAGATTGCGGATACCTGGAAAAAAATCGATCTTAAGATAGTTACGAGGAAAATGGGAGCTCGAAAAATGGGGATTGTTGGGAAAAACGGATGAAGAGAGGATTGAAGAAAAAGGTGATCGGATGAAAGATAGGGGAGGGCAAAAAAGGATCTAGGAAAGGGACGTAGGGAAAAGATTTAGAATTTATTGCAAGATTCTTTGGTCGAGAATGGCCAATTGAAAAATTGGGATAATTGGTGAATTGCGAAGATGACACGAAAAAGGTTATAATTACTTCGAAACGAGATTTGGAGACGTGGAAAGAGGATTCAGGGATGCTGGGAACAGATTTAATTTGAGGGAGAGGGAAGATTCTTAAGGGGAAATATTCATAGTTGAAAACAGAAGAATGTACGAAATTCGAGCACTTTCCTGTTCGCTTTGCTGATTATCGTCATTGTTGGCGATTTAATGTTAAATTATGCAGGATCGAGGAAGAAAGACGAGGGAGAGAGAGAAAATTCGACAAGCGTGTAATTTATTTCCGATCTCTTCTGGACTGGATATTCAGGGTGAGACATCGATTTTTATGAATATATATATATATCCTTTGTTGGATTTCCATGTAAATTTTCAAAAGATCGCCATTTTGCTGCCTCTCATGCGGGAATATAGTCTCGCGGTTTAGATCCACTCGAGACGAATGTATGCGGAAAATCACGGGATCCTCGAGGGTAAGGATTGAACACGAGAAAGGGGATGATTTCCAATGGAAATCCCGTACCGTGCTCGCGCAAACGGAAGGGATGAAAAAAAAGAGTGAACGAGGCGAATATAGTGAAAGGCTGCTATGGTCTTGAGACGGGGAATTTTTTTTGTCGATTCATGAATTTTCCACATTCTTTTCCTATTGATTTCCGATCCTCGGAAAAGAATTCATTCACTACCGCGATAATTGCAGTTGTTCAATACACGACCGTGGCCAAATGCAATAATTATTTCCCAAGAAACTCAATATTCTTGTGAAGATAATCGAAAACATAAAAAAAAACAAGGTTTTTTTGCTATTTCTCGTGAATTCATTTTTTTGCGATAAAAGCTTTGCGTAATTTGTAATCAGCGATAAATTTTCTATTAAAATATGGCTCTGGAATGTTGAAAAAAAAAATTTCGTTTGCTCCATTTTTGGCTCTATTTTCGAAAACCTTAAAATAGCGAAATTTCAAGTGCTCATAACTTTACTTTGGTTTGACCGATTCGGAAATTTCTTTTTCGTACGCAAACGTTGTGAGAAACTTGGAAAATGCCGTTGAGTTCATTCCGATATGTCAATTTTTGTAAAAATGAGAGCAGTTTGAAAATCGCAAAAAAAAATGGAAAGGGAAAAATTTGCAAAAATCGATAGTCCAACTTTAAAAATCTGCCAGAAATCGAAAAATTATCGAAATCGGATGAACCAAGCGGAGTTTAGAAGCTTCAACGATTACGAAGAGAATAGGCTCGAGACAAAGCCAGAAATTCATCTAGAAAAAAAGTTACAGCCATTTTAGTGAACCGATCTAAATTCGGCCAAAACGCAAAAAAAAAATTTTTATTTTTTTATTTTTTTCAACCTTATTTCGATGTATTTTGTCCCCCTAAACACGTATCTACCAATAGTTTTCCCAAAAAATCAAAAGTTCTAAGAATTTTCATCAAAAACCTTCTCGCTTAATTTTTGCTCCATTTAAAAAAACCTCAAAATCGCGAAATTTCAAGTGCTCATAACTTCACTTTGGTTTAGCCGATTCCAAAATTTCTTTTTCGTACGCAAACGTTGTGACTGAATTTAGAAAATGCCGTTGGGTTCATTCCGATATGTTAATTTTTGTAAAAATGAGGGCAGTTTGAAAATCGCCAAAAAAAATGGAAAGGGGTATGTATGGAAAAATTTGCAAAAATCGATAGTCCAACTTTAAAAATCTGCCAAAAATCGAAAAATTATCGAAATCGGATGAACCAAGCGGAGTTTTGAAGCTTCAACGATTACGAAGAGAATAGGCTCGAGACAAAGCCAGAAATTCATCTAGAAAAAAAGTTACAGCCATTTTAGTGAACCGATCTAAATTCGGCCAAAACGCAAAAAAAAAATTTTTATTTTTTTATTTTTTTCAACCTTATTTCGATGTATTTTGTCCCCCTAAACACGTATCTACCAATAGTTTTCCCAAAAAATCAAAAGTTCTAAGAATTTTCATCAAAAACCTTCTCGCTTAATTTTTGCTCCATTCTAAAAAACCTCAAAATCGCGAAATTTCAAGTGCTCATAACTTCACTTTGGTTTAGCCGATTCCAAAATTTCTTTTTCGTACGCAAACGTTGTGACTGAATTTAGAAAATGCCGTTGGGTTCATTCCGATATGTTAATTTTTGTAAAAATGAAGGCAGTTTGAAAATCGCCAAAAAAAATGGAAAGGGGTATGTATGGAAAAATTTGCAAAAATCGATGGTCCAACTTTAAAAATCTGCCAAAAATCGAAAAATTATCGAAATCGGATGAACCAAGCGGAGTTTTGAAGCTTCAACGATTACGAAGAGAATAGGCTCGAGACAAAGCCAGAAATTCATCTAGAAAAAAAGTTACAGCCATTTTAGTGAACCGATCTAAATTCGGCCAAAACGCAAAAAAAAAAATTTTATTTTTTTATTTTTTTCAACCTTATTTCGATGTATTTTGTCCCCCTAAACACGTATCTACCAATAGTTTTCCCAAAAAATCAAAAGTTCTAAGAATTTTCATCAAAAACCTTCTCGCTTAATTTTTCCTCCATTTTAAAAAACCTCAAAATCGCGAAATTTCAAGTGCTCATAACTTCACTTTGGTTTAGCCGATTCCAAAATTTCTTTTTCGTACGCAAACGTTGTGACTGAATTTAGAAAATGCCGTTGGGTTCATTCCGATATGTTAATTTTTGTAAAAATGAGGGCAGTTTGAAAATCGCCAAAAAAAATGGAAAGGGGTATGTATGGAAAAATTTGCAAAAATCGATGGTCCAACTTTAAAAATCTGCCAAAAATCGAAAAATTATCGAAATCGGATGAAACAAGCGGAGTTTTGAAGCTTCAACGATTACGAAGAGAATAGGCTCGAGACAAAGCCAGAAATTCATCTAGAAAAAAAGTTACAGCCATTTTAGTGAACCGATCTAAATTTGGCCAAAACGCAAAAAAAAAAATTTTATTTTTTTATTTTTTTCAACCTTATTTCGATGTATTTTGTCCCCCTAAACACGTATCTACCAATAGTTTTCCCAAAAAATCAAAAGTTCTAAGAATTTTCATCAAAAACCTTCTCGCTTAATTTTTGCTCCATTTTAAAAAACCTCAAAATCGCGAAATTTCAAGTGCTCATAACTTCACTTTGGTTTAGCCGATTCCAAAATTTCTTTTTCGTACGCAAACGTTGTGACTGAATTTAGAAAATGCCGTTAGGTTCATTCCGATATGGTAATTTTTGTAAAAATGAGGGCAGTTTGAAAATCGCCGAAAAAAATGGAAAGGGGTATGTATGGAAAAATTTGCAAAAATCGATGGTCCAACTTTAAAAATCTGCCGAAAATAGAAAAATTATCGAAATCGGATGAACCAAGCGGGGTTTTGGAGCTTTAACGATTACGAAGAGAATAGGCTCAAGACAAAGCCAGAAATTCATCTGGAAAAAAAGTTACAGCCACTTTAGTAAACCGATCTAAATTTGGCTAAAATGTAGATTTTTTTTAAAGCTTATATCGATGTATTTTGTGCCCCTGAACATGAATCTACCAATAGTTTTCCCAAAAAATCAAAATTTCTTTGAATTTTCATCAAAAACAATCTTTTCAAGTAATCCTTGCTCTCTGTCATGAATACATTTTTTTCCGCCGAAAAATCTGAGTGTCTACGTCTGGTCTGAACTCAGGAGGTCAAAATCTACCCCAGTAATTAGTTCCATGATTAATAACTCATCCCCAGTGTGTAGCTGCCTTTCCCTATCCACTGTTTATTCCAAAATATTTGTAGAAACGTTTTCTAAAACTTAGCGATGATTTAAGTCGGATGAAGCGCACCCACCGCCTTAAATAGAGATCTATGGCGTATAACCTGATAAATGAACGTGTAAGTTTCCTTCTTCGTCTCGTACAATACACGTATATACGTGTTCTGGATTGGTTACACCGTCTCCAGAGTGGAGTATCGTGTTTCCTACGATGTTGCTGGTTGTTGCTTTCCCGTACATCGACCTCTCACCCTCAGAGTCTCCCAGAAACGTAGCGAGGAGTTTCAACTCCTCGTACAGCGCAATAGTGAAGAAAAATATAAAATATAAAAAAAAAAAATGATCTACCAACCGATAAATGGCAACAATGTGAAAAAATTCTCACCCCTTTATTTCCCTGAAATTCCTCATTAGAATTAATTTCAAGAGGAATTATTTCCCCCACAAGTCGTAGGAAAAAACAACCCCCTCGTATTTCTCCTCTCTGCGAAGACATCTTTAATTTCCCGTCGGCGACACTTCCTCAGACCGAGGCAGATGCTTTTTTTTTCAACTCACATTCTTCCTACCCCTTTTTTCAACCCTCGGCTCTCGATCTTTTCTTCGGCGGTGTTTCTTTTTCATTCCTGGCCAACCGGGCGAATAAATTCAGAGTAGAAAAGGGCGGGCTGGGGTTGATTTTCGCGGTTAAGCCGAGAGGTCGTTTCACCAAGCGGCTCTCGGATGTATAATAAGCGACGAGAAGAAAGCCAACGACAAAATGGAGGAGGAGGAAGAAGAAGAAGAAGAGGCTGAAGAAACCGAGGAATTGAGGTCTTTTTTAATTAAGTAAAAAGGCAGGTGAATGCAAATATACAAAGAAAGAAATGCTCGTCCTTTCTTTGACAAAAACGCGTCACGATGTTTCAACCCTTTATCACAGCGTCGAGTCTCGTCAAGAAATGGTTCAAATGTCTCAACCCCTTCAACCGAGGCTTTACGAATTTTTCTTTTCGCATAAAGAAAAAAAGGAAATGTTTTTTCATCCACCACAGTCATTCCTTCCGACTCCTCAAGATTTCATTATTAATAACATTCGCATCCACGCAAAACCACCCCTATTTTAGTGTCACATTTATATGAATTCTGAACGAAAGCTTTTAAACTCTGAATTACTTTTGATCCAGATGCATTTTTTGAAAATAAAGGATATTCTGGTAAATACTTTGGCCACACGAAATATCTCGTTGTACATAATGGGACATTAGTACAGTATAAAGCGGAGAGAGAGGGTCATAGAATGGAGAACGTGAAAGGGGATGAGGGTGCAAGTCCAAAGCGGCAATCGCGCAATGTCAAGGGCTCGACGTAGTGGCATTTCGAGTATGACGTAAAGCACCCCCTTTGAAAGTGTCCCCATAGTCTCACCCCTTAAACTTCACTCTCTCTCTCTCTCTCTCTCTCTCTCTCTCTCTCTCTCTCTCTCTTTCTCTCGCTCTTTAGGCAAACCCACCCTTAACCATTCTGTCTTTCTCGCTTTCTGTGCTTTGATCGACGAGAGAACCGCCGAGTTCATTAACGTTTTCCATACCTCGGTACATCGAATTTTCTCGTGCCCAAAAATAGCCCTTCCCTCTGAGTAGCCTTTAATAAACCCCCTGCATTTAGCCAACTCGAGAATGAAATAAAAGCCATTTAATCTTTTGATTGCATAGAGCAGCCACGGCGAGGGATATTAATTTTGCATCAAGACTCACGGAGAAATTAATTAATTATGAAATAGAATTATCAAGACAGACTTTCAGAGGGTTGTAATGGATCATTTTTGTGCATATTTTCAAGATGTGTAATTCTGACTCTTACTCAAAAAACTTGATTTATCCGCCAATAATGATAAATAAATGTAATAAGATCCTATCTGATTCAGCTTCTAGATTGGAATGGAGCCTCAAATTATGATTTTCTCAGAGCTAATCAACGATGATCAATTTTTATGAAATCTCTGATTGCTTTTTTGTGCTCTCATCGAGATTTTTATCGATCGATTATTTATGACGATTATACTTATCGCGATTGGATGAAACCTTTCGGCCATCGTCGAGTTTTCCTGTTATTGTCGGAGTGACGAAGGAGAAATAACGAGAATTTCATCGTGTTGGCGCAAATGAAGGGAGGGCGGTGAAATAAGCGAAGATCCTAAAAGTGTGGATACAGTAATGCGAGAAGTGAAAGTAGAGGAGAAAAGGAGGCAGACCGGCGGAAAGTATGAGGCATACAGGGGTCGTACGAGAAAGAGCCATAAGGGGGTGGTTTTCGGCGAGAGAAACGCCGGGACTAAGCAGCTTAACGATGAAGAATAAACCGAAGGGGCTTCATCCCCGTCGACGCACTATTGCGGTATATATTTCGGTCTCTTTCGTCCGTCTTTTATATATATATATATAGGCGAATTTAGGGGGTTACTGGTCGTCGAAAAACCTCGCCGTAACGTCACCAGCAATCCCTTATCTCTACATCCCCTATAAGGCCATTTTTGCCATCATATTTCGCATTAACCACTGATTAAAATCGATTCTCCTTATTATTCGAGTGCGGATCTTTTTTTTTAAATAAAATCAATATGATCGATATAAATATATTTATACGAATTATTCAACCCCCTGAACGAAATCGAGGGGTTGCAATAATATTTAAACCTAACTTTCAACCCCCTGAATAATTAATTTCTAACGAGGAATGGTTTTTATAATTTCGATCGAAATAAATTCGATTGAAACAAAAATATATCAAAATTTACCACTCCCTGAAGATTGGGGGTGATTTTCGCGCTCCATTAAGGGATGATTTTGATTATTTATAAATTGTGCATCAACTTCAGTCATTTGGAGATGATTGACATTGAGATATAACTGCATAAAAGATAATAGTGATGATAGAAACATTTAAGGGTTGATGTTTTTTTTACCTTCTCACGCCGATCTCAGCGTAACGACCCCTCGCTGCACGTGTCGTTGTCGGGGTTCTTCCTCCGTTTGAATTCGTGTACAACGAGAGAATGCCCCCGTTTATATTGTTGAATATCGGCGGCAACATTTTTCTTCCTCACACTTTTTTTTATTCATTCGTCAATCGTTAATTAAATCATTTTAAAAATCTGTTCTCTTTTAGTTTGGTATGAAACTTTGGTTGAAACGCACTTTTTAAAAACTTTAGTGTCCGACGTTTTTAAATAATCTAAAAAAAATAATCATGAGATGTATTGAATGAAAAAAATCGATTAGGAATTATTATATCGTAATTGTAACGATAATGAATTCCAAGTGAAATTTCAATCATCCAATCGATTCATTAATCAATCGATCACTCTATACTTTTATTTAATTATTATTTTGACGGGAAATAATTCTTTTGTGATTGTTTTTCATTCGACTGGCGAATTGAAGTTTCGACTCTTCGATGAAATTTCATTCGTTCGGATTGTATCGGTTAAGAAAAACTTGGACGTGGAGAAGAGGGGGATTTTGTTAAAGTGTACTACGTGAGAGTTCAAGAGGAAAGTTCACAGAGTGCTTATATACGGATGTATATATAATAGGTACTTGAATTGATCGCGGAAGAGCGACCAAGCGAAAACGAACGAATAGCGATCGGCTCACTCGATTTAATTGAGCGCTATTCGAGATAGAGTTTAATCGTCGGAGAGGGCGAAGGATGGAACCAAAAGTTTTGCCTCCCTCTCGCGTGTCATCCACACGTCCACATACATATATATATCCCTTAATAAACGAGAAAAAAAAGAAAGAAAAATCGGTAGCCCCTCGATAGCGAGTCCGATTCGATCTCTCGTGTCGTCGGGCCCTTGAGGCTCCAATTCACCCTTTCCCTTTTTTTCCTCTCTCTTCTCCCCATTGAATTGACTGAAAAACCTGTCGATTATGCAATTCCACAACCATACTCGTTTCTCATTACAATGTGAACGATTTTTCAACCCGATAAATTTATTCATTTGAAAAATCGACTGTAATTCCGTTTTAATTCTAGATTTTAGCACACAAAAATTATCGTGTGCTCTTTGGACGTTACTTTATGATATTGGAAACGTTCCTCCGGTCCCAAATAACGTTCCCAAATTTTTGCAGATTTTTCCAAGCCTCCAAACATCCTCTAACCAAGTAACCAAGACCCGGATTAATTCAGTCACGGTTTCTTCCCATTAGTGCTGATTTCGAAATCCCTCGCCAGAAATGTTTCCCCGGTCCCAAATAACGTTCCCAAATTTTTGCAGATTTTTCCAAGCCCCCAAACAGCCTCTTACCAAGTAACTTTCAAGTCCAGGGTCAGATAGTGGTTAACTTAACCCAGAATGTCCCATAGGAACGTGAATTTCCCGCAGTATATCGACGATTTAATTACGCGAGCCATAACAATCCCTAAACTGATTCGCGCTCGTCGTCGTTGTGATTTCAATCGGGAATCACGTAAACTCTGTATTCCCCGATTGAAAGTAACGGGGGTGAGTTAACACGGGAAAGAGGGAGAGTTAGAGCGAGAGAGGGACAGAGGGAATAGCGCGAACGTTGAAATACGAGAATGGAGAGGAAAAAAATGAAAAAAAAATCATCGAATCGTTGCAATCAATTTGGTCAACCGCGTTTTATTTGTTTTCTCGCTCGTTCGTTTGGCTTTTCGTAGAAATTATTACGAGTCCCAAAAAGCGCGCCGCAAAACGAGCGTGGAAAAAAAATTGACGCAGTAAAAGGGCCCAACTCTCGATTATTTATACTCAAGAGAGGTTCTTTTGACTGTTGAAGCGTGAATGTGTGATATTTGTGACGCAATCGGGGATCAAGAGAGGTTGAAAGGCAAGAGGCGAACGAATTGGTTAGGAATGCCTCACAAAGTTTGGGGTCAATGACGAGAACGGGGTTATCGCGCGAGTTGCTCGCTTTATACTCTGAAAATGATAAGACATTCTGGTGTGTCGAGGCAAGAAAAAAGGAAGAAAAATGGCTTCCGACCTTGCTCGCGTTGCTTAGTTAGAGAGTGCGTTGATTAGCGCGGTTTCCTGATTAGCCACAAAATGCTGTAATGATAAAATTGACGGAACGACGATAAAAATGAAACCGCGTGTGTGGCACGCTTCGTGGGAGTTGGCGGACGCGCGTCGCGGTCTGTAAGTCGTGGCCGAGACGAGAGAATCAAGAGCGAACACTGTGATACACTTCTACAGGGTTTATTGGGGCAATATGAACCATTAGACTGATTCAAAAACAACATTTTTGAATCAGTGACTTTTTTGATTTTCGAAATAACATATTGAATACTTTCGGGGAGGTGAAAAAGATGCGTGTTAAAAGCAGAGCTCTTAATATAAATATTTAGATATGTCTCATCGCAAATTTCTATTTCCCATTTAAATAACACGGGAAAAAAGTGCAAACTTTGAAATTTTATATCTCGGCTTCAAGGCAATGTCTTGTCCGACTTGGACCGACTATTTTATGCAGAAAAAGGTGTTAAACTATTCCAAAATGTTTTACGGCAGGAATTGACCATCTTTCAAGAGGGTGTTGAAAGAAGGTTGAACCCCGATACTGAGTTTTATGGAAATCATTATACTGATGGGTAATGTTGATCCAAAAATCAAAATGTTAATCAAAATGCGAAAGGAGATGATTGAAAAAAATGTTAAAATATTTTTCACTCGGAGATGCACTTTTTTCAGAGAACTGACCTCTGTTTGTTTTCCCAGAAATTGAATTAAAAAAGGTCTGAGAAAACGAATTTGAGCAAAAATGTATTTTTTTCTTAAATTGTTTAGAATATGAAATTAAAAAAAAATACGTGATAATTGCCACCCTTTCGAGTACGATTTGAATTAATTTGCTAAATTTCATCGACACAAAAGTTTCCAGTTAGCGATAATGATCAGACAACATAAAAATTTCCAAAATCATTGAAAAATGGTCTTTATCATAATTA
The DNA here is from genome assembly GCA_946863875.1 of Alloplasta piceator. Classification (NCBI taxonomy): domain Eukaryota; kingdom Metazoa; phylum Arthropoda; class Insecta; order Hymenoptera; family Ichneumonidae; genus Alloplasta; species Alloplasta piceator. The sequence continues at coordinate 2,324,810 of OX333080.1, forward strand.
TGAAAAATATTTTGACTCCACGCCTTGAACTTTTTCAATGGAATTATACCCCTTTCAAGTGTGTTATATTTCAGTGGACCATATTGCCCCGAATACGAGACATTTTTTGAAAAATATTGAAAAACGTTGATTGAAGAATTAAAAAAAATATTTTGACTGCAGGACCGTATGCATCACGCTTTTCCCGATGGAGTTGCACTTCTGACACGTGCAATTCCTGCACTAAAGGTAAATTTCATTAGCGAAGATATATTCTGCCTCACATTATCGTTTTTCATTGATATTATAAAGACGAATGGAGTCGGAAGGAAAAGAGTCGCGTATCTAAATAAAACTGTGTGTCAAGCGCGTCTCTGTTAACAGCGTGACGTGTCCAAACGAGAAACAGCACACTTATTAACAAATTTATCTATATGAATATATATATATATACATAAAACTGTCCGATGAACGAAATTGGGATCACTCACTGGCGTGTTTTAGTCGCGAGTTTTATGCTTCTTCTTTCGATCGGATTGTGCAAGAAAGACCAAAAGAGAGAGACAGGAAGGGAGAGGGAAGACTCTTGACTGGAATAGAAGAAGCGAGTGTGTGTATTGAGGTGGCGAGTCGGTGGTCGAGAATGACTGACGCGAATAAACGAGACGTGATCTCGAGAGAAAACAGACGAGATGCCATAAAGCAGGTTGTCAAGATAAAAAGGGTTCAAGAAAAAAAAAATTCTCCGAGGTCGCGGTATTTATACTTTTCAATTTTTTAGATCGTCCACGATGAAATTGTCGATACTAAAATATCGAAAAATCATTTTTTTCCTCAATCCAATTATGGGTCTAAAAACTTCTCAGCGATGAAAAAGGAATCGATGATTATTATTGACAAAAATTCTCAGAAATCACTTTTTCAATTTTCACAAAATGACAAAAACAAACTGTACATATTCTGGTTAATTCTGTGCACCACTGGAATTACCAAAATTTAAGTTGATTAAAATTTTTATTTTTATTTGAACTGCTCACTTTGGTTTTTGGTTGAAACGACTTTCGATTGAATTTGAGTGAAAAATAACGGTAGAAAAAAAAATTAAAAATAGTGGTATATATTCGCGAAGTGGATAACGTCGATTGAGTCAGACGTTCCCGACGCCCGACGACGTCGCACTGGTGGCGTCGCGACGCCCTCACCGCGAGAGCCGGTCGGATCTTCACTGTTTCACTCCGCTCTCTTTCGCCCCTCCCCGAATATATCTATCGTCGGTGTGCGTCTGTCGGTCTGTGTGCGTCTCTCGGTCTGTGTGTGCGTTTGTCGGTGTACGCAGGCAGAACAAACGGCATCGGAACAGCCGGACGACGGATAGAGCGAACGTGTATAATACAGGAGAGGTCGGGCAGAGCAGTGGGAGTGAAACGCAGGCGCATTTTTGACTCCTCGACAATTCCGTGTACAACGGTTTGCACACAAGACTTCATGCCGTGTGTATTACACCCAAGGTTGCAAATAATGCATTACTTTTTTAAATGCATTTACATTTTCAATAAACATTAACCCTTGTTGATTAATTGAAATAATTTCCATTAATCATTGAATGTTAATGGTTAATAGGAGTTATTTCGATTAACCATTAAATGTTAATGGTTAATGGGAGTTATTTCGATTAACCATTAAATGTTAGTGGTTAATGAAAATAATTTCCATTAACCATTACATGTTAACGGTTAATGGAAGTTATTTCGATTAACCATTAAATGTTAATGGTTAATGGAACTTATTTTCATTACTATATAAGAGTTAATGTTAAATGAAAATTATCTCCATTAACCATTTAATGTTAATGGTTAATGAAAATAATTTCCATTAACCATTACAGGTTAATGGTTAATGGGAGTTATTTCGATTAACCATTAAATATTAATGGTTAATGGAAATTATTTCCATTACTGTATAAGAGTTAATGTTTAATGAAAATTATCTCCATTAACCATTTAATGTTAATAGTTAATGAAAATAATTTCCATTAGCCATTAAAAAGTAATGATTAATGCATTACTTTTTCATTAAAAATTTCGCAATCCTGATTGCACACTGCAATGCCTCGATTTTACGATCCTTTGAAACAACTATCCGATAACATTTTTCTAAACGACGCAATTTTCGATACTCCGCTTTTTCACAATTTGTGCAATGTCGAAATAAACAATCACCCGCGAAATAAACGCGATTGTTTAAATTTTCACATCTGACCTACATTTCAGCAGCAAACGAGCAAGAAAATGCAATGAAAATACAACGGTCGCTTTTTTTCTCGACGTGGACTCATTTAGGATGTAATCATTTATATAGGAATTTCGGATGCAGACGAAAATTACACTTTTTAGCCCCTTAAGTGTCGAATATTTGCCACGTTATGAAAAAAGTTTCAGCTCGATGGTTGTAAATCTGCGAGAGTTGGATCAATTTTAGGAATTTATTGTAAGTGAAATTTGTTTCTAAAATCTGCAGCCCTTGAACGATTCCTCAAAAATTCAATGATAACAGTCTTTGCGTGGCGTATATTTGTGTGAAAAAATTGAGTTTGATAGTTATAAAATGACAAAAGTTGGATGGAGTTTAGAATATTTTTGTAAATTATGGAACTTTCTAAAATTGAAATCCCACGAGCAATTATTTTCGAATTCAATACCTAATATTCTTGCCTGATGAATTAATACAAAAAAAATGAGCTTGTTAGTGACAAATTCACTAAAGCTAGATCGATTTTAGCAATTTTAGATTAATCTGAGTTTTCTAAAATCTAAACCCTCTGAGCGATCAATTTCGAATTCAATACCAACTTTTCTTGCCTGGCGCATCTGTATGAAAAAACGGAGCTCGAAAGTTCTAAAATCACCAAAATTAGTTTGGTTCTAAATTTTTTTTCTAAATTAAGGAATTTTCTAAAATCCTGTAAGCGATTATTTTCAAATTCAAAATCTGTCCGTGCTTGGCGCAGTTATAAACAAAAATTGAGCTCGACAATAACGAAATAACCAAAATCTTAGATTATTTTAGTTAGAATGATTTTCTAAAATATGAATTGAACTATTATTTCCAAATATCGACTGCCCTTGCCTAATATATTGATTTGAAAAAAAGTGCTCGATAGCTAAAAAAATTCCTAAAGATTTCTCGTCGAAAAGTATTCTTTACAACAACAGAGAGACCGAACAAAAAAAGCAGAGATTTAGAAAAAAAATCAGGTCAATTCCACGTGATTCATGAATGAATCCGTCTCTCCCACGTGTTCTTGCGATCGCGGAAATCGATATGAGCGCAAGAGAGAAACAAATAGACGGAATCGTGTAAAATTAGTCACCAGGGAGAATCCGGTATTCATTGCACATTGCGTTTAACTTCGTGGCACAAAAAAAACGAAAAAAAAACACAAAGATTCCTGGTAGAGTGAAATGATTCACGGACGTTTAACCGACTCCGGCGTCTATTTCACCGAGTAACTCTCGTTCCGTTCTACAAGGAAACCTCTCGACGATCCGTGAAGGCTTCCATTATGAGCGAAAAGAAAAAAAAACACTCAACAAACTGCACTTTCGTGCTGTAAGCTTGGAAACAAAATGGCGGATATGCGACGCTTGGCGCAGGAAATTCGTGACCAACGTCGCCATTTTGCTTCTCAATTTTCGCGCTTATGCGCGCTCTAAATTGCTATAAATGTCAGTGGATCTTTCTCTATCTCCTGCTCTAAAAGTGCATATATAGAACGCCGTGGATCGACACAGAGACCTGGGAATTTATAATCCGTCAGTTATGCCGACACGCACTGATAATCGCTCGCGCCATCTGTGTATATTTTATATATATATATATATATTTATACGAATCCATGAATCAACACTGAAGAGGCTTCTCCATGGATTATTTTCTCTATGCCGAATTAGGCCAGTAAAAATAGAATTTAACTTCGCACTAAACTACCCATCGAATGTTTTTTTAATAAGGTTTAGGATCACTTATTGAGTATAAAATCACAAAATGCTGAAAGATTCCGGTGGAGCTTCAGGCGCCATCTTGAACAAACGTTTTTGGCCGATATCTCGGAAACTGTGCACTTCAGGGCAAAAGTCATAGAGACCATTATTGTAGAGAATGAAATTTCGCATCTCTTGTTCATCATAAACTTTTTTGTAAAACTTACAGTTTACGATCTATGGCTCATTTAATGAACAGGTTTTTTTATCTCGGCCGATAACTCTTTTAATATTGGATTAATCAATAAAATGCATCTATCCATTTTTAAAGATCAATCTATTCCTCGATACTTTTATTAGAATTTTTTTTTTCTAATGCCCATACTTTTTGAGCTATATGCCGTTTAATGCAGCAAAATGCCGACGCTCGGCGGGTGACGCCGCGCCGCGGCAGCGCAACGGTTTCTTCCTATAGCTCAAAAAGTATAGACATTAGAAAAAAAAGTTTCGAATAAAAGTTGTGGGGAATAGATTGATCTTTAAAAATGGATAAATGCATTTTATTGATTAATCCCATATTAAAAGAGTTATCGGCCGAGATAGAAAAACCTATTCATTAATGAGCCATAAATCGTACACCGCAATAAGTTTTACAAAAAAGTTTATGAGAAACAAAAGATGCGAAATTTCATTCTCTATTTTCTAACAATTTTCTAAATTTTTGAAAGCTTATAAACAATTTTTAAAATTTTAACTGTAGCTTCTTAGATTGTTTTTCGAAGTTCACGCGATTTTTACGCTTAATGAATAATTACATCTGCAATAAACAATTGAAGGTCGATTTTGTACAAAAAAAAAGATAAAAATCAAAATCGATGCGAGCGAGTTTTAGCAAATAATTAAATATACAAAAATTACCAAGGATTACCGTTCTAGGATTCATGAATTTTATATCAAATAGAAAATGGTTTTTCAAGCCAAAATATTAGCATAATTTATGATTGAATTTGTGGTACGGTTAACCGCAATTCCATGAAGCCTGATCCTTATTTTTCCACGGATGATCAAATCGAGCTTTCCAAAGCCAAAACACAAAACTATGGGGTCAGTTAGTCATTTATCACTCGGTTTTTCGTGCCTTTTTACCGGGCTTTGTGCGACGTCGACGAGCATTCAATGTAGCCAACAAGTTGCCTTGATATTTGGCGAGAGTGAAAAAGGACTCTCGACCGAAACAAACCATCGCTGTCTCGGCTCCGAGGATATTTCTACCTCCTGAAACGAGTAACGGAGGTTAGTCGGCGGAAAATACTGGTCGTCGAGCCTATGAGAGTGAACCTCTGGACGGTTTCGTGCGAGTACAAAACACAGGAGAATAATAGGGAGAAAAGGATGGCTGGACGAGGTCCTTTGTATCTCTTAAATTTCCACTGGCGTCCCCAAATTCCCAGGAGCGTTTTTCGGGGTTTCGATAAAGGGCAGAAAAAATATGTGCGACGGTTGGAGAAAGGACGAAAGAGAAAATAAGGATAAGGAATATAAAGGAAAGGACGAAGGAGCGAAAAAGTATCGTACATCCTTAATCTACGAGACTCTCTCTCCCGCTTTTTTCCACCCTTGTTTCCGGGGTTGCATAAAAAATCTTCGACAATTTGTCGCGACACGGATCGCGATTCCTGGCGAAGAAATAAAAAAACAAATTGCATAACCGGGTCACGGGAAAATATCCTTTTCAAAGTGCCGGGGGAAGCTTGTGGTTTTTTAAAATAAAAAAATAAATAAAAAAAATAAAGTAGGGGGTTGAAAATTATCTCGGGAAAAAAAGTCGTCGAAATGGACGTAAAAAAATGGGAGGAACTCCCGGTGATCCTCGGCAGGATAACGAGTCGCACGTGTGCGGGAAATAAATTTCTCCCACCCCCTTTCTTCATCCCCTTTCTTTGGCTTCATTCTCCCCGCGTAAGACGCGTGTTTCTTTGCACTCTGTTAAAAAAAAAATTCCTTGCATAGAGAGAACGAAAGCGTAAAAGGGGTGAGAGGAAACGAGTCTCGTATTTATTTGGTCGCCCGCGCAAACCGCGTAATCCGGAAAATTTATACTCTCTCGCGAAGTTCTTTTTTTTTCGCGAGCTCCTCCTTTCCTTCCCTTTTCGCTCTTTTTGCTTTTACTCGCGCGGAAAAAAATACGACACAACGCCGAGGAGACGACGGGACTAAGCGAGGCTCCCTTTTAAAATATCTTCCTCCCCCTTTTCTCCCGCTCTCGTATTTCAAACGTGGCGTCTCATCCACGAGATTACTCCTTACAGTGCAGGAAACTCACACGACAGGGGCAAAGCCGGTACACACGAGGCCCTCAATTTTTTTTATGCCCAATATGCGTCTATGACGCGTTTTGAGAAAATTTCAAAAATTCGGATATGGCAATATTGCAATTTTTCAAATTTTCAACCCTCAAGGGCCTTGAGGACCTTAAGACCCCATCTTGGTGCTCGGAATAATGATATAAAAGTAAAAAAAAAATTTATAGTATTTTTTGTTAATTTTATTAATTGATTTTATTTTATTTTAAGGATAATTTTTAATTTTATGGATAACATGACAAAAAACGAATTTAAAAAATTACATAATGGTGGAGATATGTTCTGTTCTCGACCCTTTTTCAGACTCTCGCCTATCGTTAAAAAAAAATGTGTTCTTTTTTTTAGAAAGTAAAATGAAATAAAAATGAAAAAAAAAATTTATTTGCAAATGCCAGCTTTCTACAAATTACTGTAATAAAATAACCCTAATAATAACCCAAATAATAAAATGCTTCAATAATTCTCTTAAGTATAAAAAATAAATCTATGCAAGAAAAAATTTGAGTAATAAATAATAAATCTAAGTAAGAAGAAATACGAATTTTTGGAATTCTCAGGGGGGTGCAGGACCCTTCAGCGATTTTTGCTGAATTCGAAACTAAACATTTCTCCCTTCCAATTTTTAGAAATTTCGATAAAATCTTTCAAAGTCTTAGAACGTCATTCAATGGTTAGAAAAAAAATTTCATTGCAACAAAAATTCTTTCCTGGGGAAGCAAATAGGAATCTAGTCTCTCTAAACCATCAAAAACTCTATATTGATTTTTTTTTCTATTTTTAAAGTCATTCCCTCGATATTACCCTTCTAATTAGGAGATTCATTAATATTGCGACAAATTACGGGCCAGATTGGTAAAATCCGACATTCCCGGCGATTCGAGACGAAACGTCCCATGCAAGGGGGCACATCGGGGTTGAACCCGGAGCACCTGGTGCGCTTCACTTCGCGAAACAAACCCTCCCTTTCGCGAACTCTTATATCCCTCTCACAGACGATATATATCCTGGCAGTGCCACCGCGAGGAATTACATATTAAAACCTGTTTTATGAACCGCAGGATAAGCCTCCTTAAAGTTATTCTTTTTCCCCTTGCTTGAAAATAAAAACCTCCGAGGAAGCGCAAAACTGTACGAAAAGTAGAGGCGAACGAGAAGAGAGGAAAGCCGGAGGACAAAAAGTCTCGAAAAGTGGCGTCAAGTAGAAAAAGCGCGGTGGAATCGGACTTGGCTCTTCTTTTCTCTCTCTCTGTCGTTTCCTGTCCGACCAACATCGGTACCTCGTCCCACAGGAGCAAAGAATAGTCCTCAAACCGCGTTTATAAGTGTAGATAGAGTGATATAAAAATCGCGATGAAGAAACTACGAAGTCTCGGGATAGTTGTCTCGTTTTGCGCTGTCTGTCACTTCACGGACGCCGTTAACGTGCTTTATACACGGTCTTAAGGTTCCAGACGCAAAAGAAAGTCTCTGGACAGCGTAGAGGGCAGGAAAAAAATAAACAACCGTCAGAGCGTTGTAGAACAACAGTGTAAGTGTGGAAAAACGTGGGGGAACGTATAATGCTGAATAACACACATTTATGAGGCATTCTGCGGTATTGACATGAACATTTTGGGCCTTAAGTCACGAGGGATTTTTTTTTTCAATTCTATCGAAACCTTGACTTCCTTGGTCAATTTCCGGTTCCAAATCTTCTCTTACTGCAGTTAATTTTACAAAAAAAAAGTCAAAATCAAAGTTTGGTCAGATCTGAGCAAGTTTTTATCTCAATGGGGGATTTTTTTAATCTTTAATGCGCACTATGACTTAGAGAATAGCGCAAGAATCATCTTGATATCTCAATTTTTGGCGGCGTCAAAAAATTGGGAAAATTGATAAAACTCTGAATTCAGAAAATGAACTTTTGGACACAAATGCTAAAAAAATCATTCGAGAGCTCAAACTGTACTAAAAATTATTGGGGACGCTCAATGATACTTTGAACCCAAAATAATATCCCTGGGCCTCATTTTTTCCAAAATCGTGAGGCTGGAATCGATTGGGTTTACCCAAAAATGATGTTTCTACGAATTATCGTGGGGATTAAATGTTTATGTTTTTATAATCGGGATTAGAGGGCAAAAAAATTCCAAAACCGTTTAAATTATTCTAAAAATTGTCGCCAAAGGTTCCTGGTGCTCCAATTCTAAAATAATAACCAGGCAATCGCAGAAACATTGTTTTCTTTAAAAACTGGTTTTTTCAAAATTTTCTGAGACTTTTTCGGAGGATGTAACAGAACGAATAGCTTGAAAAATACGTTCCAATCGTGGCGAGACTCTTCGTCAAACGAAGTGTGATTTCGACAAAATTGCCGGTAGAATTTGGCACTGGTCTTAGTCAAAAGAGACGCCTGTCTGACTTTTCTCGATTCTCTCATTCCTTCATCCCCTTACTTTCCGTCTGCATGGCAATGCCATCTCGAAATCGGGTCACGTTCGAGATTACAGCACCTACAGGCAACCCTCATCCCCCATGACCCCAAAGAGAAAAGAAGGCAGAAAGAAGGAAGCTTTTTCCATCCGGTTGCAACAATTCGCAGCGAACCCTTCACTTTTAATCTCGTCTCACTGCAAAACCTTCTTTCATTCGTTTCCAGCTCTGTTTCTCACTATTCTCATCTTCCCATGCCCCAGCCTTTGTTTTCCCATGCTCAATCTCCAAAAACTAAAAAAATAATGGCAAACTTGTCCGAAAGAAAAGCGCTTGAATTCCCGAGAGCTTTTTTCCAACATTTTTCACCAGACTCTGGCATTATAATTTTATTCGCAAAATTCGTTGGATAAAAGTTGTCAAGATTGTGGAGCGTCTCTCCCAGTGGATCGGTGTCAGGGGATGTTTTTTTTTTTTTATTTTCCCACCCTAACGCGAATTCGCGTCACTTTGCTTTGCGAAAATGGATCTCAATTTCTTGGGATATTATGACTTCGCTTGTAACGCTTCATTTTGCGTGTTTCTTTTTAAATTGGGATTTTCGCTGACGCGTCGGGGAAGTCAAGCGGTTTGCCGGGATCCTCTCTTGCACACCGGAAGGAACCCGGCAGTTTCGGTATAATTTAATTAGCGGTGCGACGTTCCAACCTCTTCATCTTTCTCTCTCTCTCCCTGGCTATCTTTCTCTTGGTTTCTCTCCGGACGAGTATAGTGAAGTGCCAGGTCTTATCCCATGGGTTTAATAGCGAGTCCGTGGCCATGTCTAACTCGACGACCCCGAAGAGGGTGATATACGAGAAATAAGAGAGAGGGAGATAACAGGGATCACAGTTATACTCTCCGAGGGTTTCAAGAAATCCTCGCACCCTTGGAAAAAGCCTCGACACCCCGGCTTGAAAAACATTCGGGAAAACCGTCGTCTCTCGCCTCTCGACACGGCACTGATGGTTTACAACCCAATTTGGTACAAATAAATTGAGAGAGAAATAAATTAAAATTTTCACCTTCCCGCTCTTGACGCGGTTTTCGCATTATCATCGCAGCTCGGTAAACATTTAGTCTCTAAGGTAATGTTTGTACAGCATTTTTCAATATAGTTGGGTCATTCCATATCAAATCTACCAGGAGTTGGAATCGACCCCTTTCAATTTCGATGAAATTTCGTCAGAACTTTTCGTTTCTAATGAAACGAAGTTCTGCCAAAGGGAACAAATTTAAATTTTGTTTTCGAAAGTTATAAAAAATTCAAAATTTCAAAATTTTTTAAATCTTTTAAGTTTATTTTTTAAATATCTTGGAAACTATTGTAGTTGCGAAAAATCGTTCTGAATTCGTCTGAGAGAGTATACTTGGGGCTATGAAAAAAAATATATATTCCGAACAAAATTTTTGAAAAATGGTGAATTTGGAGAATTTTGAATTTTCAAAAATCGTGCAAATCCAAGTTCTGTATTAAATTTTTGGTTAAATTTTTTTTATATAATACCTTGTACTGGTCTTGAAAGATCCTGAATTTTTCAGGACGGTGGTTTTTTGTTTCATAAATATAAATTTTTGAATTTTAGTAAAAAAAAAAATTTTTTTTACCAACTGAATTTTTTTTTTTACTGAAAATTTCAGGATCTTTTGAGGTCAGTACAAGGTATTATATAAAAAGAATTTAACCAAAAATTTAATGTGTATCGTGGATTTACACGATTTTTAAAAAGTCAAAAATTAATATTTTCGAAAAAACAAAAAATCCTTTCTAAAAATTCAAGGATCTTTTAAGATCAGTACAAGGTATTATATAAAAAAAATTGAACCAAAAATTTAATGTTCATCGTGGATTTTCGCGATTTAAAAAAATTCAAAATTCTCCAAAAAATCATCATTTTTCAATTTTTTTTTTCGAAATATTTTTTTCGTAGCCACAAGTATACTCTTCAAGACAAACCCAGAACGATTTTTTCGTAACTATAATAGTTTTCGAGATATTTAAAAAATAAACTTGGAAGATTTAAAAAATTGTGAAATTGTTAATCTTCGAAAAGAAAATTAAAATTGGTTTTCCTTTGGTAGAACTTTGTTTTATTAAAAACGAAAACTTCTGACCAAATTTCATCGAAATTGAAAGGGGTCGATTCCAACTCTTGGTCGATTTGACGTGGAATGACCCAGTTACATGAAAGGGCGAATTTTTTAATAGGATCCCGAGGCTCGGTCTCCAATTCATCGTCATTTTGTCAAAACAAATAATTTTCAAAATCGACGATAGCCAATAAATCGTATTTAACCTAAACTTGAATACATTTGGTTTTTAGATGTTATTTTTAAACCTTTTTTCAGAGACTCAATATGTGCATTTTTGTCTTTAAAAAAATGGGCTTCTCTTTTGCCAACCATTAGCGAGAAAAAAATTCCGAATTCGGATTTTTTTTTTGGGTCTCGATATAGATGTGACCCTCGCAAATGGCAAGTGAAAAGGGTATAACGAGTGTAAAATTTTTTCTATGGGAATCGAGGTTGCGACCTCGAGGAGTTTCGAGCTCTTTGAATGTACCCGAAGAGGATGGATTTTTTTTTTGGGATGAAAACCTCACTGTATGTGTACCGTGCGGTAGCGTGAGTCTCCACTTGGCTGGTTAGCGAAACTTTTAATTAAAAAGTAACCATTGACGCGAATATACCATCCGGGAACTCCCGGGTCGCAATTTTCGAGGTGCAAGGAGACGAACATGTACACTAACGTTCACATATATTTGTATACATGCATATACACATATAAATATATTATAGGGTATATATCCATATATATTGCTCTTCATGTCGTTGACGAAAAAAGGAAAACTTGAAGGCGAAACGTTGTATTCAACTAGAGGGGTTGGTGAGAGACCCCTTGACTCACTGGTTGCCATTAGAAACACCAGAGAAGCGAGAAGGAAGTTTTTAGCACGAAGATCGGCTAAAACGCGAAAGAGGGCACCCGACAAATCCGGTGATAACATTTTTTTCCCAAGTGTCTCCTGATGAACTTTGCAGGAATAAAATGTTAATAAAATCCCACCAATTGCGTTGCCTTAAGAAAAAAAATAATCATCTCAGCCTTTGGGGGGTAGTAAATCCTCAATATTCGTTGGATAATCAAAAAGGAAAGATTGGCCCAACAAATCCGGTGATAACAATTTCTTCCCAAGTGTCTCCTGATGAACTTTGCAGGAATAAAATATTAATAAAATCCCACCAATTGCATTGCCTTAAGAAAAAAAATAACCATTTCGGCCTTTGGGGGGTAGTAAATCCTCAATATTCGTTGGATAATCAAAAAGGAAATATTGGCATATTTTGGGAATTTTTAAGCTCCAAATCTGGATTCGCAAATCAGTTTTTCGTAATTGCTAATTTCATTTCCAATATTTCCAAGTGAATTTTCAGATTGAAGCAATTGATGATTGATCCAAGTCCTTGGAATGTGAAGTTAGATCAAAGTAATGATAATAATAATAATAATAATAATAATAATAATAATAATAATAATAATAATAATAGTAATAATAATAATAATAAAATAAATTATAATAGTAAAAAGTAAAGATGAGAATAAGGGAGAGAATCTGATGTTCGAAGGATCGCAATTTTCAAAGCGGATCAACTCGTTCGCCATTTCTCTTCCAGATTGAATTCAATGCCATGACCTTAAAAGGACTCTCTTTCTCTCGGTTTCATCGAGCATTATACAATCGACCTTAATGCGCGTGTGCGCAAAAAAAAAACACAAAAAATGTGATCATACTCGAATGAGTCATAGAGTAGAATTTTTTTCTATCACAAAACGCCTCTAGGCTTCCTCAATGCAATTTTTCAATCGATATGCTTCTTCTCGAAGACTCGACAGATCGACAAATTGAAGGAAGACATTCAATGGCGTTCGATTAATGTTCAGGGGGGACAACGTCAATGGAAAATTTGAGAGATTGTTGTTGGGAACGTGACGAGGTGGGATTGATTTATCAGCTGCTGCACGATTATCCTTTGCAAGCGTAGGACGAAAACTCGTTCGGGCAACAAGGATCTCGCTTTGTTCTAACGAGACTTCTCGTTATAGCCGAGCCGAGTAGTGAGTTCGCAAGGACGTCCGAATATCGGATGCATTTAAAACGCTCGTGCTATTACCGAGAGCCTCGAAGTAGATGTGGACGAAGGATCACGAAGGATCCTAGCTCGTCGAAGCGAATAAGAGAGAGAGAGCGAGAGAGAGAGAAAGGAGAGGGTTTCGTATAATCGTCTGAGGAAATCTGTCTCGCCTAATTAACCCCAGTCAGGGTGGCACGTTTAGGCGACTCTCTCCGGTCAATTTGGGCCTTAGACGAGCCAAAAGGATCGAGAACCTTTGACCAAGGATGCTTATCACTTTGCGCAGAGAAATAATGATTTCAAACGAAATTATCCTTCGAATCATATGGAATTTTTTTTGAAATTCCCGCCACAATCCCACAACTCTACCCGTCATTACTCTACAAACGGACGTCTCTACCGGAAAACAGCTCGACCGGTACATTTAGATAAATTCACAACTCTACCAGTTATTACTCATCAGGAGAAAAAAAAATTATCAAATCCCAATGCCTCGAGCGATTGTTGCGAAATTTTGTACCAAACATCTTCAAGCTTTGGGGAATGTGTGTAAAAAAATTCAGCTCGATATATCGAAATTTGCGATGAGAAATTATCCGGGAAAACAAAAGTTCCGGAACAACTGTACCGAAAAAAGCTTCCCTTGAAACAGAAACTCCGACAGGCAAAAAACAATGTCTCTGTCGGTATTCGGTTGAGTTACATCCGGTAGAGTCGTAAATTGTCCGAGGGGATGAAAAATAACCCGACAAAGTTGTATTTCATCGAGCTAATAAGGTTAGTAATAATTCACGTTTGTTCGATAAGCATCGATTCACAAACGAAGGCACAAAGAGCTTGTCGCGAGATATTCGGCACGAAATTTCCACAGGATTCGGCGAGAGAAACAGAAATAGGAGTCCTGCGACGGTAGAAAAAAGTGCAAGGAAGAGGGAAAGAGGGCTCAGCAAAACGCTCACGTGAGAGCCAACGATTTATAACATCGATAAATTCTTTTTCAGTTTCATTAGCGCCCAAACGAAATAGGCCAGTGTCCTCTCTCGTGTGTGAAAATCGTTCGAGTATCCTTCGATTCTTTCACTTTTTTCCCACCTTTTTCATTTAGTTTCTCCCAGTTTCGTTACCTCGCTCTCGCGCGAAAGGGAATTAAAACGAGGACGAGATTTACAAGCCTCCTTCTGGAAGCTTTCTTCGACTTGCCTTTTTCTTTTTAGGAACCAGGCGGGGTTTGGAGGGTTGGGATATGCTTTAGGTGTGGCTACGTGTCATCGCTAAATCTTGTATTGCTATAAAAGGGTCCCTGCTGTGTATATATTTCACGTGGGGGCCCAAATCCTTGCGGAAGGATTCTCCGCGTATCCACGAAAAATTCCGTCGATCAAAAAGTTTCCGGACAAAACTTCAAAAAAGGTCGGGAACGTTTTTTTATGCCATTTCGCCGGGAGTCAACGTAGACTAATTTAACAGGCGGCATTTTAAACTTGAAGAATTGGGCTTCATTTCCGGATTTTTTAATTATTTTTACAAATTGTTTTTACATTTGGACTCGATTTTAAAAATAGCTGTGTTTTGCCTTTTTCCCCCTCTCTTCAGGTGCACCCATTTTCTAGAGGAATTTTTTTAAATACATTTTTACAATTGGATTTATAAAGGCGAAAGTTTGAGCTTCAATTTCCTTTTTTTAAAAACTTTCAGCGATTTTTTTTTTCCAAAGTTATTCTGTTTTTTGTGAAAAAGAGGAAATTTGCAAAATCCCGTATAATACGAAAACAAAGAGGATTCGTGAAAAACTTCTAGATAGTAAAAAGTTGCGTTTGTTTTCGTTGAGTTCAAGGGAATTTTTCCAGATTTTTTTCCAAAAATTTTTTTTCCCATGTCGAGGCTGGAAAAAAAATAAGGGAGAAAAATGCGAAAAAAAATGGAAAATGGTCAACTAAAGTATTTTCCCCTTTTTGAGCTCCAACCCAGAAAAAGAGAAAAAAAAACTGAAAAAAATCCTCTGCACTCAACAAAAACAGACGCAACTTTTTGCTATCTTGAAGTTTTTTATGAATCCTCTTTGTTTTCATGTTATACGGGATTTTTCAAATTTCCTCTTTTTTCCCAAAAAACAGAATAACTTTGGAAAAAAAATCGCTCAAAGTTTAAAAAAAAAGGAAATTGAAGCTCAAACTTTCCTCTTTATGAATCCAATCGTAAAAATGTATTTTAACAAATTCCTCTAGAAGATGGGTGCATCTGAAGAGAGGGGAAAAAAGTCGAAAAACAGCGGTTTTCAAAATAGAGTCCAAATCTAAAAACAAATTCCAGACCTTTTTTGAAGTTTTGTCCGGAAACTTTTCGCCGCTAGTGTAAATAGCGGGGAATTGTTTTCATAAATTATACTAAATTAAAGTCAATTAGTGGCCACTTAGAATTTCCACAATTTTGGATTTTTGATTATTCAAAAGTGATTTAAAAAAAAATTACAAAATTCCGGCGATGTTGCAATAAAAAATTCACCCATTTCGCGAGTAAAAAAAATATAAAGTTACAGGCGTTTTTCCAAGTAAATTACATAAAAATCAAAATTGATGCTAATGCGTGAATTTTCAAAAAAAAAAAAAAAAAAATTAAAATCTTGACTACTTCCCAAGAAAAACTGAAGTTCAAGTTGCTCACTGCAACAACGCCATTTTGTACCTTTGATATAAATAAAATATTTTTTTACACCTCGATACATGTAGAATAAAATCTCAAAATTTATTTTGACTCAATGTTTGGTAATCGAAGAAAAAAAAATGCTCCAAAAAAGCTTCAAGTTTTAGTGCGAGCGGGTAGTATAATCCCTTAAGGGTGCAAGGGGTGGCGAAAGGGAAAAAACGTCGAGGAAGCATGTGTAAGGTATGGAAATAAATCCTCGTACATTTTTGTGTATGGGCTGCAGGTGCACGAGAGAGGCTGCACAATGGCGCGTTTCTTAACCGGAGAGTGGATGAACAAAAAAAAAATCTACATATATATATATGGGGTATTCCGACTCAAATCAACAAACCTGTCACTCTCATCCTTTTGGATCTTGTTTATGATTTTTTCTACGATTCTACCAACGTTCATAAGCAGTCCCAAATTATTTCAGATTTTTCCTTTCAACCCTAATTGCAAAGAAAAGTTCCCCACGAAAGAAACTGTCCCAATTAAATCTAAAAAAGCCACCAATCTTGATTTACAAATTTTGATGGAAAATTACACACAGAAATTCATCAGATTTTCAAAATCTCTTCTTAAATTAACGCTTTTGGTTGTTGGAAGAGATTAAAAAAAAAAAAAATTGCTGATGTAAGAGAAAATTAGGAATTCAGAGCACTTTGTGATCTCCCAGGAAATCAGCGAAAAACGTCGTGACCCAAAAATCTTTGGAGGGTAAGAATGGAGAGATTTATCGAGTCAACTTTGAATGGCCCATATAAGGTGTGATATTATTATATCTATATCTAGGGGCGAGAGAGACTGGCGGATGTATATATACTGTTGGAGGAGTAAAATGAAAGCAGCGAGAAGATGTAGAAGAGAGAAGGAGAGTTTTGTGTCCCGAGGAGTTTGTGGTTTCGCGAGAGGAAGATATGGGCCTCTCTGCAAGGAGAAACGGGGAGACTTTATCGAATTTATTCCGAGTCACGTGCAACAACGAAAGCGAGAAGGACGAAGCAGGAGGAGACGCTCTCATCCTCGCGAGATCTTTTCCATTTTTTCTTCCTCATTCATACGATTTTTCTTCCTCGTTTTTTCTCTGTTATTCCATTCTTGTTATATTCTTCCTCTCTTCGTCGAATCGCGCATTTTTCCAGACCGAGGAAGAGAGAGAGAGAGAGAGGGGGAGAGAGAGAGAGAGAGAGAGAGTTTTGCCAAGAATAGACGGATTTAATAATCTCAGAACGGAAGTGAGTAAAGAAGAAGAAGAGGAAGAAGAAAAAAATGGCTCCCGAGGCGAGCATCCAATTTATCCATTTAAATATGCATCGAACGATCTCTGAATGCGAAATATCGAGACCGCGAGAGGCTCATCGTCAGCGGGAGGAAACTTGCTTTTTCGTTGAATGGAGAGGAAAAATATTCACGAAACTTTTCACGAGTACAATATAAAATAATCTTTTATATATATGTGAAAAGAACGAGGGAGGAAAAGGGCGGGAGCGTTAGATAAATTGATCGAGTGGAAATTCGAGATGGCGCCAATTAGAGCCCGTGGAAAGAGGTTGCGGTTCGTTAAGGGAACGAAAAAGTGAAAGAAAACCCTACAAAGTTTTTAAAAAAGGCATAAAACTGCCGACAGCACTCGAGCGACACCCAACGCTAATTAATAAATCAATTTTTTGACAATGACATCGCTCGTGCATGAAAATGCAAAATAAAGTCGTCTCATCCAAAAGTCGATAACAATTTGAGCAAAAATTAACATCCTGATAATAAACGTAATCAGAAAAATTTATGTCACTTTTGAAAATTATAAATTTTCTAAAAGGGTTGGAACAATTTTTTAATTCTTCAATAAAAAATTCGGAAATTAGAAATTTGAAACGTGGTCTCAGCTAAAAGATGATAAGAATTTAAATAAAAATTAACCTCCTCATAAAAAAATAACCAGAATAATTTACCTTAGTTTTAAAAATTGAGAAAATATCTAAAAGAATTCAAATAATTATTTAACTCTTCAATTAAAAATAAGAGTCGATAACAATTTAGGCTAAAATGAATCTTTCAATAAGAAAAAAGTAATCAGGATAATTTCCCTTATTTTGAAGAATTTGGAAAATATTTGAACGACTTCAAATAATTATTAAATTCCTCAATGAAAAATTCTAAAATTTCGCTATCAATAATATATCGATAATTCTGCAAATATCGATACATCCACAATTATTGCAAAATCCATTTTCACTGAAAAGTACATCAACAGAAAAATTCGTAAATTCGAATCAACTCAAATAAAAATTCATCGCAATCGACGGCAAATATGAATCTCGATGATGATAAATGTTAATCAGCATAATCGATGTTTGTTTTTCAATCGTGGGTGCGATTTGATGGAGGATTATAAACGCGTCAGCGAATTCTACGAAAGTGTTTGAAGAACGAAAAGCCACGGGAAGTTTCAAGAGAGAAAGAGAGAAAATCGGATAGAGAGGCTCGTTTTTCGCACCCACGTGTTTGTATATTTTTGGCCGGCTTTGAAGTGTGTGTTATTTTTTTCTCACAGCATAATTCGAGAAAATTCATTGACGCTCGCGATTTTAACGACTCGATAGAGTCGTTGTAATGATCGTAGTTTACTCACCTAATGATGTGGCGATTTGTGGACTGCAGCAATATCGTCGTGTATTTCGTGATCAACATCTTGCGAGCCTCTGATTTTCCTCGCTCGAAATTCTCACGTCGAATTTTCTATTATAGCGCGGGTCCGGATTGGACGAAGCTCGTTATACGAGTTCAACTACATATCCCAGCGTGAATTCGCCGTAACCAGTCGATTTTTCGATCGATTCATTTTCATAGCAATCACCGCGCACCGTTTTGCATGTATGTGCAATTTTTTTTCTCTCTTTTTTTATGATCACTCGGTGTCCGACACGGATTTTATCACTCTCAACGGTGGGGAAAGCCGAGGCAGTCGGCACTAGACTCCGCGAAAGTCTCTTTCTCCAAAGTACTTTCAATGACTATTGTGCAAAATATAATAATCGAGTCCGAGCGAGATCGGACTTTTCCACTGATTGTCATGTTTCACGGTGATGCTCGTCATTATTTTTATCGCAGAATGGAACGTCTTTTGAGATTTTATTTATTTATTTTCACTATTCGTGAGTGTTTAAAGTTGCTTAAAAAAATCTGCGGTTTGGAACAATGTCTGAAAATTATTCCAGATTCAATTATTGATCAATAAATTATTTTTTCCAATTTTTTCAACCAATTAACGCTAAGGATGATTCCGAGTCTGAGGAAAAGTGCATTTTCCACTGATTTTAATTATGAGAAATATTTCTACGATTGAAAGCAGTTGACATTTTTTTTTTCGTTGCTTTTTGTATTATTTATAGTCAATGTGCGAGTTGATGTATCGGTAAAAAAAATTGAACAATCGGAGAAATGTTTTTTTAATTTTTTAAAATTATTTATATGAATTTTAGTTATATGAATAAATGTTTGCGCGTTCATTGTGTTATTTCATTAGTTTAAAAAATATCTATCGATCTGAAAAATGTATGAAGATTACTTCAAGTTGAATTATAGATTAATAAATTTTTTTCAATTCTTTCATGTCGATTAAAGCTGCTGATAAATCCGAGTCTGAGCAAAAGTGCATTTTCCACTGATAATAATAATAATGAGAAATATTTCCCCGATTAAAATCACTTAAAAAAAAAAATTCTGCATTATTGTTTACTTATTTGTTTTTAATCGATTTACGAGTTGATTAATTGGTAAAAAAATGTAATAATTGGAGAAGCGTTAAGAAAGAATTGCAAGAAAAATGGCGAGACATTTTTTTCAAATTTTCAAAATTAATCACACAGCGAGGCAATGAAAAAAATAGAATTATTGGATAAATGCAGGCAGAGGGAATTCGAAAAAAATTTCAGCAGTCTGTTCAACGTTGAACTTTTCTACTGAGGAAGTGGAAAGTCCCGGCAATGGTTCCCCGTTGTCTCGTGCGAATCTGCGAATAAATTTTTGCTCGTGGATTCGCGAAAATCGAGACCGGGAGACGCGGCAAGTAAGAAGGGATCGAGGTGGATGGAGCAAAAAGTAACTCAGTTTCTTTTCCTCCAACGAGACGGTTTCGTCTCGCGCGTGCAAGAGACGCAAAAGCTTCAACGACCCCGAACGTGCCCACAGGGAAAATTCTCACTCTCGCTATATTTAGAGCTCATATTTCGTTGAGCCACATAAACACGCAAGCAAAAACAAACGAGAGGAGGGAAGAAGTTGTACGCGATGTTTGGCTTTGCATTCGCGAGACAGTTTGATATTTCCATCGATCTCTCTCTCTCTCTCTCTCTCTCTCGCGACTTCGAGGATTTCACGATAAAGATATATACATGTCAAACGAGATCTCGGAGATAGTTGGGATCGTTCCTCGTAAGTCCTCGTGTCACTGTCACTCGATTTTACTGCGATAATTAATGATTAATTAAGGCGGTATTCTGGTCCGAAGACATACATTGAGCGTTGTGTAGAACTCGATAAAAAATATATCTATTTTTATCATTCTTTTTTTACAACATATTTATTAATATTTTGACGATAATCAAAAAAAATTTCGAGAAAAAAAATGAAAATTAAATAAGCTGGTAAAGTTGGGGTTAAAAAAAGGGGTTTGCTGATTGAGACGCTTGCAACCTTTCTAGTCATCCGATACAACATTTAAAAAAAAATTCTTAATTAGTAAGAATGTCGTTATACTTCAGAGAAAACGGAAAAAAAAATTCGCAAAATGGCGGCTGTCTGAACAAAAAAGGCGTTTTTCAACTCATTTTTCATAGTTTTTAATTTTTTTGACAATAGTAATAAAAAAAGTGTTGATACAAAAGTTGTAGGGGCGATAAAGAATTATACATTGAAGATTGGTTAAAAATTTGAAGTAAATCGGTGGAGTAAAACTCGAGATATCATGTCAACCGCGTCGAGAAAAGTAGTTTTGATAAAAACGTTTATAGTCCAAAATAGCTATAATTCCGTACATTATTGGAACTAAAAAATTTCCTTTCGAGGATATATTCTTAAAGGTCTAAACTTTAAGGATGTTGAGTCCCTATGAAATCTTTTAATGTTAATTGTTCAATAAATAGCTTCTTAATCGTCGTGAAATTTTTACACGACCTCCTCAATACTTTATGTATTAAAACATATTAAATTTTCAGAATTCTATCATCATTACTTCAACCTCCTCAAGGGTTAAAATGAAAAATGATGAGAAAGTTCTGAAAATTTGGTATGTTTTTGTACGAAGTATTTAAGAGGTCGTGTAAAAATTTCAAGACGATTAGAAAGCTCGTTACTAAAATATTAACATTTTGTTAAGAACAATTTTTTGAACAAATGAAAAAAATATTTATCAATAAACTTCGTTTTGTTTCCGTTGCTTTCAATATAGTATAGATATTAAAAAATTGAGAGGTCAAAAAAAAAACTTATCGCAAAGTTTTATCAGTTTCCATGAGACTACATTTAATTAAATTTAATCTGTTAATGTTAATTGTTCGATAACGAGCTTCTTAATTCGTCGTAAAATGTTTACACGACCTCTTAAATAATTCATCCAAAAACATATCAAATTTTCAGAATTTTCTCACCATTTGCGATTTGGGACTCAACATCCTTGAGAATAGCAAAAAAAGATTGATTTTTTCAAAATTCTAGACCAGGTTACCCCCTTAAATCCTCGACCGATAGATTGGCAATTCTCTGAACATCGATTGAACTCCGTTGAGACTTATTAGAGATCTGGAGGAAGCGAAAAATCGTTAAGGACGAAACGTTTAAGTACACGCGTCTCGTGATTTCCTCGTTCAAGGTGAAAGGGAGCTGCTCTCGTGCAGCTACGATTTCGTGACTGCACGATCGAGCGAGACAGAAAAGTGCAGACTCGGTGGAGGGCAAAGGGAAGGAGCGAATAGCGCAGAGAGAAGAGAGAAACGGGAGATACAAAATGTAGGAGAGGCGAAAGGGATTCGCTGCAGAAGAAGAAGAAGAAGAAGAAGAAGAAGACAGCGACAACGACGTCGTCTACGAGGGAGGCGAAACGCGAAGAGGATGAGCGCGGCCTTGACTGTTTTAAAGTCACGTATACCACTGTAAAACGAGTTATAAAGGCGAGTGTGTGGTCCATATATGAGATAGTGAGGGAAAAACTCGGGGAGAAACGAGCTTAAGGCAGTTTCGCGCGCGGACGACCACATGTGTGAGTCCTTTCATGTAAAATCACATTTTTGTCACTTAAAACATCCCCATCGCGAAAAAATAGTCCTAAAACCCCGGTTCAAAAACATTCTTCTATCTTAGCAATTAAAAAAAAAATTTCAAGTCAAATTCATAATTTGATTTTGAAAAATATTGAATAAAGAATTTTCATTTGATTTGAAACGCCTCGTATGTATTCAAGGTCAACAAAAATATTATACCGATTATTTATATAAAATATTTATATTAATCAATTTTTTAAATAATTTTTAATTTTTAAACTGAGATGTTTTTTATCAAGAAGCAATTTTATCTGAAATTGAAACATTTTTCGCGAAATCTTTGAAATGAGTTTAATTTAATCTATCTTAGATAGATTCTTAGAAGAATATCTAGGTAGATTCCGTTTACTTAAAAAATTGACTGTAGTTTATGAATTGGCATTTGAAAAGTGATTCTGGAAAAAAAATCGTAATAAAAGATTTGACATGGAACGCCCCATACGAGTCTACATTGAATATAGATATTTGCGGTATATATATATGAATATATTTAGCATCGAGGAGGGTTCGAATAATTATACCGAGACGTTCTTTGTCGCAGGGGAAATTTCCACGAAATATGAGAAATTTTTTGCGAATTTTCATCTTAACTATATCGAAGCCAATTTTCCAATTGGAAATTCAACGTGATTTTTTTGAAGGGAAGAAGAAATAATTTTTAAGTGATAAATAATTTTTAATAATTTGAAATTGGCGCTGGAAAATTCGCCACGAATTTTCCGCCATAAAATAAAACCTGAAAAAAATCTTCAATATATTGACGATTTTTGATATAAAAATATAAGCATAAAATATATACCCTGAGATTCTATGAATTCGCAATTCCGCGTGGATAATAGCCACGGATCGTTTTTCCTTTGTTGCGGAAAAAGCGTGGAAAAATGGGCTCGAGGATCGATGAAGAGTGGACGAAACGAAGGATCATTGGTTTCGGTTCGATGAAGGACACTTTTCTCTGTGACTTCCGGCGGAAATGCTCGCGCCAGCGAGAGAGAAGAGTGGAAAAAGAAAGAAAAAGGAGAGAGACTGGATGCTCGGGCTCTTCTGACCGTCACGGACAATTTATGAAATCTCTGAAGCAAATCACTTCAACACAGCCACAGACACACATTTCGATGTGTATTGAACTCCAATTAAATTGGCAAAAAAATCATTGTCAGAGGTAATTAAAAAAAATCTGGAAATTAATTTAAATTGCTGATCAATCGTTTTAATTTAATTGTTAATTTAAATAGAATCCTTGAAGGATGGTCGGTGAAGAGAAAAATCCTTAGCGCAGGATATTAAAAACGAGGGTGTACGAAAGAGCGTGAAACCTTTCCGGCTCGTTTCACCGAATCGCCGGCCACACAAACCCATATATATGTCTATATATATATATTAGGGCGATTTTTTTTTCGACTTATTTTTTTTCTTTCACTCCCCACCTGAAATTTTGTTTCATATGTCTGAAAGAAAATTCCCTGAAAGTTACAGCTCTTAATATTAATATTAAGTACTTTCCCTTCGCGTGATAAGTTTTTCCATCTAAAATACACGTAAGTGAAAAACTTTTTTCGACAAAATTTTGACACTCCGCGGTTTTTTATGCTATCACATTGATTTTGGTCGCAATTTACGTAGAATCAAACGATCTTTAAAAGTGTCCTGAACAGCGTAAGTGTAACTTACACTGATGAGATGGTACGGTCCCTAAAGTTAATTTTTAACCAAAATTCTCGATTTTTTGTTGTTATCTCCGAAATGATCAACTTCACCGAAAAACCCTAAAGGAAAATTTTGTTGGAAATTTAATTTCCTACAAAAAGGTCCGTTAGACCTAATTGCTATAATTAATCTTTCTTGAGATATTGAACCTTAACTTATTTACGGTATAAAATTTGTATAGCTTGTCGAACCAAAAGTTTTAAATTGTTGATATTCTATATCATATCACCATATCACATATCATACCACGAGTGGTGATATGATATGGAATATCAACAATTTGAAACTTTTAGTTCGATAATTCATACAATTTTTCACATAACAAATAATTTAAGGTTCAATATCTCAAGAAATACTGATTTTAGCAATTAGGTCTAGAGGACCTTTTTTAGAGGAAATTAAATTTCCAGAAAAATTTTCTTTTACATTTTTTCAGTAAAGTTAATCATTTCGGAGATAACAGCGAAAAAATGAGAATTGTAGGTAAAAATCAACATTAGTGACCTCGTACCATCTCACCAGTGTAAGTTACACTTACGCTGTTCAGGACACTTTCAAAGATCGTTCGATTCTCCGTACATTGCGACCAAAATCAATGTGATAGCATAAAAAACCGCAGAGTGGTAAAATTTTGACGAAAAAAGTGTTTCATTTACGTGTATTTTGGATTAAAAAACCTATCACGCGAAGGGAAAGTACTTAATATTAATATTAAGGGCTGTAACTTTCAGGGAATTTTCTTTCAGACATATCAAACAAAATTTCGGGTGGGGAGTGGAAGAAATAAAAAAAAGTCGAAAAAAACCGTCTCAATGTATTTATATATTTACAAACAGGCAAACAAAGGCTTCTTGGGTCAGAGAGAGACGTATGGAATAATCTTCGCGAATAATATGTGTCTTGCCTGGTTCGCGGTCGCGATACAACTGTGTGAGCTTCGAGACTCGCCTTCTTAAAACGCGGCACACCACATAAACTGTACCTCTCTCACGAGAAAGAAAAAGAAAGAGAGAGAGAAAGAGAGAGAGAGAGAGAGGGGGGAGGGGGATAGAGGCTCTAAGACCGTGTGTATTCTCTCGCACGAGACTCAACTCTTCGAGTCTCTCGACCGGCACCTCGTATTGCATATAATATAGATATAAATATACATGTATATATTGTATATGTATTTTCTATAGTACGAGTACGTTGCTTGTTGGATCGCAACGTCGTATCAAGAATGGCGAGAGAAAGAGAAAAAAAAGATTGAGATAAAGAGAAGGTACATAAATGTATCTCTCATTTCTATTGAATGCTGGCAAACTTAAGGGCGTATATCTTGCACAAAAGCTCCGACAGTTAGTTCTGGACGAGAAATACAATATCGCGATTAAAAAACAAAAAATCCCTGACAGATAACGACTCTACCGTAAAATACTTCAGCGAAACAGAAGGGTTTCGATTACACTGGAAATTAAGAGGCACATCTCTACCGGACAAAACTCTTTCGTCAAATAAGTGTATTAAAATGGAGCCAAAATTATATCTTTAGAAAATATTTAAAAAATTGTTTGACAGTGGAGTTGTTACCGGTAGAGATGTTTCCAACAGAAGCTACCAATTATTTTTCGATCAGCAATGCAATATTGCAATAAGAAACAGGAAATCCCTGAGAAATGATAACTCTATCTTAAAATACTCAAGTTAATTAGAAGGGTTTCAATTAGACTTGAAAATAAGAGGGACATCTCTACCGGACAAAACTCTTTCAAAAAAAAAAGCGTATTGAAATAGAGCCAAAATATCATCTTATAACTCTACCGCGAATTTTTATCGAAAATAAATTTAAAAAACTGTTCGACGGTGGAGTTATTATCGGTAGAGATGTAAATGTGCCAACTAATGAGATTATCAGACGTAATTTTTATCAAATAATAATCCTACCGAGTCACATCCCTATCTACTAACGAGCTTTCCAGAAAAAGAGCTCTTTGGGAATGTCTCTACCAGATTATATCTCCACCGTGACACGGCTCTCATTCTACAATTCTACCAAGTTTACAAATCTCTATCTTGTTTATGGTTTATCTCTCAGTAGGATTTTTATTCGGTAGAGTTCTATTCTGCAGTGCTCGTCATTGAATCGAGACGATAAAACTCTTTTTTTTGGTCGATAGTTTTTTCCGGTAGAGTTGTTATGCGGTGAAGATATCATTGAAGAGTTTTATTGCGGTAGAAATTCATTTCCGTTGAAGAAATAACTGGTAGAGCTGCGAATGTGCCGTATTTCACAACATTGTGGGTGGCAAAATCCCAAGTTACGCCCTTTTAATGATTAGTAGTCGATATATGAACCATTTCATAGCGAGTCAACAAATTTTTTTTACCAACCGCTTTATACTACTCCTCGTATTTATTAATGATTATTATCAGTATGAAAGGATCATTGGGTGGAATCAAATGAAAAATAAGAAATAAGTTTAGGCTCTTGAAAAATTAATTCCCAAAGTTAAACCCGTTTTGACGCTCGACAACCCTTCAAACTGTACATGAAAAAACATAATAATATTATTCATAATGAGATATAATGTAATTTTCTAAATATGAATATTATTATTTGTTTATAAACAATAACTTTATGCCCGCGGTGCATAAAATATTGATGCACTTGCAGCATGTGCAAGCGAGAGAGATTCGAGTTCTCTCTCTCTCTTTCTCGTCCTTAATAGTAGAGAAGGTGTTTATTAATGTTCAGGACGCGTAGTAATGCTTCTGGTATTTCATTCGCGCGGCCTCGGTCCGAGAAATATTCACACAAATATATATATATAATAGGAATAATGATAATAATTCAGAGCTCAAGAAGTACATGGGAAACTGAAGAAGATATACTGACAAGAATATTACGCTGAAATAATCGTATCTCAGAATTCCGCGAATGCAATGAAAACCAGATGCAATTCCACAGATAAGAATGATATCAAATTGGAAAAGTGTCGTGAAATTTTCATTCGGACGACGCGTTATTAATGTGCAAAAGTTGTTATTATTTTAGTGTGAAAGGGTGAGTATTTTTTCCTTTGAAAAATTTAGCGTCCCAAGAAATGTGAGGACAATGAAATTGGCATTCAAAATTTGTTCATACGGCAACAGGGATGAATTTGCATTTCAGAAAAATCTCGAAATTTTTTTTAGTAGAAAAAAAGCAAAATTGAAGCTGCTCACAATTTTTTTCAAGTGGGTTTATACGAGGGTCGCGACAATTTTTCAAATAGTTTACATTTTTTATTTGCATTTTTTTCGCTCAGAAAAATCTTGGAGTATTTTTAAGAAAAAAAAAACAAAATTGAAGCTCTTCACTTTTTTTCTAAGGGGGTGATTCAGCAGTCGTGGTAATTTTCCCAATAATTTCCATGCTTAATTTGCACTTCTTTATTTCTAAAAAATCTTGAATTATTTTTGAGTAAAAAAAAAGCAAAATTGGAGCTCCTGACAATTTTTTTCCAAGGGCGTAAATTCAAGGCTCGTGATAATTTTTCCAATAGTTTCTTCGGCTAGAATGGACTATATATTTGGGTATTTATGCATTTTTTAATTCGTGCATATAAATATTTGTCGATCGTGTATTATTGTGGGTTAAAATTGGTTGTATATGTTGAAATAAATCGAAGCTCCGTTTTTGTTGGCAAATGGAGATCCGCGCGTGCAATTCTCATAAAGCTTCCTCATTCGTATGTAATTGTGGGTATTTTAAGCCCCTCGGAATAGAGCAAAAGGGAGAGAGAGAGAAAACGAGAGAGAGAGGGAGAGAGAGAGAGAGAGATGGCGCCTCACTGATCATCGGAGGAATCATCATTAAAACATTGAACGTGCATTTGGCGATCGAGGGAGAGCTTGAGAGGGGATGGAGGCAATTTGGAAAGCTCCCATGTGGGGGGAAACATTAACGCAACGATTTCCGTGCGTTCGCACGTTCCAGCCATTAAAATGAACGAGAGAGAGCAATGGTATTTTGGCGTGTAAACGCGTGTGTGTGGTCGCTCATTTTACGTATGTCTCATTGCATTTGGATATTGCATATAAATATATATATATATATACATGAGGCATTCCACGATATTTCGATCAAAATCTTGCCTCGATGATTCCGATTTTCCTCTAAATTCTTTATGTCAAAAAACACATTGAAAAAAAATTCTCAAATTTTTTCAGAATTTGTTGGTCTCCTTTTTTGAATTTTTTTTTTTCAAACGGACCACTTTGTAAAATCTAAAAAAATTCAGAATAATCTAATAAAATATAACAAAACTTTTGGGCTTTGTTTCAAAATGGAGATTTTAATACTCTATGAGTAAAATTCAAAAAATTGAAAAAAAAAATGTACTCATAGACTATTAAAATCTCCATTTTGGAAGAAAGCCCAAAAATTTGGTTATATTTTATTAGATTATTCTGAATTTTTCCACATTTTACAAAGGGGTTCCTTAAAAAAAAAAATCCAAAGAACGCGTGACCAAAAAATCGTGAAAAAATTTGGGAAATTTTTTGTCAACGTGTTTTTTTATGTAAAAAATTTAGAGAAACATCGAAATCATTAAGGCAAGATTTTGATCGAAATGTCGTGGAATGCCTCATATATATTGGCGGGAAAATGTGGTGGCGCGATGTTTAAACCGCAGAATTTGTGCGAGTCATGTCACGGCGGCAACTTGAACTCGGGGTTTTGAATAGATCGACGGGGAATTAATCAGCGTTTGAATCCCGGAAAGGGTAAAAACATTAATGCGAAACGTTCGATAAATCGTAAATGAGCCAATAAAAAATGTATCACAATCAAAATCATTCATTCCTCACAAATAATTAATTGCTTTATTTCTATTTTTTCAAAAAATCGCTTTTTTCGACCTTCTGACTAGCTGATCATAACTGATCAAACTCATAAAAAGTTGATTATTTTTCTGTTGTCGTTGCAATACATTTTTTTTATATTAAAATTTTTATACTGGTTTGATTCGAGCGCAGGAACAAACTTGATGGAAAATATAATGAAATTTTGATAAGGATAAAAAAAAATTAGTGACTTTACGAATTGGCCCAAGCATTTTAATCTGCAATCAATGAAATCTGAAGGTTTTAGGGTTGACTTTAATTAATCACCTTATTTTTGTTCCTCTTTCGCCCTTCCTTCACTTTTTATTGGAATTGACACGATTAGATATATGTTATTTCGTTATTTGGATATCATTAACTCATCGTCGTTTACGATTTTTCCAAATGTATTTCGTGTGGGCTACATTTGCTCGAGGACTCTCGGAAGTTACGGCAAGGACTCGTTACTCCCGTCGTATACTTATTAGGCAAGGCTACCCGCAATTCCCACACAAAATTTTCTCTCCACGTGTGATCGAATTCGTCGTGCGCGTGTTAGTTTTATTTTCATTCTTTTTTTTTGCGTCGGGCCATTAATTCTTCCTACTCGCTCGAGGAAACACGTGACAAACGTGCCACACATTTCCTCGAGAGCGGGCGCACACACTTTTAATTTTATTCGCAGCTTCTCGCGTCTTTTTCTCTTCATTCTCGACGATCTCGCTTCATCTCTCTTCTCCTTGAAATTAATTTTTTTCATCTATTCATTGTTTTTATTTCATTATTTTACCAATAAGTCTTCGAAATGACTGTCAATAAAGTTTATTGCTATTTTTGGGATGATCCAGAGTTTCAGTCGAAAAAAATTTGTTCGTGAGAAAAAGAAAGGATGGATAAAATGTGTTTTTTGATGAAAATTCATAAAATTTTTGAGTTTTTGAGGAAATTATTGGTAGATTCGTGTTCGGTGAGAAAAAATACATCGACATAAGGCTTAAAAAAAAAAATTAAAAAATTTTTTTTTTCTGCATTTTGCCCGAAATTGAATCGGTTCACTCAAATGACGATAATTTTTTTCTCAGATGGAATTCCGGCCGTGCCTTCAGCCTATCCTCTTCGTAATAGTTGAAGCTTCAAAACCGCGCTTGGTTCAACCGATTACGATAATTTTTCGATTTTTGGCAGATTTTTAAAGTTGGACCACGATTTTTGCAAATTTTTCCATACATACCCCTTTCCATTTTTTTCGGCGATTTTCAAACTGCTCTCATTTCTACAAAAATTGACATATCGGGATGAACCAAACGGCATTCTCCAAGTTTAGTCACATCCTTCAAGTACGAAAAAGAAATTTTCAAATAGGTCGAACCAAAGTAAAGTTATGAGCACTTGAAATTTCGCTATTTTGAGATTTCCAAAAATTGGCCCAAAAATGAGCAAAAATTTTTTTTTTCAATTTTGATCATTTTCAAGCGTTATTCCGATGGGAAATTCACCGCTGATTGCAAATCACGCGGAGTTTTTGTCGAAAAAAAATATATTCATGAGAAAAAGCAAGAAAAAAGTGAAAAAATACGTTTACATATTTAAAAGGTTTATGAATATTAATCTCTCAGAGTTTACAGAATTGAATGAGGGACAAAAAGTGTTGATGGGATTTTTTTTTTTCATCGCGTCATAGTTGATAAGTTACGATGAGCCGAAATGGAAAAATGCAGATGCAGAAATCTAATATAAATAATATATTTTGTTGTAAAATATATTAAAAATAAATGCAAAATATATTAAAAATATATCCAAAAAAATGCAACCACTTTCTTTCGTTATAAAATATATGCAAAATAAATTCAGAATATATTTTTGCGTATACGGGGGATTTTGGTACGGGGAATTTATGATATAGAGGAGTGTGATATACGCGGTCGCGTTATCGGCCTTTAACAAACCGCGACTAACAATTTTACCGCGTCTACACTATTATCCAGGCAACGGGCATGTTAATTGCGCAATGCAAACGCGCGTGCTATAGAAAGTGGTTGCATTTTGCGGTTCCAACCGCGATGGACACTATTGCCCGTCTCTCCATCTTTCTCTCCCTCTCTCTCTCTCTCTCTCTTGTTATCTCTTTCTCTCGTGGTTTTGTCGAATACAAATAACAACGATCGAGACAAGGACAAATTGACGTCCTCGTGAGTTACATGAACATGGTCCAGCTGATTGTGGCGAGCCGCGTGTCTCGAGGTGAACTAGACTGACCACAAATTCATATATTATATATAGAATTATAATACCTGCGGTCTAGGCCATATAAATATACGTCACAAGTAATTGAGACGCTGAAAATGACAGCTCCCATCTTTTCCTTAACCCCATTCATTATTCACATTTTTCAGTTCCTATAAAACGAAGTTCGATCACCTCAACTCACAGGTTCAAATAATCCAATGGGAATTATTAGAATTAAAAAAAAATGCAATTCGTCAATTTAAAAAAACATGCAATTCGTCGCCATTTTTGTAAATAATTCGCTACATTCGTAAATTGATATTTTTTTTTTTACTTTCGGAAACCCTTTCACCAAGATATTAATAGAAAAATGAAGAGGACTTTTTTTTCTGTCTAAAGGGGGTATTCTGGTCTAGAATTTTGAAAAATCAATTTTTTCCCCCATTTTCTCAAAGTTTAGACCTTTAAGAATATATTCTCGAAAGGAAATCATTTAATTCCAATAATTTACGGAGTTATTGTTATTTTAGTGACGCAGCAACAAGGTCACGACGTTTCAAATCGGACGTTTTTCTCAAAATTACTTTTCTCAACACGTTTGACATGATATCTCATGTTCTACTCAACTTATTTACTTCAAATTTTTTACCGATCTTCAATGTACAACTCTCTATCGCCCCTACCATTTTTGTATCCAATTTTTTTTTACTATTGTAAAAAAAATAAAAACTATATGAAAAAAGAATCGAAAAACGACTTTTTTTGTTCAGACAGCCTTCATTTTGCGATTTTTTTTTCCATTTTCTCTGAAGTAGGGGCTATAACGACATTCTTACTAATTAAGAATCTTTTTTTAAATTCTGTGTCTGATGACTAGAAAGGTTGCAAGCATCTCAACGAGCACACCCCCTATTTGCCCCCAATTATACCAGCTGATCACTTTTTTAATTTTCATTTTGTTTCTCGATTTTTTTTTGTTAATTGTATAAAAAATTAATAAATATGTTGTAAAAAAAAAGAATGGTAAAAATATATTTTTTTTATCGAGCTTGAAAAGACCCTCAAAATGTATGTCTCTATAGACCAGAATACCGGCTTAAGATGAAATCTATATCTGTTAATAAAAAATGTTGCAATAGAAATTGCTATGCAATGAGTCGAATATGTACTTAACTGAATAACAATACCCGATACTTCAATAATTAGTTGTCTGTGAAAAAAATTCCATTGACAATTCTTTCATCCCTTACAGTGACCCTCCCCCTTAATGCTCTATAAAAGAACAAAGGGTCGAAAAACAACTTGACAAAAAATTGTTCCTAATTCTAATCGAGGTAAAGATATCGAAAAGGTTCACGAAGTTCCCAGATCAATTTTGAAGAAGTACCGAAAACAACCCCCAAGACTCCGGAGGTCAATAAACCGAGTACTTATTGAGTCGCGATTGTTTCAAAAGACTCGGATAATCGAATGATTCATCACGTGTTCTTTCGCGAGTGGATATACTCTGATAAGAAATCGCGAATGAAGCGTCACGATTGCGGGGAATAAAAGTGTTTGGCTGCTTCGATTTGGAGGGATACAGGGAAAGCTTTCTTCCAACTTTCGCCCTCCTTCCCTCTCTCTTTCTCCATCTCAGATCCCGTGGGAAGAAGGGCAGTTGTTCCCGAGAGTTGCCGCATCCTCTGTGCGTATCTCGGATATATTCCTCCTCTGTGTATCCGAACGGGAAGAGAGACTCGAAACAAATGGATTAAGCCCACGTCTTAAGACGGCGATACACCGAGGACTATAAATCCTGCCTTGATCCTCGACATCCTCGAGAGATCCTTGTGTTTTATGCGGTATAAGAGCTGAGCTTTTACACACAAATATACGATATCAGCGTAAATCCGAACAATACAAATGTGAAAAAGTCATAAATCGCTCATCACGGTGAAAACCCTATTTTTTTGTTTTTTATTCTCGTTCAATATCATTTTCCAACGTGGCACAATTTCTTTTCATTCCATTAAAATTCCATTTCTACCTTCATTTTTTTTTCTTTTCAACCTCTCTTTCAAACAACGTGCATTAAAAAAAATGTAAAATATAATAATAAATGTTCTTCGAAATAACATATTAAATACTTTCGGGGAGGTGAGAAAAGATGCCTGTTAAAAGCAGAGCTCTCAATATAAATATTTAGATATGTCTTATCGCAAATTTCTATTTCCCATTTAAATAACACAGAAAAAAAAATTAGCAATCTTTGAAATTTTATATCTCGGCTTCAAGTCAATGTACGAAAATGAACGATGCATATTCTTGTAGGGAATTGAACGATCTACAAAAAAGGTCTCTTATGATTTTTCGATAAACTCACTCCTACAAAAGTTATTCATGGTCTAATATATATATGAGGCATTCCATAAGGTTTCGAACGGTTAAAAAAAGTTGTCCACTCTCAAAAAAATTGAAATTATGTCAAATTATTTAATTATCTGAAAAAGAGTAGCGTAAATTTTGTCAAAATTTTTGGATCGCTTTTTTTTTTTGAGTTTTTCAAAATTTCAAAATTTTCTAAGTACCGTTATATCTTGAAAGCATAGATTAAACTGAAAAATGTTTCAGACAAAAAAGTTGCAGTTTTACATAAACTTCGTTAAAAAATTTTGTTTTGTATTTTTCGAGTTTAAAAAATGAGCATTTTCATCAAAAACATATGAAAATAATTTTTTTCGGTCGGTATGTCACTTTTGATTCATTTCAAAAAATTCCGGAAAATACTCTGAAGTGTGTACAATAAACATGTATTTTTTTTTAGATGGCTCGATTAGTAGTTCCAAAGCTATGCTTTGTTCTATTGTTATGATTTTTTTTTGAAAAAAAAAATTATTATTAAACATTGATCTCTCCCAAATTTTTCTCACATTTTTCAGGTAATAAACATCGATAACATAATAATAATCTTTGATAATAATTAATTTAAAAAAAATCATAATAATAAAACAAAGCATAGCTTTGGAACAACTAATCGAGCCATCTAAAAAAATACGTGTCAATTGTACTTTCTTCAGAGTATTTTCTGGAATTTTTTGAGATAAATCAAAAGTGATACACCGGCCGAAAAAATTATTTTCGTATGTTTTTGATGAAAATGGACATTTTTTAAACTCGAAAAATTAAAAAAAAAATCACAAAGTTTATATAAAACTGCAACTTTTTTGTCTGAAACATTTTTCTGTTTAATCGTATGCTTTCAAGTTATAACGGTTCTTAAAAAAATTTGAAATTTGGAAAAATTAAAAAAAAGGGATCCAAAAATTTTGAAAAAATTTACACTACTCTTTTTTATATAATTAAATAATTTGACAAAATCTCAATTTTTTTGAGAGTTGACAACTTTTTGACCGTTCGAAACCGCATGGAATGCCCCATATGTATATTAGACCGTGAACATGGGTGAATTAGTGTTGATCATTTCTTAAAAAATTAGGTAATTTATGTTATTGCAATGAAAATGATTTCAAGAAAGATTTTATGATATTTAGTAATAATTTTCAACATTTTGCCGAAAACCGAACAAAAAAGTGAAATTTACTCTAAATTTAACTTTAACCTTGCATAACTTTTGAAGGAGTGAGTTTGTCGAAAAATCATAAGAGATCTTTTTTGTAAATCGTTCGATTTTCTACAAGAATATGTATCGTTCATTTTGGTACGTTGACTTGAAGCCGAGATATAAAATTTCAAAGTTTGCAAATTTTTTTTCCTGTGTTATTCAAGTGGGAAATAGAAATTTGCGATGAGACATATCTAAATAATTATATTAAGAGCTCTGCTTTCAACAGGCATGTTTTTTCACATCCTCGAAAGTATTTAATATGTTATTTCGAAAAACAAAAAATAGTCCCTTTTTTTAATCAGTCCAAATGGATAATCATAAATCATAAAAATAAATAATAAATGCCTTTAGGGTAGAATTTTCAAGGGTTGTTTTTGTCGCTTTACCTTTGCTCTGATGATGAACAAGAAAGCTTCGCCCTTATGGCCTCCTTTTTTCATGGTTTCCTGCCACGACCAAGAGGCATTTACCGTTAAGCGAATGACGAGAATGTACCGTAATATGAAAGCACATCGCTCGGAGTGGCTCTTTGGCGTGCAAAGGCGTTAAAAAGAGGGAAAGAGAATCGCGAAAATCGCGTTCATCGGGAGGAGCTTTTCTTCTCGTGAGTATAAAGAGCACTCGCTCCCTTTCTCTTTCATTCTAAGGTGGCTTTTTCGTCCTCGCGATCCTCGTCGAGGATGAGAAAAGACACATCGAAATGGAATGAAAGGAGAGAGGAGAGCGAATTCTGAATGTCGCCGCGTCAACGGGCATTACCAAAATCGCTATCTTTCATTTTTCACCTCATAACGCGTCGACAATGACGACCTCATCCCCCTCGGCGACATCTCCGGGCAAAGGCAACGACGAAAGGAGGGTTACCACGGAGAAACGTGTCGAGAAGCAAAGAGGATATTAACTATATATATAGAAGCGTTGAACGCCCGCGAGAACTGCCATAAGGCCGCCATCGCGAGGGTGGAAAAAAATGAGAAAAATTAATAAGGGGTTATACGCAGTCAGGATTTAAAAAAAAAATCGATTTTCGAAACGACATAACCGATCAGTCTCTAAGACACAAGCTTTATAAATATATTTTTTAGCTATTAGTCGAAGGTTTTTTTTACCAATAAATATTTTCCATTTTATGAAGAATTTTAGGGAAAAATTTTCATAAAAAATCAACATTTTTTTCGAAATGCCGCCATTTTGTTAAAAATTAATATTTTGCTTAGTCCTTTGATTAGATACTAGATTTTACCTTACATTAACGAAATCTTTTTTATTTTTTTATTTTGGATGATCCAATCCAGAGATATCGTGCTCACCGCAAGACACCTTTTTTTTGACGACCTCCCGAAGGTCGCCTAGAGCGTCTTCGAGAATCATTATTATTTAAAAAGAAAACTTTCAAAATAAAGTCAAAATTACAAAATATGTACATAAATATTTACGTTAATAAATTTAAATGTCTTTCCAGCATTTTTTTTTTATCGCTTTTTTCGCTCCCTGACGTCGTATAAACCCTTAAAATTGTTCAATCCCTTCAATATTGTTTTTTATTTTTTTTTTTTCAAGTTTGTAAAGGTTTAAATGGGTTTAAATATTTTTAAAAAATCTATTTTTTTTAATTCTTGTTTTCTACAGACTTTTACTCTGAACGCTTTTTTCTAAAAACACGAAAACAACCAAATTCTAATTTAAAAAACAAAATTTCGTTTAATCACGAGCTATGCTTATCTGCTAACGTATAAAATTTAGTTTTTTATTTTAAATAAAGATATTATGAGTTAGCTTGACCAAGGACACTTTTTTGAGGGTTCTCCGAAAACCAGATCCTACCAGCTGGATTTTCAAAATTTTTTCAATGAAAATTTTATACAATATTTTTTTAATCTTGCTTGCTTTATATGATCAAAATTTTGAATAGAGTAATTAATTTATTATATTTGTAAAAAATCGAATTATTTTTAATCCTAGAGTGGCCTAAGGCCTTAAAAAGATAAACGGCCCAGGATAAGGGTAGTTAAAAAAAATATATTTTTTTAATAGAATTCCTCATCGAGATTTTCTCGTCGATTCTAAAAACTGTTAAAATTTCGCTATGACGTGATTTTTTCGCCCTCAATGTCAGTGGGAAAAATGAAAAACCACCCTTACTGCATTCTCATTGTTTATCATTTTTGTCGGGAAAGGAAAAAAAATGACAATCACGCGGAGCGAGAAAGGACGAAGGATTTATCGCGCGTTACTCAAGAACCGGAAGTTGAGGACTCGCGACGTCGAGCGTCAGTTACAGGACAGACGAAGGGGACGGGGTCTGGATATACAATAATGGGGGGGTGGTTTGTATTGTCGGAAGAGGGAAAACGAAACGGTATCTACGCGGGACTATGACAATAAAATGTGTGAGAGTTCTGCGCCTCGGGCGAAACATGGCGAAGTAAAATCATTCGCAACGCCTGCGAAGGGGATGAAAAAAATTTGCACGAGTATGAGGGTGAAAAAAAATATCTCGCGAGGGATGATGAAGAGAGAGAGAGAGAGAGGCGGAGCAAAATGGGAGGTTGTAAATAGGAACGAAATATGATGTGACGAGAGAGGGATGTGAGAGAGGGATGGAGCATGATCAACCCTTGCTGGGAATGCTCCGTTTCACCCTCTCTTCTTCAACCCTCTCACGACACGTATAAAGGACATAAAAATCGATTCTCTCGCGACATTACGAAAAATACTCGCCTCGAGGGTCTCTTTTCTTTCTCGTTCTCTGCCGTTTGTTCAATAATGGCTCCAAATTGTTTCGCATTTTCATTTTGTTCGCGACAATTTCTTCTTTGTTTCGCGCCCTAATGCGCGGGAAACTTTCAAAAATACTCTCGACCACCGACGATTCACTTCCGGCCTCGTGAAATACATTTTCAACCACCAACTGAGATTTTCGACGCTTTTAAAACCAAATATTTTGGTCAAAATCTCTAAAAGTGTAAACAAGTGAGCCGCGTTTTCAATAATTTAGCATAGAAAAAAATTGATTGAAATAAATTTTTGGTGGGTGAATTTATGAATTTTTAAAAACATTTTTTATATTAAATTTTTTCAGCCTCAAATAAATTTTTGTTTTTCAACAAAATATCGTTTTTTTTTCAAAATTTGTATGAATTTTGAAAATTGTTTGTTTCCTTAAAAAAAAATACAAAAGTTTGTTTGAAAAATGAGCAGACATTCTGTATTTTCCTTCGCTCTTTACATTTTCAGATTCTTTTGTCTAAACTCAAATGAGACCCGAATTTCATTGCTCAACATTTTCTGCCACCGAGAATTGGGTTAAAAAAAAAGGTGCAACATTTTTATTTTAACTTCTCCTGATACAAAAAATTAACTCAAATTCTAATTTTTAATTTATATAAATTTAAAAGTTTAAGTAAATTGTTGTACTAAATTCTCCTCACACAAAAAATTAACTCAATTAAGAATTAAAAATGAACAATTAACAAAATGAAGCCTAAAAAAAAGGTGCAACATTTTTGTATTAACTTCTCCTGATACAAAAAATTAACTCAAATTCAAATTATCAATTTATGTAAATCAAAAAGTTGAAGTAAATTATTGTGCTACCTTCCCCTCACACAAAAAATTAACTCAATCAACAAGTAACAAAATTAAGTCTAAAAAAACGGTGCAAAAATTGACGTCACTTCGTGGTGTTAATTAATAGTCCTGTCAATCAATAAACGCCCAATAATCGACAGCAGCTATATTGAAATTATCACTAATCAACGCTCATTAACGTACAATTAATTCGAGGACATTAGAACAAATCTCCAATAAATTAGTGCTAAACATTAGGTCACGCTTTTTTTTAGATATCTCGAATAAACATTAGATTATACAATAATTAAGGCGATTAATTCTCATGTACCTTGAAGATTTCGAATCCGAGCGACGATGGAAAACGTCCCAAAAAATCAACATCACCTTTTCGAAGACAAAGGAATCTCCTCGAGATGGCGCTGCGTTCACTTTTCACGCAATTTCACACACGATTTTCGATTCAACGACAAAACTTGCTTGTTTCCACGATTACGATGAAAAATGAGGATTTAAGGCGACGCTCGAGTCTCGCACGTAGCCGTTGCACTCCCGAGATGGAGAAAACGCAGTGCAGGACTTCATATGCAAGAAATGCTCGGATTTAAAGCTCCTGAGAGCAAAGAGAGAGCGGGAAAGAGAGAGAGAGAGAGAGAGAGAGAGAGGTCTAAGATTAGAGGAGGACGGAAATAAACCATATAATTTGCAAACCTGAAGGGAGAGCGAGAGAGAGAGAAATAGAGAGAGACGGGAGAGGGGGGAAAAAATAAGCGGAAGCGCGAAACGACTGAGTGAATGTAGAAGGTGGAAGGCCACGCTTTTGAGAGCGAGAGAAAACGAGTAGGCGAAGGAGGATCTTGTTCGTCTGCGTGTATATTCGTGTATATTCGTGGGATAAGGAAAATAGGTAAAAATCGAAGAAGCTCCAGCCGAAGAGGACGGTGATACATAAAATACGAGAAGTATAAGAGAGGACGAAGAATTATCGCGAGAGAGGGAAGACGAGAAGACGGTGTGGCGATGAATCATTTTGGCCGAAAGCCAGGAAAGAGAGATGCATGAGAGAAATATTCTTCTTCAACACATCATGACACGCCCCCGTCAGACTTGGTGCATCTAATAAACCTCAGAATTTTTTTGTCTACCAATTAAAAAAAAATTAATTTGTGAGATTTATTCAGGGAAAATTATTGGAATTATTTCGCTTCCTTGAAATGGGGAAAGTGATATGATTTTTTTTTTTTACTATTCTCTGAAGTTGATGCCCAAAAATCTCATTATTTTGAGAAAGAAGAAATCTGCGGAAGGGTTCAAAAACTTTGGGCATGCACGAGGGATCGCGAGAATTTTTGGTTGAATCGCTGTAGCCGCGGGCTAAACGCGACTCCTCGCGATAATTCACCGCAATGAATGTATATTTCATGATATATTAGAGTCCTTCAGGAATAAAAAAATCAATGTTTTTTATGAAAATTCTTAGAAATTTTGATTTTTTGGAAAAACTATCGGTAGATTCGTGTTCAGGGAGGCAAAATACGTCTTTATGGGGCTAAAAAAAAGTTTTGTAAATAAAAAAAAATTTCTGCATTTTGGCCAAACTTAGATCGGTTTACTAAAAAGACTGTAACTTTTTTTCTAAATGAAATTCTGCCTTCGTCTTCAGCCTGTTCTCTTCGTAATCGTTGAAGCTTCAAAACCCCGCTTGGTTCAGCCGATTCTGATCATTTTTTTATTTTTGGCAGATTTTTTAAGTTGGACTATCGATTTTGGCAAATTTTTCCATACATACCCCTTTCCATTTTTTTCGGCGATTTTCAAACTGCTCTCATTTCTACAAAAATTGACATATCGGGATGAACCAAACGGCATTCTCTAAGTTTGGTCACAACTGTTGCGTACGAAAAATAAATTTTCAAATCGATTAAACCGAAGTAAAGTTATGAGCCGTTAAAATTACGATATTTTTAGGATTCGGAAATTCGGTCAAAAAGGGACCGAAATAATTTTTTTTTTTTTAATTTCAACGTTTTTAACCTCATTTCGATGGGAAATTTACCACCGATTACTAATAATGTGGAGTTGTGTCAAAAAAAAAATTACTTTGTGAGAAAGACCCAAAGATAACCCATTTTGAAATTACATTGATAAAATTTGGGGTTTGTGAGGATATTATTGATAGTATTCACCGTATAGGAGCAGCCCGTCAAATACTCTATGAATTAGCATTAAAAAATGTAGTCTCTAAAAATTTCAACACGTCGTTGTTCCTTTAAAGAATCCTAAATATCATCGAAGTATCAATAACGAAGTATCAGAGAAAAAAGTACCATTTTGACACACCCTAACGTATACATACATATATATAAAGCTCAATTCCACCCTCGCTCTGCGAATGCTCTCGAGTTCGCTCTCGCACCGCAGAACTCGCTCGGAGATAGAAAGAGAAAGAGAGAGGGAGGGAAAGATGAAGATCATCCATCCGCACCGATGACTATACGCGGCTCCCGGCCGTTTAACTCGATATTCCGTTTTGATTTACAGTCCGGAAATTCTTATCGGACATTTTTAATCGTCGCCGAGATAGCTCGCCTAAGCGTCGGGACTATACAACGAAAAACGTTGCGAAAGCAAAAAAAAATGCAAGTAGAAAGATCGAATGATGACTCTCTTGGGAAAAAATTGAAAAAATGTTTTTTTTTTTCTTGGAAAAATAAGAGGAATTAAAATTTTGCATCGCAAAAATAAATATACATTATCATTAATAAATAAATAAAATATATTTAATATATTGATAGATAGATGGACCAATTTTTTTCTAATTTTATTTTTTATGAAAGAAAAGATCAGTTTTGATATATTTTTTCGATAAAAAGTAAAAAAAAATGAGCTTTCCTCTTTTCCGTTCAGAGAGGGCCAGAATTTCAACCATTTCGTGATCGACCACTCTTTTTCACCCTGACAAATTGAATCCTTATAATTTGACAATTTCGAGGCCAGAAAATCGTTTCCGAGGCTCTCGCTTCCTCATGCTCTCTCCCTCTCATTGATTCTCTCTCTCTCTCCCTTTTTATCCCAAAAATTCGAAACACCTGGCGCTCTCGTGCGAGATTTTTCCGATCCCTCACGTGGTTCCTGTTGGCGAAGCCGATTGCGGGTTATCGAAAAAAATGGCTTCATCGTCACC
This sequence comes from Alloplasta piceator, assembly GCA_946863875.1. Classification (NCBI taxonomy): domain Eukaryota; kingdom Metazoa; phylum Arthropoda; class Insecta; order Hymenoptera; family Ichneumonidae; genus Alloplasta; species Alloplasta piceator. The sequence continues at coordinate 2,365,858 of OX333080.1, forward strand.
CCCCCTTGCCCATCAAATAAATTGACAAAATTTGTCACGATTTATTCTCACTGATTCTCCCATTCGCTGCAGCGAAATTGAAAATAATTGTCAAAGGAAATGAATACAACGTGATTCAAAAAATAACCTGCTCATAAGCAATTAATTACCCAAAACTGAAAAAGCAATCTGCCAATTCCATTTTAAGGGGGTATTCTGGTCTAGAATTTGGAAAGAATCATTTTTTTTACATATTCTTAAAGTTTAGACCTTTTAGAATATATCCTCGGAGAGAAATTTTTTAATTCCAATAATTTACGGATTTATTGCTATTTTAGTAAGCTTTAAACGTGTTTTTCTCAAAACTGCTTTTCTCAACACGGCTCACGTGATATTTCAAGTGCTACTCAATTATTATTTAATTTTAATTTTTTTCTCGAAAATTTTGTTGTTTATTGTCTATTTATAAATATATTGTAAAAAAAGAATGTTAAAAAATATTTTTTTTTTCGAGCTCAACAAAACGTCAGAATACCGCCTTAAATAAATTTTATTCTACATTGTAAAATTCTAAATAAATTTATACGAAATGATTGAAAGCTTGCGAGGTCTTCGAGGGAGAGACTGGGGAATAAGATGTAAGTTATCCCGTTTCACGAGGGTATGAATCTGATTTTTGGGTTCGTTAGGTCCTTTGGTGACGTCCTTGTCGTCACGAGATGAGAAAACTCGATTTATTTTCGGTGAATTCGATTTATTCGTGTGGTCTGGCGAGGACAGAGAGAAAAAGAGAACTGCAGAGAAAGAGAGAAAGGGAGAAATAATTTTGGTGACGAAGGGATGTTTACCCCTGTATTGGAGTATCGTAGCAGCCATCATCCGCAATCCGCGCCCTTCCTGCCCCTTTTTAATAAATTACCCTCCATTTGTCTAAAATCTCATATATGTATATGGACAATGGGGCATTCCATACCAAGTCGACCTGAGTGTGACCCTCGACCTCGCTGATTTCGTTTACGATTTTTTATATGATTCTTCCAACTCAAAATAGCATTCAGAATTTTTTTCCGATTTTTAAAACCAAATTTGCGAACGTTATAATTTTTTGAACATTTTTTTCGAAAACTTTGAGGGCCGTGATTTAAAAATCTGAAAAATTTCTCAAAAATCCGGTGTCAATAATGAAAATTTTTGACCCGAAATTCATGATGTCCAAGCTTTCGCTTCCACCTCGATTTTAGGTTTTTATGAAGAGAACGTAAAAAAAATGCATGCAGAAATTAACCAACTATTTTTGGAAATTGTTGGTTAACGATAAAAATATTCAAGCCACTTTTCACGGTAGATCAATTTCTACATCTATTTTTTTTTACGTTTTCTTCATAAAAACCTAAAATCGCGGTGGAAGCGAAAGCCTGGACATCATAAATTTTGGGTAAAAAAAATTCATTTTTGACACCGGATTTTTGAGAATTTTTTCAGATTTTTAAATTACGGCCCTCGAGGTTTTCGAAAAAAATGTTCCAAAAATCATAACGTACTCAAATTTGATTTAAAAAATCGGAAAAAAATTCTGAATGCTATTTTGAGTTGGAAGAATCATATGAATAATCGTAAACGAAATCAGCGAGGTCGACGGTTACACTCGGGTCGACTTGGTATGAAATGGCCCATATATATCGCTTAATCAAGCGAAGCACGTACAAATTACCGGACATTACTCTCCACCCCCGTTCACGAAAATGAGAAGCGTCTTGATTATATCGTAAATCAAGAATCTCATTCGTCACGAGTAAAGGCAAATATTGTCGGGCTTTATTGTCACGAATGAGGAATATATATGGAATACACACGTCATGGTGTCATGTGGCTTTGCCATCAGAGCTGAAAGAGCTTTGAGAAGGAGAGGGATGAAAGAGAGCGAAAGAGCGAGAGAGAGAAACTTCAGGGGATTGAAGGAGAGATGAAACTTTGTGAAGGGTTTCACCAGAGAATATTCAATTTCTACCGTTTTCCTCCTCGCTCTATGGAAACGCGTTTTCCACTCTCGTCATCTCGCATATTCTCTCGTTTCAACGACTTCCACTCTCGATATTCACATGTACGAAATAACCACCCCCCGCGTGCACCCCTTTGAATATCGCGTCTTCGAAATATGCTTCCCGATATTCGCCCCGATACGAGTCATTTCGGTCAAAGTAAGACGAACTCAAGGGAAGGCCAACGTTACAATTGAATCCCCAAATTTATTGAAAAAAAAAGTTTGTTGGTTTTTTTTTTTCAAATCACAAAAAAATCCGATTTTCTAACCCTCTGCAAAGCGAAGTTAAGCCAGAAAATTTGTAATTTCGGATGAGCTACGCAAAAGTGTAAAATTTGGGAATGGAAAAGGAGTAATCCTCATCAATTTTTTAGAAGTAATTTTGGCACTAAAACAATTAAGATGAAAGGGTAAATTTGTGGTTAAATTAGAGCTAAATGTAGTCAGAAAGTGTCCCCAAAGTTTGAATTAATTTCGTTGCATAGTTTTGGAATTACATCGTCTTCAGTTTGGCTGATTCAATTCAGCGAGTTCAGAAAAATGAGCCTGGGGGTTGATCTTTTTGTAAAAACAAGATTTCAGGTTTCAGCTGAGTCTGACGAATGGGAAACCGAATGGATAATGTGGGAAAGACATTTTACAGGATACTGATAAAAATTTGGATCGATTAACCACGCAATATTGGGATCACGAAAGATCATGATGACTTAGCCCTAACCTCAAAAATGAAAAGTGGCGTCAAGCCTTTAAGCTCTCGTTCTCTTCGTTAATTATCAATGAATGCCCATTATGTATGAGTTCTATCAACGATAAAATGGTCTTTCATTTTTTTTGGCAATGGAACTAGAAATTTCAAGGAAAACTATTCAAAATCGCATTCCCGGACTCGATGAACACAAATTTCGCTCGAGTGAAAATCACGTCCCCAATGGAATGGTCCATACGCTTTGCTCGTGGATGTTGTTCGCGTTGTGTACGGAAAGGCACGTATCTCGATTCTGCAAGATCAAAAGCAGCCGCGAGAAATTGCCGTAGCCCTCAGTACGAGACACGAAAAAAGAGAGAGAGAGAGAGAAACGAGAGAGGGTTGGTATTCCCCTAGCGCAAGTACATCGAGTCACGGATCTTCGTGGGGGGGAGCTTTTCGTTGAGGGTAAACGAAAACCGTCAGACGACGTGTCACCGTTAAGGATTGTACGAATTTGACGTTTACAAACTCTCGCTCTTACAACGACTTCACCGCGATTTCAACGATTCCGAGAGTCAGAGAGGCGCAAACGTCGACGATTTCGCGGTGGGATTATCTGGCCGATACGTCCGTCTTTGATTGTATTCGGATGGGAGAGGTATCGTTCGCGTTCCCGAAGACTCTTTGTGTGCTTTGGAATAGAGTTTGCTGGAGCAAAATAGCAGCAGTAGCGGGTTAACCTGTTGCCAGATGTTGGAGGAACGTGGAGAGAAAGGGGAGGCCGGAGAAAACCCCCCGTTTGGAATACTTTTTGCGTGTGTGGGTAAGCTTTCGAGGAGCGAAGCCAGTAGGGAAACGTGACTTGGCGACTGGTTACGACGTACAACAACACTTGGGAATTATCGTTCAGCGCACTTCTCGCTTCTGTTTACATTTAACAGCGGCGTTTACGGCTCTACCAGTTATTTCTAAACCAGAAATCTATTCCAATCACGATGAAACTCTACCGAAACATACTTTTACAAATAACAACTCTACCGAACAACACTTCTGCCAAATGAAAGCGTTCTGCTGTCCCTAAGGAACATTTATATCTTTACCAGTTATTTACTCAATTAAAAATGCATCCCTAACACAATAAAACTGTACCATAACATATTTAACAACTCTACCGAACAACACTTGTCAAATAAAAGCGTTCTGATGTTCATAAGGGACATTTACAATTTTACACGTCATTTACTTAATTAAAAATGTATTCCTACCACGATAAAACTATACCATAACACACTTGCCGAATAACAACTCTACCGAACAATACTTCCGGCAAATAAAAGCGTTCTGATGTCCCTGAGGAACATCTGCAGCTCTACCGGTTATTGATTTGATTAAAATCCAATTTCTACAACGATAAAACTGTACTGTAACATACATGAGAAATAACAACTCTACCAAACAACACTTCTGCCAAATGAAAGAGTTCTGCTATCCCTAAGAGACATTTACAGCTTTACCAGTTATTTACTCAATTAAAAATGCATCTCTAATACAGCAAACTCTACCGCAACATACTTGACAAATAACAACTCTACCGAACAACACTGCTGTCAAATAAAAGCATTTTAACGATCTTACGGTACATTCACAGCTCTACCAGTTATTTCAGATGTTACGGTAAAAGTTTTATTGTGTTGGAAATTTATTTGTGGTGGAGTAATGACCGGTAGAGCTGTGAATGTTCCCATACATCGTTGCTACAACGATTCCCGGACATGAGAAACTTCTGGATGAAAAGGAACGTTATTCCATATTTCACCGTTCTCCGTTGGGTGTCTCGCGACCTGTGTGTTGCGTGAGAAAACGAGAAATATCGCGATTTTAATCGATGCTAAATCTAACGCGGAAGTTTCTTGTAAATACTCAGCAATAACACCGTGTTCGGACATAAATTTATATATCTCAGTGCGTGTCCCCATTGATCGTATTTTCTTATCTCCGCCATATTTGATTGGACACGCGTATGTCGAATATTTCCGGTAAATTGAAATTAATTATATTCACGCCATTAATTATTTTTACCCCCCATTATTAATTCGGAGAATTTCCATTTATCATAGAAATTGATAAACTATCAAAAAAAATTCATTTTGGGATTAACCACGAATTTTGAACAATCTTCACTTGGAATGCAATTTTCGATTTTTTTTTCAAAACCCACCCTTAATATGTTTTTTTCTGATAAATTTTCATTCCTAATAAAGGAAGCTTTTTTCCTGATAAAAAAAAAAATTTCAAAAATTTGAGAACTAATATCGGATCAGTGAGCAAGGAGTCAATTATCTTCGTTTTATAGACGTAAAGCGACGTTTCATCCCCCAACTTTTTCACGTCCGTTCGAGTTTCGTCCTGCAAGGGACTCCTGAGAATAATCCCTTATGCGATCGCGTGTAGCAAACAGGCGTTATTTGCTCCGACAAAGTCCATCGCGGTCGCGACAGGGACCATTACATGCGTGTACCGATTTGTACGCTTCTTGCTCGCGAATTATAGCGAGCAAAATGGCGAAAGAGGGTGCAATTTGCGGAAGAGGGTGCAATTTCTCGGGGCACATTGTGGCTTGGCTTGAAATATTTATAAACGTTGCATGTGTACTTTTTCGTGCCCTCTGTTTATTACTCGAGGATACGAACTCCTCAATGTATAAAAACCGCAGAGAGAAAAATTTCGGTAATTTCACAAATTCCCAAAAATTACGGGTAGTTTAATAAAATGTCAGTAAAAAAAAAAATTTTTAATGCTTATCAATTTCGTAAAATGTCTATTGGTAAAATTTTTATGAAACGAGAAGACAGGAATCACTTTCAACCCGGTATCAATATTAAGGGATGTTTTAGGGTTGCGCCGGTCGAATTAATCGAATTCCTCGATCAAAAAAATTTTATGACCCAAAATCTTTTGGTTTTCCGGCGTCTTTTTCTCATCCTTTCACTTCGACGAGTGCATGTGAGGAATTTTTTTTTATCTTACACCGAGATTGGGGGTTGAATCGCGTGCGCTCGGCGAGAGGGAATGCCGAGCGATTACCGCTACCGCGAATTTATGGCTTTCGTCGCTGAGGAGGGACAAAAGTTTGCCCTTTCCTGTACACCCGTTGATACTATATATTGCAGGCAAAGTTCGGTATAGAACTAAGAGGGAAGCACGTATAACGGGTCAGATAACTCATCTTTATTACCTCACCCCTTCCACCCCCCGAAAAAGGCCCGCGGTCCCTTCCACGCAATCTCTTCCATGCCGACGGAGCGAGAAAAAAAAATTTTTACCTTTTCATTTTTAAAAAAAGATATTTTTATCACAGGTTAACAAAATCCCAAGAATCGATAGAACTTAAAATTGAGAACAAGATTTATTAATTTATGTTTCAGAAAAATAAAATAAAATCTTTGAAATTATGATTTTTCGCTGTAATTTTGCAAAAAAAAATTTTGTTCTAAAAAAGTTAATAATTTCCAATTGATCCATTTTGCCTCACATTTTCCTACAATTTTATCCTCACGATAGAAGAGGATTCGTGCCCGAAATTGCATCTTTGAAAAAAAGCTGCGTCGGAAAAAGATGGAGGAAAAAGAAGATATCGTCGAAATAACAAATTCGAACGGAAGGGGGATGAAAAAAAAAAAATTTTCTCCAATTCGAAATCCATTATTGGCAGGATTATAGTCGATAGCCTCGAGGCAGAGAGAGAAAGGATTTCTCGAGTTTGCGAGTTCGCAGCAAACGCACCCCATTGTCTACGGTTTGTGAATATATAGTATATGGGTCATTCCATGTCAAATCGACCAAGAGTTGTAATCGACCTCTTTCAATTTCGATGAAATTTGGTCAGAAGTTTTGTTTTTAATAAAACGAAGCTCTACCAAAGGAAAAAAAATAATTTTTTTTTCGAAAGTTATGCAAGATTCAAATTTTCACCATTTTTTAAATCTTCCAAGTTTATCTTTTAAATTAAACTATTATAGTTACGGAAAAATCGTCCCGGTTTCATCTTGAAGGGTATACTTGTGGCTACGAAAAAAATAGCCTGATAAAAAAAATTTGAAAAATGATGAATTTAGACAATTTTGAATTTTCAAAAAACATGAAAATGCAAGTTCAGTATTAAATTTTTGGTTCAATTTTTTCAATACAATACCTTGTACTGGTCCTAAAAGATTCTGAAATTTTCAGAAAGGTTTTATTTGTTTTTTCAAAAATATGAATTTTTGAATTTTTAAAAATCGTGTCAATCCATGATCAACATTCAAGTTTTTGTCAAATTTTTTTTAAATCTAATATTTTGTACTGATTTTAAAAGATTCTGAAATTTTGAGGATGTTGTTTTTTGTTTCAAAAATGTAAATTTTTTAATTTTGGTAAAAAAAACACTTTTTTTTAACCTCTCAGTTAAGTTGAGCAATCATGTAGTTTTGTAATTTTGGGCAATAAAAAGAAATAAATGTAACAGTATTTTTGGAAGAAAAAAAAACTATCCTAAAAATTTCAGGATCTCTTAAGATCAGTACAAGGTATTATATAAAAAAAAATTAACCAAAAATTTAATGTTGATCGTGGATTTACACGATGTTTAAAAATTAAAAAATTCATATTTTTGAAAAAACAAAAAACACCTTTCTGAAAATTTCAGAATCTTTTAAGAACAGTATAAGGTATGATATAAAAAAAATTGAACCAAAAATTTAATACTGAAATTGGATTGTCACGATTTTTGAAAATTCAGAATTCTCCTAATTCATCATTTTTCATAATTGTTTTACGGAATATTTTTTTTTCGTAGCCACAAGTATACTCTGCAAGACGAACCCGGAACAATTTTTTCGCAACTATAATAGTTTTCGAGATATTTAAAAAATAAACTTGAAAGATTTAAAAAATTATAAAAATTTGAATCTTGCATAACTTTCGAAAAAGAAAATTAATTTTTTTCCTTTGGTAGAACTTCGTTTTGTTAAAAACGAAAACTTCTGACCAAATTTCATCGAAATTGAAAGGGGTCGATTCCAACTCTTAGTCGATTTGACATGGAATGACTCATATATATATATATGTATATAAAATATAAGGGTAGTTATATATGACGAAGACGGAAATAGAGGAAAACAGAGAAATCGTGAGGGACATGGAGAAAGCGAGGTATAGGTATATACTAACTATATTAGAGGGTTCGGAAGCTCAGGGGGATGATGATGGTGTATCACGGGGTTAACTCCACCCCCTGGGCAAACATCGGACTCGCGTTAGTTCGCTGCCCCTGCGAATGGAGAGAGAGAGAGAGGAGAAGGGTCTCGCGTATCGAGGGATATCCGGTAGCAGCCGGAGAAACCTGTCTCGAGAGAGAGAGAGGGAAAATTCATCCCTTCGGAAGAGGAGAGCCCTCCGTTGCAGGGCAGCAACGCGGGGGCTCATCGATATCGAGTTTCCAGATAATTCGATCGCCACAGGACAGGGCAAACTCTCGAGTTGGTCATCTGGCTGTCTCGTCACTCTCGTGAACGAAATTACGCGGATAAATCTCGATATTTCCTTTTTTTCCTCCACCGAGACGTGAAAAAAACGTACCTCCGCATTCGAAATCGATTTTCAAACGTTTCCCTCTTTAAACAAAAAAATATCGGATTGATATAATTGATATAATAATCAGATTAGACTTTGAATTGATTTCGTAGGATTTATTAATTTAAAAAATAAAAAATAAATATTGATAGTTGGAGCCTTTTTTAGAATTTTTTTTTCTGAGATTCGAGAATCGATATTTCTTATTCGCGGTAATTTTAATCGCGTTAAGGGGGGTTTTTTTTGGGCCAAATTCGCCAAACGAGAAAGTGAATAGAAGGGAGAAGGGAGAGAAAATCTTTTTCTCGTGATTTTCTTCTCGGAGTTTTTGCGAAGGCAAGAGTGTTTTTTGAGCATCGAGAGTTACCACCCACCTTAATACGTATATCAAGAGGTGGAAATTAAGAGATAAAGCGCTAGAAAAATGTAATTTTAACGATTTCGTACAGAATATTCCGAAGAGTTGAAAATTAATTTTGGAAAAGATTCATTTTTTTGGAGAAAAAAAAACCGCAGAAATATTTGTTTTTAGGCATACTCATTTAGGTTTCCCCTCTAAGGGTTTGCGACTGGAGAACTTTTTAATATAAAGGAACGGACGAAATTCACGAGCTCGCTTATTGTCAGTTCTGGAGCACAAAAAAATAGAACATAACGTAAATTATTTTTTATTCTTCGAGATTTTCATGATAAAGAGACGGAAGGAGGGAAATATGGTTATTGTAAATGTAAAAGATATGAAAAACCGTGTTTTCACATCTCGGAGATTTTCACGGTTTTTCTTCCCCCGTTTGCATTTTCATTTCATTACACAATATTGTATAATGCAGATACGCGTTTACGAATATATTTATAAAGGGTATTCCATATCAATTGGACTATTATCTCGCCCTTAAAGCCCTTGAATTTTTGAAAGAAAAATAAGACTTCAATTCTGCATGAAAAAGTGGGACATCTTCCGCGGAACTCCAATTATTAATATTTTAACAATTCCAATTGTTGTTGTTTAACGAATAGACAGGATAAATGAATATTTTGCAAAATTAAGCGTAGTAAAAGGGCAGAAAAAATCTGGAAAAATTAAAGAAATTTTTTTCGACCGGAAGAACATTTCTTACAAAGTATTTAAGGTTCTGGATCTTACAATTTACTAGAAATTCGTCTTCCGGTCAAAACGTTTTTAAAAAGCTGACTTTTTATAAATAGGCTCTGTCGCCGCCATTTTTTATCAAGATGATAATTAAATTTTTTTTTTCATACTTGAATAAGTGTTCAACAAACCCTCTGAAAAGAAATCGTATCCCTTTTTCCATACTCCCAAAATGAATAGACAAAGTCGGACCTTCGACCCCTGCAATGGTCGAACTGGCCTGGAATTCCCCATTTATAATATATATGATATTGTATCGTACGAGGATAATAAACAGAATAAAAGGGGTTGAGAGCGAAGCAAGGTAATGTAATGATGCACGCATCCACTCCGATTCCTTTTTATACGAGACGCACTAGAGGGTGAAAAAAGTTTTCAATGAAATAAAAAAAATCTCCTCGAGCGACGTAATAATTCTGCTATCTCTATATCTGTGTATAACGTGTACACGAGAGAGGGCAAAAAGCATTTCATTTCAATTCTACGCTTCTTCGACCCCCCACCCTCTATATACGAGGCATTTTCCGAGGGTTAAGTTACTTTTTAGCAATGCACATTTTTTTCCATTTTGCAATTCTAATGAAAATGAAATTTAATTTTTCAACTCTGATATCTTAAAAAAATAATCAATTTTCAAAAAATTCCAATTTCTTTTCAATTTATATATAAATATATGAATATTTTATAATAATAATAATAATAATAATAATAATAATAATAATAGTTTTATGAATTAACTGAAATTGATAATTATTTTGCCATTTTTGTTTCAAATAAAATGTTAAATAAATTAAAAAAATTTAAAGATAAATCTACGCAACATTTTTTACAAAATTCTATATTTATAAATATTTATTTGAAATAAAAATGCAAAATCAATTATTAATTTCAGTTAATTAATTTAAAAACTATTATTATTATGTTAATTCCTACAGGAATTAATTTTTAAAAAATGCAATTGCCAATCAGTTTTCCAAAACTTAAAATAATTCTGTGAAAATATTTCAAAATGGCGGCAAAAATGTAAAAAAAAATTGTTAAAAATTGGCGAAATGCTGATCTCGTGGCAAAGGGCTTATATGCATGTGGATATGATTCGCATACAGTGAAAATGCGAACGGGGGATGGAAAATCATGGCGAGCATCATCCGGTGTTAGAGGGGTCGTAAGTGACATTGGCGTGGAACCGAGTAAAAATCGTTTCATTCCCTCGGCGTTTTTTCCCTTTATTACCCACTTTCGGCCATCTCGGGGAAAGAGCGAAGCGAGAGAGAGGAAGAGAGTTCAAAAAAATAAAATAAAAACCTAAAATAACTACCCGACTCTGCGAGACAGTTTTATTTTAGATAAAAATCTCTGTTTCCTCGAAGGGGTGGCGAGAGAAGGTTGTGCAAAGAGAAAGCTGGAATTTCCGTCATTTCCAAATGGCTGCAAACATCATAAAAAGGGGTCGTTTCGTCGAAGCAGAGAGAAAAGTGGGAAAAAAATATTTTTCAAAGATCTTTTTTCAAGGGAACCACGAGACAACCCTTGATTTTTTAAGGGTTGCTATTTTTTGGAGATTTCTTCTGAAAGGACATCGAAAGGACTTTTTGAAGTCCCAAGTCTTTTATTTGAGGATGAAGCTTTTTTTTATCCCTTGTAAAATAATTTGGGATAACGATGATCGCCGAGATAAGGGAGGGCCGAGACGAGGGTAGTTCGAGAGGACAAAATACGTGCGAAATTAGTATTCCCGTGGAGAATGACCCAATTGAGAGCATGTGGCACGTATCAGACTCGCTTGTGATTATGCATAATCGTTCGAACACGTTTACGGCGGTCGTCGAGGAGTGAGAAGGGACGGAAGGAATCCCTCTGACTGTCTCTCACCGACGACTAGCACCAGCTGTCGAGCATATTCACCGCTGAAAGCTCGCCTAATAGACCGTTTCGAGTTTCAACGACAGTCGGACTTACGACCTTACTTTGACGCCCTCAATTATTCATAAAACACTCGAGACAAATAAAAATTATCAAACGTAAATAAACGATAATTCATGAGGTTTCTATAAAATCTTAATCAGCACAAATTAATTGCACGTGAAATAAAATATGTAGGCATCAGAATTCCAAAAAAAATGATGATAAAAAAGTTAAGAATTGAAGGAGCCAAAAAATTAAAATTAATATTAATAAATTAATTAAATGACGTTCCCCTAATTTATAATAAATATCAATATAGATATATATAAATATATATATATATATATATATATATATATATATATATATATATAAATATATAAATATAAATATCAATGACATGGAATATGGGGTATTCCATGTCAAATTGACCACTTTTGAACCTGACCCTTTTCGACGTGGCTGAATTTTTTTTTCCTTTTCTATCTAATTAAAAACATTTTTCAGGAAATTTTCAAATTTTTTTTATCTAACCCAAAAGAAAAAGCTTTTTTTTAAAATGACTGTAACTTCTTAAAAAAATCACTAATTGTGACGTTTTTTTTTTTGAAAATTTTCGTTTTTGAATGTACTTTCCGAACAAAAATACAAAAAAATTTTAAGATATTAAACCTATGAAATTTTATACTTTTTCGAGAAAAATAATCTTTTTATCAAAGTTCGCCATTTTTAATTTTTTTTTTCACTCAAAAAATATTCTGATCAATTCCGGAAAAATGCTGCCCAACCTGGAGTGGCATTCCTTTTCATTCTATTTTTTTTAACGATTGAAAAAAAAAAAAATTCACAATTGGGCTTATTTCACAAAGTAGTACTCTGGAAATTTGTGAGGATTTATAAAGGACCTCGGAATTTAAAAAATTGCGAAGATATAAGAAATTCGAAGTGGCAATCGCCGAATTTTTTTTATTTTTATTTTTTCAAAAAAGTGAAAAAAAATAGAAGAAAAAGGTGTGCCACTCCAGGTTGGGCGGCATTTTTTCCGGAATTGATCAAAGTACATATTTTTTGAGTGAAAAAAAAATTATAAATTATAAATAATAAAATCATAAACTTCGATAAAAAGATGATTTTTCTCGAAAAAGTAAAAAATGTCATAGATTTTAAAGGCGAAGAAATTTAATATATTAAAATTTGGTTGTAATTTTTTTGGATAGTACATTCAAAAGCGAAAATTTTCAAAATGAAACGTCCCAATTAGCCAATTTTTGAAGGAGTTATAGTCATTTAAAAAAAAAAGCTTTTTTTTTGGATTGGATACAAAAATTTGAAAATTTCCTGAAAAATCTTTTTAATTGGGTAGAAAAGGAAAACAAAATTTCAGCCAAATCGAAAGTGGTCGGGTTTAAAAGTGGTCGATTTGGCATGGAATGCCCCATATAATGAAGATAAATATATAACAATGTTAATATAAATCAATATTAGGAGTAAAAAATTCTAATTAAAAAAAAAAACGAAAATTGAATGGAAAATAAATGAATTAAATTGTTCTTATCGACAGGAGACAAAGATTAAAGGGGGAAAAAATGTTGAACGTGTTCGAGAGCCTCTCGAGGTTGTCAGTAGCAGCGAAAAGAGAGAAATAGGGGGAAATATCCAGAAGACGAAGATTCTGCGGGTCTAAGCTATTCCCGATTTACTATTGAAATTCGTAGCCACGCTCCTTTCAGGAAAGACGTCGTCCATCTTGAATGTAGAAGCGTTGAATAGAGCCCGAGGATTGCCTCGCCCTCTTCCACCCATTTATGACGTTAAATCACGCCGGTTAACCCTGTCTGCTCCAGTGCACCCTTTTGGTACATATTTATATGGATTACTTTAAAGTTATGCGGGCTATGTGGGACTGACGTTTCATACTCGATTATGCAATATACAAGAACATTATTTTGCCGATAAAAAAAATCAATAATAAAAAAATTTAATGTATTTTATTTAACATTTATTCATATATTTAATATACTTTTTAATTTTTTTATTTTCTTTTTTTTCTTTTAAATAATGTGACTTTTCAAGTTTAGATTTGATAATAATATTTTAATTTTCGATCGATCAGGCGTACCAATTTCGTTTAAACAACAAAATTATTATAAATTTAATGATTAACATTGCACGAATCACCAAATTAAAAATTAGAAATTCTTTCAATGTAAAATTAGAAAATTATTTATACGTTTTAATTTTCAATATTTGTTTACGTTTGTAATGAATATTATTTCTCAACTTTTAATCAATCAGACATCCCAATAACGTTTAAAAAAAAAATTATTGTTCAATCATCCTGATTGCTTTCTGTTCGATCATTATATTATTCTTCTAAATTCGATAGGATAAACAAATAGAGCAAATGGCAAATATCACCCGTTACATTGAATATCCGCGGGGGTATGTTTAACGCGAAGGACGGATATTGTGCGAGGAGACCGGTCATAGATCACTGGAGGGTGGTGGCGAAGGGCGAGAAATGGAGGGTTGGCCTTACGATATGTAAATTATTCCGTATAAGGCTCTTTCTCTCTCCCTGGACATTTTGCACAACGAGGGAACTCGAAGATTTCGACTATAAATTATCCCGCGCGAATAAACGCTCTATTCTCTGTGCCTCTCTCTTCCTCAGTCTCTCTGAGCGTGAGAGTCTTAGGAAAAGAACCTACTTCAGATAAAAAGTGATTTTTTGTTGCCCGGACACGCGCATAAAGTCAAGATATCAAGTGATAAAAGAAAACCCGATTTATGCGGGTCGGTCGTTGATTAATTTGAGAAACTCAATATCATCGATAAAATGCAATGATATAAAGGGCGTTCCATCCCAAATCGGACAGTTTGAAATTTTTTTTTTATTTCCTCAATTTTTTAATATTTTTTAGTACCCATCAAAAGACACTTTCTGTTAAATTTTGAGATTTTTTTGATGAACAGTTCAAAAGATTATTTAAAAAACCGCTCTTTTTTGGCATTTTGGTCATAACTTCTTTGATAATGATCCAAATTGAAAGTTTTTTTCCCCCAAATTTTTGTTTTTTATGGCCTTTTCAGAAAAAAATACAACAGAAATATTCGACGAGTTTTTGAATGAATTTTTTGAGTTTTTAACTTTAAATCGCGTTTTTCAAAGTGAGTGTCATTTTTTATTTTATTTTTTTAATTTTAAACCATTTTAAACCATTTAAACCATTTTAAAGACTAGTCCGATCGTGGGATTTCTATAACTACTATTTTTTTTCGATTTTTGAAAATTAAATTTTTTTTATAAATCATTATGAATACCAATTTTTGTTACTGTATAGTATTTTTTTCAATATTTAGAATTTATTTTGACACTTTTTTATTGTTAACAGGTTCTTAAAATTAATAATTAATCGTTAAGTCTGTTTATGAACAATAATAACAACAGTTTTTATTTATTCACGTTTTTTTTTTTTGAAACCTTACAAATACGATTATGTCTGGAATTAGAATATTCCTTTGCCAATACGTTTCCGTTGCTCATTCAAAAATTGAATGAATTTTTTGTGTCCCCCCGTGATTGACTTCGCAGTATTGAATCGCAAATAAAATCTTTCTTTTGCATCTAAATAATGTTTCTCAGGTGAAAATTTGACAGCAATATTCGGTAGACTAATTAGGTTCAATGCCCAATCATACAATTCTTGAACTGTTGTTATTCGCTCATCGATTAATTATTAATTTTTAAAATCTGTTAACAATGAAAAAGTGTCAAAATTAATTCAAAATGATTAAAAAAAATACTATACAGTAACAAAAATTGCCATTTATAATTATTTATGAAAAAAAAAAATTTTAATTTTCAAAAATGGAAAGAAAATAGTAGTTATTAAAATCCCAAGATCGGACTAGTCTTAAAAATTGTTGAATAGAGAGATGTTCAAAAAAAAAAATTTTTAAAATAAAAAAAAAATTAAGAAAATTAAAAAAACACTCACTTTTAAAAACGCGATTTAAAGTTTAAAACTCAATAAACTCATTCAAAAACGCATCGAATATTTTTGTTGTATTTTTTTCTAAAAAGGCCATAAAAAAATAAAAATTTTGAAAAAAAACTTTTAATTTGGACCATTATTAAAGAAGTTATGAAAAAAGAGCGGTTTTTTTTGTTAATTTAATATCTTTTGAACGGGTAGTCAAAAAAATCTCAAAATTTAATAGGAAGGGTTTTTTGATGCGTACTAAAGGATATTAAAAAAATGAAGAAATAAAAAAAAAAGTTTCCAAACTGTCCGATTTGGGATGGAATTCCCCATAAATAATAATTATTGTTATTAACTATTTTTATTTCTGAACTCACCGATCTTGGAAGGGATCCGGCGTGGTGCAGAGTTCACTCAGCATGCAATCGAGATCGGTGGCCAAAGAATTGAGCAACTGAAAAAAAAAACAGTAATTAATAAAATAAGTGCAAATTCAATGGCGTCAATGTTGGATGATTATTATTTTACTCCATTTTTTTTTTAAATCAAAGATCGTAGTTCCATTGTTTGGATTATTTGCATTGCAGTGGAATTTTTGTTGCTCTCAAAAAATCGGAAAATTCAAAATTTCCTTTGAACTCTCGCCTCGGGCAATTTTTCCATCGTCAATGTTTGAACGAATCGACGAAGATACTGGATCAAGTCAGAACGAAGAATTAATCGCGAACGAGAGAATTCGCACCGATCGAGAAATCCTCTCGATGATAAAGTTTGTCGAGCGAGGGAGGATTTCACGATTTAATCTCATGATCAATATCGTAAATCCATCTCGCAGAGACTGTGAAGGACGATGTAGAATTATACAGATATTATAGGTACATCGAATGTGTGATTTTAAATATGGATCAAAGATAACGAAAGAATGGAGAAATTTCATTTGGCGGTCCGTAGAGTCGCGAGACATAGTCCGCAAACAAGGAATTTAATTTCGTGGTCGAACGATCTGTATTCGTGCAATGCGACGATTTGTGTGGAGGAGAAAGGGGCATTTTGAGCCAGGAAAAAATGGAAATTGAGCCAAAAGCATGCTAACACCAGATGGAAGAACCATTTATGGGAATTGAGGGGAAAAAGCCACTGTAAACATTAAACAATTATTTTTCTTCATTTCTTCAAAGTATATGGGGCATTCCATACCAAGTCGACCTGAGTGTGACCCTCGACCTCGCTGATTTCGTTTACGATTTTTTATATGATTCTTCCAACTCAAAATAGCATTCACATTTTTTTTCAAATTTTTAAAACCAAATTTGAATACGTTATGATTTTTTGAAATTTTTTTTCGAAAACCTAGCGGGCCGTAATTTCAAAATCTGAAAAAATTCTCAAAAATCCGGTGTCAAAAATAAAAAATTTCGACTCAAAAATCATGATGTCCAGGATTTCCCTTCCACCTCGATTTTATTTTTTTATGAAGAAAACGTAAAAAAAAAAATAGGTGCAGAAATGAACCAACTATTTTTTGAAAAATAGTGAAAAAATTTCCAAAAAATTTCAAAATTAAAGATTAAGATATTTTCTGAAATCAGAGATGAAATGAAATCAATCACGACGAGAATCGATTAGATTGTATCGCAGAGCGAGTCAAATGAATTCGAAGTACACGAATTTTTTGTTTGCGTCTGCGAGGCAAAAGGCGAAGAAATGTCGCGAGTTAAAGACAACCGAGTGAAACAACGGGAGCTGCGACATCGAGAGACGAGCTGAACGAACGAGGAGGACGCTCGAATTAAAATGGTCCAGTGAAACTCATTCACCGAATTAAACGGATCAGATCCAATCAGCAGCACTCTGCAGAGTGTCCCCTCTCTCTTTCTCTCTCTCTTACTCTGCACTCTCGTGTACTCTTCAATCTTGTCCCTAAATAAACTGTCCAAGTACTTGTTTCGCCTCAATGTAACTTTGAGATGAATGTTGTATTGAGAAAATGACAGATTCTCCGAACCAAAGAAATGCGAGTAATTTCGTTGACACTTGTAAAGTTTGCACATTCGAACGGATTAAAAAAATAAATACACAATTGCAAACCCTTGATTTCAAAATATTTTTGCGCTGTAGAAAAAAATGTATCAATTTAATTTTTTACTAATTATTTAACGAGAAAAAAAGCCAAAATATATGTTCTCTTTTGATATTTTTGTGAGATATTCTGATATATTTTGGATATATGGTGAATATAATTTTAAAGAGCATGATTTTAAACGTAAGCATGCCGTTTGGAAAATTTTGAAAGACTTAATTTATATTTTTAATATTTCCTTCGCTCTTATATATGGGGCATTCCATCCCAAATCGGACAGTTTGAAAAACTTTTTTTCATGTCCTCAAATTTTTTATATTTTTTAGTACCCATCAAAAGACCCTTGCTGGTAAATTTTGAAATTTTTTTATTACTCGTTCAAAAGACCAAAAAACCGCTCTTTTTTCGGTACTTTGGTCATAACTTCTTTAATAATGGTCCAAATTAAAAGTTTTTTGTTTTAATTTTTATTTTTTCATTTACTATTATTTTTTTTTGTATTCTTTATTTTGTTTTTGATGAAAATCGCGAAAAAAGAGCGGTTCTTTTGTTAATTTAATCTCTTTTGAGCGGGTAATCAAAAAAATCTCAAAATTTACCAGCAAGAATCTTTTGATGGGTACTAAAAAATATAAAAAATTTAAGCAAAAAAAAGTTTTTCAAACTGTCCGGTTTGAGATGGAACGCCCCATATATTATTTCGTTATTTCTTCAATATATTCCGATATATTTTAGATGTATGCGGAATATGTTTTTAGAGAACATGATTGAAATATAAGAGCATGTGTAACTTTTGGAACATTTTTTAAAAAATAAATAAGTTTTTTTAAATATTTCTATGGATGCAATATATATGTTTTTCGATATTTATTTGATATATTCTGATATATCATGAATATATCTGAAGTAATATTTTAAAGGGGATATATTGAAAACATATGAGCATGTCAGCGAGAAAAAAGTCGTAACTTTGAAAATTTGATATGGTTCGCGTGAGCTCACTTACGCCCGTTTGCTCGTTCGCCGTCGATACGGACGACGATAGACGTTTCGCTCCGTTTCATCGTCGCGGAGGGACGGAACAGAGGGAAAAGACTCGCGTTACGAGAGTACACAAGGGCTCTCTCAAAGGGCCGAGAGGAAAGCTCGGGAACAAGCGAGCGCAGCGAAGTAGAGGGCCTCCACGAAGTTTTGCAATATTGTGAAGGACCCCAAGAGAGAGAGAAAGAGAGAGAGAGAGAGAGCGTCTCGAGGGGGTGACGGACCGTCTTGTAGAATATTAACGAAGCCGGTTTGTTTCAAACCCCCTTTCTTTCTTGCTCTCTCGTCTAGCCTAAGACCTTAATTCAAAGACTCTCGTTAAAAAAAATTGTATGAAATATGGTACTTCAGATCCATTTGAAAAAATTACAAAATATAATGTCACATTGAATCCTATTTTTCAAGAATCTATCAAATATTATTCTATTTTAAATCCGTTTGAAAAAATAATAAAATATAGTATTACACTAAATTCTAATTTTCGAAAATATATCAAATGTAATGCCATTTTGAATATACCGTTGAAAAAATTCAAAATTATATTATCACGTTAAATTCCATTTTTCAAAAATATATCAAATATAATTTCACTTTGAATTGATTTGAAAAAAATTGAAAATATAATATCGCACTGAATTCTATTTTTCAAAAATCTATCAAATATAATTTCACTTTAAATTTATTTAAAAAAATTACGAAATATAATATAACATTGAATTTGATTTTTTTTAAAGCCATCAAATATTATTCCATTTTAAATCCATTAAAAAAAATAAGATAATTTAATAACCCATTAAATATATTATATATAAAATAAACTATTTGATATAATTTAAAAAAATATATATTTCAAGTTAATTCCATGAAACAAAAATTGTCGATAGAACGTAATGCCACTTTACTTCTATCAAAAATAAAATTCATACGAATTGATATGTTTGATATATTCAATGCATACTTCCAAAATCAGTCGCAAATATTTATTTTCCATGCTTGGAGAGTTTTTGTCACATTCTTGCAACTCCCAATCCTTTGGAAACCATAAAACAATCCCACATCGACTTGGCAATAAAATGAAAATAATAAATGAAGTAAAAAAAGAATTGAACTCGCAATTTTGATGACTGTAGTGACGTAAGAAGTGTTTTTACGACAATTCGAACGAACGGTTAAAAACGACAGCTGCGCCATTCACAGCCAGTCGACCACGAGCTGGGAGACTATATATACCATTACACTAATTACGACCTATAATCCAACCAATGGAAAATAATGGTGAAACAAAAATATATTCGCGACAAGTCAGCGAAACATTTTCATTTCTCCGAGCAACGAAAAAAAAGAGTCATTTCAATTGAATCGATAAATCAATTGATCGGTCAATTGTACATAAATATAAAAATTTCATTCCATTTGAACCCATGAAATGGCCCCTACTTCACAATTCTTTTTCCAAATACAATCACAAAAAAATGCGTGTAACCTCATAAAATGTAAAAAATGTCGATCAAAACAAAAATCAACGTTTTTTGACCAATTTTATAATTATCACTACCTTCGTTCCTCGATCAACCAAATATATTCCGTTATCACAAATGAGCACAAAAACTTGCACGAGGTTGTTTTGTCCACAGGAAATCGTGTTTAACGGTCAAAAATCGGTACGTGAGTCGTGCAAAACGGGACTCGATTTCCGGCCGATTTTTCCGTAGTACCGATAGTCAAGTCGCGCGATTGGCCTACAAAAGATCTAAATTTTTTTATATTGCTAATGATGGTTTAAGGGCGGATTTTGAGTGTAAAAATCGTGGTGAAATTCAAAGGACTATAGAGAACTAAATAAGGTTGAGAGTACAGCGGGGTTAGCCACCTCTCCGGCTCACTTCAGAATCGATCGACTGAAAGTGTTGAGGGGTGGAAGTGCGGGTAGAGGGTTGTATGGAGAACACGCGTCAAGATCGCTATAGCAACTCGGGATCATAACATACAATGTAGTTCACTGGACTGGGTTGAGTTAAATAACGAGATGCTTCGGGCTAAAATTCGACCCCTTTTTGGTCAAAGTCCACCCTCGCCCTTCCGTCACTCAAAATTATGACGAATCCCCTGAATTATAGATCTATAGCTTCCGAATGAGGACGCCTCTACTGAATTATAGATCCACAGAGATCTATAAACTTAACCATCGAAAAGTTTCACGTTTAAATTCATCCCTCTTGTAGTTAAATTGCCTCCGCTACTTTAAAAGTGATTAACGTGATCTATCAAAATATCAATTATCCATAGAGATCTATAGAAACAATTAGTTAAGTTTTCGACGATTCTGACGCTGGATTCGCCTAATTTTTAGTGTAAGACTTCTCACAACTCAGACAATGGAAATTATGATGCATCCACTGAATTTATAAAATGTTTGAAGTCATCGTTAAAGTTGTATTTTAGTAGGCTTGTTAATCGGTAGAGTTTTTAACGGAGGATTATTTTCTGGTAGAGATATTTTTCATGCTTGGCCCTTATCTCAGGAATTTGTAAAATGGCAGATGCTCATCGGTAGGTTTAAAATTTAGTGGAGTTGTAATCGGTAGATATGTTTCCCTTTTTTTTTACACTCCAATGTGAGCACTTGGAAAAATTAAAGTATCAAAAATTCTAAACTTCTTTGCGAAACTCTTACGTATAAAATGTGGCACGAGAATCGTCGAACACTTTTGCAAAGTGTATATTCGGGGAGAGTTTGAATATTAAAGCGCATAAATGCTCGCATAAATGTGAACTCCCGCCTCTTTTTTCTCTCGCGTTATAAACTTTCGTCCACTCTCGTTCAACCGTTTTTTTTTACTTTTCCCTGCCTCAGTCGCTTCGCGGCTTTTTTCTCTTCTTCCTGATTCTTCGACGCTGTGCGGTGGAAAATGGAGTCTCTTAAAAAGTTCAGGATTCCACTCGAGTGGGTATATAAAGTCCCTCGTGTCGGCGGATATAGCTGAGAAGTATATGTTACACGGGAGAAAGCATAAATCGAGAGTCCAATCGGCCTAAAACGATACTAAATTATTCGGCCAATACGTGTTTGGTCCCGCGAGAAACTCCGCGATGTACAGTTTTCTTTTTTGCTTCTCCTTCTTCTCCTCTTCCTTCATTCGCTCGGTTTATCGTGTGTGCAAGGATACTTCAAGTCTTGGGGGAAAAAATCTACGATTCATCCGGCTCCCGAAGAGTTTATTCAGATTGCGCGGATTTTTTTTTTTACACGGATGTATATTTTTTTTATTTACTTCTCCCTGCCAAGTCCCTTTTATACTTCCGGGCTGCGAGGTTGACTCTATCGTATCGTCCAGAGACAGAGAAAAAATCCCCGAAAGAAATCGAATGTATTTTCGCAGCGCAAAAAATATGCCTCGATTTTTTTCCGAGCAACAATGTCACAAAATCTTCGTAATCCTGGAATGCGACCTTTCACTTTTGTATCAGCTGCGAATATACTTTCTCCCGAACATTTTTTCATGCACGTGGGACAACCGAACATTATGATTTCTAATGATTATCAATCATTTTACAAATTATCCGACTTTCCAACTCGCGACTCGTTCACCACCTCCAAGTCGATATTCATAAATTAAGGATGATGAGTCCCTCTGAAATCTTTTAATGTTAATTGTTCAATAAAGAGCTTCTTAATCGTCGTGAATTTTTTACACGACCTTCTGAATACTTCATGTAAAAACATAATATTAAGTTTTCAGAATTCTATCATCATTACTTCAACCTCCTTAAGGGTTAAAGTGAAAAATCATGAGAAAATTCTGAAAATTTGGTATGTTTTTGTATGAAGTATTTAAGAGGTCGTGTAAAAATTTCACGATGATTAGGAAGCTCATTATTAAAATATTAACATTTTGTTAAGAACAATTTTTTAATCAAATAAAAAAAATATTTATCAATAAACTTAGTTTTGTTTCCGTTGCTTTCAATATAATATAGATATTAAAAAATTGAGAGGTCAAAAAAAAACTTATCGCAAAGTTATATCAGTTTCCATAAGACTACATTTAATTCAATTCAATTTATCAATGTTAATTGTTCGATAACGAGCTTCCTAATCGTCGTGAAATTTTTACTAAACCTCTTAAATAATTCATCCAAAAAGATATCAAATTTTCAGAATTTTCTCATCATTTGCGATTTGGGACTCAACATCCTTAATACGCATCGTGATTTTTGTGGGCTTGGAAAATTTGTATTCCCATGAAAAATTTATGAATGATTTTTTATGAATAATTTGTTTTCATGAGGGAAAGAATGCGACAATAATGCACGAGGAGGGAATGAATTTTAATATATTTTAAAATTTATTTATGTAAAAAACAGAGGGAAATCTGATGCAAAAAGTAAATAAAAATAAAAACCATGAGATCCTTGCAGATCTATGATTTTTTTTCGAAAATTTTTCCTGTCAACGAGATATTTTTCATCTTAAAAATCGAGTCTCTTACCTTATCTACACGGGTTTTCTCGATGAAAAAGCCATGTAGATGAGGTTTTTCGATGAAAAAGTCATGTATATGAGGTGAGAGACTCGATTGTTTAAGAATAAAAAATATCTCGTTTACAGGAAAAATTAGAAAATAAAAATTTCGAAAAAAAATCAGAATTTTTTTTATTGAATCCAGAATGATTGTATGCAACTTTATACCCTCTTACTGATTTCGCGAAAACCGAATAGTTTTAGAGTTACGCTACATTTTATAAATATGGTCGTTTTTTGTGAAAAATTGAATATTATTGCGAAAAAAAATCGTACGAAAATTGTTAAAAAACGAAATTGAAACTGATACTCCTCCCCACAAGTTTTTCATGCGAAAAACAGTCAAATAAAAATTTCATGAATCGTGCGCCAAAATTACAAAGCCAAAAAAAGGCCAAAAAACGACCATGTTTCAAAAGGTGCACCGGGTTCAAAAAAAATCGTAAATTTTTTTTGGAAAAATCCAAATGAAGCTGAATATGTCCCCTTTAAAGCGCCGCTTCACGAATGAAAATATCTTCATTTTTAAAAGAGCAGTGGAACTTTTCGTGCGGCGTGGAATCGGGGCGAGTGTTTCCAAACTTTTGGCCGGGAGTGTATAATTCAGATTCATCCCAATTTTCATTGAGTGGGCTCTGAGAGGTCTTTCACTAAAAAGTGGGTAAATTCAACCCTAGAATCTTCGAATATTTAACCAATGCTTTTGATCTATACTATCTTAAAATGCCCTCATATCACATCTGTAATAATTATTAAATAAAACATCTCTACCAGACAAACAATTCTCCGATAACCACAAATCAATGTAAGAAAAGTATGGGGTTCATATTGACCCCGTTTACGGAACTCAGAAAAATGGTTAAAACCACTACAAGCGTTTGCAAGGCGAATCAATTGACGAATTAAAAATTCCATCGGCTGATACAAGAAGTTTCCGAAAAACTTGTTCTCCAAGATCGATTTCTCTATGCCGCTTAATCATCGTATGCTTCAAGAGACTCTGTAGATCGATCGCGAGTTAATTGAAGCTCGCTCATCGATCAATGGGTCAGTAAATCCCGACGAGGAGAGATTATCCGGCTCTGATCCAGTTCGATTGAAAATACGAGATGGATCGAGTTAAACGAGCGACCCCTTCGAGCTCTCTAAACCCGGCTAAACGAGAACCCTCATAATGAAAAGGGCTTCCTAATAGTGGTTAATTTAAGTCGTTAAAGTGCCTGGAGTTACGCCTGTCTGAGTCTCGTGCAATTGGGTCTATAGAACCAAGCGAAGATCCACGAAGTGCCTCAAATATATATCTCGGAGATCGGTTGGCCGGTATGCAAATGCGACGAGAGGCTTAAGGTCTCACGTGCAGTTTGCAGGAGAATTTCCTCGCTGGAGTTTGCGGTCCAAGTTCGAAAGGGAACGAGATTTTGCAACTATAGCGAGACCGAGAGAGAGCATTTGGTCGATCGATCATCGCGGTTAGAGTTTCTGAGGGTTGCCCATAGTTGGAGCAAAAGGACGATTAATCGAGAACAGATCCGTAAACATTAGGGTGCCCCTTATTTTCAAAGTCTCTAATTTCCCCCATTTCATCCATTAATTCCTTTCAATTTTGGTAAATAAAAAATATGTGAAGAAAACCCCATCGGAATGATGACTGCCCTCCCCCCCTTAATTTTCAAGTGCTTTTATCAATGAAAAAAATCTATGATAATTCGTAATACCGTTATTTGAAAACATATTTATATCCGAAAGGATATAGTTAAGAGGGTAAAATGAGAGAAATTTAGAACTTTATCAAATAAGGACCACCCTAATATTTATTTTACATGTGTAGAATCGAGAGAGGAATTAACGCCGAGGGCATCAATGCAGGCGTCGCCATTCGAGTACATATACATGTCTATATACATATGTATACGCATGCCAGGACGAATCTAATGGTTATTTAATGATTCGAGAGTGCAGAATATACGGAGGCGTGACGATATATATACGAGATACCCCTCAGGGCGATACGCGGTAGCTACGGATGAGTTCGATTAATTGGATACGGATTGATGTCCTTTGCACACTTCGGCATGAAAGTACACACGGAAGTAAGTACGGTTAATAGGAGAGCTTTAAATATATATATATATATAGGAGATGCGATTGAATCTACGGAGTCAGCTTCACCATGCGGGAAATACTCCTCAATATTCCGTCTCCACACAATAAAGCTGACTGCCTTCTGCCAGAACGATCATTCATCAGCGATTTACCCAAAAAAATCAGAATTCTGATTTGCATTAAAAATGCATTTGATGCATTAAAAAAAAAAATTTTTGTTAATGTTTTCTTTGCTTTTCTCTTATGAAAAACAATTTTTTCAACAAAAAAATCTACATAATTTGACAACAGCGATAAATTTCCCATGGAAATATGCTTTGAAAATATTTTTAACAAAATTAAAAGTTTCGGCTCATTTTTGAGCGACTTTTCAGAAAACTCAAAATAGCGAAACTTCAAGTGATTATAACTTTAATAAGGTTTGAGCGATTCCAAAATTTCTTTTTCGTACGTAAACCTTGTGACTAAACTTAGAGAATGCCGTTTGGTTCATTCCGATAACTTAATTTTTGTAGAAATAAGAGCTGTTTGAAAATCGACGAAAAAAATGGAAAGGGGTATGTATGGAAAAATTGGCAAAAATCGCGAATCCAATTTTAAAAATCTGCCAAAAATCGAAAAATTATCGAAATCGTACGAACCAAACGGGATTTTGAAGCTTCAGATATTACGAAGAGAATAGGCTTAAAGCAAAGCCAAAATTTCATCTAGAAAAAAAGTTACAGCCATTTTAGTAAACTGATCTAAATTTGGCCAAAATGCAAAATAATTGTTTTTTTTAATTTATTTTTTTTAAACCTTACATCGATGTATTTTGCCCCTCTGAACACGAATCTACCAATAGTTTTCCCAAAAAATAAAAATTTCAAAGAATTTTTATCAAAAACCCTTTTCGCTCAATTTTGGCCTTATTTTAAAAAACGTCAAAACAGTGAAATTTCAAGTGCTCATAACTTTATTTAGGTTCGACCGATTTGGGAATTTATTTTTCGTACTTAAAGGCTGTCACTAAACTTAGAGAATGCCGTTTGGTGCATTACGATAGCTAAATTTTTATAGAAATGAGAGCAGTTTGAAAATCCTTGAAAAAAATGGAAAGGGGTATGTATGGAAAAATTTGCAAAAATCGATAGTCCAACTTTAAAAATCCGCCAAAAATCGAAAAATGGTCAGAATCGGATGAACCAAGCGGGGTTTTGAAGCTTCAACGATTACAAAGAGAATAGGCCCAAGACAGAGCCACAATTTGATCCAGAAAAAAAGTTACAGCCATTTTAGTAAACCGATTTAAATTTTGCCAAAATGCAGAATTTTTTTTTTTTTTAATTATTATTTTTTTAACGTTATATCAATGTATTTTGCCTCCCTGAACACGAATCTACGAATAGTTTTTTCAAAAAATAAAAAGAATTTTCATCAAAAGCCTTTTTCGCTCAAGAAGAAGAAGTATAAAAAGTCATTCGTGCGTCACGTTCGAGAGTTCGATTATTGTTCCCTATTTGTACGAACATGAAGAGAGAATAGAGGGAATAAAAAAAAGTCTCCAAACAAGAACCCGGTAGTCATATACATATAAATATATATACATACATGTTTTATCCACCAACAATAACGTTTCAACCCTCAACCCCTCTATTATTTATATTTCCCCACCCTCCAAAAAATAAAAGAAAACTCATAACTTGCCTCTCCCTCGTGGGCAGCGGAAAGCTCACGGAAACGATGAGAGGCGAAAGAGAAAAAAAAATAATAAAATAAATAAAAAGGGCAAGGAGAGAGAAGGAGCCAAGAGGTTGTCGTCAATGAGGAAGAAGGAAAAACACGATTGACCTGCGGAATAATCAAAGTGCGTAGCGACGATAGCGGGTAATGGGCGAGAGAAATATTGTCGAAGGAGAAAAAAAAAAGAGAAAAATGTTTTCGCGAAAGACGAAGCGAGATTCCGTGTTTTTTCTCTCTTTTTTTTATCGTGACGTCATAAACATAGTCCCATATATTCTTGTCTCGGGCGTGTAACGCCCTTAGAGCATTTCCCGTATAAATTTTCCTCGCGCATCATACAAACCGGAAGTGATACGCTCCGTGGCGGCATGAAATTGACAAAGGGACGACGACGCGTGTCTCGAATGGCGCGTATCGCGGTCGGTAAAACAGAGACGGGAACTACAAAGACGTGACCGGAAGTTACTCTGAGGCCATGATAAGCGTTTATCGGTTTGCGATAATTGCGTGAAATGCGCATTTACTTAAAAGTGCGTTGCAGTTGTTCAAATGGATCAAAAAAATTTCGTAAAGGATTTGTTTAAAAAATTGAAGGATTTCGAAATTTGTTTCATCCAAACAAAACTGCGAATTTTGACTAAAAAAATTCACTTACAGTGGAGAGTTTTGTACTGCCAAAATGATCAATTACGTGAATCATTATTAAATTGGAAAAAATTAAAAAATTAATTGAATAGATTTTTCAAAGTTCCTATTTTCTTTAATTTTTAATATTTTTTATTGTTTACTTTAATCTTTGATATTTTGAAGTTCTTCTAAAAACGAAAATTATCGATATGGCGAACAATTCTTTTTCACAGAAAAAAAATGATTTAAAATTTTGTGTTTTTTCTTTATTACTCACATGCAAGTAGGAAAAAATCCATGGATGGATTTTTCGAAGTTGTTTTTTTCTTTAACTTAAAAATTTCAAATTATTTTCCTCAAATTTTAATATTTTAAAGTTCTTGCAAACAAAAATTTCGTTATGGTGAACAAATTTTTTTAACAAAATAAAATGATTGAAAATTCGATTTTTACTTTATTACTCACAAGCAAGTAGGAAAAAATTAAAAAATTCTTTGGATAGATTTTCTAAAGTTCTTATTTTCATTAATTTTGATATTTCAAATTATTTTCGTCAAATTTCAATATTTTAAAGTTCTTGTAAAAAAATTATCGTCATGTTGAAGAATTTGTTAAAAAAAATTAAATGATTGAAATTTTTTTTTATTACTCACGAGCAAGTAGCTGGAGGCATTGCTTCCTGTGGATTCTCTTTTTTTCTGCGATCCACCGTACTCCCTCTGGATCAGTGACGTCATTCTCTCATAATTGATCGAGCTGCTTGCGAGATCAACGACCACGTTTTAAAAGTTTGACGAGAAAGTGCGTTCGTGGAGCTGAAACAGAAAAAAAGCCCTTGTCAGTGGTCATTTTAAAGGAAAATCCATCGATAATAAAAAGGATTGGAATTAAAAAAAAAAATTTAGAAAAATACACTTTTTTAAATTTATCTCACTATTCAATAATAATTTATCGATACCGATGATATCGATTTTTCCCGATAATTTTCAAAACAAAAAAAGGAAAATTAACACTCATCACTAACAAATTCAATATTCATCGAGGGAAAAAATTGTGCAAATATAATAATATATTATAATATAATAAATATAATATAATACATATAAATAAAAATAAGATCGTCGAATTTTCTTGCGCCAATTTCCGGGGACATTTAAATAAAAGCGAGAGGGGAAAATGAAAAGAGAGGAAAATATGGAAAAAGGTTTTTCCTTCTATCGTTCTTTTCCTTTGTGACGAGGAAGAGGAAAGCTTTTCCGAGGGGCCATCATCAAGACGACAGAAATCCTCATATAAATATAAATATAAATACATATATATGAACGCACCGTGAAACTGAACGAATCGTCAAAAACAAATGACAAAAAAGCAAAAAGTGTTCTTCGCTATCTCGCGTAAAACCCTCTTTGCTCGTTTAACGGATCATCTCGACGACTGCTGATCGTTTTTCTCTTTTTTTTCCATATATGCCTGAGAAAAAGCCCTTTGAGAGGAGGTGGGATATCGAGCAGGGAGAAAAGGTTGAAAAATTGTTACGAGAATTGGAGAAAGAGAAACGGGGACAGAGAAATGAAATGGTAAAAACGATATCACATTTTTCAGCTCCTTATTTTGAAATGTTTTAGAGAGAAGAAGGGAGCAATTTTCCACGATTCACACTGAGAAAAAAAACCTCTAGGCACGAAGAAGATCCAACACGATCGTTCAATCTCCGATTTTTACAACCGATATAAAAAAAACGATGCATTTCGTTTATTGGACTGTTTTTACTATTTGTCAAGAAATTTCCATGGACAATATTTTCACGCCATTTTCATTCGTGTCCCGATATTTGTCGAAAAAAGAAATCGTCGAGAAATCCAGTTTACTGCAAATTTCCAGCTGATTCAAGAATCATTTGGAGATTTTTCTCAAATAAAAAATCAATCGCTGAAAATCAGTGAAAGTGGAAGAAAAATAATTTGGAAGTTTAAAAAAAATGGTGCATTGTTTGGTTAATGTTTTTAGAACGACTCTGATTCATAAATTCATAGATAAAAGTAAATTTATCCACAATCTCTTCATTTATGAATTTTTAGAAAAAAATTGGGCGTTTGTAAGAATTGAAAAAAAAAAATTCTATCAATTTTCAACGTTTTTGTTTATGGAAAAATATTGTAAAAAAATATTGGCTCGTAGGAAAAGTCTGAAAAAAATTGAGGATGCTTTTCACACTTAATACAATGGTAAAAAAAATTATAAATTCAAAGACAGTTTTTCAGAAAAAAATTGGGCGTTTGTAAGAATTAAAAAAAAAATGTCTATGAATTTTCAACGTTTTTGTTTAGGGCCAATTTTTTTTTTTTAATATTGGCTCGTAAGAAAAGTCTGAAATAAATTGGGAATGTTTTTCACACTTGATACAATGAGAAAACAAATTAGAATTTCAAAGACAGTTCAGTTCAGATATCCCTTTATGCAGATTTAGATGGATAATATGGGCATTATTTTTCGACGGTTTCAAGAGCAAAATCGCGGAATGCATCGAGAAATTATCAAAGACGAGTATATAGTCAAGCTGAGACACTCGATATTCCTCTCATTCTTCTCTCATTTCCCTCTTTCTCACTTGCAATTTTATCGTGGGAGGCTTCCAAGACACTCGGGCCTTGACCCACGACGAATTCACGACGAATATACGTATTTTACTCCCGCTCGAGTCTCCTTTGAACCGCCTTTCTTCTCTCGTCTCGTTGCATTCCGCAAAATCGCGCGGCGCACTTCCGGTCTCGCCTTTAATGCGACCAAATCTCTCGAAATTTCGTCGAAAAGTCACCGCGGTATCCAAATTTTTTTTTTCCACAAAATCAACCCACCAATTCTCTGTTACATATTCTATCATCACAGAATAAACATTTATTTTTTTATAAACAATAATTTCAATCATAAATATAAATTCGTGTTCAATTTTAATTGGATTAAAATTTTCACTTGTGACGAATCAAATTTCCAGAACGATAATTGATTTTTTTTTAATGATAAAATCAACTTCTTTGTGAATTCTAGCAAATTGAGAAAATATTTTATCTCAATGATTGATAGTATTTTGTTTAAATTATTTATGCGTTAAATTAAAATTTATAGGATGCAAGAAATTCAGGATTATTATCTGGATTTATGTCACGAAACTTTGACTCTTTGGAATTACGTGAGGAGAGAGTAAAAGAGAGAATGTGAAGAAGAGACGATTCGAGCACGACGAGATGCTCGACTATGAGATTGCTCGCATCATCGGCCATAAAAATCATCGTCTCCTCGTCGTATTAGTCGTCGTTGAAAATGTTCTCGCTCTCGTTGCATTTTGCGCCGCGACGCCGATGTAAGCGCGCAAAAAAAAAAACAAATAATAATTTGCCAGAATTTATATTCATAAAAAATCAACAATTGGAATGAAAGTTGAAAAAATACATATTTTTCATTTTTTTACATTTATTATTTTATGTTTTATTTTTATTATTATTATTCTATTTTAAACTAGACGATTTTTTATTGTATTTCTCTTCCATCTCTTGAAAACTTCAAATTACAAACATTTCAAGCTCTCATAGCGGAGGGACTTTTCTCAACATTGAAAATAATCAGCGAAACAATTCATTTGATTTTTCAGTGCTCTTTTACTTTTTGTGGTAATTATTAATATTTCTTTAGTGAGCAAAATTAAAAAACTCTTTTATTATTATTATATTATTATAACTTTAGTCATCATAATCGTTAAAATAAATTTTCTTATTCCTCAGCGATTTTTCTAGTTCATAATAATTGTGAAGTTT
Source organism: Alloplasta piceator (assembly GCA_946863875.1). Classification (NCBI taxonomy): domain Eukaryota; kingdom Metazoa; phylum Arthropoda; class Insecta; order Hymenoptera; family Ichneumonidae; genus Alloplasta; species Alloplasta piceator. Next base: position 2,397,121 of record OX333080.1, read on the forward strand.
GGTTAAGTCCGAATATTTTCGTGTTATTTTTGTTTTTGTTAAATTCATTTATTTATTCATTTATTTTCATTCAGCAAGTATTTTTATTTTTTATCCAAGATGGAGATAATTTCATACGGTTATTATTATTTTTTTTTTATTCAACGATCTTACAATGTGTTGGAAAATACGAAGCAGTTCGTCACGTTGAGCGAGAGAACCGAGAGTTTTGACTGCCAGTCAAAACGTGCACGCCCCACACCATCGTTGAGCGAAAATAAACAAAACTTTGCCCCGAACGGGCGATGAAGCTTTTTTTCCCTTCCTTCCACAAATCATAGTTGGATTTAATTTATTAATAGCACCGCTCCCGTTTATTTTCATCGCGACGTGGCAATTTTTTTCTTTAGAACAAAATTGCAGGCTGAATTTTTGACAATTTTATTGTGATTATTATAATTTATATTTATATATATTTGTTTATAAGTACATCATATTTAGTTTTCAGTTTCGCTTCGAAAAAAAAAAAAATCTATAGTCAAAATTTCCCCTTCAAAATATGATGGAGGTAATTATTTAAATTTAATTGCAACATTATTCGACCATCAATCATGCGTAACCCCTTAAGTGTACACACGTGAGCTCGAATTTTATTCATTTTCCTACATGGAAAGTTCAAAATACTAATCTATATTCGAATAAAACGAACCAATGCGCTTTCTGCCATTTGCATTTCATCCCTCAAGACCAAAATCGAGAAAATTCGCCCTTTCAGCGTGGAATGCCCCATAGGGGCAATAAATCATCGTTCAGCCGTACGTCGAGGTTCGAGGCTTTAATTGAGTGGCTAATTAGCATAACAAAGGGTTGCTGGTAAAATCTCAAGGGGGAGAACTTCATCGAATTGATTCAATTCGACGAAACTTTTTAAATATATACATATAAAAATAAATATTAAATTTAATATTAATTTAAATTAAAAAATAAAAATAATTAAATTAAAAAATAATTCAACTTTCAAATTCATTTCTTTTTAATATAAAAAAAGGATTATCTGCGGATGATTTTTACAATTTTGCACTTGAATGAAAATCATACACCAACTTCTTCTGTTGTAATATAATAATATATTTATGAATTAACAATTTTAAGGAAACTTTTTCTCTATTTCAACAAGGGAAAATTGAAAAACTCCCTTATTTTCGATAATTTTAGTTCAATCAACTTTTTGAGCGTATTGGCAATGTCGTGGAAGACAATATTGAGTTCCAGATGTTAGGGAGAGGTCTGAATGACTTTTGGGGCTAAATCAAGTAAGATTAATCGTCGCTGAGAGTATATAGAAAATTACTATCTATATAAGAAGGCAAAAAAAATGAAGAAAAAGGGCAAAAAGGGCACGAAGGACGGAAAAGGGACGAAAGGGAAAAGGAGAACGAAAGCAGAGAGAGAAAGCGAGAAGGAGAAAGGAAAAAGAGGACTCTCGCAATTATCGGACGCCCCAGGAGTGCCCTTTTCTACTAATGGCCGAAGGAGAGGAAAACGCGAAAAACTGAATCTTTGTCCCTGGCCGTTTGCTCGTCTCAGGACGAGCTTTTACACACGAAAAAGCGCGAGGGTTGTATTCTTCTCAGACTGTTCACGAATCCTCCAGATGTCGAGACCGAAATTGTCTCTCCAGCCTCCCTCGATCGCCTTTTTCTTTTTTCAACCCCTCATTGTCTCGAGATATACAAGGATTTGACATTAGCGAAAATGAGAGAAGAGCGATGGAGAGTAAAAAAAAAAATAAGGCCCTCCCTTGGCTCGGAGGGAAAAGAATGAAGAGAAGAATTTCGAGGGGAGGGCGAAAATCGAATATCGTCTCGATCTTTGGCGCTTTTCTTTCACAATTGACGAAAGATTTGGCGACAAAAAAATTGGCAAAATTTCACTGTCTCCAAAATTTCCAAAATTCTGCCTCCGACCTATTTAATGGGCCCGACAATTTTTTTCATCTATTCGAACGTACTTCGCAATTCGTATAAATTTATGTCTCTTTTCTCGACGATATAATTTTCCAAACGAATGATAGACTCTGCGAGGAGAATCTGAGCGGAGAAAATTCGTGACATTTGCCCGCGGAAAATCACACATTTCGCAATGAATTATCGGTCTGATTGTGTTTTTTCTCTCTTATTTTTTCATCCTCGTTATGACTTCCGGTGTCTCACGACAATTCGCGATTCATTGCGCAATATAAAATTCAAGCACATTGAAAACAATGTATCTTGGAATCATCTTCACGAATTGCGCGTTGGCCTAAAATTCCATGGAATCACGTGATTATGGAAAATTACGCGATTTTGCTCAACGAGCATATAATTAATTATTGAAAATCCTCATTCTCCACCCTTTATAAGCCCGTGAATTCTTCTCGGACGATCTGATGATCGACGGTTTCGCGTGGGTTGTCTTCAAGAACTCGACGAAAATTCGAAAACAAATTTTTTTAAACGAAAAACCGCAACCGCAAAAATGTTTCTTCGTTATTTCAGTTTTTCCGTGTTCCTCGCGATCTCGTTATTCCTCGCGAATAATTGCATCGTCATGGCAGTGAGTGAATATTAAAAAAATATTTTTTTCCCCCAAAGTTAAAAACTAAATTTGTAAAAAAAAGTGCATCAATGGGAAATTCCGTTTTTCAGGGAATGACGAGGGAGCAGATGGAAAACGCTGCCAAAGGCCTGCGAAACGTTTGCATACCAAAGACAGGAGCAGATCCAGGTAAAATAAATTATTTATTATTAAAAAAATAATAATAATTTACGAAAGTTCAGTGGAAACAAAAATTTGCGGATCTTTTATCGTCCATCGATTATAACGAAAAAAATTTCAATCGATAAGAAGCTGTTTTGGAAC